>OZ023155.1:8892851-9492851 GCA_963678695.2 Diplodus puntazzo | reverse complement strand
CGTTAGCATCGTCCTTAAGAGGACAGAAAATGCTCTTGGCCAGTTTAAGGTGTATTGATTGTGCTGTGGTCAATGAAAGGGAGGTCCATTAAAACCACACCAGCTGCTTGCCCAGCTGTCTGCCCTTCCCGGTCAGAGGGCGCAACACAAAAGCCACTGGTCCCTCTCTCTCTCCTTCCCCCTTCTTTCCTTATCTCTCTTCTTCTCTTTTCTCTGGCATGCATAACCTGCAGTCACCTCAGTGTCATCCTGCTGCTCAGATCACTTTGCAGGGTCATCAAATGCTAAGTCATAGCGAGGGCTGGCATCTACTGTCCAAGAGAATTAGACGAGACAATAGCTAAATCCAAAAATAGTCCCGAAATAAAAATGGGTTTCGATCTACTGAGTGATTTTATGTTTCACTGTCACATTTTCAGATTGTCGACCAGCTTAATGGCCAACGTAATGTCCATCCAACTGAGAACAGTGAGCGGACAAAAATAAAACCGCCCCTTGATGGGAATGTTGACAATGTTGTATCACGGTCAGCCGTTCCAGCTCTATTAACAGGCTTTATTACCAACTATCTCTAAAAACACCAAGCCATTCCATTGTTTCATCCAACAATCTTAAACACTTAAACACTTAAACACATCTATACCTTGTGACTGACAACAGCGAGACTTCATTCACTTTGATTCCCACCATTATACTTAATAAGTGTTGATGAACAAAGGCTTTCAAATGAACTACTGGCCCCAAATTAACCCCTTTGCTGCTGTGATCTGCCAATAAGATGATGCTGGGCACGCACTGCAAACTGTTGACAAAGGAGCTGTTTTGCCCATTGAATGTGTACATTTAAAAATAATATTGAATGTACCATTACAAAAGGGCTGGCATAATAATATGCTAATTCCACTTCTGATGACACTTGACTTTACTTGATTCACTTAGGTGGAAAAAAACTATGGCATATCAGAAATCGGCAAACATCCATGACTATACATCAACAATTTTAAGTTTCTATATTACATTCAGTGTTGTAGGCCTGACTTCAAACAAACAAACAAAATATGCCAGGAGGAAATTACAAAACTTTCAGCCAGGTTGGAAAGGACTTGAAATGCTGGAAATGCTCTCTGGTATAGATGGTTTAGTCACAATCCACAGCACTTTCTTAGAAAACCTCCTTATTGCAAGCGGAAGTCAACATGTGGAATGTCACTATTCCGGCTGTTGCAAAAGAAATTAAGAGGCAAAATGAGGTGAGTCCCTTTTGCTCTGTTTGCAGCTGTTACACATTCCTGCTCTGTGAGTACAAAAGACATGCAAAATGAGAAAAGTGTGGGGAGACATACCTAATATGTTCTCTCTTTACAATAACATGCTGTGGAGGGTTCCTCCTGGACCAGCATTCAGGATGAAGTACATATGTAGACTGGAAGGTAGAGGCTGACACCTGAAAAAAAAAGACACACCGACAAAATGTATTTTACCTTTTTGCTCAGAATGAATTATTAATATACAAACACACAAGTGAGAGTTTATCAGTGTATTACACACTAAAGAATTCATGAAAGTTGTAGTGTTTAATTTTGTTCAAAGCTGTTTGCGCCTAAGATTGTACACCGAGTGAAACGCCTCTGAATAAAATGCAACACAATTCAAAAGCACCACAAACTACAGCCCCCAAAATGATCATACAGTTGGATCGATACCTCTCTGAGACAGTTTCAACAAAACCCTAACATCACAATCGCTGTGAAGGGAGCATTTATTGGAGCCCTGTTGAAGTAAGTCTATAAAAACTCTATAAACTGGCAACCGAGTATGAACACGGTTACTGTAATTTAACATATTTTGTACACTGCTTCCTCCTCAGCTGAATGACTTTGTGATGACTCTCTATGTGATTTCCTCGACTTTGCTCGTCTTCTCTTTTTTGCTCCCAGGAAATCACACCCAATCATGATGGCTATTCATAGCAATGTGGTGACACTGCAAGTACTTTCTGCTAACACGCTTTTGAGCCTCAAAGATTTCCCCTTACTGACTTGACTGTTAAGATGGTGTATCAGTCATATTCACCGATTTTGTCCAAACCGTAAAGGGCTAATACAGACATGCAGCAAATTACTGACATGTACTGACAAAAACACAACCCACCACCTGCAGGATTGACTTAAATACTAATGAAGCTCAAACCAACAGCAGGGACCTACAGAAGAATGTACATTATTCTGTGTACACTGAAATACAGCTGTCATTTTCACATCGATGGAAGAGGCTGGTTATAAAGACAGTCAAAGCTAAGAATCCGTCCAGATAATACTAAGATTTACCCAGACAGCCCATCATCAACAGATTATTAACTTAAAGGAGGTGTGACTGAGATTAGAGCCCTTCCTCTTATCCCCTGCAATGATAACTGTAAAGGTCGTGACTGGAACTGAACACTGTCCACACACACACACACACACACACACACACACACACACACACACACACACACACACACACACAGTAAGAGAGAGAGAGAGAGAGAGAGAGACAGAGAGAGGGAGTAGCTCGCTAGCCTGACAGCTCACATGTATCCGTACAGGATGGTAAATCTCGCCTGCTAACTAGCCACTAACAGTAGCTAACACAGCTAGCATGCTAACACTGTAAACGGGCGACGAGTGCAAAAGCAGAGCCTCCCGAGTGACAGCTAAATGACATACCTTAATATTCCTAATTCGCTTTATTGGGGACGTCCTCTTCGTACATTTCGTTGTCCCGTTTGTGCTAAATTCCAGCTCCGACGTAGCCGTTCCCTCAGCGGCAACACATCGCTCTAACAACGGGGCTGACAGTGTCCAGTAACCTAACGACTGAGCTTCCGGGGTTCACCTCGGCTGTTTCCGTCACTCTTCGTGAATACTCGGGGAACTAATATTTGCTCAAACAGCCCCACCTCGTGGATTGTAACAGAATTGCAATCACAGAGCTGCCAGAATCGCAGTCTTCCACTCGCTGGTGCTATTGGATAAACACAATGCAATTAAAACTTATATAAATACAACTCAACATAATCTACAGTTTGTAAAAGGCTGTTAAATGCTCCTGAGGGCGCATGGGTTGTGTGCACGCATGTATGATTTCATAAGGCCTTTGCGTCCATACATGTAGCTGTGGATGTACATCTTATTTTATCATTGTCAATTAAACTTGATCAAACCACACCCACAGGGTCTTGATGGAGTGGTATTTCTGTTATCAGTTACTTGTTTGTGAGGCAAACGTCTTGTTATCAGAAGGTCGCTGGTTCGATTCCCCTGGCCTGCATGTTGAAGTGTCCTTGGGCAAGATACTGAACCCCCAACTGCTCCTGACGTGCTCCTGAAGGTCGGCACCTTGCATGGCAGCCACCGCCATGAATGTATGTATGAATTACTGTAAGTCACTTTGAACAAAAGCGTCTGCTAAATTTAATTTAGTCATTAATGTTTAATATCTAAGACAAATACTTAGGTGCAACATCTGACCTCATTTATCCTTATGGTTGAAAAGAATACTTCTCCCTACCTGACCTTGTTTTTTACAGGTTTTTCACATTCCACCTCTGAACTCTGGTTCAGTTTTATGTCTCTGCCTCTTCAAAGAGGCTCCAGGATCTTCAGTCTCGCTGTTGTCAAAGACATCATTTTTATCTTCATCCGCAAACCTTGAATCTTTTTGCCATCTGGCCCCTTTGCATTTTCAAATGCGTGATAAAGACTCCCACACAGCCTCATAAGATACTCGAAAGCGTTGTTTCCCTCTATGTGACACTCTAGAGCTGTGTTAGAAAACGAAGAACAAAACTTCCCACCAGCTCAGCGTGCCAACTCTCACATCTGGAACTTCTACTTCCTGAAAGAAGTTCACCGGTACCCCTTAGACCATTGGCCATCACACCAACAGCAGTCTGAAAGCTGAGGAAACGAAACCCGGTGCAGACATAACGAACTCTACTCCAACAGTTCCATCAGATGAACAGCTTGCTGTACATGATGTTGATGGCCTCACCTCCCATCAAACTGATGGATGCTTAGCTGCTTACCCAAGACCTCAGTAGTGTACCGACTCAAGACCTCACACTGAAAGAAAACTTCTGATTAAAATGAAAGCATCACATCAGAATAGGAGTAGTCTAGATGAGCTAGTATCACTGTTAACGTTTTATATGTTATAAAGGCAATGTATGGACAAATACATTATATGTGTCTTTTGTCAGAAATAAAGGAATTCACAGACAGTATATTAATCTACATGGTGATGTTACTGAGGTTAGAAACAAGTCCCAATACACTTATTCAGGATATGAGCATATAGAAATAGTCTTTGTTCATCCCTGTGCTGCAGCTGAGACCCCAAACAAAAGTTATGCATCATTTTATTTAGTCGACTTCTGGTGCATTTCATTAGGTTTCTGATCTTTTTTTTTTTTTACAAGTAATTCTCATAAAATTAGCAAAAATAAGGAACTATATAGCATTGAGTTGGGACCCCTTGTCATGAGGTCTATACGTTGTTATCAGTTCCAAAGAAAAATTATTTTCCCTTCTAAACACATCACATTTTTTCATTTCAGTAACCCAAAGGCATGACCCCCGAAGATGTAACTGGTGGCCCTGAGGAGGGGCCTGACCCCCTAAGATGGAAACCACTGGACTAAATGGCTGTGGCTCAGGAGAGAGAACCATTCTCCACCAATTGGAGGGTTGGTGGTTTGGTTTCTGGTCCCTCCAGTTTGTAAGTCGAATATATGTATGAATGTGAGCATAGCAGCTGCAGCAATAAAATGCTGGTTGCATCGTGATGAATCAGTATTCACAAACTGATGATAGATAAACCTTCACAGTGAACGTTGGCTCTGCATTAATTTAGTCTCTTTTAAGATTTCATGGACACTTTTTGAAAAAAATCAATCTGCGCTTGAACTTCTCCAGTGAGCTTAACTTGGCCAGGGTAATCAGGTATAGAATAGGGATGAATATTTTAAAGTGTTCTGGCTCGCCTGGTCAGAGTCTCGCTCTTACTGAATCCTCTTGATCTTGCTGCAGTCACTGTGACCTTGAACTTCACAAAAAAAAAACCCCAAAAAAACAAATGTGAGTTGTTCAGCAATGCAGAACAAACTGTCCGGCTCTCTAGGACCCTAAAACTTTAATGCATGTGACACTTCAGATTCAGGCAGTTTTGGGATTGACAGCTGAGGAAAAAGCGCATTGTGGAACTAAGTAAAATATTTAGCCGGTCCTGGCCAGGGTTCTCTCGTGGTCAGCTGGGGACAGACACCCACTTGTAGCAGTATGTCCCCAGCAGGGAGCAGCCGGGACCTTCCTGGCAGCAGTCTCTGCTGTCACGTGTCTCCCAAGAGTGGATTATAAAGCCAAGACAAAGCAGCTTGTCCCTTCCCTGCCCTGTGTCTGCAGCTGCGCAGTGAAAGCTCAGGGCTTCTGCCCTCTCCTGTTCTGGTTCAGAGCCGATATCAGCTGTCTGTTTTAGAGGGAGGGAGAGAAAAAATACCCAGCAATCCTCTAAAGCAGCTTAAAGGCTGAATCAGGCGACTGAAGCCCTTTCCATTTCCAGCACTGCTTCTCCCTCTCTGTCCATTATGCTTAGATAAGCATCTGACTGGCTGCCAAAAAGCGCAGTCACAGCGGCTGCATGTAAACTGTCTGCTGCGTCCTCCTAAGGGTTTCCCCCCACCGCATATAGGCTACGTCTCATATGGGGATTTACCTCCATGTACAGTAGGGACTGTGAATAGCAAGCATGGGGCATCTGATTTTGTCTCTTGATGTAATCAGTAGCCTTGTATCCGATTAAATAATGAATGCTAAGTGCTCATGTAACAAATAAAAATCTAGCTCCGGGGGCCTTGGATTCCCATGTGCGTTATTATTTTGGCGCAGTCACCCCCACCGCCGCCACCCTTTGTTGACATGTGGGGCTTTTGGAGTGAAATGAAGTGAAGCAAAGTGGAGTGGAGAGCAGAGTGGTTTGGAGCAAGTGTGTGATGTGACTGTTGCTTGTCCCCCATGTCAGAGTGTATGTGTGTGTTGCGGCAGGAATAAAAGGGGGAAAAGAAGATGTGGGGCTTTGCTTACATCAGAGAGGGGAGGATAGTGGAGGAGAGAGAAAAACGCATTTGGAGTATGAACGAGACAGAAAAACAAGCAGAAAAGAGCAAATAGAAGCGATCATGGCAGGATGGCACAACTCTAATGTTAGCCGCTTTAGCACAGATATCTATCAGTCAGTGAAGAGCGCCTTATTTTCATTTGCCCTTGGAATTACTATTATTGTTTTTCATCAACCATTATTTTTTAACTGAGAATAACACAGTGACACGTTCACACCTGGAAGCTGCCAGGTTCACCCACGGTCTGATCCGCTTTCCACTCCAGTGGCCAACGCTTCCTTTCACTTTCCGAATCTAGATTTATCTGGGGATTGAGCGGCTGATCCTTCAGTCACAAGATCACTTCTCTAACCTGTAAGCCACCACTGCCCAAATTAAACCACCGCTGAGCAGTCCCCCCTCCACACCCGCAGATCAACACCAGAGCAACACATTAAGATGTTACAGGTGTTTCAAAGAATAACCTCACATATCAACACGTTCCCGATGCATTGTAATCAGATTAATTAAAAAGTCACACTGAGAAGGTCAAATAGCTCTTTATTTACATGTGATGGTACAAAATGCTAGAATTAGCTGCCTGTTGAATGCATATCACCTGAGAAGCCGCTAACTGCTGTTGTTGCCGTGAGGAAGTTAGCTCAGGTAGCCATGCAGCTAGTGGCCTAGACATGGAGCACTGGAGCTTTGGACCAGGATTGGCTAAACATGCTTTGCAACATTATTTGTAGTGATGTTAAAATTGTTATTCCTTCACACATTCTCTTGATAATTTAAGTTAAGTTTTGAATGTTTTCAACCAAAATTCGTACATAACTCATACATCTGTTTTTCATAT
Source organism: Diplodus puntazzo (assembly GCA_963678695.2). NCBI lineage: Eukaryota > Metazoa > Chordata > Actinopteri > Spariformes > Sparidae > Diplodus > Diplodus puntazzo. The sequence continues at coordinate 9,485,856 of OZ023155.1, read as the reverse complement.
TTTTGATTTTTACAAGTCACTTTGCTCCATAGTTAAGGAAAGCATCATTTAAATAAAGTTTAAGTGTTAAGTTGTCAAAGACGCAATAAGTAAGAATTAAAAACTGAACTATTGAGTTAGTTTGTTAAGCATGCTAACCAGCTAGCCCTGGCCCTAAACACCAACACTTCCCCGGTGCTCCCAGCTCCCAGTCCGGTCTGCTAGCTGCACGGCCAACTGAGCTAATGAGCTAACGGCAGCTACAGTTGGCAGCAGTTAGCAGTTAAAATTAGGAAACCGGACCGCATGAAATACATTTTCAATTATCCTTGTCATTTCATTTTTAACTTTAATCATTTTGAAATCATTTTCTGAAAGCAATAGTTCAAGTTGTTCAAAAAAAAAGTTGTATATAATGCTGTGAGACAAAAGTACCAGAGAGACGTCAGACTGTGGAGGCCTGTTGAGACCTGTGGGAAAAGTCTCTTTAAAAAAGGAAAAGCAGCGAAAGCAGAAAAGTCTTCATGAATTCTTAAAGAGAGAAGCTCCTCAAAAGAAATTGCCTTGGTGTTTTTGAATTAAACTACCTGGCATCACTTTATCTGTGGTATAAAAAACAACAAAAAAAAAGGTCAGCGGGAGGAGGAGGGAGAAAGAGAGAAACCGTTTCAGTTGGGTGAGATGTATGATGGGTAAATGCAATCGCAGGATGCTACGTGGAAGCATTTACAGTATTATTACAGTGGCATTGAGTCCAAATGTCACATGACGCGCCGGCTACTACGGCCTAATTCTGCTAATTCACATGCCACACAACTGACCTCCCTACGGTGACTGTACACCATCATCTGCCTGTGAATATCCAACGATAGCGTATTCATGCACATTCTACTTCAGACAGACAAACAGAGGAAGTCTGGAAGAGAGGCGTCAGAGTCTTGGGCGTTGGCTTGAGTGTCGTCCACAGTGACATGAAGAATGACAAAGACCGGGGCCGCGATGGAATGGCCTCTAACCTGGCGCAGGGCTTATCTCTGTTGCATCTACCTTCGCCTCACCCACGCAAATCCAGCGTAGAAGCCTTTTAGAGGGGATTTTCTGAGCAGGGCAATCTGTTGGCTTTTTTTTTTTTTTTTTAGCTGCAAGAGGAAAACAGACAAGGCCAAGACCTTGTGCCCTGGAGGTCATCGGCTCTCCTTATGTGTTTGGTTGCACTGTGCGCACATACAGCTGTAAGATGCTTGGCCGGAGCACAATGAGCTTCACAAATAATATTCAGATAAGAGCTCGGGGTCGTTTAAAGGTCACTAATCAACCCTAACTATAGAACGCTCCCGCAGTGTGTTTTATTTGGTGGAGTTGAATGTCTTTTGAGAGGGACATCTTTTTTGATCCACTCGACGTGTCCTCTCTTTTCTGAAAGGGGTAGGTATAAAGGACTACATTAAGGCTTTGGGTAGCAGAGCCAACGGACCAACAAGCACCTCTTTAACTCAAACACACTCCACACGACACGCGGCAAACTGCTTTGCCTCACTGTGTTTTTATAGAGAGCGATGGGGATGGTTGACGACAAAAGGAGGCAGGTCACGAGGCTGATCCCAACCTGCACCATACAAAAACAAAAACAAAGAACGGTACGCACGTAAGCCTGTTTGTTTGACGCTATTCCCCAAAAATATCGCTTTCACTCTCGCCAAACCTCCCTTGGGGTTCCTCTGGAGTTTGCCTTGATGTGATGGGATTAAAGCTAAGCCATGGCCCAGCAGATGCCACGGATCATTTTGGCTCTTCTCAGTTTAGAATGGAAAGTGTACTATATCCCGAAGCACGCGAGAAAGCCTCCACTCTACTTCGGAAAGGGTGACGTTCACGCTTCAGTGCCAGCTGATTCAGTTCAACTCCTGGACCAAAGAATCAGGGCTTATTTTTACTCCCCGCCTCTCGGACTGAAAAGGGAATGTGATTTAGACAAAGTTTGACACAATGGAAAATGTGCTTAATTATGTTCTTGCAGAGAGTTAGATGAGAAGATTGATACCAATGTCATATCTGCCTGTTTGATATAACGCTATACAGCAAGAAGTCTGTTAGCTTAGAAAACGGGGCAACAGCTCCAGATGCAGAAAGGCAAATTGTAATTTCCACTCTGTGTTTTGGATCAAATTAGCGAGATATAATGTACGATACACTGAGCTTTAGATGGGCTTGTAGGCCAGTTTTACAGAGCTAGCCAACTTGTTTCCCCTCGTTTCCAGTCTTAATGCTAAGCTTAACTCACAGGCTAACAGCTGAAATGTTATACTTCATGGACAGATTTGAATCTGGCGTCAATCTTCTCATCTAACTCGCATCTAGCAAATTTTTCAAAGAATCCTGGTTTTAAGAAACATCACTGCTGCTGACGACTGCATGTTTTTGTTAGCAAAGGATGGCTTATTATGGTTTCAGCATCATCAGGTTTCATCAGCTACACACACACACACACACACACACACACACACACACACACACACACACCCTTCCTGAGTGCTGCATCAAATTTGCCAAGATCAATGCAAAGTTTATATGAGGGCTTTTAGGGTAACCTTAGCTTTCTCTTTTCTTAGGGAGTCGAGAGAGGAGCACTATTGTGTGTGTGTGTGTGTGTGTGTGTGTGTGTGTAAGTCATGGTTCAGTGGACAGCCTCCTAAGTCTGGACCTTCATGGAGTAGAGGCGTGACTCACGGTTTACCCCTCTGCTGCATGCTGTGCTGTGTAAGAGACCACATAGTGGATGGGTCCATCAATAATTCAACAAAGACAGACTTCCTCTCTCTCTCTCGCCCTCTCCCCTCGTTGTTCAGCCTGTTTCTAACCGACTGCATCTTCCTCGTGCTTCACAAACAGCCTCCATCTCTGGGCTCCCTCATGCGCCTGCCTCTCTGCAACCCGGCCGCCCCAAACCACTTAAAACACGCCGCTTTCCAAATAAATCTGAGGCCGAGCCAAGTAATCTTTGGCTTTTAGCGGATCTCTTCTACTCTTGTAACACATCAAGTTAGCTTTCTGTTATCATGTAAGATTAGGGCTTACACAGAGTGCTAATCCTGTTCCGGACACTTTATCTCAGACGTGGGCATCGCTGAGTGAGTTGTCAAACTTGGAGGAGTCAAAAGACGGGTTTTTAAGAGGATTTTCGGAGACGATGTTTTGACCACACAGTGGCTCAGTGGTTAGCGCTTAACTAATGCCTTGCAGCAAGAAGGGTACATGATCTCACTGACTGAGGCCTTCTTAGGTGGAGTTTTCTTCTCCCAGGAGTTTGCGTGTGTTTACTCCGGGTGCTTCAATTTTGTTTCACGTCTAAAGACATGCATGTTTAGGAACGCTCCGGTGGGTTTTCTCAAAGGTGGCGCGGAACTGGATTTGATCCAGTGATTGTTATGAAATGGCTTGAAATCAAGTATATTTTATGCTATTTCTGCCAGTGTACAGAAGTTAGTTCTTCATTTACTGTGGAATGTTTCTTCGTACATTCTAATTTTCAGCCACTGATGACTTGAAGAAGAAGAAGAGTCTTTATTTATCACACACAGTCATACACTGAACAACGTAGCGAAAGTGGTTCTCTGTATCTGAAGATATAATACGTGGGAATTCTGGACTGAAGTGTCTAAAAATGACTCTCTATATATTTTTGAGTTGTGCACTTACTGAACTTACACTATCCCCAACTTAGCTGTCTACTAGCGGTAACATAACGATAGTGAGCAACGGCAAACATCAAGCGCGTGTGTTTTTGTGTTTAATTTCAGGTCAACTCTCAGTGAATTCAGCACTCACCACAGACACCGGTTCTCTGTCTTCTTCCCCCCCCTCCTCTCTGTAATGTTACATTCAAGGAGTGAAGCACATTTCCCCTCCGGTTTCATCTTTACACCCGGCAATGGAGCTCACCTCCACAGAGCGGCGGTGAAAATCGTGCTTCAATTTATTTCTGTTAAATAAACATTGTTGAGTCCATTGTTGAGTTTAGGATGCTAGATGTACCATTAGTCTTTGTGCATTATCTGTGAATCCATTTAAGTGTGAGGAAATATCAAGTTTCTGCAAGTTTTATTACTTTTCAATTAATGTCTGTCTGGAAGGTATGAAATTGCTTGGGATGATGGTTTGCAGATCTAAAAAGTGAGACAGGTTTCTGGTAAAACGGCTTAAACATGCAAATATGTTGAAACAATTTCTCCAGTACGATATATCCAGCATGTGCTCTTTTTCCAGTGGTTGTCACATGAAAATATCTTCCAGGTAGGGCAAATCCAACTTTTTATCTCTTCACAAAACAGAAACATATATGTTTTGTTTGTTTGTTTGTTTGTTTGCTTGTCTGTGATTGCACCACCCAAACGTGAGTGTGAGCCTTAACCTTGAAAGCATACCTTAATATGAAAGGATAAGGGTGTCTGTGCAGGAGCTTTTTACTGAGATTATCGAGAGAGGGTTGACAGAGGTCAGTCAAGAGTTGTGATGTGTTTGCTTAGGGAATTACCAAGCTGTGAGGGGGAAGCCTCTTTCTGTCCATCCCCTTTTGACCGTTATCTCACGTGGAATGTGAGTGCCAGCAGGCTCCATTTCCTGCGTAAACCATTGATTCCATATGATGAAAATGCACAAGAGAGAGAGAAAACAGAATCCATTAAAAGATACATTAGCGGGCATTATACTGCTTAGCCCGGGACCTTCAGGAAGTTGCTAATCTGGATTACAGTGTGTGTAGATCATTTCATAGCACCATTTGTCAGCTGCTTTAGACCAAGTGTTTTCTCTTCAATCCTCTCGAGTCTGCGGATGTTTTTCCTTAACTTGTGTTTTAATTCCAGGCTCTGGGAAACTTTCACAACCGACACTGGTCATTTTTAACTGTGGGGACGACCCTAAAATAAATTTGAACCTCTAACCTTATAATTAAAACAATGACTTCAGCACAGATGTTATGTTACTGAATGGCAGCAGTGTGTCTCCAAGATCCTCTCGCTGTTCTACGACTGCACGTTGCTGCTTGTCACTTTGATAATGAGCTACTTTACGGAGTATATATGTAAGAATGTAGAATGGAATTCAGTATTATTGTGATGACATTTAGAGAATATTACGGAATCAAAGACTGAGAGAGAAACACAAATCGAATTTGCTACTTCAGCACCATGGATTTATCGATTTTACAGCACGGTCAGGTTTCCGATCTGTCGGCATCACGGTCGGGAGCTTGGAGTCGAACTTGCACAAACCACAGTCAGATAATGAGTCAATCTGTCAGGCAAAACTACAGTAACTCAGCTAACCACCCCTCTCTCTGCCACTGGTGTATGGAGAGATCATCATTTGGCATGTGTGAGGTATCATATACATAATCTAGGATACTGGTGCTATGAAAGGTATTTTGACACCGTTTTACGCCAGCGGGGTTGAAGGTTAATGGCCAGATCTGCTCAGCGAGCTGGGGCTCACATCACTTTAAAATGTGACACACATAGAGCAAATCTGACCCTATTTTTATAACGTCACAGCGGTGGACTAGATGTTTTTTTTTAAGCGGCAGGCTGATGTCAGACGACAATCGCAAAGGCTGTCATGTCAGTGAAATGTGTCATTGTGCACAACAACCGCAACTGCCATAGTCGATTTAGTGCGCTTTCATGACTGATTTAACCTGCTTTGTATCGTGATTTATTGTTTGGAAACGATTTGATCGTGGGCTACAAAAAATATTGTACTTCCTGCTCTTGCTTTGCGACTAAATGAATCCCACGTTGTCACTTTCTTGTAAAAAAAACAAAAACAGACATATTCAAAGTTGACATGTCTGTCATTATTGAATTTATGTAGTACGGCTGTTCTCAGCCTTCACGTTGCCTCTTGATCACAACCATGCTAATACGCGACATCAACATCTGGAGCTTCTCCTCCCTGCCTCGTTACTCTTCTCTGTGTAACAGCAATCTGCAGCGCAGGAAATCACATTGCGTCTGCCACGATGGATCGGCTGTGAGAGCAATCAGACCGCAGTTGCCTCTGACTCACCCTGACACTTGAATCTAAGAGAAGAGCTTATCAGAAATCTTATTATGGGAATGCAGACAGACAGACAGACAGACAGACAGACAGATAGACAGATAGATAGACAGACAGATAGACGGCCAACTTTACAAGGTAATCCTGCAATTCTGTCTCTGTTTTTATCAGCGGTTCCACGTAAAGGTGATAAAGAGGAGACTGATCAGATTTGTAAGTTTGCAGGCCACGTGCCTTCTTCGCCTTGTGGACTTGAGCTGAAAGACCGTGATTCTGGGAGACTGCAGGCCCACAACGTGCTTTGTTTCCCCTACGAAACACGAGGAGATCATCAGCGCCTCGTTCCTTTTTTTGTAGAAAACACATGATACACAGAAAAAAAAGAGGAAATCATGAATCTCTCCTTGTCCTCTCTTGAGCTGCGGTGACGACACGAGAGACGGCGAGAGTGACTGCTGACGACTCACCGCGTCGTCGGTAGCTGAACACCTTGTGGAGAAAAAATAACTCAAGAGTGCTCGCGGAGAGGTGAAGAGGTTGCCATGGAAACATATTCAAGAGGGGTAAAAAAAAAAGAAGATCTGTTCTGCCAGGATCTTAACAAAAACATCTGACTCAGCCAACATGTCTGCTAGTCAAGACGTCATCGGCAGCTGAAATATAGAGATACAGTGAAAAAACAAATGATTGAGTGGTAAAAGGGTCAGTACAGAGGTCATGATGCAAACCTGATGCATCATGATTCCCCCCCCCACAGCAAACAACGAGCCCCTTCCTCGGGCATCCTCTGCACTTCAATCCATTAGCTTTCACGCCACAGTCAACGGATCATTAGGCCCCTTCATCCGCTTCAATAATGCAAAAAGAGCAAAACCAAGCAAACCCCGGCGCAGCCTCATCTGCCCGCCTCTCGCCTCTCAACACAGCGGGAGACAACTAGGTAGAGAACACATTATCTTTTCCCTGACTGGCACCACGAAACACAGGGGTGCAACCGATGCAAAGCCCCCCCCCAGCAGAAGAGGAAGTGAGTGTGAGGGGCTGGCACACATCTGGCACAGTTAATACCCTTATCCTCTTTACTGCATCCTCACCGGGCAGGTGTGTTCAAGCGATGACATGCACATGCATAAAGATTCACAGGAGTGATGCTGCGACGTTTTGTTGCTCATCAGCCATTGCTGCACTTATCTGCAAGAAAAAGTGTGTCTGACATCACCAGCAGGGATTCCTGATGACAAATGGCAGGTATAGTGGCGGACACGGGTTAGGGGGCTTTGCGATTGGACAACCCCTCCGCTGTTCGAGCTCACGGGCCCCGCCCACATCGAGGACGAGGCAGCCAATGGCGGGACGCATTTCGACCGCACGCCCGTGAGGAGCGGACCAATGGGAGCGCGGCTGCTTCGGCTGCTCCGTCACAGTGCGCACATGTGACCACTGAAGGCGCTTAGTGCCATTTAAACATCATCGATTGGGTGCTGAAGTGGACAGCTCCCCCCCCACCACCACCCATCCCCACCTACAGATAAACAAAAGCCGAACCAAAACACAATGGCTCCTTTGGCTCCCTGTTCCGGACGCTTTTGACGCCGTTCGCCTCTTTTTTAAAACTCCCTTTCACAGATCTCCATCTTTCCCATCCGCGCGTCATCTCTGACCGCTGACGGACTTGTTTTCTGGCTGGAAAAAAAACAAAACAAAGGCTCTCTCTCTCCACTCTCCTCTCTCCAGAAGCTGCTGCACCCCGACCGGATGACACCTGTAGCTGAATCTGGATGTTAATCTCGTACATAAAAAAAAAGAGAGAAAGAGAAAAGTGGGGTGGGTGTGGGGAGAGAGAGGTTGGATTGTTTCACATCCAGTCAGCCTCCGCGCTCTGCAGAAGAGGAGCTCCGGCGCTGTCTGATCCCGAGCCTGGAAGCGCAAAGGTAGCCCAAAGCCATTTACGGACGCATTAATTTTCTAAGCCGCTCTCTGTGCCTGCTTGCAGACAGGAAGGAGCATGGATAGAGAGGAATTTGCTCACACTAGTGCGTTGAGGGGATTTGCAGAGGTGGGGGTGTGCTCCTGTGGAAACTAAACTAAAGGACAGTGGCTGAGGCGCCGTCACTGACAGCTCGCCATTTCTCTCCAGGCTTCCCTTTTTGTTTTATCATTTAGTATTTTCTTTTTTTTTTTGACGGGGAGGTTGATTATTTTGCCAAGCAGCCATGGGGAAAGACGAGTGCAAAACAATGCTGGATGCTTTGAACAAAGTGACCGCCTGCTACAGGCATCTGGTGATCGCTTTGGGAAGCACCTCGGACTCGCAGAACCTCCGAGAGGAGCTGAAGAGGACCCGCAAAAAGGCCCAGGAGCTGGCCGTGGCCAACAGGACTAAACTGACCTCTCTGCTCAAAGACAAGAGCATCAGCAAGGAGGACCGGGCCGAGTACGAGCGCCTATGGGTGCTGTTCTCGAGCAGCATGGAGCTCCTGGAGGTGGACATGAAGAGGTCCCTGGAGATAGGGCAGGATTTCCCCCTCAAGGTGCCGACGAGACATCTCATCCAGACGGGCATGACCGGCAGCACCACCACCGTGGCGGCCCGGGCCATGAGCGTGCAGAACATGAAGTACGAGGCGGACAGCAACATCGACACGGCCGACCTGCGGGACCTGCAGTCCGAGATCTCCCAGGTGACCCAGATGATGGAGGAGATGGAGATGAAGGTGCAGGTGGCGCCGTGGGCCGTGGAGGCGAAGCAGGAGGCGGGCGCGGAGCTCAAGTCCAACATGAGCGTGGGGAACTCCTCGGTCGGCGTCATCTCCATCTGCGAAGAGGAGCCCAAGGAGGAGGAGGGAGGCGGCGGCAACAGGGACGCCGGCTTCGCCTCCATCTGCGCCGTGCTCGTCTTCTTAGTCATCATCACCGTCGCTGTGGTTCTGGGATACCTGGTCATCAACATGTCCTGAACTGTCTAACCAGCAGCACCAGCAGCAGCCCACCCCGATGGACACCCTCCTGCGCGGCCGCCCAACCGGAGCGCGCCACGGCGGCTCCAGAGCCGGCAGAGTACTGTGGGCACGAGGGGCTGAAAAATTGCGGACACACGAAAGTTATTAATTTTTCTCGGATTTTGTGAATGTATTCGGTGGAGTTGAAGGAAGTTGCACTAGATTTAAAAAAACAAAAACAAAAAAAAGTAAAGTAAAAAAAAAAAAAAAAAGTATAATATAGGCCAGTGTGCGTGAGAATGGACGTTAGCCAAGTGTTTAAGAGAGGCCAAGGGGGGTTTGTGGTATTTTTGGAAGAGTGGGGGAGCAAAAAGAGAAAAAAAAAAAAAAAGTCATGAAATTACGTGACAGTGTCTGGCCATCAGGATGATACAAGCAACACGTAATCCAAGTGGATTAGTGGAAAAGCTCAAGCGTAAATGTAGCCCACACTTAAGTATTCCCCCTGATGTTCTGCTGATTGATGCTTTCAGTTTATGAATTTCAATCCAGCACAGTCAGATGTGCTCCAGCAAAGCGAGCAAAGGGGGTGGGTGGGTGGGGGGGGGTACAATCTGCAGTATAGTGAGAGAAGTATAGGGTCCTGTTATATGGGGGGGCCCCAATAGAGCCAGTGTTACAGTTTAAAAACTCCTCACGTCACACAGGTTGGATGTGATCCAACCTGCACTGTTCCACACTCCACTTAGCACAGTTTTTAATATCAGATCTGCGCAGACAGATTGTAGAAGGCCTGCATCTTTACTTTATCGCATTGAATCACAGTGTGCTTCAGGGGAGCCTTGGAACCCGAGAGACTGTCCACAGTCTTTTCTTGTTTTGTTTTTTTCTTTTCTTTTTCTTTTAATCAGTGCACCCTTTCACTGTAAGCCTGTTCATGTTCCTTTTCAGGGTTTTTCTTTTCTTTCTTTTTTTTTTTGTTGCAAACAGTGTTGAATGTATGCATCGCAACGTGTGAATAGAGGGGTTTATACAGACGGCTGTGTCAGATAATGTACATACATAAGTATATTTATTATAATAAAATTTTGCAACACACTTGAGAACGGGCTTTGCAGGAGTAGCTCCAAGCTTGTTGTTGTTGTTGTTGCACAGATTGATGAATGCAACGCGAGGCCTGTGAGTTAAAGCTAATGGTTTCAGATGAGAGCAGATATTAATGTGCTTGACATACATACAGTACGTCAGATGTACACAGAGGATTCCAGGGTTTTTTTTGTAGCGGAGGATTATTGTCTTGCACGTAAGCACCTTGGTGTTAAAATAGTGGTCGGGTTGAAAATGGAAACAAGGCGAGCACAGATGCCGTTAACTCCCTAATGGTTTTAGTTTTAAGAGTCTTTGAAGGTATTTCTGGAATGGTACATACTGTGGGTGAGCTCAAAGCTGTAAGAGTCAAAGCCTCACTGGTGGCAGGGACTCCATGGTGGGACGGTTGTCCTGGGTCATGCCTGGTTTCATAAAGTCTGACATCTCAATCTTAGCACCTTGACGAAGAGTTGCTCGTTTGCAAGAGTGTGGTTGCTTTTAACTGAGAACATCCGTGTGTGATTGTATGATATGGGATGCAAGAAAAGCAAATGATTATGCTCTGCGTTGGACGACCACAGGTTTAGAAAGACTGACCTAAAAAAAAAAAAAGATAGAAAAAGAAATGCAGCTTCAGTGGGCAGGTAATTTAGTGCGGCAAAAATATGGGTGCCGCTTTGATTCACGTCACTTTACTCCCACCTTCCCTTCACCTGATGACGACCGTGAGGATCCTTTGGGTGACTTTTTTTCACAGTAATTGAAGAGTAAAGCTCATGGAACACGTTTAAAACTCTGTTCCAAAATAACTGTTAATGTTCAAACTTCTAGACTTAATTTCTACCCCAAAACTCTATGATTTATTTGACACAAATCCCTCTGTGGGTGCAGCATAGTCTTAATTTTATTTAAACTGGAGTTGAGATGAAACAATCAATAAATAAGATAAGATAAGATAAGATTAGACTTTTTATGTTCCAATGAGGTCATACATAGTGTTTGCTTCTGTAGCTCTCAGGGACCAGCAGCACATTCTCCATAATTTATACAGTTTGTGGCTCCTTATTGTGAAGGAATTCATGAAAAAGAACAGCGCTGCTTGACTATTTACAAGGTCTGCACCAGGAGCTGAATTAAAAAGCTGACTGAGAAAGAGAAGATATTCTGTAGAAATCTGTTAAGGTGAAAATGTGAAAGTGAGATTCAAATGATTACAAAAGGGCTTATCGTGCTGCTGACAAATACTCCTCAAGAGAAGTCTTAAACTATCAGTGCTGAGATGTTACTGTAAGATGTTTCCACAGTTGGACAGAGTGATCTCAGGAGGATGAATATACAACCAACTCCGCTATCATCGAAAACGTCAGCAATACTTAGAATCACTTGCACAAATGCCGAGTTATTTTCTCCGACGTGAAACCTAGTAAAAAAAAGAGTGTGCTGCAGCTGCTCAGAGCTCGACGGTTGCACATCAGATGAGCTCTAAATCGACTCTGAGCGATCACCTCCCACCGCTCCTCGAGGAGGTTAGCCAGTAATTGTATGCAGCAAGTAGACCGCTGGCATTTAAAGACCATCCAGTTGCCAGTCGTTGCAGGCTGCTGGTTTGTAAGGATCTAAAAGGATCAAATTTAATCACAGTCACCTTCTTCTTTTAAGAACTCCTCGTGGGAGTAATGGATGTGCAGCAACATTGTATTTCTTCCTATCTAAAATATTCAAGTTGAGATAGCAGTCATTTGGGACATTAAATGTTCATTCAGCAGGCTACTTAAATGCCTTTTTCCTGTTTCCCACTGTGTTTTTAACTCTGACTGCAGTCTGTCTGCGTCTTCTTCAACCCCTGGAGGTTGGGAACATTAATAGAACGCTGTGAAAAAAAAAATGCTGAAACGCAAAATAGAACTCGACTCCATAAAAGCACGGAGGCCACTGAGCCGTGTGTATTTTTTGGCAGGACTTTGATGCACGAAAAAAAGGAGAACTAAAAAAAATCAGTGGCGTGCTGCGCTCACACCCGATTCACATCGCACGCTTTTCTGACATCTTGTTTCCCCTTGTTGTCATCTCACGGAGGCGCCGAGCTCTCTGCTCACAATGAGTCATGAAACCTCTCGAGAATCCGCGACAGACTTACATTGTCATCCGGAGATTCCAAAAATATGAGGGCGATTAATTAAACATGGGGAGGAAAAGGGAGGGCGGGGGTTTTAAAATAGTGGACGGGGTGAAGCCTCCTGAAAAAAAACGCTGCGCTTTCCTCTAAGAGGTGGGGGGAATGTTCACGCACAAAATCTACCTCGGTGCAACTTTGACACTGTTAAAAAGGATTTTTTTTTTTGCTGCAATCTCTGTTATGTAAGCTGCTCCTCAAAATAGCCTCGGCATCAAAGTTTTAGAGCATGTGCTTCATTAGGTGTAAAGACTGACTCCCCCCACAGGTGAGTAAGTCCACTCCCTCTACAGCTGTTTGGAGGTGTTATTTTTAATTTGAATGTATGCGTGACAGAGCCATTTCTCTGCCTCACTCCATCTCTTGGAATAACCCCATAAGCCACACAGACTGGTTCAAAGAGAGGCGAGCCGCAGCTCTGGCAGAGACAGACCGCTGCATCATCGCCTCATCTGGACGAAGATGGTGGGTTTCCAAGGCTGTGAGTTGCCATAGAAACCCTCAACGGACTATCCAGCGCAAACAGCACAGGAGGTTGAGCGGCGTTATCTCGACTCACCCCCTTTCTGCCACACCGCCATCCCCCACACACACACACACACAGCACACGAAGCAGAAGGAGATGTGTGGTGTGAGGACAGAAGGTGGTGGTGGTGGTGTCGGGGGGGGGCGAAAGCTCAGAATCCTCCTCCAGGCTGGCAGATGACATGAGTCAAAAAAGATGGAAACTAGACTGAGTGGTGCTCTCCTGCTCTGTCATCAAGCTGAGATCAGGTCAGATAGAGTTAGCGGTACCTTATCTGGCTAAAACAGGAGCAACATCATAATACACACACAAGATCAATAGTTTCGATCACTCTATGTATGGACCTGAACATCTTAAGTGTAAAAAGATGAGGAATTCTGGCCAGAAATTCCTTAAACACGTAATTTGTTTGTTTTAAAAGATTATGCTGTTTTAAGAAATGATTTTGATTTTCACAGTTGAAGATCAGCGCTGAACAGTTCACATTACACTGGATCTACTTGATTTTCTTAAAGGTCTAGAGTGTAGGATTTAGGGGTATCTATCAGAAATGTAATATTTATAATCATGCCGTCATTAGGGAATAATTTGTTACCTTAGAGTAAGCTTTTAATATCTACAGATTGAGCAGGTCATCGTCTACGGAGTCTGTTGTTTTTGTTTTTGCTGGTACTTGCATGCCGGTCCTACTACTGATCATTTCTCCACACTGACTGATTAAAAATCATAGTAAACAACCAGGATATATGTGTGTTTTAAACTGGGGCACAAGACTAATCCAAGCGATTACATGTAAGCATAATGCTACACCGGGAAATGTCCATTGTGTTCACTCTGTAGAATCTAGCGATGATAAATAACATGCCCAGCTGCTGACCTGTCCAAAAAGATACCCGCCCACACCAACAGAATGCAAACGCAGGCTGTGAAGCTTACGCCAAAGCAACAGATAGTGATATAACCTCCACCGCAAGGCCACGTCGGCCAATCAGAACAAGACAAGCCAGCAGAAGTTTTCCAAGGGCTCCGTTTTCAGTAAACTGGAAGCAGTTTGAGACAGCATCTGTAAAAAGAGCCTATTAATAATGAATAAAATTGATCCTTTTAATAATTAATTCATCCCTAAATGTCAGACACAGGGTAAGAACCATATGACAGGGATGATTTTTCACGAGTTATCAGTTTGCCACGAAGGACACCGCTGCGAGCAGGGAAGTCACCCAAAGGAGTAAGGGTGGAGGCCCTGCAGTGCCTCCACCACCGACATACGCACTCCAACTGAGAGGGACTCTCAGTAGGAGTGCAATCATGACACACACACAAACACACACATACACACACACACACACACACACACACACACACACACACACATACACCATTTAGCTGCAGGTGTTGTCTCACTATCCTTTTAATATATTTAGTACTCAGCCTGTTACTATGGTTACTTACAAGCTAAATTTGGTCAAAATAAAATGGTTACTGCAGTATTTTCTTTATAGTGCGAAGCAAACCAAAATTCAAAGACAAGTTCGAGCCAGTATGTATAAAACAATTTAGTATTCATTTTCACATAGAACTCACTTAAGTGTTGCTTATAAATGACAAAATAAACTATTATAAAAAGTCAGATTCAAAGTAAAATTTTTAATCAGTTTTTTTAAGAAACAATCTCCTTTAATCAAATAAAAGTCAGCAGCCGACACCAAAACAAAGTGCCTGAACCACTTCAAGTCTGACGGACCTCCTTCTGTGGCCTCCTCACTTCACACGTGCTGCAAACAGAGATGCATCGCTAAAACCTGGAAAACTTTAAGTCCTGTGTACAATAAGGCCATTAGCATTTACTTCACATTTGTTAATTACATTAAAAAAAACAAAGCAGTGATGCTGGTGGAGACACAGATCGCTACATTGGATGGCAGTGACTGTGACATTAAAGTCCCAAAACAAAAAAAATAACGTAAAATAACAAATCTTAACAGGCATTAATACAATCATGTTCAGATGAGGGGGTTTTCCTCCGAAGAGATCCAGGCTCGTCACTGTCAAGGACTCAATATGCCTTTGCCACTGAGCACATTCTGACATGCTACAGTGGGAAAATCAAAAGTGTAAATTATCAAATAAATGATGGCTGAATTCCAGTTAGCTGCGTCCTGATGTTATGCACACTAGCTCAGGGTTACACTGTCATGGCTAATTCTTTGGACACACCATGATGAGTCCACACGACTGGCCAGCGTGGTGTTTCACAAAATAAAAATGGTTTGCAGACAGTTAGGAGACACAAACATGTCTTTTTAAACAAAATAAACTATGTGAACTTCTTGTCCTGCTAGCGGCTGACAGGAGCTGCTAATGGGACACGTTTGTTAAACTGACTGCCAGCACGCTTATAAGTGCTGAGAGCTTTATTCTCTATCTTCAAACCCTTTTTATTGAACAAAATGGTGTGTGTCGGTGTCAGGTGAGAGAAAACTGAGAAAAGCTGCAGGAGCTGTTGTGACTGACTAGCCGGCCCAACCTGGATGAGCACATTTCAGTTTGTGGTATAACTGTTGCTCTACTGTGACACACAAGCAGAACAGATCCATTGTAAATGCTATCGGTACCACCTGTGCTTCCCCTACTATGATGATTCAAAATGTCTGCCAGTGCTGCACATTATGGTCAAAAAGGTACAAACATGTTTTATTACATCTGTAGAACAACATTTGTAGGTCAGAGCATCTCTGCAGCACTACAACATTTCATTAAAACACTGTTGAGACACATTTCCTTTATAAAACAATTGCAGTTCTTGCGATTTGGATATTGCACTTAGTCGTATTGCGATTTCGATTAATTGTGCAACCCTAACGTCTGCAGCCCTCATGTTCGCTTATGAAAAAGCAGATATTATCTGATATTATCACAAACAGAGGCGTTGTGGGGCTTGTACTGCAGGTTGGGCAAGTCAGAGCTGACTGTTTGAGTCAGCTTTGCTCTCTAAGGCTTGTCCTACGACAGGGAGCACATGGTTGTACTTGGGCGTGATGGTGACCTGTAGACTTAAACTGTACGGATCTTGGATCGACATGCGGTGCAGTCCAGAATGCTGATGATGCTCCTGCGAAGGGTCTGTGCCCTTATCCGTCTCAGCCTCACCTGAAGTGTCCAATGGGTAAAGTTTGTCACCTGGGAAAGACAGCAATAGAAAAAAAAACAGACGTTAATTTATCATAAGCCTTCATGTTAAGCAAGAAAATGAGTAACATGGGTAACATGACTGTCAAGGAAGCAAGTGTTCTTTCAGCTTTGTTTCACTAAATATATATTTTACTTAATGGACAATCTGCTCAGCTTCACAGCAGGTTTGGATGTAGAATAGATGAGACAGGCGATCAGCACCTGGCAGCAGCGATATGTAGTGTGGATTGTTTATGACGACGGGCACCCAGTGCTCACAGCCCTCCGTGGCGCGCCGGCTGGAGAAGTCGTGGAGGTCGTTCAGCAGAGGGAAGCGGCACATGCGGCTGAGCTCGTAGAACTGTGGAGGGGCGATCCACAACTCGCGTGCCCGGTAGCTCTGCAGGACCTCAGAGGGTGTGGACCACTGAAACAGTCATTTGGGATAGTGCCTGTCAGTTTAAATTTCAAGAAGGTTTTGAACTGTTCTTTAATTGGATTGGCTACAACACTAGTTGTGTCAACCTAATCTGCCCTCCTAGTACTGGACAGTTGTTAACCTAACCTACCCAACTCACCTAACTTAGGTCCACTATTAAAACTTTTTACACCACCTTTGAGCCCCTTCATTAGTATGACTACTACGGCTGTAACTAACAATAACAACCATTATGGATTCAATTTGATCTATTAATCAATTCACAGTTTTGTCTGTAAGATGTTAGAAAATAGAAATAAATCTAAAGTGACATTTTCACATGGCTGTTAAAATGGATATCACATTCAATACACGATATTTGGGGGTTCAAAAAGTCTGATAATGATATAATATAGTAAGTAGAACTTTAGTTGTCTAAAACAAACATGTAAAATACACAATTTCTATTTGATCTCTTTGAATGTTTCCAAAACGTGTGATCGATGGATGCGGAATTTTTAAAGATGAAACATTGTCATCGCTCTCTGGCAAACAAACAATATAAAGGGAAACACTGTCTCTAAATTTAAATGTCTTTTTTACTTATAAGCTGATAGATAGATCTGATATAAAATAATATTCATTGTTATATCTGTCTGGCCATGTTATTGTTCTAGCTACAATATTAAGTTTATTATGATCTTGGAGTATGACTCAAATATTTTATGCCCAAACTGGTTCCAGGCAGCTGCTTCTCTACATCAACGAGTCACCACACATTTCCTCTACAGTTTATCTCTATATTTCAAAATCCTGCATGTTATTAACCTGTATCCTCCCTTATCTTCCTACCTTTATGTTGTGTCTTCTGTTGTTGGTTTAAAAACAAATGAAAAACATATAAAACAGTATATTTTAAGTTTAGACTAATGTTGCCTTCACTGACCTCCCCCAGGATGGGAGAGTTTCACGTCATCAGAACAAATCATTTTGGGAAATATAAGAAAACCTCTGTTCAACCAAAAAAAAACAAAAAACCCTTCTGTTTTCATTCCTTATGGGTGATTTTTGTTGTTTTGTATTTTTGTTGACTGCTATTTGTAGTAAAAATAATAAATCACATCTGCTTTCTTACTGCACACTTAGGTGTGCATTTACTTTACTGAGAGTTTTTGAGTGTGCTGTAGGAACACACTGATTGATTGATTGATTGATTGATTGATTGATTGATTGATCACCTGGAAGCGCACTATCTCCCTCTCGTCCTGCAGGGTGTGAGGGATCTCCTGCAGGCAGCAGATGAAGAAGGCTGTGTCAAACCTCGTCACACCGTATCGACCTTTGGGAGTCAGCCAGTTGCCCCACTCGTGTAAAGCCCAGATGTTGGGCAACACCTCCAGCTCTCTGCACATCCTGATGAAGTTGGAGGGGCTCTGGTTCACCAGAGCCCTCCACCTGGTGAGTTCACTGCTGCACAGATCGTTTACCGTGCTGTGTGGCACTTTATTGTCTTTGATGCTTTCCAACAAGCCTTCCTCCACCTGTTTGGACACCACCAGCAGCACTCCGGACTCCTCGAACGTCTCCCTCAGCGCGCAGATCCGGAAGGCGACCTCCCCCGGGATAGGGGAGCCCAGCTTCAGCCGGTCTGTGGCGAAGATGGGAGGTCTGCTCTCCACCGGCTGCTTCACATCTTTCAACCCGAAGCTGGGAGAGTTGGTGAAAGACTTGAAGATGTCCAGCCACTCACTGGAGAAGTCCGAGGCGTCGACCATGCCGCCGGGGAACACGTACGCGTTGGGCATGAAGCCACTTTTACTGCTTCGTTTCAGCAGTAAGACGTCGTAATCGAAGCAGGAGCTGTGCGGCAGGTGAGGGCGCCCGTGGCTGCCGGCCAGCGGTGCACCTGGAGCGGCGGACAGCGGTGTCCTTGACGACAGGCTGTCCGCGCCAAGCCTGTGTCCGGCGGCTAGGATGAGCGTGGCCGCCTCCTTCCAGTGCTTCAGCGTGGTGTTCATCCTACAGCTACACGCAGACGTGGCGTTTGTTTTTTTCAATGAATTTTCACTCAGTGTTTCTGAAAGTTGCACTCACAGGCTGCTGTGCCCGGGCTGCCTGGCGACATTTGTTTTTGGTGGAAGTGACGTGTGTTCAGGAAGGGCACGAGCACAGCTGACACGAGCTGCTACCGCCACCTACAGGCTGAATGACCCACAGGCCCCACGTGTGTTTTATTATGTTTCCTAAAAAAATCATTAATGATTAATGATAATTGATTAATCAGTCGATCGATTTTTACTTGTAAAAGTGCAAAGACAACTCCTGTTTCTAAATAAACTCCACCTGTAATCTGTCAATCGTGTCAATTCTCTGCTTTCTGATTTGTAATGGAATGAAATTGATAATTTTACTGTTCTGTTTTATAATTCTATTAGAATGGCTAAAAGACCCACAGGCCCCACATGTATTTTATTATCATTCCTAAAAAAAAAATCTATGAATGATTAAGTAATCAGTTGATCGATTTTTACTTGTAAAAGTGCAAAACAACTCCCGTTTCTAAACAATCTCCATTTATAACAATTATTCTCTACTTTCTGATCTGTAATAGAATGAGATTCACATAGACCAATAAAAGTCTCAGAAATATATCATAGTATACAGTATAACACAACAACAACAACAACAACAACAATAATAATAATGATAATAGTAATAATAATAATAATAATAATAAATCAAAGCAACATTGTATTTGTACGACATGTTGGATAAGACTTATACCAACCAATAAAACATTTAAATTCCTGTTTATATTATTTTCTATATATCATTAAAACTGCTCATTTCTTTGGACCTTAAAACTGTGTCCAGTTTTCTTATATTTATGTATTATATCTATATTTTGATGTAACACATAAGGCATGTAAGGCATTTTTACAATGTGTAGTAATAAAAAGAAGGTGTAATTACCTCATACCATTAATTACATTTCATATCATTACTTTACATGAGCTTGTGTGAGTGTTGATCTCACCTGAAGTGAGCTGGTGACCTTGATTATGTTTCACTTGGTAGTGAAAAACTTGCTTTGCTGTGTGTGTGGGGCGATAGATGAACATACCGTTCTCATGAACCTTTGTGCTTAGTGCCCTCTAATACTCCTCCCTAGCTCTCGCTTTCACTCAGCAAAGTGCGACTGTATCTGTGTATGGAAGAACTTCCACCACACAATGGAGCGAAGCCTGACATGGTGGAACAAACCATAAATAGATCCATTTCCTGCGCGGTTAAAAGGTACTATAACATAATGTTCTTTTATTTCATTTGAATATTGTCATTAATTTACAGCATAATCCTCTCCACATTCTGTTTCTGTAAATGATTCAAATGTTGAGCATTTATATTCCTTCTGTCAGCCTGTACTGTTCTCTATTTATCGGATTTTGCTTACTTGCACATTACTACCCTGAGTACTATCTAACTCTTGAATAACTACCTCCTATCTATATGATTTTATTATGTTCATCTCTTCTTTTTTTTTTTATAAAATACTACTTTTTTATAGTATATTCCTTCTTTTTTTAAAGAGCAAGGGTTGCTTTGGTATGTTCATCTTGTTGTTGTTGTGTAGTCTGTTACTGATTCTTGCCTTCTCAGAGATCTCCATCCAGTTTTTAGGGGATATTTTCATCCTCACTTGGTTGATATGCAGCACTGAAAGCACACAGGCTCACCAAGAGTGTTGCTGTAAATGCATGATCCTAAGCCCCAGTGAATGTGTGTGAAACTTGCGCCGTGTTATTAGTCAGAAGTTCTTGCTCTCGGGGTGACTGAGTTCATACGCCAATGTGTTCTTGTGTTAGCAGACTACCATTAGCAGGCGAGGCTGTCTGTCTGTAACAACTATTCCAATTATTTTCATAAAAAAAAACACATCCTTAATATTTCCGCCACCGGACACAGGAGGAAGTCAGTGTTATAAATCAGTTGTAGAGCAGACAGTAAAACGTGCACATTCATTAACGTCCTGTATCATTTTGTTGAGGATGTCATCTTTGAGATTAAGTGCACAAATTGAAACGTCTGTAAAATGAAAAAAGAGTTACACATTGATTTTAAGATAAAGAAATTCAACCTAAAGCATGCCTCACATACGTGTGCTATAGAAACTAATGCACAGCTCTTAACATTTTAGTGTACATCTTTCTTTAACCTCTTCTCATATTTAACGTTTGAAGGCTAGAATAATCTGCAAATATAACTGCCGGAGCTTATCCCCACTTATGCACATGCAAGGGGAGGCTTTGGTCAGCAAAGCAGAAGCTTGACATTTCAATACGACTGACGAAACGTGATGACGCACCAATGCACTGGACGACTCAGAGTAGAAACTTTACAGTGCAAAACGTAAGTCCTCGGACAGAGAGAGACTTTGCAGGAGAAGGAGGGGCAGAGTAGAGAGGGAATGTAGCACACACACACATGCAGGGGTGTCATGTATCCTTATCAAAGAGGCATTGTGAGGGAAGTCACAGGTAAACTCAGACGGGAGGAAGTCTTTCGGGGGTTTCTAAAGAAAGCTGACACTGTCCTGAAAGTGTCAATAGTGTAGAAACTAGAAACTATAAAGAAAATGATACAGTGTCTCCCACTGGATCAGCCACATCTAACTTTGTGAGCCTTCTAGCATCTTCGTGGGGTGTTTTTGGACTGTTACCTGAGCAACAGATGAAATGATTGTGATAGATCAGTGTTTCAGACTACACAGATTCTAAATATATCATAAAATGTTAGCTAAAAAAAAATGTGGAATTTGTGAATGTGGTATAGTTCAAAACACAGATTAAGAAGCCCTCTGCTTTTCTTAGCAAGTTCGTTGTACATGAGACCTTTGAGATCTTACCCAGAAACTAAACTATCTCAGGAACACTCCGCTTTTCTGTCTTTACCCACCTTCTTTTCTACAAGGGCTGGCATGTCCAATCAGATGTGGGAACCTCCCAGTGGAGGAGTGGGCTTGGTGGCAAGGAGCCCCAGGTTTTTATTTGCATCTGACATTCTTGCTCTGCTTCATTTAATTTGGCTCACTATTATTTGGGGGTCCATATCACTGCAGCTGTGCTCAAAAGTAGCAACATTAAAGGTTCATGGAGCATCATTGAGGTGGTTTTTCTCTGACTCATGTAAGTGAAAAATCTGTTGAAATATTTATTTATTTGTTTATTGTCATGAAACAAGTTGGACGTTAGAAAAGTGACCATCAGATTCTGTCCTTAAAGGTGTTTAGTGAACAGGACAGAATGAGTTTTTATGTCTGTTGCATGTACTTTCACACTAAAGTTAAACATTATCATGTGGATGTGTGTATTGTGTGTAAGTCATAATTCAATAAGTGACTATGTCTGCCTGTTTAGTACTGAGATAGAAGAGAAATCTGCCACGGTTTAACTTTAAATCTCCACACAAACGACAGTTTACACAAGGTGCCTGACTTCTTGGATTTATGGTGGTCCGCTTACAACAACGTTATAATCCACCCTAAAACAGAACAAAGAAGTTTAGCTACCTTTCAGTCGATGAAGTCTGTCTGAAGACTGAACCAGTCAACCAGTTTTTTGAGCTGATCCCCTTGACAGTAAGTGTATTAAAGATGACTTGATGTGGCCTGATGTGTGGCTCAGAACCGCTGTCCCGCAGCGTCTTCATCCAAAGAAACACCGTGCAAAGTCAAAGTCAAAATTCATGCAATAGATCCAGATCATGGTCTTTTCTGGTAATATAATCAGATTATAGGATTAACAACGTAAACACTTTTGGTTTGGGGCGTGTTTTTCACTGAGTTGTTTTGCCTCGTTGTTTTTGCTGGACGATAGAAATCTTTACTGCTAATATCAAGACACAGACTCCCTGTAAAGCCCTGATGACCTTGGACAAACACAACAGAGATTAACTGGTGTAAAATGTGTGCATATATATTTTTGTTGGCGTACCAGCAGACTTGACATGGATGAAGGAAGCATCAGGAAGAGGAAGGAGTCTCACAACGGCTCCACCGGCCGTGTGAATGGTCGGAATAAAGACAAGCGACCTGAGAAGGCAACGGTACTTCAAAAAGATGTGAGTGTCTGTTCCTGAGAAAAAGCCTCATTAGATGTTCGCATCATAGGATCCCACCGTCCGTGCCTTTTTAAAGTAATGGGGGCTGGAAGTGAGTACCAGGCAGTACTGCGACAACTGTCTCCTCCTGTTAACTCCACAGTGATGCACTCAGTATTGCTGTCCAGCCCCCCTAAGCTCCCTAAGCCCTAAAGTGAATTTAGGGGGACTGAAAGGGTTTATCTGGATAAATTAGGATTATTATGACATTTCCCCCCCCCAAAAAAAATTGAGCTACCTAATTTTCCCTCAATGTACTGCAAAAGGTGAAATATACATGTTTATTTTCAATGGAATTAAAGATGTCTGTAACACTGATGAATTTGGATCCATTCCAGTTTCAGGTGGGAGAGAATCTCATGACAGTGGTCGTTAAGTTTTCGTGTGCTCAGACAGGACAAGCATTTACAGCCTTTCCACTTGGTCCTCTGGGTAGCATTGTTGGTCAAGTTACTTGGAAATAGTAATTAGTTACTGATTAATGATTACTTTTCCAAGAAAGTAATCCAGCTACTTTACTGATTACTTATTTTCAAAAGTTATTAGTTACTTAACCAGTTACTTTACTAAGTTATTTTTCAGAAACATGATGCACAACCTGAATACCCTATAAAGCAATAGACCTTTCAGCTTAATTATATTCTTTCTGCATATTCCATCATCTAAAATTGGATCAAATGGCCGTTTTTGGTTGGTATTTTTCTACGATGCGTCGGAACGATTCATAGTCTACAGTGGAAATAGGCATCATGTCCTCAACAATATAGCCAGCGACGAGCTTCTTTAGTTCAGCGGCACTAAGTCCTGTCACTCTTAAGTCTATTTTCACCTGTTCAGCAGGAGAGGGGCCCTTGGAGGTTCGCCCAGTGGAATTGGATGTGGTAGCCGCAGCGGTCTGGGTTTTTTTCAGAGAATTTCAAATTATGTTCCAGCTTGCTAGGTGCTCGCTCAGATTTGAGGTAGAATTTTTCGCTGTAGATAAAAGTTTTCATCCCACGCAGAGTGTACAGCAGACGCTGATGTTTTGTTCACCTTTTTCTGAGTCAAACTCAAAGTAATGTCGGTATTTCCAAGCATTACAATCTGCTTGGTCCGGCTCTCTCCCTCCCTCCATGTTGTCTCTCGTTGATCACTACATGTGACAGTGTTTACCACTGACGTTGCGCCACTCATACGTCATTGTCACTCACGAGACAGTCTCACAAAACAAAATCACGGTTAAGTTACGCAGTAACGCAGCCTGCTTGCGGGAAAGTAACAGTAATCTAATAAAAAAAAGGGTTTTTAGAAGCTATGCTTAAAATGGCCACCATTACCTCTAAATGTGTGCCCCTCTGTCTCGTTAACCACATTAACTTTTGAAATGGCTGTTTCCAGAAAAGGTTGACTGTAAATGCAATAAGAAATGAAACCTGCAAGTTACATTTTAAGTCCTGATTTTCAAGAGCTGAACTTTTTGGTGGACCTCAGGTACTCAGGAAGCTTGTTCAGGTGGAGAGTAAGACGCACAAAAAAAGCTGCTTCGCATTGCTTGGTTTTGATCCTGAGTAAACCTGACCCAGGTAAATGGAGGGGTCTTGATAATTTGCTGTGTACAAGTAGATCAGAGATCTATTTCAGCCACTTTTATTTGGTGCTGAAACAGAAATCCCTTAATTCCTGCTAAGATTTTAGGTTAGCAGGCAGATTTTTTTGATTGTCTTTATGAGGCTGGTCTGTGATCTGAGTCCGTAATCATGCCAGGATTTGTGGCTTGATTTGCAGATTTTTGTGCCATGGATTAAAGGTGAGCGCTGACTTTCAGTCCTTGTTTGGAGAGAAAACCTTTTTTGTTGTTGAGCTGTAGAAAATTCTCACTTTCAGCAAACGTAATGAGTTGTAGTCATGTGTTTACCCTGTTATGCAGAGTTGGGTGTCATCTGCATAAGTGTGGTTGGGCATATTATACATTTCTGTAATCTGAGCTATTGGGAGCATGTAGATGTTGAATAGAAGAGGTCCAAAGAAAGACCCTTGAAGAACTCCACCTGTGATTTCCTCTGTCTAAATTCCACTGTGTATGGACTTTAACAAAGTCAAAATGTGATTCATTGACATAACACATACCTTTTTTTGCCATGTGTTCTTAGGTTGGTCTGTTTAGTGGCGTCTGTCTGATTGTGGGAACTATGATTGGTTCGGGCATTTTCATTTCTCCGAAAGCTGTTCTGCTGTACTCTGGAGCTGCGGGACCCTGCCTCATGATCTGGGCTACCTGTGGCGTGTTGTCCACTATTGGTGAGTACAAGGACATAAAAATAACACTGTGTTTTACCTTATAAAAGCAATACTAAGTTAATTGTACCTAACTCATTTGTACAGTAATATAACAATAACACCAACGATAGTGCATATTAAGCGACTGTGTCAGTCCTATTGTCTATAAGCAAATGGGTAAATCTTTGACCTAGTGGTTTTAACCTTTTTCCTCAAGGGACCTGTTTTCTATCATTAAATAAACGGATGACCCCTGATTAAGTGCCACATTTTATGAATATTTTATATCATATTCAAAACATGACATTACCGGCACAGAACAACTGATAAAGTGTACACAAACCCAAATAGTGAATACATTAACTGCAGAAAGTTTGTGTAAAACTGACCTGCGTCAGCTTTATCCCCTCGACTGGATGATGCAAAGCAGGTGCACTGTACAGGCGTCGTCAGGTTTACAAAAACAGGACCCAAATGAGGCAGGCTTTCATCAAAGCTGAAAAGTGGAAAAATAAGCTGGCAACAAAGAGAATTCGGACAACTAAAGAGTAAAATAAAAACGGAGAACAAACCTTAAACACGGGACCAAAACACGGGAAACACACAAGGAAAAGACACAGGAATGCAGGAGACACAAGATGAAGACAAGATGAAAACAAAAGGGGCGCAAAGAACAAGGACATAGAGACCAACAAAGACGCTTACATACAAACTTAACTACACTCTTATATGCAAAGGTGCTGACTAGAACCTAAAGGGTTCTTCGGCTTGTCCCCATATGAGAACCTGGAACCCAACATAAAGGGTTATAGCTAGAACCATCTGTGAAAGGTTTTACATAGAGCCCCCTTTGAGAGGTTATACAGAGAACCCTTTGATGGTGTAATGATTCCACCCAGAACCCTCTCTGGGGTTTCTACCCAGAACCTTTCTACCTTCTGAGGGTGCTAAGAAGAACCCACCCAGGGGGTTCCATCGAGAACACTTTTAAAGATGCAGAGACATGGTCGGCATTTCCTTGTAGCATTATATGTGCTCCATAAAAGCAAAAAGGGTCTTGTTTTGGTGCCAGCTGTATTAAAGCCAATAGGAGAGGCATGGAGATACACACTAAAACCCAACATATCTACGGTGTATGACTTCTGATAATGAAATACGTGCAGAAAATGAAAGAACACCCTTCAGTGAGTAGGTTAACGTCTTTTTATTGATGTGTTGTTCTTTCCCGACTTTGTTTTGCAAAGGCTTCTGTTCCTAGTGTCATTGCAGTCTCATCAGTGGAAATCAGTCGGACCTGCCCTGTCAATCATTTTGGAAAGAAAAACAAGTTGTAAAACCTACTCTCTGAAATGTGGTCTTTCATCTTGTGGAGGCATTTCTTCATCAGAAGTCATACGTTATAGATATGTTGGGTTTTAGTGTGACTTCAATCCAGCTGGCACCAGCGGCTCACACCAAAGCAAGGTTCGTCCAAAACTCCGGCAACACTGGTGAGTAGAATTGGCAGAAAACTACACCCGGCTGAAAATACTTAATTATTGATATTTCACACAACATCTGAGAAAAAAAATGTGCTATGCAGCTTTTAAGATGATATTTTTCCTGGCGCTGAACTTTCCTTGAACTTTGTAACAGAAGGAATTTTAAAATGAATCTTTTTGAAACCTCTCCTCTTCTCTTTGTGTGTGTGTTTTTGTGCGTGACTACACAGGAGCACTGTGCTATGTTGAGCTTGGCACCATGATCACCAAGTCGGGAGGGGAGTATCCCTATTTCATGGAGGCCTTTGGCTCTGTCGTGGCCTATCTTTACTCCTGGACCTCTGTTGTGGTACTGAAGCCTTCTTCCTTCGCCATCATCACACTGAGCTTTGCAGAATATGCCTCTGCTCCTTTCTACCCCGGCTGCACTCCTCCCCTTGTTGTAACAAAGTGTCTGTCAGCAGCCGCTATATGTAAGTTTTACATGAGTCCTTGTCAGTTCATGGTTAAAAGCAGTAAATTACACATAGCGTCTATTGCAGCCTAGTTGCCATTGTTAGGTATTGATCAAGTCCTACGTTACAGTTGTAAAAATGGACTGGCCACATTGTTCTTTCCTTTTCATTTGTGTGTGTGAACAGGAACTCAAACAGTTTCTGTCAATCATCACCGAAAAATCTTTTGAATTAGCTGTTCAACAACTCAAGTAAACACGTGTAAAACCAGTTAACCATTTAAAGCTCATATGGAGAATGGTTCTGAATGACCAGGATGCAGCTGCAGGAAATTGTTTTCAGCAAAAGGCTCTGCCAAATCCACTACACACTATTTTTTTGGTAGCTAACAAGAAGCAGATAGATAAAGTTAGTAACTAACCCGGGAAGATAGTGGAGCATTTAGCAGCTAAAAGGTGCCAGAAACACAGCTCTAAATAAATACTAATGTTCCTACATTTGTAGTGTGAATGTGTTTCTACTTTCCCCTAGTGGCAAATAAATGAACGCAGGTTTGAATGAGTTTATCTGCAAAAAACCAACTGTTTTAAAATTAACTTGTAATGTGCATATTTGAGTGCTTATCTTGTGATCATATATGCTGTAAGTCATAGCTTGTTCGAGGACTCCGGGGTTGTGATAACTAATACTGTAGGCTACATTTGTACAACAGTTCAAAATAAAAGTCATAAAAGTACAGTATGTAAATAATCGCTCTTCTTTTAGGAGTGGAATTCATTTGAAAAATCCAACATTCTAACGTTGTTCTGTATATCACCACATTTCTTGTCTCCTCTCAGTTCTGATCATTATCGTCAATTGCTTGAGTGTCAAGCTGGCGAACTACGTGCAGAACTTCTTCACTGCAGCCAAACTTTTCATCATTTTTGTCATAGTGGGAGCTGGCATCTTCATGTTGGCACAAGGTGGGCCTGCTGGCACTATCAGTGCTCTTTGATACCCTACATTAAAATTGGTTGTTATTTGATGAATCATTTGATAATAAGGATATATATTGTTGTGTATTTGTGTCCAGGAAAAACTGAGACTCTGTCAAATGCATTTGAGGGCCCATCGCCGTCTGTTGGAGCAGTTGGACTTGCATTTTATAATGGGCTCTGGGCGTATGATGGATGGTAACAATTCTATTACTATTACTTCACTTTGCTTTACTCCTAATGGGATGGTTATGGTCGACCGCGCTTCCTCTCTAAGGCAATGCATTGGCATTCTCTTTGTCACCCAGCCTTTCCTGCTGAACTGACCTAATATAAGGAACACTGTGACCCTGCTCAGCCTTTCAGTAAAAGTTAAAGTACTCAGGAGGCAGCAGAAAGGCCCCTACTAATGTAAAGCAACTGTATCATATGCAGTATAATCCAATCATTATTGCTATATCATTACAGTTTATGTCGAGGTGGAGCCAATTCTGGCGACCATACTTGATCGAGGACACAGATCTCATTACATTTTTTCTTTATTTCTTAGGAATCAACTGAATTTCGTCACAGAAGAGCTGAAAGACCCATACAGGTAAGACAAACTAAACCATCGGTCATTTCATAATCGGTACTAATGCAAAGTCAGAGCAGTGTGTCTGAGAAATTAGGCTGCACACCCTTAAAATACACTAAGTTCACAGAGGTACATTCAGCAAACGAGAGTGCTAAGCCTCCTAAGTCTTCTAACAGATGATTTATATGGCACTCTGTAGAGCGTGTACCTCCACCAAGGTCAAACATTCACCTTTAATTCAATCGCGCCTCATCCAATACCAAACTTGATAGCCCTGTATTGAATTTAAGCTAATCAGATCTAGTGTCTGCATCAAGCTGTTCACACTCATGGATACCAGCCGTCATCAAGACCCACTGATCATGGATCTTGATGATGGCTGCCCTCTTGGATGCCACTATGGTGGACAAAACAAAGAAAACTTAGTGAACATTTTGGCAACTTGCCCATTACGATAATCAACAACATTTCATTAATAACGTCTACGCAAAAAGTATTTTAATCTGCTTTACATTTTCCTCAGAATGTCTTTGTTGTGGCAAATCAGTTCTATACACTTATATTTTCTGTTAAAATGTGTATGAAATAAGATGTATTTTCCTGTCAATTGATCTCAGGAACCTGCCACTGGCGATTATGATTGGGATACCTTTAGTGACTGTGTGCTATGTGATGGTCAATGTCGCCTACTTCACTGTTCTGACCCCCACTGAACTGCTGCTGTCTCCAGCCGTAGCTGTGGTAAGAAGAGTAGACAGTTGCTGCAGTATGTGCAAAATTTTTGTTTACCTCAGAGAATTTTAGATTAAATGTCAGTAGCATCTTAGTATTTTACTCCGCTCCCCTGTCTCATCTGAAGGCTTTGTTTGTGCCTCCTTAGACCTATGGAGACAGAGTCCTCTATCCTATGTCATGGATCGTTCCTCTCTTTGTTGTCTTTTCCACATTCGGCTCTGCCAACGGAAGCTGCTTCACCGCTGGCAGGTAAAAGAAGACAACTGTCACATCATATGTGAGACACGGAAGCTAAAGAAGACAGTTTTCCAACTGAACGTGTGCAAAAACTGCTTGGTGTGCATATTTGTGTGTTTGAGGGAGAAGTCGCAAAATAAACAAGACATTTGAATGTGAAAGTGAGAATGCCGGTGCAGAAGGAGTTTGACAGACAAGAAGAAAGAGTCGGGAACGAAAAGGAACTCAAGGAGGAAACTCAACATAAAACCCTGTCTTTCTCTTCTCACAGGCTGGCGTATGTGGCTGGTAGAGAGGGTCACATGGTGAAAATCTTGTCCTATGTTAGTCTGAGGCGCTGCACTCCATCCCCCGCTCTCATATTCAACGTGAGTCTTGCATGCTGAATGAATTTAAATTTGATGATCGTGAAATGCATGTTGAGTAAGTTCAGTAAATTCCAAGCTGCAGTACGTGGACCTAAAATAAATATATCTCCTCAATATTATAATCTCACAGATAAATAATCTACCCACAGTGCTCACAAGATATTTGTTTAGCTAACTAGTTTGTTTTCTCTTTGTTTTAGGGTTTTTTGGGTATTTTCTACATTATCCCAGCAGACATCAACATCCTCATTAACTACTTCAGCTTTGCCCAGTGGGCATTTTACGGTATGGCGGCACTTGCTCTCATAGTCATGCGCTTCACCCGGAAGGAGATGCATAGACCAGTAAAGGTGAGGCCTGCTGACGGAGTAGTTCTCAGTTGTGATTAAGCAGTCTGATGCCTTGTTGGCGTCCCTGTCACCACATACAGTTGTGTGTCCTTTGTCCTGAATGACACGCAGTGGTTGCGTCCTACTTAACTTGAATGCAACCCCTTGTAGTTCTTGAATTAGAAAACACAAAAATGGCTCCCTCAGGAGGAATTCAAAGTTGCATTAAATGATTAGGTAGCAGATGATGTTAAATATGAAATATAGTGTTCAGATCCTTTACTCCAGTAAAAATGCAAATTCCAGTAAGTAAAGTAAAATCCCTGCATTGAAAATGAAATGTTACGAAAGTGAAAGTATGAAGGATATAGTATTAGGAATAGATAATATAATATAATAATATAATAAGTACTCAATGCATAAATTTGACCCTGTGACTGTTATATTTATATTATATTATTAGATTCATCTCACACATGTACGAGTGGAAAAGCAAGATTATACTGGTGTATTTTTTTAAGGTGGAGCTAGTTTTGAAATATTTTATATTTATCACAGTTGTGAAGCTGAAACTTTGAAATGTTAATGCATGAAACACACATCAAATTATTTTATTTTCTGTAAGCGACCAATTGATTAACCAACCGACCATGTTCGACCATGTTTGACTCTTACTATGATCATTTGTTTGTTTGTTTGTGGCAGAAAGTATGAAAGTGTCCATGTGAAACTCTACTCTATACTGTATAAAACCCTGCCACTATCTGACAATAATGTTGTACAGTTTTAAGGGAATTCGCTTGGAGTTGTGATCACAATGCAGAGGTAAACAGTGGACTTTGTGTAATTGTGTGATTCGGTACGTGAAGGTGCCGATTGTCATACCAGGTCTGATGCTCGTGGTGTCCTGCTACTTAGTCCTGGCTCCCATTATTGAACAGCCACAGATGGAGCACCTCTACTGTACCATCTTCATCTTCAGTGGACTACTCCTCTATTACCCTTTTATCTACCGGAAGGCCGAGTGGGCAAGCAGACTCATGAGTAAGTTAATTCTTATTTTCTTTATTCAAATGTTCTTCATTATAATACGATTTAAAAAAATGTGCTCAACATGGCTATGTAGCTCAAAAGGTAGGAAACAAATTGTTGAAATACAGTGTCAGTGCTGACCTCATCAATTAACCAACTTGAATGGCGCTGATATGACCTCTGACCTCTGTGTAGGACCCATCACGATGCATCTCCAGCTGCTGATGGAAGTGGTTCCTTCTGAGCAAGCTGAATGGGAGGAGACTGAGCCGACTGAAAACAGCAGACCGTAAATGTGCCGCTCAGAGCAGCTCTAAGCTCAAGCTCACCTCTATTAAGTAGCTGCACGATAATGGTACACTGGGAGCGCACTGTGTTCACGATCCTGTGTACGAGGGTGAGATCAAACCATTTGTCATTTGGGTTCAGGGATGAAAAAAGAGGATTTGTGTTTCTGAAGTGTGTCCTGTAGTTGCAGTATGTTATGGAAGAACTGGACTGACCATATTGTCATGATGTTTCTCCCCTCACGGAAAAATAAATCACTTACACAAACGAACCTTTCAGCTACAACTGAAAAATATATTAGTCAGTATTTTACTACACAACCTTTTTATAAAATGAAAAAAATGAAATAAAAAATGGAAGCTATCCTCATAAAGATTTCGTCATGTAGCTAATGTGCAATAATGGTTTTTTTTTTTTTTTACTGGGCTAAAGATCACGTGATGTAGAACTTCTGGATGATTTAGATCTGAATGAATCTGCACCTGGGCAAAGGGAAACAGATTGTGGGAAACAACATGAAGGCTCGACATCAGATCATGCAACACGATGTGGTAACATGTTTGTTTATGTTGCTCTTGAGGTTGTATCTATGCTCATGTCTGCATGTTGTTTGACGATGCCATCCCTCTTGTTGTTCACGCTGGAACACAATGGAACGGTGCTGCATCATGTTAGTCGGTGGTTATCGAATGTGTTGATCATGGAGTGGACATGAGAAATTAAGTTTGTGATTCCTGTGTTTTCCTGTTCAGACTGCTTTTTCTCTGACTCTTTTGTAAAACGGTGCATTCTGTATATCATAAAGTCACAAACAACACAACCAAGTGTGGCGAGTGGTGTGTGATTATGACAGGTTGTGAAATATGTTTGCATTGGACGGGAAAGGTAGATGAGTTTAGAAGAACTTACAGTAGATATGGCACAGGTCAAACACCCGATCGTGTTTCACATCACACTTGCGTCTGATGACACTGACAATACAGGCAATTTACCACCTCCAGTACATGTCAGATAACGGTCTGAATTTTCAGATCAACATAAAGGTACAATGAGGTCACAGAGCTTCTGCTTCAAAACGCTGGTTCATCAGTCACAAGTGTTGTGAAGTTATGTAATGCAGGTGAATGAGGGGAAAAGACTTGAAAGGCAAATGTCTAATACTGGAAAATGATCAAATATATAAGATACAGTGAGATAAATTCAGTGATGGAATGTAACGTACATTTACAATTTTAATGTACTTGTACTATCATCATACTTCTTCTCCACCACATTTGGAGGAAAATATTGTACTTTTTACACCACTACATTTGTTTTATTGCTCTAGTTATTTGTTACTTTGCAGATTGCATGCTGTGTCAGACCCAAAGAAGCACACCAGCTAAATTAATTTGTTGGCAATCGGATTAAAAAGTAACACACTGATTTAAATAATAAGGAAAATGCTTATCGGTTAACTCAAAGTATACAATCTATACTGTACATACATGTGAATATAGGTGTGACTAGGTGAGGTGTACTTTTAATACCTAAGCACATTTAATATTAGATACTTTTACTCAATAATATTTTAACACGAGAATCTATACTTTTACTCAAGTATGACTCTACTTTTTACATATCTGTAGAAATCTGAGTTGTTGTTTGTTTTTACAGGTAAAATACAGGAATTCTTTTCAGAATAAACCAGGTTGTAATCTTTTATCTGAACAGAAATATGACATTAGAAACTTCGCCAATTTTATATTTACCACAAGAGTAGTGTGAAATATGTGTACTGCTCGTCAGCATGGTGGTCTCTTCATTTCAATTCCTGGGCTATTTGTGACGCCTGAAGCGAGCAGTTATGGCTGATTATATTTGTAGCCACAGTTGTTAGTGAGAGTATTATATGAGTCAGTCTCGAGGCCATAAGTGTCCACTAGATGTCAGTACAGTATTGTTAAATGGAACTGAAAAGGCATGGTGGGTCTGTATTTGTCATGTTTATATGCCCATCATTAATATATTATGCATTAATTATACATTAATGTTATGTATATTTGATATTATTGTCAGTCATATCACACTACTTTAATGTTATTTTGATTAATGGCAGCAGTGGGAGCTGTTAACAGTGGTAAATACCTTATGTCTAAATTAATCTAAGTTAAGGGAATATGTCGCTCATAGCTCAACATGATAAAGAATGCAGGTCTTTGTTGCCCTCTGGTGGCACACAGTCTTGCCACATCTTCAATGTGCACTCCTCCCTGGTGAAGTGACTGCTTCCCACAGGAGGTGCCAGTAAACCTGCACTGGCTGTGCTCAATGAGAGGACATTTTCAGAATTGCTGTTTTAGTGACGTCCGCCAAATTAGGTTGGAACGTCTGCAGAAGCAGCATGTCAGTTGTATAGCCTGGTGCGTTTTGGCTCGGCTGAAATGTACATGGTACTTTAATCACAGGATGCTGTTGTCCTGCAGAATCAGCTCAACAGGTCTCACGTTAAGACCGAATGTATATTGGCAAAATGCACGACTCCCCCTGGCAAAGACGACGTTGTGTTTCAGAGCACAGAGCTGAAACATAACATAAGCGCCTCTGGCTTACATCAAAACCCTCCTCCTATATTTTTTGGCTTTCTGAAATTTAGTGGAGATGAGCAATTGCTCTCTGTTTCATCACTATTTAATGGGCAGTAGTTCTCAGGATGAAAGAACAACATTTTCCACTTGGGTCCACTCTGAATGTACAAAAAAAAGTCTTTAGTTTTGGCTGCGTGTGGTGTTGGTGCTTTGAGATGATGCAAGACATCTCTCAGTCCAGTGTCTGGGAGTTCAGGGAATTGATGACAATACAGAGCGAGATCAGTGACTTATTCATAGAGATAAAACATAATTCTTCGCCGTTCAGACATCCACACTAAACTCCCTTATATCACATTGAAATGTGACTTGTGGTTCTGTGGTATGAGTGTGCCTGGCGATACGTTTGACAAATGAGGCCAGATTTATCTTGCTGCTGATGGTCGGGGTGGGGGCGGATGTAGCAGTTCACAGTCAAGTTCCATGTCATGAATACAAGCCTGCTAAACTGAATACAAATAGTGTCCTACTGCGCTGCCATTGTCAAAAGCACTCAAATCCTTTTTGACATTTGTTACTTTGGATCAGTGGTAGAAGGCGCACCAAGACAACAATGTAAAACGCCTCCATTACAGCTAAATCATGCATTCTCAATCCTACTTATGTAAAAGCAAAGAGGTATTATCAGCAATGTAAATTACATTCTCTGTACTAAGATGTCCCCTGTGATTTGCAAATCATTTTATATGGCATGATTTCATTCTGATCAATGTGTGAGTAGCATTTTCGAGTTGGAGCTAGTTTAATCCCCCTCTAATACAGCAATGTTCCAAATGATTTTTCAAACCAGGGGTCACAGCCCGTCTACAAGGGTTATCTGGTTAATCTAAAGGGTCACGTTGAGATGATTAATGGGGGATAAAAGTAGAAAAGTAGTAGTAAAAACATTCATTTTCCATTTTTGGGATTTTTCTCTAATGTTTGCTTTTTAAGAAAATAAAATATAGGCTAATTTGATTGTGGGCCTCAAACAGTTTTTCAAATCAAGCCATCTGAGAAGATTAGAGAGGAAATCTGTCTTTGGTGGAACTGCTAACAACTGAGAGACATCTGAATCATGGCAGAGTGAGTATGAGCTTACAAACCAAATGTTTCTTTAGTTTTTTTAAAATCTAAAATTAGAATTTGTGCTGTATATATCTGTCAAATAAATGTAGTGGATTAAAAAGTAAAATCTAACCACTTCAATGTAGTAGAAGAGAATTATTAAGTAATTATTAAGTTGGAAATAAACAAGTAAAGTACAGATAATCGTTTCTACTTAAACTGGCAATAGGCACATTCTTTTTTTTCACTTTAATGTTTCATTATAAAGTAAATGTTGACTGCACAATGTAATGGCTATTGAAAAATGACACCATCTGCATTTAGATTGGTTCCCTATGAGCCATTGTGCATGAACTATTTAGTTCATTTCCACCACTGTTTTAGATGAACCTTCAGAAATGTTATATAATACTTTCTTAAATATTTATAATACTTTATATTATAAAGTGCATAGCATAAATCATGTAGCAGTGTATAGGCACGTAAGGCAATCAAACTAGGCACATGAGACTGCATTGTTGAGCTACTTTGGATCTCTGTTGGCTGACATCCCATCAAGCACCACACTCTCTGGGCAGTTGTTTGCTTTTTTTTGGGCCAGTGAATTAAAAGGTAACCATCAATTTCACACGTCAATGTTTCTTTAAAGGTCTTGGAGTGAACAGAATATGAGAACAACAGTAATATTATTTCCTTCTGTGGCTTAAAAAAGAAGCTGCATGCAATCTGATCAGTTACCTCCAGTGATGTCACTGAGCGGCTAAATTGCACTTTTGGCAATGTAGGCACCAGGTTTTGAGAAGCAGTCACCTGGTCCAGCATTGCAGTCCTATAACACTGTCGGACTCTTTACGGAGAGTTTAAACAAATGACTAAAAATCGATACAGCAGAGCCAGAAAAGTCACTTTGTTATCACACATTCTTCTTCCTTTTCAAAATCTGGTGCCTACAATACCCAAAATGCAATTAAGCCACTGAGTGACATCACTGGAGGCAATTTATCCGATTACATGCATAACATCCTATGGAGCCGCAACAGGCTTCATACTGCTTTTTTCTCACATATACTGCACTTCTCCCCCAAGACCTGTAAACACACTTTAATGTGTACAATATGTAATCAGATGAGCTTTACAGCACATACAGTAGCTAATGCTAACCTGCTACCAATTCTTAACATACAAGTTTTTTTTTTTTTGCATGCTACCCTCACATCAAAACTTTCCTTAAAGCAGATACGCCTGCTGATATCATCTGTGAAGTGCATTTGTCTCTGTTTATTACCAGCTATGACATGTCTTAATCAAACTCTGCATTAGTGTGGTGGCAGATTGATTGAACATTAATATGCTAAATACTCTGATGGAAGTGAACGCGCGCTCTAACACAAACACACGCTCTGTACACATGCATGCAGCCTCGCCTGCACACACGATCACACTCACACATACACACATGTACAGTACACTCAAATATCATCTCATTAATGGGTAGACAGCTCTGATGAGAGCTCATCTGCATATCATTAGCATCACATTACTGCACTTTTCCAATCAGCGACTGAATTAGCATTCGGATTAGAACCTCG
Source organism: Diplodus puntazzo (assembly GCA_963678695.2). NCBI lineage: Eukaryota > Metazoa > Chordata > Actinopteri > Spariformes > Sparidae > Diplodus > Diplodus puntazzo. Next base: position 9,449,350 of record OZ023155.1, on the reverse strand, counting down.
CAATCATTTGGCGACCTTTGCAAAACCTGCATTATAATGTGTCACTAATGAACATATGCCAGAAAATGAAGTCCCTGTTCTGATTGTTTTTGGATTATCAGAAATGATGCTTCAAGACCTCAGAGAGGGGGAAGAATTTGCTGCTGATTTCAATATGCAAAAAGTTTTGTTTTTTTAATTTCCTGGGCCGCCTCAGGGTTTATCTGACATCCTTGATATCTGACTTGACTTCTTCACTGTTTGCTCCGCGGAGTGTTTTGTAATATTAAATTAGACTTATTGGTTTGAAGTGGCCGTCATTTGAGAGAAAAAGGCACTCAGCTCGCTGATTTTGGCACCGGATGGCAGATGAAATCAAGTGAGAAATATCACATGAAAAAGAGCCCAAACACAGGTGGGGAAGAGAACCGAGTCTCACTTGAGCACCAGCAGAAGAGTCTGTTTTGTCAACATGACCTGTTTTCCTCCATTGGAGGGCACACTTGAATAAGCAGTGGCAGTGAAGTGAGGCAGAGCCGTTTCATGTACTCTGTGATCCTTTTTACAGTAGAGGATCCACATCCATTTTTCCCTGACACATTCCCCAGATTTGTGGCTCACCCCCACCTGGCACCGCTCCCAGAAATGTCCTGGCATTGCCTTTAGTGTTAAGAACATTATGAAAAAATGCTCTTCATTTGAATTATTATGTTTCAAATGACTGTTCTCCCACAAATGTCTCATTAATAACTTTGTCTGACAGCCTCTCACTTGCCATTATGAACGCCTGTTTGTCTTTCTCTTTATCTCCGCCACAACGTAGGCCTGCTGCTCATTTTCTTAACGTCACACCATGTGACTTTCGCCAGATAATGTCACTTGTAGTGTTCATGGGGTAATGCTGTAAAATAACAGCAACACAAGTAGATAAAAAGTCTTTAACCCATTGAATCGACTCAGTCATGCCAGTTACACTGCAAAATCCACCTTAAAGCAACATTTTTTCCCTAATAATAACAGCTCCAAAATCATTTTGTTGGAACACTGTCTTGTAATAGGGTGAATGGTGTCTCTGTGTCAACCACTCCGCCCCTCAATCATTTGTTTCTGCACTGTGTAACTTCAATGAGAGGGTCAGATCGCTGCGTTACATACACGCTTACTTCAACATACAGGTTTTCAACACATAACATGTTATGATGTAATGAGTTTTGTTTGAAGCCAGCACCCACATTACACTGACACGTTGCTACAGACCTGGGATTTGCATTTATGACAGTGGTGATGCACTCCAAAAACTGTGGGGTGTGCCAAATCACATAAAATGCCAACTTCCACATGCTGTTGGTTTAAGTTTGCTAGTATTGTCTAACATTTGGGACCATAAGCTGCTGGTCTTACCCACGGACTGTATTAAACATGAACCGAGCTTCGAGGACTGATGAGTGGAGCTGCAAAAGTGCCTTCAACCTGCATTTTATGTGAAGGCCAACTTGTAGCAACTCTCCTTGGTTAATGTAAGCTTATGAGAAAATGACACCACTTCTCATTTGATTTATTACCTCAGAAAAACACGTGTTTACGGTCCCTAGTTTTAAATTCTTCATCAATACTGAATGGTGTTCATGTAGTAAATTATGGTCCCATTATAAATTAAACAGATGATAATGATAGTATGCTTTTGGGCGAGGCTGACTTGTCATTAACAAGTTCTCGGGTTCTCGGTCTAATCCAATCAGTATATCCCTCCGGACCTCATCCTCTCGTCCAAATATGGTCACTTGTGGCTAAAAAAACCCACAAGATGGCGGCGACCAAAACGCCAAACTCGAAGCTTCATGATGGTGGTAAACAAACCAATGGGTGGGGTCAAGCCAGGCTGTAGTGGATGACTGAATAAAGCGTTGGTGTTTCATTGCTTCTGAATTAAATTTTCCGTTTGTGGGAACCAAATGTGCTCTATTCTATTGCAAAGCTTACAATGCTTCAATTTAATTCCTGCGCTTTGTATGAGAAAGACTTTCCGAAGGCCACATATTCGCTGCTCTTGCCAGACTTGCATAAATCTGGAATTGTGACAATGATGAAACCTTTGTTAGATGCTGGTGTTATTATGAGCCATTTCATATTTCTATCATGATAATGTCTGTTGCTCTACTTGCAAAGTAAAAGTAAGCACTAAACTTAATTTAAAGGTCCCATATTATGCAAAATACACCTTAGAGTGGTTTTCTATCAATAATATGCATCCCCGGCCTGTCTACAATCCCCCCTGGCATGAAAAAAGTTCATCCTCTCCCTTTTTTGCTTTCTCCGCCTTTAGAAAATGTGTGCTTAAACAGGCAAGTTGAAGAAAGTCTGTCGGTGACGTCACCGACAGACTAGACACGTCCCCCTAGGTTGGTGGCACCGCCCCAGGTGAAGGTTTGCCACACCCCAAGGAATTATCTAAACGCCACCATTTTTTTCCGCTCGGTTAGAAAATGAAGTTGGCAACTGTTGGTGTGTGCGAACCACTTTGAGCTGACTGTTTCACCAACTTGGGCCAGTACAAGGCAGGAGTAGTCGGCAGACTTTTACTCAAAGGAATACTTGCAGACCAAGGACATGTAAGTATACAAATGTGCTGTGTGTTTCTGTAGATAAGGCTGAACTCGTGCGTGATGTACTGTGTGTTTTGCCATTGAGAACAAGGTAAGGTTAGCGGCTAACCGCTAGCGTTAGCTTCTCTGACCACACAAGTTAGTGCTACAGCAGAATCATTGTGTGTATTACATTTCTGATCTTGCACATTTTGTAATGCGTGTCCTAGGGAAATGTCTGCATGTGCAAGTACTTAGCTGTGTTTATTTAGCAATTTTACACGAACTAACTAAGCAGTGTCACATAGTACCAGCTAATGCTAACCGCTATCTTCCAAGCTAACGCTAACCGCGAGCTTCTAGTTCGCATCAACACGGTCTCCACATGCAAACCCAGAGACCCGGTCGGTCAAGCGGAACATACACACACCCTCCGCCGGGTCTAAGTTTTCAGGATTTTGTGAAATATAATGCATTTGAAAACGTTTTTTAAGCTGGAATATGTTGGCATAAGCCAGGGCAACACGAGTGTGATGTTGCTTGCTAACTTACACAGTTTAGATTCTCTGCCCGAGCTCGGCCGGGCCGGGCCCCTGACCAAGTATTCGTGATTTTTGTTTTTAATAACTCAAAATAATGACCATATTTACAGCTAGAAAACGAGCATCTCTCTCCTCCCTCCATTTTTGTGTTGCTGCGTGGTGTTACACGTGAGTTATCCTCATGGCCAAAACATGACTTCAGACGTATGTGACATCACTCCCCGAGATGCAAGAAGAAAGCAAGAATATATATTTGTACTAAAGAAAATGACCAAAATAATTGTAATGCACAGTGACTTGAATACATAACTTTAATCTGATCACTGGTTTGGAAATGTTAAGGCGTTAGATTACTTGTTACTGAAATAAAAAGGTCAGGTTAGAGTAACGTAACGCGTTGCAGCATTTAGTGCTTGAATTATACTGTAACAGTGCTGTTATGTGTTATCCTATCCATATCTGGGAATTCGGTGCAGGATAATTAAACTGTGATTACTTGTTGAGAACATTTCAAATTGTTTGCCCATTTCTTGCAATTGTTTTCTCGTTTTTTATTTTTATTTTTACTGTTCAAGACTCTACCTGGCTGCACTGCATTACAGTGAGAAGGCTGATAGAGGACAAGCCACCACATCATCAGGAGATCCTCTTTACAAACTGAGCTTTCCAAAGTCCTGGAAGGGAGAGTGCAAAGCCAAACCCGTGAAGACAGAGGCGACATTCCGTAAGTTTTACAATCTTTTATTTGAACCTTGCAAATTAAAATAAACATGCACACAGGCATCACACAAAAGGTTGAACACAAACACTTAAAAACTGAATTCTTTTAAGATGGTTTTCAAAATTAATAATAAGGAGAATGTATAAATAAGAAGTAATTCGGAGACATAAGAGAAACTTCACAACAGTACAGCACAAGGCTTTTTGGTTCTACTGCAATTTTCCTGTAAACATACATTTTTGTTTATTGCACTGCAGACTGCGGTGATGCTCTGTTGGACCTGATCTTCAAGAAGGTTTTCCAGGACCCTGCCCCATATGTGAAGGAGGTGCTGAAACTCATAATCCCTGAAGAACCTCTCACACCACACAGACGGGCAGCACAACTCTCACTCTCCTCCCCAGAGAGCACCAGCACCACCTTACAAAGCTTATGTAGGCTATATTGGCTGAACACAATTCAATATAAAGTCAGCACTGAATGTTTACACCCATGGCAACTAGATACTTTCTTTGTTATCATTTTCATATTGATATTGAAGTTGATATATAAAGTCAAACTGTTTCACCTTATATTTTCTTATTATTATTATTATTTCATTCATGTCAACACATGTTTACAAATGTTTCTTAGAATAAAACATCTTTCCTAACTGTTCTGTGTTTTCATTGTTTGATATGTAATTTTCATGGTAATAAGTAAAAGATAAACTATAAGCAATGTAAGATAGAGGAATCAGTTATGTACTTTTCATCATAACACTTTTGCGATAAATTAATGGTATTTATGTGACTAAAAGCTGACTGCACTATTCCCCTCAGACGTAAGGGTCCATAGACTGTCCGATAAATGTTCAGTGCATGCTGCAGTGCAGATACATTCAGGCAGACAGGTTACAGGCCAGGAGGGTCCACCATGCATGATGGTGTATCAGGATGCTGCTGTAGTCTTCGTGTAACCTAGAAATTATGAAAGGTAAGTGAGTGACAATAGATTAGAGAAAAGAGAGCCAGCAAAATGACAACCTTGTTTGCCCAGTGTTCACACTTCATTGTGGTATTTCCATACAGCAGATATTCTCAGGTTATGTAGGAATTTGTAGACAATTGCCACAGGAACACCTACTTTTATGCTAAATTTGTATTATCCACAACTATAATCGCTAATCACGTCACATTGTTTCTTTGGTAATATATCTAAAGTTTATAAACCGTTGTAACTAGTAAAAAAAAACCAATTCTGACGGTAGAGAGGTGATGGGAGGCAACTGTGACTATTGAAAACTTGACAATGCTGGCAGTAGCTAATTACAGGTCGTCACTACAAATAAGAGGTTCGCAATCAACTTCCCTGGCTACATAAATGTAAATAATAATACTGGGTTACGCTTGTGTCTAGTAATGGCTGTTGCTAAATTGCATCCGCGTTACTGTAACTGAACAGCAGTAAACACTAGCCGAAGTTTAGCTAAGCTTCATGATGTAAACACTCGAGGCAGGAGAAGGGGGCTGTTATTTGAAACAACGCGAGGCAGACGGCCAGTAAGCTCGTAAAACTTTCGTTTGTCTGCAGTAACATAAAAGTAATGTCGAGGTAACAAACTTAACTACTGACCACTGAGAAACACCAATGTTCATTCTTGGCTGCTTACTTTCTTCTGGAGCCTCCTGTTCTGGGTCGGACCGCAGTCTGTTGTCCGGCAGCCATTACTCCCAGAAACTCCGCCGTTGCCATGGTCACATGATGCCGTCCTCACGTCTTCCGCAGGCAGGTGGAGGTGGGCGGTACCGTGGGCGGCGCGCAGTAGCTCATTAGCATTTAAAGGGAAAGGCACTGAAACCGGTAGCCTGGAGCAGGGCTGTGAAACTGGTGTTTCAAGAACCCTGCTGTGCTTAATCCTTCAGTTTATTTCGACCAAAGCATGTTACTAACATTCCATTTAGACTTCAAGGAACCATATCAAGAAGCAGAAATGACCATAATATGGGACCTTTAAAATAGCTTTTTATGTGATTGTCTCAACTGGCACTCAAGGAATTACACTTTTTTTTATAAATCCAAACCATTTGGCATGTTGAGGTGCCTTTTCTCTCTCTGATACACAAACACACTCACATACAGTCACAGTTAGACACTTTTCTAAAAATGTGGACTTGTTTGTTTGCTGCACGTTTGAACCGTTTCCAGGTGTGGACGAGCTGAGCCCGAGGCGGAGGGATAGAGCTGCTGATGAATTGTTTATGACACGAGTTGACCCCTGTTTTTTTCACAAGCCGCGCCAGCTTACAGTGGTTTTACAACAAAAAAACGGCTTCGGCAATGACTCACTAAGTGGAGAGACAATTAATTACGACAGATGACCCAAACATCAGGGTGACTTTTTCACAGCCATCCCTTCTATTTCTTTTTTAGTGTCTCTCTTCCTCTACTATCCATCTCCTTGACTGCCTTCTTGTTAACCTCTTCCCTGCCTTTTTGCTCAATCATATCCTCTCTCTCTCTGCGTCTGTCTCTCTCTCTCTTATCTTACACATACTCTTCATCTCTCTCTCTCTGTGTCTGTCTCTCTCTCTTATCTCACACATACTCTTCCTCTCTCTCTCTTCCTCCTGCCAGGATTTTCTCTGGATTCCCTTTGATCCTCTTCCTCCTCCTCCTCCTCCTCCTCCTCCTCCTCGCCCTGTTGAGGCTCTTCAGTAACTTTAATTGAGCAACTTAGAGATCAGTGGGTGATGCCGTCACTCACAGGTGAAACCCCCGGTTCAATGCATATATTGTGTGTGTGTGTGTGTGTGTGTGTGTGTGTGCATGTGTGTGTGTGAGCAAAATATTTAACACAAGTAAAGGTATTTGCATGCTTGTGCTTCTGCTCCGCAAACATTTGTATGCACATATATGCACAACTGCTTGCTAATTGTGCTGCTGTGCATGCTCGCCCCTCGCGCTCGCTGTAGTTTCTGGCTGTTTAGCGGCTCTTTGATCAGCACGCAGGGAGATGGTCGGGAGGCTGGTTTCTGCTGGCTCTTCGCCTGATGCACGGGTGGCTCCGCTGCACATGCTGCACACAGTGGGAGGCTGGCTTGTTGGTGTGTGTGTGTGTGTGTGTGCATGTGTGCATATTTTGTGGTATGTTTTTATGGAAAAAGAGGAGGAAGAGGTGCACAGGTGGAGATAGGTAAAGAAAGAGTATATTTATGGTGGTAGAAAGGAAAAAAGAGACAATGAGAAAAGAGAATGAGAGGGATTAATTGAGTGAGGGGGGGGATAATTTGCCTTGAACGATGGAGTGCAGACAGCCTTCACTGGCTGCTTGGCAGAGTCCACTCTGATGTTTATCCTGCCTGTTTGTACTTCTAAACATCAGACCAGCAGCTGCTGCTTCTTCACGGACAAGTTATGATCTCTCAGCCTCATCGTCAAAGATGGTCTTCCTCGTCTGCAAATGAGCATTCGTGCTGTAGAAAACAACATAGTAATAAAACAAAAAGCATCCCGGTACATGACTATGGATTGACAACTTTTTTTTTTTTTTTTTTTTTTTTTTACAGGGATACAGACAGAACAACGACATGAGAGATTGCACATGAAATGATTTAAGTCAGACTGCCTCAGGTGTTTTCCATTCCGGATTGTTTTTGTAAATATCACCAAACAGCCATAAAACCGATATCTAATCTAAATAGCCTGTTTATTCTGATCAATAATGCTGTTTTCACAGTTAATGGACCGAACCAGGCGATCCTCTTTCAGGGAAAATCCACAAGATGTGATATGTTGCTTGTAATCCAGTCAATAACAGCCCATCCCGCCTATCTGGGGACGGCAATAGATAAGAAAGACTCTCATCTATGGACAACTGTGTTCATATGGATTTCCCATCTAATCCATCTGTAGCATGTTGTGGAGAGCCCGCCTCTCCTATTAGCAGCCATGAATCAACTCTGGTTTTCGACACGTAGAGTAATACAAGTGAGGCTGGGTGATCAGCATCTGCAGTACAGGCTGCCGTTTGTCACCGTAGCTATAATAAAAAGTATCCCGTCATAGGTACCGTTGAGATGATACTGGGTTACACCAAACATGAATAAAGTGTGTTGCAAGAAACCCCTCCACCTTCTCACCTGTAACATAAACAGGGCCGCGTGATGTTTCACAGATTATCAGAACTTCTGCTCCTTTGATGTGAGCTGTGGGAAAATGAATTTGGGAGCTGCCCTTGTGGCAGAAACCGTCTTTAAAGAACGGTCCTTCAAGGAGCGCATGCTGTATCAAGGAAATTTCTCTTTGCATTTTTGCAGGGCTGTGTTGATGTCCCTCTGTGTGAGGAGCAAACCCTGCAAAAATATCCCCAACAACATCCCTGTGTGAATAAGAGAGGGGTCAAGAGACTGCCAGCGTGAGCTATCATGCTGGATGTGAAGCGAAATACAGGCGTCAACATACATATCAAACCCTATATGACAAAACTCAACGTGCCGTTACACTACTCCCGGTATCGTCACGAGCTGAATTCACTAACCCGTGTTTGATCCAGCTTCTAATTAATTCCTTAAGTTCTTGTGTTTGTAGCAGCGAAGAGGAGAGAGGCTATACGGTATGTAAGGAGAAGGGATCTGTCTTTGAAGTGGTGTTCTGCAAATCTCTAGAGGACGACCAAGCTCGAGGCTGGACTCAGGCTGTGGGGAGAGAAGCAACAAGCACTTATCCACTGCAGGGCCAAAAATTGGGGCTCGCCATGGCCGCGCTTGCAACACGGAATTACCATTGTTATCTGTTTATCTGAAACAATAATTCCCATTAGAAATGCAATGTCCTACAGCAGCAAAAGGTCATCATAGAAAAAGACTTAAAGCTTGCTTTGATTGAGACTGAGAGGCAAACAACAACTGAGCCTTTTCCAGCATTATTTGGCCCTGCACTGGAATATTGGCTCTCAGCAACACTGAAAAACGAGATTCTGCAATTCTCTGCGGTATTCTCTTCCCTGTGCCCAACTAGCTAATGAACTATCAGCTATCTATCTTCATTCCACCCAGGGCACACTTGTCCTTCCCTGCAGACAGAAGCTGCTTCTTGGCAGGTCTTGCTGAGGGGAATCCAAACCTCCTGGCTCTAAAGTAAAGTGTGTTCGTCTCAAAGTCATTTCGAGGTGAAAAACAGAATTCGGTGCTGTTATTTCTATTGCTGCAGACAGCACCACTGATATCCGTAAACATGAAACAACCTAATTCCAAAGCTAGACAGCACACGGCTGTAATCAGCTACCATGTTAGCAAAATCCCAAATCCCAGGTTTCCATCACAGCAGGCTGCACAGGGGTTTGGGGAGTAAATGACAGCTCAAGATTAATCTCACAAATAAACCTATGAATTCTGTTTTCAGTTAACTTGAATTAGCCAATGAAATCAGCTGGATAAATGTTGGCATGTACGTTTCCGCAAACCATATGTTGCAACTTCTTATGTCTTTAGGTTAAATTCTCAAGTTGACATTGTGATAAGGCTGTACTTAAGCTCAGGTTAGGTTTAGGCACAAAAACCACTTGGTAAGGGTTAGGTAAAGATCATGTTTAGCTTAATATACCTGATGTGGCACCCACAAACACTGTTGGAGAAATCCCAAGGTCTTGTTAAAAGTGCCCAGTTTTGTCACCACAAATACATGTCCTTAAGATCTGTAAAAACATCCCTCCATCACCATTTCCCCCATCTCCAAATATGAAAGTCAGGTCAAAAATATGTTGTTAGAACTTAAATGTGAAAATGTCAATATGGTGCATATGGGCAACTGGGCTGGAAACCTCAGTAAAAACCTGCTGGATCTTTCGTGTTGGTTGATTTTTTTCGTTCATATTTCTTATGCGTATAATCCCAGTTCAAGGCAAACAAGATATTCTGTCTGTGACACAATGTCAACATCAGCAGGTTGATAAACCTAAAGTTAGCATGTAAACATGCATGATAAAAAACATACAGCAGGTATTTTGACTGTCATAACAGAAAGGTGGAAATGAATTCAAATGAATAAAAATGGTATAAAAAATTGTAATGGCTCGGCTTTATTTTGGCGTGTTATAAAAGAAAGTTATGTCAGTGAGCATCCACGCACAATGGGGTCCTTGGTTAAATTTCTGCCTGATGGGTCAAAATGAGACAGGCTAAATCAATGTTGCATGTTGATATTCAGCATTTCACATTGCATCCGAGTCTCAAAGTACAGCTAAAGCTGTGAGGAATTATAATAGAATATTATATAATATACATTTTAGATATTTCTTGTCAAGAACTGTAGGGGATAAGGAGAAATACTGACCTGCTTATGATGCTGCTCAATTCAATTTCAGGAGTCACCACTACTCATTCAGCCTCTTTGGATCATAACTTTGATAAATGAGTGAATAGACAAAAGGCCAGTAAAGAAATGGATATCAATTCATTTTACTCTGTGGTGTGTTGAAGTGTTGGACAGACAAACACAAGGTAATCCAGAATGATGATCTGTGATGGGATGAGGAGAGAGATTCAGATAATCGACATTTAAGCTGAAAAGATCATTCATGAAACCACTTGTACAGTCCCGTCTTGTAGGCACAGGGTTATTAGACTCTTACTCACAGCAGACATCCCGACTTATCAATTGCATTTGAAATGGCCGCATTCCATTTGGGTATGTTTCCTATGAAAATCACACAAAGTGCATTAAGTCCCAATTTCTTCACAGCAGACATTTTGGACTTGTGGTTCACAGCTGTGAACCATAAACGTTAACAAGGGCTTGTTTCTATTACAGGTCCCAGTAAGCCATGTCAGTGAGTGAGCCCACTCAATACCAGACTCCTGGAACCGGATCAACTGAATGGAATTCAGCCGTGACTAATCTTAGAAATTACACATGTGCTTTACCTGCTCTGAAAAGCTAAATGTCTCCCATGAAAAGGGTGTATTATAAGTAAGCCTGAACAAACAGTGAGCAAGCATGGACAATACCAGGAATCTGAAACTGAAGTGGCTATATAGAATTCTGCCATCATTAATTTACTTTTTTTTTTTTGAACACTTGTACTTTTCCTACAGTGACTATCAGCATGTGCCTATAGGAAAAAGGTCTATTACAACGTTGTCATTTTTTCTAAAGGGCCTAACAAAGCATTATTTTCAGCCATGTAAATCAGCCTACATGCCAAGAAAAGATATTATGAGAGTACATTTGGAAATTTGTACCAATATTCTGCTTTTAGGAAGCAGAAAAACATGCTTCTCAAGGATCTGTGTTTTCCAAAGCACCAGAAATCCACAATAATACGGATGGCATGTTATATCATTATTTTAGAACATTTTTTAAAAAGCAGATATTGCTGTGGAAAGTGAAAAAATATAAACTCAATTCATTTTCTTCTGACCTAAAATATAGCTGGTGAAGGCTATGGAGACTCACTGTAGGTCTCCAGTTGTAGGTAGATAGTTTTGTATGGACCATACCATCTTACCCCTCAAAATCAAACCCTTAAAATCAACAATTTACTGAAATCACGTGGCATACTAGCTTACACAATGTTAAAATGATCTCTAGTGTATTTCTTCTGTCACTTTCTATCCAGCACAAACGCCCCATTTTAACTTTTGTTCGTCCAGTTGCCCACACAGCTCCCCCCTCCTCTCTGGCAGTGGTCTGCTCCTCACTCCAGCTGATCGGCCCAGGATTCCCCGGTGGCTCTGTCCGTCGCTGCTTTTGACGGCTCCGGTGTCTCAACGTCGATTTAAACTGCTTTAATTTCACCGAGTCAGTGGCCGCTCGTGTCGGCAAATCGCTCCACGTCTAGTGGAACTCCGAAAGACGGTCTGGCCGTGGGTGTTGACTCTGTACTCGTAAAGAAGAAAAAAAGCCAGGGGGATCTGAACGCAAATACGAGGCCCTCACTCCATCCCCGGATTCACCTGCTACGAGAAGAGCCTCACACGGAAGACCGACATGGGGGACACGGGGAGCGAGGGCAGCAAGCCTCCGAGCAACGTTAACGTTATACCCCCGCGCTGCCCCTGCGGTTTCTGGGGGTAAGTTTACCAGAAAAAAAACCCTCTTAAAATGTCTTGTTTGCAGATGCTTTCTGTCTCAGCCAACAGCTAGCAGAGCCGCTAGCCACCAGCGTTAGCAGCTCAAACAGGGATGAGCTGCTTTTCTTGTTATTACCCCCCCTCCCCATTGTTTTGTAGCATTAGCTGCTAGCTAAACGCCAGCTGGCCTCGCTAACCTTCCCCATGCAGAGGTAGAAAGCAGGGGGCAGGAGTGTGGGATTAGCCCTGCAGGTAATGTGGCAGGTGTGACAGCGCTAACAAACCGGCTGCTTTTAAAGTATTTATTTATAAACGAGGCCGTTTTGTAGGTAAACAACACAGAGCAGCTGTTGGACGTTAAGCTGGACATGGGTGGAAACTAGCACTGATGGTTTCACCAGTTGGAGCTGAACAGCAGAGTTATGTGCTGACATGCTGACAACAAACGTGTCACACATGCACACATTTAGACTGCAGTGTCACATTAACCCAGATACGTTGAGGTTTTTGTGTGACCATTTATTAACACTATTTCACGTGACTTGTCAGACAGGTGTCTCTGTTTCCAGGCAATGATATTTCAGTCTGCTACATGTGTGCTAGACATATTTAATACACATAAAGGCCCACAGAGTACATTTACAGTGTTGATCATTATTAACCGTATACTTAAAAATACATTTAAAAAAATGTGATTAGAAATGCAGAAGTGCTAAGTTAATTCACAGTCTATTTACTCATTTGATGGGTTAGCCTAAAAGTCGCCATGTGCCAAGTTGGGCACCAAGGTCCAACTTTAGATAGAAACTTGCTGTATTGTGTTGTAAACATGGGGTGCATAATGAAGTTGAGGCTTCATGGCACAGAGGGTACCCAGTGAGGACTACGTATTTATTTTCTGGATTAGGAGACATGTTGGTATCATATACAGTGGATATTGGTGTAAGAGAAAACTTCTTTAAGCAGAAATGCTTCGGATAATTTATAGTGATTAAATGTATTATAGTTAAACAACTGTTACTGATATCTGAATTATTTTAGTTCCCTATTATTATTATTATTATTATTATTATTATTATTATTATTATTATTATTGGCATCATCTCCAGCATTCTGATATCAGTCAGACTCCATATAAATGTTGTTTTCTTTCCCCATTATTATAAGAAAGCTACCAGAGCCGCCTTAGTACACTAAAGCACCCAATTCACTGCTTGCTTGTATTAAGGAGTGATTTGTTTTGAGGTGACAGCTCACCCACTGACTGCTTGGATAAGCATGGAAATGATGTGAAACAAAAGCTATTGTAATGTCAGTCACTGGATTTCAAGTGACAGGATAGAAAGATATTTCTAAATGCTTTCTCACAAGGATGTGATGATCCAGTTGACTAAAGTTCGCTGTGGGTCGAGCTGTCTGTGGAGTGCACATCACAATCATGGCATCATGGGGACGGTTTCAGAAAACTAAGCTATAAAAGTTTCACATTTGCTCACAATGGGTATTTTATTTTACAGACTGACGCTGTAGATGATGTTCAGACATCGTGACATAATATCAGATTTTCAAAGTACATTGACTGTCTGAAAATATCATGGTTTCATTGTATCACAATGAAAAACGGTATGACAGCCATGAAACGGAAGGGTTTTTTGGTTGAACAAACACTGTATTATACTTTTGCCCTGACAGACTTTTGCCCTGACAAACTTGAAATATTTTTGAATGAGAGGAACATTTTTTTTTTCTATTTCTTTTTTTTTTTCTATTTCTTTTTTTTTCTTCTATTGATTGATTTGTTTTAGTGACTTTGTATTGAGGGGGAGGATTTCATATAAGCCCTTTGGGTTTCTTTTCCTCTCCTGCACGAATTATTTGTCTTTGTATTATCAAACAGAATTCTTGTTTTATTATTGTGCATATAAACAAAAAAAAACAAACAAACAAACAAAAAATTAAAATTCAATACTGCAGGTCAGTAAATGTACATGGTATGATACCCTTTGATTTTCATACCACGTAATACCATGAAAACAGTATACTGCTGCATGATGTAAGAGATGATTTAAAAAAAAAAAACAAAGTGGCCTTTTTTTGGCTTTATTGACAGGACAGATTGAGATATGACAGGAAACAGGATGAGGGAGGGGGAGTGACACGCAGAGCCTGGGTCTGCTGCAGTGAAGACGAAGCCTCTATACATGGGTCGTCCGCTCTACCAACTGAGCTAAATGGCGCCCCGAGCCAATATATTTTTACTTTATACAGTTGCAGTATTCTGTATGTTAAACTAGGCTTACCACACACTGTAGGCATTGATTAACTCTAGAAGACACAAAACTGTGTCCCATTTCATTGTCTGGATCATCTGATGGACCATCATTGTTTATCACATGCGTCCTTCAGAGTGGTACAATTGATTAGGTGATTATCAGAAATGTAAATCTAACCCAACATTTATTTTAGATCAGTTATTTGTTTTATGTAAAAAAATGAATAAAAGAAAATGTCAAAAGTCCACCTACTGCACCATGCATTTTCATTTTCTATGATAGTAAACTGAATGTCTTTTCAAATGCTGGTCATGCAAAATAAGAGCTTTTGTATAACATAAGGTAGCATATTTCCCAATTTAATGACTTTTTATAGACCATAGAGTTGATCAGCTAATTAGCCAAGCTGTTCAAGGCCAAGCTGAACCTGCCTTTTCTCCATGAATTTGATGGACCAAAACTAATGGTGCAGTCAGGCGGCCCCTGTCAAAATGTCGAGTTCATGATCAAGTAGCTGACGTTTTAAACCTTAAGGAGGTTTGAAGGTACCAGAGTTTTCAGTGCAAGCTATGATCTTATACTTCACCAAAAGATGGGCTACAAAAATACAAAAAATGTATCAGGTTAGCTTTAAATATATCCATTAAGCTGCCATTTATCTGTAACACCCCAGAGAACATGTCTCCTTATGAGCTGATACTTTTACAAGTACTTTATTAATACCTGCACACATTCCTGATTGATAAAATGTGTGATATAATCTGACTTCATTAGTTGATAGTGGTTGCCAGGATGTGTCATTACACTGTTGACCAGAACACAAAGTACTGAGCAAAATATGATACACTGATACTGTCCTTGAATTTTTGTTGAAAGCAGGCTGAACTTCTCACCTGTATTTTGAATAGGGACCGTGCTTGTTGCCTGGTTATGAATGATTTGATGAAGGACTACAGCACTGGAGTGAGACTCCAATAGGCTTTGTTGTGAAATGTGTGTGGGTCTTTGGATCACCTGTAGGACAGGAGGACTGTTTTATTACATTAGCGGGTTCTGAATGGAAAAGAAATGGGAATCGGTAAGAATCACCTGCAAGCTGTTTTGTATGCTGCAGACTTGTCAGCATGATGTATGACAACATTTGCAACACAAGTTCATTCAGGTTGCTGCATAGCATCAGTGCGATCGCTTCTCACGTGTCTCTTTCATACAGTTTGACTTCCACGTGTCTCCTTCTGCCATGAAACGCCATGTTTTTTGAAGATGCACATCCAGGTGCACAATGGATCTGTTGTTTAATGCTGGAACGTCCTTTTGTTGTGTATCTCTGTGAGCAGAAGGCTTGATTGTCTCAAAAAGATCTTTTGACAGGGAGGGAAAGAAAGACCCCTTTTGTTCTCAAATCCGGTGTCAGACAGGTGACTCTGTGCCTCTTAATGTTGATCTTGCTGCAGAGTGCTTTTTAGTAAAATCAAAAAGCTGGATTGAGCATATTTGGCAGAGCTACACTCACTGTGGCTTATGCAGTTCTTTCAGAATGTAGAAAAGGATATTGAATGCCTTCTTGCCTTGAATATTTAGGCCTTTACATTCAGAGATATGTGAGAGACTGAAACCAGATGACACATCACCTCATGAATAACAGCATCTTTTGTCGAGTTGTGTTAAGTTGTATCTCTTGTGCAGACCTTTAGACACTCCATCATATTGTACATAGTTTTGGTAGCCAAAATATGGTTTACATCATACATAGCCTGTCTTGTTTTCGGTTAACTGTGTGGGATACATGAGGGGAAAAAGAAGATTTCTCAAAGCTATTACTGTAATGCTGGAAAGCGCTGAAGATTTCTGTTGTCAACACTATAGAGAATACTGAATGAGTCTAGCAGCTGCTTTATCAGTTAATCTATCAACTAGCCCTATGTTGCTTTTCATAAGAATGTTTCAGATCAATAGAAGCAGAGTTTCTTCCAGTGAATTGCAAACCCTGAAGGCCTGCCGGGTATAAGTTGACATGCATTCAGGGTAAATTGATTTTTAAAATGTTGGGTAATAACAAGATGATGACAGTGAAAAAAAGACAGAACTGCCCACATTTTCCCAGAGTCCAAACTGACGTCTTCAAATTGCTTCTTTTGTCCAACCAACAATCCAAAAAGCAACGACTCTTCATTTACTAGCACACTTACTATGACATTGCCACTTGAAAAACTACTGAGGGGAA
Organism: Diplodus puntazzo; assembly: GCA_963678695.2. Taxonomy (NCBI): domain Eukaryota; kingdom Metazoa; phylum Chordata; class Actinopteri; order Spariformes; family Sparidae; genus Diplodus; species Diplodus puntazzo. The sequence continues at coordinate 9,432,978 of OZ023155.1, read as the reverse complement.
GTAATTGATTATCACAACAGTTGGCAATTAATTTTCTTTCAATCAACCGATTGATTAATCAACTAATAGTTGCAGCTCCATACATATGTAGACCTGTAGAGTGTAATGTCTGGGTTGGTGAGCACTTCTCTGTCGCTATTTTATTCCACATGCGTTAGTGTTTGTCTAAAAACTATTTCAGTGATGTGTGTGGGTGACAGAATGTCAGTGCATGTTCTCTATTAACAATCTTCTATCTGTATTTAGGAAGTCATTTTTAATTTCACTGCTTGTGTCACTCAAACTGCAGCACGAAGGCGACAGAGCCCATCTTCCTGTCTGTTCCAATCAGATGCTCTCATTAGTAACAGCAGTGGGCCAGCCAAGAAATAGCCTGATTGTGTGCGCTTCACCAAGCTTAACAAGCATGCATCAGTTTCTTTCCCTGCATGTTATTTCCTGCGTTTTCTTACCTCTTGTAATTCCCTAATTAATCAGTGATTTGATTACCTCTGATTTGAAAAGTTGGATGTCACAGGATGTGACTCGTTGTTTACCCAGCATCGGCTTCCTCTCTACCTGTGTCCCGTGTTGATGATTCTCCCCTATTCTTTATTCTTCTTTCCTCTTTTTTTCTTTTATACCCAAGACCACACACACACACACCAGCAGACTGACGGACAGTCCTCAGGTTGACTGCAGCTGACCCTACATTTAGAAATGAGGACAAAGGTGTGCAACGAAGCACCCAAAATAAATAGAATGTGACTGATGGCAGCGACCGTCACGCTCAGTGCGCAGACAGCAAGGACGAGGGCTGGAGAGGAAATGAGAGGAGCCCTCTCAGAGGAAAGCCAGAGCCATCTGTTGTGAAAGAGTTGTGCCACTGAAATCGGCAAGGCTTCAGTGATCAACCCTGTAACGACAGCGATTACGAAACGGTCTTTATCCACGATGAGGAAGAGAAAAGTTATGTTTAGGTAGCAGATTTTTTTTTTTCCTCTGTTGAATCCCATGAGTGATTCAGCTAATGGAGGTCAGTGTAGCTGGTAAAAAGGGTAAAGTTGACGAAGTTTGTCATATTCTCCAGTCATGTCTCTCAGAACAGTTGAGTGGGTGTCATGTCGGATGTGCGCATTGCCAACACAGACTGGATGTGTTCAAATTTCTGTGGGAAATCAACCGTTTGTTTGCAAATTTAAGCCAAAGAACAAACCAGCATCTTCTCCTCTATCACATTGTCAGAGCCAGTGTTTTTTGACAAGCTATGCCCAAGGCAAAATAATATTCCTGACAAATCTATATAAGAATGCATTCAAGACCAAATGAAAGATGACTTTCTTGCAGCTCATTTTTAAAGCTAAATTAGGTACATTTTATCAAGGTTGCTTCACAGTTAGAAGTACGAGCAGCGTTTGTCAGCTCGTTTGCTTTGTTTGGGGCTCATTTGAAAATTGCTTGATGTCAAATCAAAATGACCTCTCTACATCTGTAATAACATTAAGAGTGTTTACTATCTGCAACTTGGACGACCGTGGAGATCTGTTAAATAAGTGTACGGCTTTTAATTTCTATTTGGTAGTTTAATATTTAATGTTCCTGTATAGGTTGCAGGATGTACAGAAAAAAAAGTCACACCTCAGCTCATGCAGCCTCCAAGCTTGACTAGTACTTAGCCCCTGATAGCTTCATACCATAGCAGCTTTGGATTCAGTAAATAATTTAAAACTGGAGCCTGGATCGCACTCTTCATCTTTTTTCCCTACCACAATCCCAGATGAGAAATGGAGATGAGAAAGTCTCAGCCTGGGACTCGGGGTCATGGAAACATGTTACTCTCTCTGTGTGGAGACCCACCAGCAAAAGGCGCTTGCATATCTTTTGGAACTCTAACACAAGCAATTTTTACTCACACATTTCCTCCTTTCTGCTCTTTTCCTCAGGTCGAGCAAAACTATGAATCTCTGCTCAAAGTGTTTTGCAGGTAAGCTCACGTTTGTGCGCTTGTTTGGTCGTCCGATCTTGTGTCTGTCGTAGACTTGTGTAGAGCAAGTTGGGGGGTCAAAAACTGACCTCACTCCTGTAGCTGTTCTGGAGAGACGGGCCTTGAAGATATGAAAAGTGGAGAAAAAGTCTGAAAAAGAAAATTGGGTAGGGTAAAATGCAGTGATATCCTCAACCATAACTCTATTTACTGTACAGGTTATTATGAAGTAGTTTCAAGAAAAGATCATTTCAAACTGCATTTTACCATTTTTACCTCAGCTATAAACTGTATACTTTGCCTGTCTCCAACTGGAAGTTGACATTTTTGTTGGTATTTGATTAAAAAAAACCAGGAAGCAGTAACTGTTTATGACAAAAAGGTGAGAGATTTGTCCTTTGTAATTTATGACTCTTTAGAAACCTTCGAGCGTGGGACTTTTGCTCAAGTCTCAGTCAGGCTATTGTTTAGCCTCTGACAGAAACAGTGAGTAGAAAACTGACCATTTACACAATAATGAATTAACTGTAACATGGTACAACTGTCTGTAACTGAAACTGAGCATCATCCAAAGATGCAACCAAGTGCCCCCTATGCCACACTTGCTTGGCCTACTGCCCAAGTTAACGACCCCTTCACGCCCCAGAGCTGGTAATCTCTCTCTTTTTTTTTTTTTCCCACAGACATTCAGAAGAAACAGCCAGACGATGATTGTGCCTCAAAGGCCTCCTCGAGCTCCAGCAGCAGCCAAGCAGACATATTCTGTAATGACACAAACAGCAGCATTAGTCAATCACTGATGTCGGTGCCTAACACATCAGAAGAGCCTTCGCCAGAAGAGACGGCGGCGTCATCTCTACCTGCTCAGGACGGTAAGACAGCAGTTTATCGCCCAAGAATGAGTCGGTTTTCTCTTCTCCTCACATCCTGCCATGACCTCTTTATTATGAGTGACTTTCCTTGGGCCATTTTTCACCGAGGTATATTATGTTCCCTATTTTTTTTTAAACCAATGATGAGTAGATAGTTCTTTTCTGAAGTGTCCAACTTAAAGGGAATGTAATGTGTGTGTTTCAATACAAATATTAGTGGTCAAAAGCCACTACAAACCATTGAAAGTTTTAGTGGAGAGTGTCTCTTTCTGGAGAAGACTGCTACTTGTTTCTGCCAACCGAAGCAGCAGCAGCTGCAGTGCCCCTGCCCTGGCTATATTTGTCCTCATGGCACAGATAGAGAGAATGATAGGAAAGGTTATCCGTTCAGAAGTGAAGGTTTTAAGAGGACACCTACAATTGCCAGAGCATCGGTCATAGCTGTACAGTGACAGGGTTATTTGTGGAGGCCGATCCAGGACAGGACAATAAAGTGGCTACCAAGCAGATGTGTGGAACTGGTGAAAATTACCCCACAGCAACCAAGCAAAGGTAGTGGTAGTTTCATTGATGCACATGATCATGTGATGCTGAATTTTAGATTCTGCCGAACTGTAATTCACCCACAAACTACAGCGACAGCATTCATAAACATTCCCTCACTGATGAACCATCACGATAAAAACTTCCACTCAGTTGTCCAGTAGTTAAGTTCAGTAAGCAGCCCTTTAAAATGAATGACTGATTATCCATCAACCTCAGCTGTGCTTTAAGATAGATGCTAGGACTTCAACTGGAACATTAATTTATCAGAATTGACAGAAATGAATATTGCTAAGAGTGAAGAAGTAAAACTACTTTATAACCCGAAGAAATGCTGAAAATAACCATTCTAGGAAAATTCAAGGAGTTGTATTTAAGTTATAAATACAATACCTGCAGTATATATTTAAAAAGTTGAAGTCTTTACATTTGTCTGATGAATTTTCAACAAACTGTTTGACCTGTATCAGTTTTGTATCAGTCGTCTCTTGACTGGCTTCAAGTCTGCACACATGCACGCTGCCAGCTCCCCGTCACAGATATCTATCACAGTCCCTTTGAAAAAACAGGCTCGCTGTATAATAAAGGATTCCACACTCTCCAGTCATGGTCTTTTTTATCCTGCTACCGTGTGCAGAAAAGGGTACTGCGGTATCCGGGCAACCACCAGACGACTCACCATCAGCTCCTCTGGCTTTTTACGATTATAAACTGTTTTCCTTTTCAGGACAAACCGACACGTGACCTAATCTGTCAATCAGTTGCAGTTTAGCTTTTTTCTTTTGTAACACGTCTGCTTGGCTTCTTTTATGAGTTCTATTTTTGGAGTATGTATGTGTGGAAGTGTGTGCATAGTATGTGTTGCATAAATGTAAGGATTTTCTTTTACATTTTGCTGTTGTATTCTCTCTTTTTTCTTAGATGGTTTATTGTTAAAATGTTTATTTGTCTGTTCTAAATCATCACATCCAGCAGCCTTTTTAATATTCATCGCAACAAAGTCTCAGAATTAGATAACCAATGTCTTTATGTCCTCTCTTCTCTTTAATATTACTTTCTCACCTCTCTTTCTCTTCCTTTTGCTGAATCTGTCTCTCTTTTCAGAAGTATCCAGCACAGACGCAGTCTTCAGTTCACTCTCCACTCCCACAAAACGCTCCTTTGAGTCAGGTATGCCTCAGCTCTGCCATTGTAATGTCCATTACTGTGTCTGCTTGCCATGTCCACTTAAGGCATTGGATCAGAGGACGCTGTGACTTCATTCACATTGAATTGATCTCAAAATGGCCAGGTTAATGGTTCCTCCGGTGGAAACAGCAGAGGGAAGGATGGTGGGGATGCAATAGCATAATGCGAATGTAAAGCCTATCATATGGTTGCTATGTGCATGCTGGCAGCATATATGCAGTATATACACAGAATTAACCAGACATTAGATAAAGGTCAATAAGAAAGGAGCATTGTGGCTCAGTGACTATCACAACAAGAAGGTCCTGTGTTTGATTCTACAAATTCAAGAAACAGACTTCAGATCAAAACTGAAACGCGCATGCGAGCAGACAAAAGCATCATGAGCACCACTGAATAAGCTGACCAAGACGGGTGCAGATTTTCTTCTTGTGTAGATTTTCCCTTTATAGAGCCTTCACCTAAACACACGTGAGCACTCGCACATGACTTAAGACAGCTGCAGAGTAGGCAAGGTTCAGCGCTGGTGTGTGAACACGTTGATCCCTTGTCTAATGCTGCGGGATAATGCGAGCACACACATGCACACACAGCGGCTCAGTTGACGTTTCACATATGACAGTGTCTCTAAATGGTGCGCTCTGTATTTCAGTTAAGCTTGGATACACTTTAACTTTGCAACATTTAACGCTCCTGAATCAGTTAACAGTGCAAATGTGTTCATCTGTGCCTTAGAATGTTGTTTTGAAGCACGTTTCAATTTGTCGTGTCGGCCTGTGTAAATTGCCCACTGAGATTCACCAGGATAACATCAGGCAGGCAGGCAGTTTTTTTTTTTTTTTTTTCCTTTTTCTGCATCATGCACTTGCACATGTACAGACACACATACACTCACACATACAAGGGGATCGATGGGGCAGGCTAGGGGGATCTGGCTGCTCAGCTTGGCCTAGTTCTCAGAGATTTATTGAGCGCTGATCAGCATTCGGCTGGACTGGGGAAAAAGTCTGCAGGATTGATGAGAAAAGCGAGTTTAAATTCCAGCGAACCAGTGGAACTCGCCGCATGCTCCTCCAGTCTCATGTGCTGGGTTGACTGTTTACTAATGCAGGACGACCATTAATCCCCGAAAATGTTATTTAAGAGGTTCTTTTGTTCCAGTGTGCCATCGTCTGTTCTCTCACAGTTGCAGGTCACATATAAATCAGGCATGACGTCTTTAATGAAAGTAAATGAAAGTTGTTATGAAGAGTCATCGGAGGTCTTAAGTTTTTTCTCTTGAAATTCTAGTCAAAGCTTCTGCCCTGCACACACAGGAGATGAATGCTTTTTGGATTATTATGTGGGTAGGGGAGTAATAAAAAGTGGAGAAGGTTTGGCTGCAGCTATATTGGTAGATTAATTATGGAAGACCATTTCTAGCAGATCGATTAACCTTCATTTGCTTTTGTGTCTGTCTGCAATACAAAACTGACCTCTCCATAGCTATCTCTCCCTTTTCATACATTTACATCTTAACATTTCAGGTTGCTAATATGTCATTGTTCACATAATTTTGGCTGCAACAGACTTTAGACAGATCGGACGGGGTGTGACTTGAATAGACAAGTTTTAGCCCAAAGGAAATATAATAAAGATGATGAATACACACTATTCAGCTATCAAGGTTTTACTTCTTATCTTGTACTTAGCTCCAGGCTTCATCAACAATGCCTCCAGACACTCATGCTTTCACTTTTGTGAAAAGTACAAAACGTGAAGTATAAAAGTTTGCAGCTGCAGTTATGAAACACAGCGATCGCACCTAACAAACTAATAATAAAAGCCTGTGCTTACTTGTGTCCTCAGCCTCAGAGTCAGAAAGCGACGTCTCACCCGAGAAGCGAGCGAGAGTGGGTGAGGTGCCGGAGGGCGAGGAGTCCTCGTCATCGTTTTCGTCCGCATCGTCATCATCATCCTCGTCTCGCAGCGGCTCCAAACAGCGGAGCCGCAAACGTTGCCATCGCTGCCAAACCAAACTGGAGCTGGTACAGCAAGAGCTGGGTTCCTGTCGCTGTGGTACGACAATACACCTCCACACATGCGTAAAACATACAGTAGTGCACATAATTGGAACATGCACAGGCTCGCACACACATTAAATAGTGGTAGCTGATATAAAAGACCTCGGCTGATCTCCCTGCATATGCACGAATTTATATATGAGTTTGTCTTTGGTGAATATTGGCCTCATAAATACATAAAGACGTTTTGTTTGTTAACTTGTTGACAGTTCAGTAAATTTCTCATCTAGTGCGGCGGAAAATGCATCAGCTACCTTTGTGTGTGTGTGTGTGTGTGTGTGTGTGTGTGTGTGTGTGTGTGTGTGTGTGTGTGTGTTTGTGTTTGTGTGTTGACGGAAATGTCAATGACCAGAGTGCTTTTGGTCGCCTTAGGGGACCATTACAGAAAGCCTGAATGTTTCACATTGCACATAAAACATAAGCCAATTACCACGAACACTAATGCAGTTTAAACCAATACTTGGCTTGCTAATCAACTTGTTTGCATACAAATTAAAGTACTTAAAAAGTCACAGCTCTTCACAGCTTAAAGACCATCTGCTTAAACCCACGCAATAATTTCTAAATTGGAAATTGACTTGCCTGTTTCTTCCACCAGGCGCTGCTTAATGCACGGGCTGTCCGTCCTTAATAGTCCGATGCTTACTATGAAAACACGCTTTTTACGGACTGAAGGGGAAATGGTGGCAATTATAGTGATTTCTGACTATTGCAGTAATTGCAGATTACTTTGCTAATGGTTCTGAAGAATGTCTCACAGTGTAAGCCAAGAAGGTCTGATAATGAGATGAAAGCACAGATGCTTTTCAGAGTTTAAATGGAGGGAGGAAGGAGTAGCTCCAGCGGAATATCTGATTTAATGTTGTCACACTCTGTAGACATCTGCTGTTACAACTTACTCTTCAGATGAATGGTATAGTCAGCATGTGAGTGTGATACAGAGTAGAAACTGGTCCCTATTATATGTTGTGTTTTTTGTTTAATGTTACATTTACATTTAGGAGATGCTTTTGATAAGATGCTGGCTCTACCCCTGAGCCACAGCCGCCATATTACTGGTACATTAATGTGTAAGGGGATTTGAGAAGAATTTACTCAACAGTTAAAGGAATATGTAATCCTCCACTTAATCTGAAACATAACAAAGCACCACATTTTGAATATCACATTAGACAGTAAGCGTAAACATTGTAATCTATAAAGTAACTAAAGCTATTAAAACAAATGTAGTGAGATGAAAATGAGATGTTTGCCTTAAAAATGTAGTGAAGTATAAACTCACATTAAATGGAAATACTCAAGTGAAGTTCGAGTACTCCAGATTTGTACTTGAGTAAATGTACTTAGTTACATTCTTCCACTGATGGCTGTAAATATAATTTGTTTCAAACCAGAGGTATTTAGCAGCATTTAGGAGTGTGACCAGGCTTCAGCCATAAGGCCAAAATTAAATATTACGCAAATTAAATCAGCAATATCTCAATACTGATGTGTTTTCATTTTTTACTTTCTACACTGAGCGTGGCTCCAGCATGAAAAAACGAAAAATAAGTGTAAAAATAAGCTGTTGCATTCATAGTTTACAGTAGGTCGAGTAAATTATCACTTAGTCGTATCATACATTATAATCGCAGAATGGCTGCAGTCCATTTGGCAGCGGCGGGGATGGTGAAAACCACTTCAATAATTAGCCGATTAATAAACGTCCTTACCACAATAACTGTTTATATTTAAAAGGCTGTGTGTGTGTGTGTGTGTGTGTGTGTGTGTGTCTTTTACAGCTGCTTGTACTCCCGTTTTCATTTTTACCTTTTTAGATAGAATAAATATGCAAGGCAGCTTAGATTTAATGCATTCAAAATGTTGAATACTTAAGACTGACTGTACACACATGGGGTTTTATCATATTACCCCAAAGCATTTCTCTAATCACAAAAACGTCCTTCCAGCTCATTTATGTTTTAAATCCTTGATTGGCAGTGAAGTTACAAAAACCTCAACCAGCAGGGCCTGATGGAGAATATGTGATTCGGGGTGTCTAATGTGGGAATTCAACCAAATCACAGTTTGTTATTTCAAACTTTGTGAAAGTAGCGCAGCGAAAGAGATGTGAATGTTTTAGAAGTGGATGCATTTCAATTTGCAACAATTGTTTTCAGGCAGCTAAACTCTTTTGCTATTGGCTGCTCTTGAGGGAATCATGTTTGTGTTTGTTTTGTTTTTGTTTTTTGCATTTGGAATAAATTGATATGTGTTTGCTCGAAACATCCCTTTTAAAAGACCCGAGTGTTACACAACTTTCTCTCTTTTCCACTCGGTTCGTGTGCGCTGTAATCACAGAGGTTATAATTGCTTAGCAACCAGCTGTCAAACTGGGCTTTTAATCACCGCTCATTGAATGCCAGCAGTGTTATTATGTGTATTAATGAAGGAATTGAAGACGATGAGAGCTAACGAGCTTCTCTGAGCTTATCGAGCCTCCTACAGTGGCAGGGCCTTTTGTGGAGAGCGCTACAGTAGAGACAGAGAGTCAATGAGAGAGATGAGGGTTGTCTGCCTTTGTTCAGTGGATTCAGAAGAGGGAGCTATCAACCGGAATGTCTTCTGTGGTAGCCAGACCTTTCACAATGGCGCCGCTGTGGAGCTTTAAATATTATCTGCCCTTGGCTGTTTAAAAGGAAGGCTGGTATATTTGAAGGGAGGTTATCATCATGCACAGTATTTGTTGCTTTTGTCTGGATTGTAGTGGTTTCAGAAATAGTAATTCATGTGATATGCTTACCAAGATGTTTTATATATCTTGTGCCACAGTGATATTTGTACATTTGCTGAGCCAGCCAGATTAACCAGACTCCCTCTCTTCCACCCACCCTCCAGGTTACGTCTTCTGTATGCTCCACCGGCTCCCGGAGCAACACGAGTGTCTGTTCGACCACCTGGGCCGTGGTCGCCAGGAGGCCGTCCTCAAGATGGTCAAGCTCGACCGCAAGGTGGGCCGCTCATGCCAGCGCATCGGAGAGGAATGCTCCTGAGCGACTTTCCCCCCCTCTCCTCGTATCTCGGTGTTCAGACAGTGTCTTAGCACTAACAGGGATTACGTAAATTTTTTTTTTTCTCCTTTCATTTTTGTTTTTTCAAGATTTTTCCAGGATTTTTTGGATACAAACCTCCACTTCTTTTCTTTTTAAATTATGCTCTCTCCTTTTTTTGGGGGGGGGGGGGAAATCCTACTATTACTCCTGTTGTATTCTGCTTCTGTTGGCTTGATCATATCCCTGCTGCTAAGATGCCTTTTGGGGAAAAAAAAAAATCCAAACCCAGGAATGACAGAACAATAAAGAGCAAAGGAAATACGGAATTTCTTCACTTACTTGCGAGCTCCTGGCTACACACGAGTGAGCGGAGTAAGAATGAATAAAAGGATGAAGAGGAGAAATGCAAACGCTTTATACAAATGTTTGTCTTGGAAGCCAGTTTATGACTAAACTCTTTACCTCAAAAGAAGAAAAGAAAAAAGAACGACGAGGCAGAGGAGGGTGAAGGGATGGCTACCCAGACTGTGCTCTTTACCTCAAAATCAGACAGAGCTGCTTTGTTCTCTGAGACGAGCGTGGACTTAGAAGCAAACCGAGCTAGTCAGCCTCAGTTTAAGTCAGTGTCTTACTCTCCTGGCCGTCCATTTCCCCCTAAACTTTTAGAAACGCCTGTTAATCATCGACCTCAGGTTATCAGGATATCAAAGCCCAATCTTCACCTCTCCCCCCCAATAACTTGCATCCCTCTCTTTTCTACTGCTGGACACCCTTTGCTCCACTATTTGTTTCAGGTTTGCTCCGAAGGTGCTTCTGCTTTGTTGAGGACGCCATGACGGCTAATGAAACTGGGTTGAACGTGTAAATCCACCTTTAATTTTAGGTGGGAGTGAGCTGGTTGTCTTCGGATTGCACACGGATCTGTCTTCACCTTTGGGATGCGATTGATCAGGACTCAGTTTGTTTGCGGATTTTCTCTGTCTTCCTCTTCTCTGCTCGGTCTTTCCCTCCTTTTTTCCCCCCCTCCACAGCCCTCCCACATGAAGACATGTCCTCTTCTCACACACACACACAGACACACACACACACACACACACACACACAGCACACACACACACACACAGACTCACAAACAGACACACACACTCAAGACTCTTTTTCAGCAACGCGCGGATTACGCGCGCTGGACGAAACGTCAGGAAGACGACATTTACAATACGCGACGTGCTTTAAAGCGTGCATACCATTCACGATCGGACCTAAAATGACTGCTTTCTACACGTCCACACATCATTATGCTTTTTGTGAATACACACTTCTCCTGTTGTTTCGTGGGCTCGGCTGTTGTTCACATTGAGCACGAGCAGGCAGAAACGTTTGCTGTACAGGTCGAGTTCGGACCGAAGTTGAGACGGTTCCTGTTTAAAATGGGTGATGGTTGTTAAAAGTTCAGGTTACTCGTAATGTCTTAGGCCTTCATTTCAGTTATCCACATTTCTAAGGCGACACTTGGCGCCAGCTTTGATACGAGACTTCATATTGTTTGGGTTTTTCACTCCTTGGATCAGTGCGTTAACGTGTTTCCATTCACAGCTAGCATGATGCGCTCACGTGCATTCTTCTCCTCCCGCCCTTCCACCATCCTTTTCTCATCTTCCCCCGTATTGATTGCTGTATTTTTTTTCCTTCCTCTCTGCTCCCTCCTACCCCCTTCCCTCTTCTTCGCTTCAGACGAGGGAGGCGGCGGCCGGGGCGAGCAGAGCGCTGAAAGTTAAAATCAGCAAATAATTACTCTCCAAACGTTTTCCTGGTGGACTATGGGAGGAATGAACGGAAGATGAATAATGAATGAATATTCTGTATCTTAAAGAAAAACCTTATTTAACCCTTTTTTGCTTTTCACTTACACTTTAGTGTAGAGCTGCTTACTTTTTCTTCTTCTCGGTTGTAATGTGGTTACGACAACTGGAAGATAAACGTGGAAAAATTCAATATTTTTGTTTCCATTGCTTTACTTTTGGCTTCCCCTTTCCAACCTTTTCTTTTATTGAGAAAGAATAAACTGGATAGATAAAGTTTAAACATGTCTCATGTACTTATTGATATGATGGAGGGCAACATGAGCGACTGTTGAGGGGAGGGTTTCCTGTTTTATCTTTTTCTTCAAACTTGGATTATGCACTTTGCTCGTAGGAAATCTGGACGTGGGATGAACACATACATGTTTTGCATAAAGTGCATTTCTAATGAATGCATGTGCGAGGTGAGGGTTTGGTTGAAAGTCGAAGCCTCCTCGCGACATCAAGCTGGCTCTCTGCCACGTCCTAACATCCTGCCAACTTGATGTAAATGTCTGTTTACCGCTCACAAGGGCTTCTGTAAAGCTGCTCTCATGTATTTAACAATTCTGTTTGTGTGTGTGTGTGAGCATGTTTGCCCGCTAATGGAGAATTTTTTTAACTAAAGCTGCTTCTGATGGCAGCGATGAGTCTTGTGGGCTGGCTGCGCTAATTAATGTTGTGGAAAAAAAAACAAAAAAAAAAACATATGTAGCAGCGATCAAAAGGCATCTTCAAACGTCGAAGCTGGCCGTCCGCCAGCCCGAGCACAGTCTCCCACACTCCTTCTCGCTCTCCGAACACTGTGGAAGTTAGCACGCCGAATGTGAAGTACTTTCTCTGTTGTCAAGGTGGTTAAAACTTTGAACAGCCCTGTGGGGTCACAGACGGCATTCAGCGCCGACACTCTGTGTCCTTTTGTAATTCCTTTTTTCTACACCCATTGTTGATTTTGTCTTGTCAAGGCTCCTCGGCTTAAGTGTTGGCCTCCGCATTCTCTCCTCTGACTTGCAGAAGAGACTGATTTTATATAATCCATTTCGGGGGGGGCCCTCGCTCTGTGCTCTTAAAAGGGGGCCCATTTGTTGAAATACAATATATGAAAACTGACAGTTGGAACTTGTAATGTGGGAATACTTTTTTTTTTTGGACACTGACACAAATTTATCTCGAACGACGGGTACATATTTCCTGCCTTACATGCTTTTGAATCTGTCTGGAATTCATTGTTCAAGTCCCCCCTTTAGGCTCCTCAGAAAGCCTCCCTCTTGTTTTGTTTGTGGCTGTCTGCCCTCTACTGTGTTTTATGTTGTCTTGATTATATCCTGACACACAGGATGAGGCGCCGAGCAGGGATTGGGTGGCAACAAGGAGCATGAGATCTGTGTTTGCTGGAGGCTGCCTGGTGTTAGAGAGGGATTTGCGGGGGGGGATAAGATGCTGTGGCCGGTGCGAAAGTAATCTCCTTACAGCTCGACAAACAAGTCAGCCTGCCACTCTCGCCGCCTTGATTGGCAAACGTGGGTGATGTACACCATCCTTGTAATGGATTTTTGCTCTGCTAAATACTCTTGTCTTTCCTGGTCCTCGATTTGAGCCGTCACGCCTCGTCTGTCGCAACCTTCCCTGCGCTTCCCTCCTCAGACCCGTCAGTTAAATGCCTCAAAAATTAGGCAACAGCTTGAATCAGACATTAGAGACAGAGTGATCTCAGATATACAGTAAGTGCGGTGGAAGGTGACAACGTAATCACAGGATCAGTTTCGCTCTCTCATGCGTCATAGTCTACTTTCCAGGCAGCGCCGGCGTTGCACAGTGCCGATGGTAAAGTCACTCATTAGATTTATTACATCTGAGGAGGTACCGTCAGCTCGAAAAGCGCGTCTGTTATTACATCCGATGCATCACATCCACTTAAGTACAGGTGACGTTCCTCCCTCGTTATGGACAGAGGATGTCAGATAATACAGCGGATTTTGAAAAAGGAGTATTACACTTCAGATGTGTCACAATTTAGCTGCGAATAGAGTGCACCAGGAAAAGATTGTGTGACTAAAATTTCACTTTAATCTACTAGAGAGGCACACGTGTTATCTCCCCGAGAACGCAGAGAGAGAAACCATCACAAAGCGGCTTCAGAGACAGTGAGTCAGGACATTTCGAGGCGACATGTAGTTTGAATTGTCTGCTTTATTAAATTATATCCAAAAATCTGTGGTGGAGAGAGAGAGAATAATGACTGTTTTGTTCCAGGCAGCGATAGAGCAGGAAGAGTTCCTGTGTTAATAGCAGTTACAGTCATTTCCTCTATTCTGGGTAATAGACAACAGGCTGGAGTATGTATATGTCTGTATAAAAGTTCCCAAGTGTTGTTTTTATAGAGTGTTTTTAGGTTAAAGCTGCTGTAAGTGATGGATTTTTTATTAAAATAAATGTAGCTGCGTACTGCGGCGAGTCCGTGAGAGGAGGGGATCGCTAGCTGCAAAATGGACAGGAAGTTGGTTCAAAGATGGATCAAATTAATATTTTTTTATTATGTCAAAGTGGGTCACTCAGAGTAATACGACCATAGAGAACCAACAGCTAACTGTAATTCACTCCAGGAGTTGGTAGAGGCCAAACACAAAGCTAGAATGTAGAATGAATCTCACTCTTACCAGGTATTAGGTTGCTCTGTATCTGTCAGATGCGTGATGTTCTCCGCATCAACTCATTTATCGGTTTTGTGCCACCAAACGCAACAAAATACCGCGAATAACACTTCGTACATGGAGTACACATTTTAAAGGAAAACTCTCACCTCAAATTGAAAATTTCAGTCTTCTGCTCACCCACATGCTGATGGAAAGTCCAGCGAAGTTTCAAGTGCAGAAGACATTGAAGTTTTCTCCTGAACAACTGCAAAAGTAGATGGGGACAACTAGAAAGAAAACACAAATCAGTTCCACACAGCTCAAGTCCCAGTAAGCCCCAAGGTCCCAATTGATCTGAAGAGATGCTTAGACCCTGTCTTAAGTAGGTGCACAAGCTCGAACCACACGTCGATCGTGTAAATATTGGCTTTACAAATCAGTTTGGGGATTGATTTTGAGTGAAAACTGTTATCCTTGCTACTCAAGTCATTTTTTTTTACCTCCGTTTTTGGCGTTTTACTGCTGAAACTGTTATTGTATTATATCACTGTATTATATCTGTGTTTTTTTAGGTATTTCTTTAATATTCTTTAAGTGCAACTCTACCCAGAGACACATGAGGCTTAAGCCCTGCTCATACCGTAGCTAATGACTCCAGCACCAACTCATTACCACCAGATCATCTTTACCTACCACACACTGACTCTGTGCTGCAGGAGCCTCAAACAAGCGTGCTGCTGACATTTGCTCGGGTTTAAGAGGAAATTAGCAGCGACGGTGGAAGATCCAGTCCCAGTGTAGACATTATTGTCAGTTGGAGTTTTTTTTTTTTTGAATGTGACCTTTAAGGAAGAAGCTGACTGCACACTTCTTTTCAGTTACTGGACCAGTGGAGAGGAAGAGACTTCAGTGAAGAAATACTGATGAACTGGGAGGTCGGTAGTACAGTGACAGGGACTATAATAGATGAGGGTCCAAGCGATAAGATCAGTTTCATTAAACTTTGGCAATCTCAAATGTATAATATGTGACAGTTCTGCATTGAAACGACTAAACCTTTGTTGCAAACATCATTTTGGCTGATGTATACAAATCAACAAAAACTACAACAATGTTCAGAAGTCATCTGTAATTTTATACAAGGTAACGATGCGTTTCGGAGAGTAAGGATGGATGTTGAACGTGACTGAAGACAACATGAATAAAACTAATATATATTCTGCCGGAGTCACATAGATACATTTTTTATTCACCATGGTGGTTGTTTAATGATAAAGACAACAACTCCCATGAGCCTTACTTTTGTTTAGTTTTGATCAAGAGACCCCTAGTGGCAGTGTTTAAAACTTACCTGCTGTGTTTACTGCATGATTTAATGCTTTGACATGTAGCTTCTGCCGCTAGCGAGCTACCTATCAAAACAAAAACAAAAAAAAATCCACTGAGACCATCCATCCATCCATCCATTTTCGTCCGCTTATGCGGGGCCGGGTCGCGGGGGTAGCTGCCTGAGCAGGGACAACCGGAGTTCCCTCTCCCCGGACACTGCCTCCAGCTCTTCCGGGAGGATCCCAAGGCGTTCCCAGGCCAGCTGGGCGACATAGTCACGCCAGCGTGTCCTGGGTCTTCCTCGGGGTCTCCTCCCGGCGGGACATGCCAGTAACACCTCCCGAGGGAGGCGTCCCGGGGGCATCCGAAACAGTGAGCACTGAGACCCAAAACCATTTTCCCCCACTGTTGACATAACATCAAGAACTGCAAACAAGGTTGATTGTGACTCTTTATATTAGGATTTTGGGATCCATAGAGGTTTTATAATTGTAAAACTTCCAATAAGCTGAGAAAAAATCTGTGACACAAGTCTACGGGCGGAGTGGAAACTAGCGGGCGAGGCCAGAGGGGGAAAACCCAGCTGTGCATCGTCAATGAGTCGCATAACCAGGAAGCAAACACAGGAACAGCAAACTTTTATGGCGACTTGCTGGGTGAGTGGTGCCATCCTTCCATCTGGTATCTACTTCTTCTGCATTCATCTATGAAATAAATAACTGGGGTCACTTCAGATACTGTTCTGATCTGGCACTGTTTACCAACAAGTTTTTTTTTTAATTTTTGGGATTTAAAAGCAGAGTGATCATCACTCCTGTTTATTAACCTGACTGCAGCAGCAATCCTTCTACCGGACCTTGAGTGTTTACGTCCTCTGACGTTGACTGGCAACAGAATCTGGAGGGGAAACGTACTTTACTTGATGGACAGGATGTGAAAGAGTATGAATTTAACCACACACACACACACACACCCTCGTCGCTTGCTAATGTTAGCTGTCGGCTAGTGTACAGTAAAGTAAACTGTCTGCTTGGGGCGAGTAATGCAAATAAATACAAACGTTCCTGCCATCAAACTCCCTCCACTGTTGATGTATTCGCCTTAAAACAACCACCACTTCTATTGAAAATCTTCCTGAAGTGACACAAGCGTTCACGGACGAGGTCATGTTTTAAAGTTTTATTCACTTTAGGTTTAGTCTCTTTCACAGGTGTAAAAACGACCGTCACCTTGAGGAAGATTGAGTGGATTTCTCCGGGTTTGAACACTGCTGGGAAACTTTTGGCAGGTAAGCAACCCAAAAAAAATGACACAATAACGGTCTTGACATTTTTAGACATTTAAATGCAGATTTGCTGCATATTACATATATTTTTACTAATGGCTATATCTCACTTTGCTGTTAACTTTTCTTAGTATAGAGAGATTTTGTGTTCTGGCAAATTAGATTCTCTTCTTCACACTAAATGTCACGGATCAAAGAAACTGAGAGCTTAACATTCCCACCAATCAGAAACACATTGAAAGCAACTTATGGTGCATTAGTCTTACTCAATACCAAAAATGGTTCAAACGCCTCTTCATTGTTTGCCGAAATCATGAAAGCTCTCCCTTCCAACCTTTAATGTTTCCTTTGCAACATTTTCGGCGAATCAATCCTGTTCGTAGCGTATTGATTTTACATTAGACCTCTTTGAGATAAAGCCACAGGGTAAACAACACATTGTCATGTTTTAATTACTTGCACCAAGAAACCATCAACATCGAATGTTCCGCGTCTATTTATCATTCCGCAACCGGTCCGCAGCCCCAAACAGCATTTTCCTTATTAATGTGAAGTCATCGTTAGCTGTGTTCCCCTGTAAAGCCTCCATTATTCGGCTGCCTGGGTGGCCGCCGCTATTGATTTCCTGTTTCTCAACTCTCTAAACAGAAGCCAAACTGGGCAGCTTGTATGGATCTCCTCCCTCTCTCTCTCTCTCTCTCAGTCTCTCCCTGCTCGTCCTTCTTACATATCCTTCGTCTTCCTAACCGTTATCTCTCAACTGTTTCCTTCTTAGCACTCCTCCTCTTTCTTACTCATTGGTTTAATGTTCTGCGGCTGGTCAGCTCGATGTGTTTCCAAGGCCCAGAGGTTAAAAGAAAAAGTTCAGTCCAATTTGGACCGAAGAAGAAGCTTTGACAGCTGCAGCAAAACACACTTCCCACTTCGTGCATCAGTGGATTTAAAGACCGCAGTGTTCATTTTGGCAAAATTCCCCCTTTTTACCAACTATCTGGCAACTGATTAGAAGCCTGGTAACTGTAACACATCTCTGTTGTTATAGAGATATAGAGTATTTAGTACGAAATGACATTAAAGGGGCACTCCAGTTTTACAACCTAAAATCTGTAAATCTGGGAAAGAAAATAGCCATGATGATATCGTCAGGGTCATAATGGATTTGACTTTAGAATGTTTTTATGATACTGATGAATTTAAAGGATGTTTTCATTTGCCATGCATGGGGTGTCTAATAGAGGACACAGTCAAGTTGTATTCTGGGAGGATCCAGCATTTTTTCTTTGGCTTTTTGGACGATTTCATTATAATATGCGTGCTTAAAGGTTGTGGACATGAGCCAGCTCAGACCACCTAATGTCCTGCAGGCTTGGGATCAGTTAACCTGAAGTGAAGAAAAAGATTTAGATATTTATTTCTGACATGCAGTCAGTTTTTTGTAGCACGCACACGTCCACACTTGGGTGCTGCTGCTGCTTCTATCCAGCTGAGTCACAATCCTCTGCTGTTCGCACCTGAGCAGAGCAGCTGGAAATGTGGCTCCTCAAAGTACACAGACAGCAGCTGAAAGAACAATCGATGTTTTTCAGACATTTTCCCTGCACAGTGCAGAATTCCACCGTATGCCCTTTAATGATAGAATCACTTTACTTTTCAAACACGCAATTCAAGGTTAAAGAGACAGACAAAAGAAAGGTGATCCTTATATATTAGACCTGATCAAACTGCCACCCATCTCACAATGTCAGGACTGGGTGACATCATTTGGTCATTGGATGATCACATCTTTAGTCTGTGTGTACGGTAATCTGGAATTTTACTAGCAGAACCTGCTGGTGTGATTTGTCTATCTTTCACTGTCAGTGTTTTTTTTTTCTTTTCCAAAATCTTACTTAATTTATTTCATAGCATTTAGCATTTACAAGACTCTTGAATGCTGCTAGTAATTGACACTTGTTATAGCCGGAGACACCAATGGGAGGCAGTGAAGGGAAGCGTGCGGCTGCAAAACCATTTTTGTGAAAGCAATTACCGACTGTATATTCAGTCACATTCACGTAGTTTTTTTCACCCACCTGTTCAGTAATAATGACAATGAAAAGTGATACAGTGATATACTTTAACACTTGCCTCTTATTCCAGCTCTGTTGTTGAATAATATTGGTGAAGCGAAACAAGTATTTCTTCATTTCTTCAGATAGGCGGCTGTATGTTGCGTGCCCTCAAATCCACATGGCTTCAGTCAACGGTGTTTAAAACCCCCACCGCCCCACCAAAAAAAGACAATAAATAAATAAATCCTTGTGTCTTATCGTGTCTGGTCTTTGCGCTTGTGATCCATTCCCATAAATGTCATTCACATCAAGACCCAAAACTCACTGTTCCCTCAGGGCTTCTGTCTTCTGTTTCTCTGTGCTCTCTTTAATGTGGGCAGTTACTTCTTGAGCGCACATTTTTAAATTAAAAATAATATCACTGAGACAACAGCACCAATTATTGCTCCGCTGGCTGTTTGCTGTTTCATGTCGAGTCACAAGCGTCAAAGCTGTTGTGTGTCTGTGCCATGAGATCTGTTAGAAGCTAGCAGCTGAGAGAAAAGAAGCTCTTCTCAAAGAAAAAAAAAAACAAACTCTTGAGACTTGATGTCCTTGTTTGACGTGAAAAAAAAACAAAAAGCACAACAAGGCGGCATTCCTACTTTTTGCCGCCTCTTTAGACAGAAGAAGCTACTCAAGGACTGAATGAGAGAAGCATATAAACCACAACTACTATGCACACACATACTGCCGCGTGACATCAAGAGTCCTTCACTATCAGCTTGATTTAATAGATATACAAACACGCACAGATTCATCAGTCAGAGGCGGCCCTTGTTCTCTCTGTCCCAAGTTAGGAGCCAATCCAAGCAGAAAATGGATCTTAGATAACCCATAATCAACCTTAGTATCCACTATGGAAGTGCAGAGATGTGTACAGAAAAAAAGGGAAAACTGAACTTGAAAGTGCATCACAACCTGAAGGAGGCTTGTTCAACAACATAGCCAGCATGTCAAAGGCTAGAAAGAAGCCAAAGTGAACGTTTGTCCCAACAAGGCATGTTAATGTGGCGTGACACTGGTGCGGTTTGCATCCTACACGTAGCTACATGTTGGCTGTGAACAATATCTGATGGTATCGCTACAGAACCAGGGCTGCCGGAGGTCAGTCACGGTTGGTGCTGAGAGGCCAGCATTACATTCATCTAATAAAGACGATTTACAACTGTGAAAGTGTTTCCCACTACGGCTGACAGGAGGGGTAAACGTGTACGACAACACACTGTATATCGAGGCGGCCACGGCTGCTACAGTCACCAACAGTAAGGAGGTGAGGCGGGAGAGAAAGTCCCCAGACTCCCTGATAAAATCTCTCAATTTTGTGTGTTGTTGAGATAAAGGGAACTTAATACACTTATCAATTGGCGTCAGTGACGAATTCTAAATGATCTGGGCCTTCTTGTAAATTCGGCAAATGTAATTATTTTGGAGTTATTAATGTCATTGTGTAAACATACATTGTGTTTATTTGCTTATGGTCTAATCACAAGTGGTCACTCGAGATGCATGTTGAGATGCGTGTTAGGTGCAAAACCGATGGACTCAGCTATCAGACGGTGATCAGATCGCAAAAGATGCACGATAATGCAAGAGATCTACAGCCTTAAATACAGATGTGACATAGAGGAGACAAGTGTATATAACGCACATCTGTCACTTGTCACTGAGGACTCCAGTCTGCAGTTTAGTTCACTTGACTGATTATCCAGAGAAGTGAAGGCTTCGTGATCAAATAAAGTATTTGTATCATGTTTTCTTACCAACTGATGTTTTTATTTTTATAATGCCTTATTTCAGGGGGTGCTGCAGCACGTCCGGCACCCTTACTTCCCACGTCCATGTACTGAACGCACAATTTATGTAATGGTCGTAACGGACAAGTCATCTAGCGTGTGGCCCGCTGCCTACGTGTTACTGGATCATGTGAAAGCACAATATAATGCAATATTGTGCAACGCTGTACAAGCGCCCTTGTGTAAGAGCGTCTGCTCTTCGTGCTTGTGCCTCGAAGGTGTGCATCTACGTGGGTAAATGTCAGCCGGGGTGAGGTTTCTTTTTCAGCGCACTGGTTTTTGGATTAGCTATTTTATGGTGTTAGCTGTTAAATGTTAAATAGCCTTTAAACTACACCTCAGCGGGTTTACACACTCATACACAATGAGAGAGGCGCACACAGAGAATGGCACAAACTCACGGAACGTCTTCCTCCCTCCACACACACACACACACACACACACACACACACACACACACACACACACACACACGCACACACACACACACACACACACACACACACATCCAGTGCTTGTAGGGAAAGTTTGACCACTAATCATCTTGCATATCTCATGATTTTCTCGAAGCGCTCACACTTGCACACTTACATGGACACACACACCTCCTCCCTCTCCGTCTCTTCATCCCTCATGACCTTTCATATTCAACATAATCTTCCTCACACACTTGCTCTCCTTATCTGCTGCTGACCTGGCGACTTAATATTGACGGGGAGACGGCCACCACGTGTATCTGCACGTTTTTGCCCACACTGACACATATACAATTAAAACATTAGACTTTTTTTGGCTTTTCATCCAGACTAGTAGAGTAGTAGTAGTAGTAATTTTGGAAAATCAAACTCCAACGTTGATTTTCAGCAATTGTACTGCTTGCCGCACAGAGAAATGATGTCTATTTTTGTCTTTCCCAGTAGCCGATCACACAGTGCAGGTGTTGTCATTGACATATGTTTCTGTTATCACCTACCTGCACAAGTATTCAAGAATAATTTAAGGTCATAAATAATAAGACCCCAGAAAATCACCTCAGAAATGACTCATCTTCGCCGAATAGGTTACAATTACAAAGCTTCAAGGTTGACGATACAAATGTGCTTCTGTAATATCATTTTCAGTGCCGATAACAACCTGGGCAAGAAAGTCCTTTGGCTCACTGTTCCTAATGTGAAGGAGGAAAACACATGGGCAGATTCACGTGTTGATCTCTGTCTCCCATTTTCGTCCACGAGCTGTCACATTGCCGTAATTTTTTTTATTTCGTCATTTTTCTTAAATTGAATTACTCCGTTACGCACACAGGAATCAGCAAGCGTGCGCTCACAGAAGGTCTAATCATTATCTAAATTATGTGTCAATTGTTTGTAATTGCCTTTCGCAATATTGTTTGTGAACTTTCGTACAAATAAAGCTCATTAAATTGAAAGTGCATTGAAGGAGCAGGAGCGGAGTGGTGGTGGTGGTGGTGGTGGGGGCTGTCAGCAAGGAGAAGCTCCGCTCGTCTGTCAGGAAACCCTGACAACACAATCTCTCAGACCCCCTCCCACCTCCCTCACAGATTCCATTACCCAAGCGGTGATAAAATTTCCCGATGACACCCAGCACCATCGCATCTGCAAGGGCCCCAGACAGAAACATAAATTCAATGCACCAGTGCCGTATAGTGTCTAATTGCTAATTGTTGTAATATCACATTACAGGCAGCGGGTGCTAACAATTTACAGGCGCTCGCGGTGTGTGTGTGTGTGGAGACCGGATTGAGCTGGGAGGAAGTGGGAAGGCATATTTATTTATCCAGAGTGATCCATGGTATTAGATAAACCCAATCCAGGTTGGGTTTCAGAGAAGAGGCTGTTTGTGTGTGTGTGTGTGTGTGTGTGTGTGTGTGTGTGTGTGTGTGTGTGTGTGTGTAAAAGAAAGAAAAAGAAGCACAAAATCTACCAGACTAAACGTCCAATATGTAAGCTTCACGTCAAGTAGCTTTATATTTAAAACACACACACTGAGGTATACGCAAAGCAAATCATCATGAAACCCGACAGTGTTTATGTGTGTAATCTAATTGAAATATACACTTGCATACAAAGTCTCATAACGCTTCGATCCTGGAAAAAGGTACTGAGCATATACATTAAAGAAAATCTGGAGGTGTTGAGTTAAAATCACAGCCTTCACTGCAACACCACCATCCTGCTCTTGAGTTGGGCGACACAGGGACACCAACAAATAACACACAACAAACTGATGATATACAACACTCATTGTGTTTTCACATGAGGTAACATGTGCAATCACTTTCACAGCCATGAGGGATAGAAGGAGAACTCACAGGTCAGTTTACCAAGCCGGGTTTGATCCAGTTGCCACAATAAAATGTTGGCATGGTGCATTTTTGCACACCACCAATATATTTGTAATTTTCCTGTGTATCGTATCAACGTTTCTACAGTGTGCGTGATAACGTGTGCATGAGCTGACTCTTTTATCCGGAACGAGATGATGATGACGAGGAGACACTGCCGCAGTATAAAATTGAAGTTAAACACACAACATGGCCGCTTACCGCTAGCGATGTTTATTGGGATTGGATGTAAACACTGATGGTTTCATGTTCCTATATCTCTTACACCATGTGATCAGCGTTTACTTCATGAAGATATGTTGAAGTGGAAAACTTGTCTTTTGCCAGTTGAAAGATTGTAAAGCTTCAACACATCAGATGTACAGTTTCAGTATGTCTGTGCTTTGCAGAAACCTAGATTGCCAACATTTATTCCAGCAGTTTGGGTTTGCTCAGAGCCATTAACATTACTGCTTGAGTTTCCTGCGGTTTTATTATGGTCATTACCACCATAAAGGCACCAAAATGCCATTTTATTTCCTTTTACCAAGCCTCTTTACGTCCGGCTTAAATAATCCTTGTGGGTTAATTTGTGGCAGACTGCTGCAGTTAGCACTGAACAGATCTTGACCCCTTTGTTCTGAGTTGACATCAGGACTTTCCAATTACTTTTTGTTCCTACCAGAGAAATGTTTGTTCTCGGTCCTGTTCCTAGCATCATAACCCCTCAGATGTCTGTGTGCAGGAATATCTCCATCCAGAGCACTGGCTCGTATATACTGTAGATGGTAATGACGACTTTCCTGTTCTTGTTGTTTAACTCAGGGTTCACTTCTTTTCTTTTCTTTTCTTTTCCTTTCTAGTTATTCAGTCCTGAAACGTCAGTCGTTAGCATCCTGAGAACGGTAGGTTCAGGCAACAACTGCACTTTTTTCAAGTGAGGTAAAGGTCATCGTTGAGGTCAAATGTTAATAAGTTAGTATTGTCTTGCAAAGATCACATAACTATGAATGTTGTCTCTGAACATTCATACAACAGCATTTTTTGCGACTTGCCAGATTTGTTCACTCTCACCATTTCCTCATTATCATCAGCCACATCCAGTCTGCACAACATTTCCCTCCCACATGTACTCAGTGTCGCAAATTACTCGCATATAAACATAATTTCCAGGGGACGGGGGATTGCTTGAATTGCACTGGCTCAAGAAAAGAAACTGCTTGTGTATTTGTTTTTGCCAAAAACTGTTAACAGATGTTTGAGAACCTGGACAACATTGGCAACAACATCACAAAGAACACACGATTCATTTAAATTCCAGAATGTCATTTTGTTTTTGTTTTTTTCACATTGTGCCAATTTAATTGAGCAATGCTTCATTAATCAGAAAAGGGAGCCGCGCCTAACCCTAACCCTAATAAAACGAAGGGACCACAAAGCTTGTTGTGATGTCTGGATGGACAAGTCGGTGCTGGGTGATGTCAGGTAGATGTTTTTTTTTATGATTAAAGTTACCTTGGAAAAATTAAATAAATTGCCCAGAAAAATTGAACAACATCATCTCTAACTGCTGCCAAGTCCTTCGTCTCTCTGTTACTCTCTCTCTCTCTCTCTCTCTCTCTCTCTCTTT
Organism: Diplodus puntazzo; assembly: GCA_963678695.2. Classification (NCBI taxonomy): domain Eukaryota; kingdom Metazoa; phylum Chordata; class Actinopteri; order Spariformes; family Sparidae; genus Diplodus; species Diplodus puntazzo. The sequence continues at coordinate 9,408,372 of OZ023155.1, read as the reverse complement.
CTCGCACGCCCACACACTCCTATGCCTCCATGTTGCTATGTTAGTTGCTACAGTCAGCAGGGAGCGAGAGGCTGCTTTTTAACCACTAATGGAGAACACCTGACGAGCCTCTGTGCTGCCTGCTTTACTTTAGATAGAGGAGTGGAGTGGACCGTCTAGCCTTCGTCGCCTGTTTTTTTTTTAGACGACGAAGGCTAGATCTTTCAAGTTAGGAGCGAGGACAGCGGGGGGAGGAGAAGCCGCTGTGATTCAACGCACATCGCTGCAGAATGGAACAAAGCGTGCAGTGTGCTGTCTAGTGGCCTCTCAGCAGAAAGACACATTAAAAGTATAAAACTTATGCTAACCTGCTCACAAAGATGTAAGTTACAGTAATTAATAATATTTTGTTCCATAATAACTGTCCAATGGAAAAAATAGGGCTGGTTTAGACACTTGTTGCCACGTGCTAATTGACCAAACGGTAAGATGACACAGTATAACAGCTGGCACGGCGATGTCACCAGCGTTTCATTCTAATTGGGTATTTTTTTAAGCAGTTATTTTTGCTTTTTCTCTCCTGATGGGTCAACCTAATTACACTTTTCAGATATTTTGGCACCAAGCAAAATAAATCCAAGCTTTGGAAATATTTTGTAAGAAATAATGTTCTTTTATCAATAAAGTAAAATCTGCATATTCATGTATGAATGCTATGTACAATTTTGCCACTAATTTCCTCAAACATGTCTTGGTGGCATATGTAGCCTCTGTGGTTACCACCAGCCTACATGTTAGCGGAATATGTCTGTCCTGCTTCCTCGCCGTCAAAGAGAGCTTATCATTTGTAATTGCGTTGCTCTTCCTTAAAAGCACATTTTCTGGCTCATACTTTTATTTTGGGTTACTACTAGAATAGGTTTACGTGCTTCAATGCTCAAAATACACAATCAGTGTTCTCAAACTGTCCGATGTTCCACCTCTGTCTGAAACACTCTGTTTAAGCTCCTGTCTCTTTAAGGCCCCCCTCCTGAAATCCTGGTGTCCCCTTATTGGTCAGCTCACACACGCCTGACCCAGCACCGATAACGACAATAGAGCAGCCGTGCTAAATCAATTCTTGATTGCCAAATTTGCCAAGAGGCGTGCAAATGTGTGACATGGTGATGTGGTGTGATGTCACAAAGTCACAGAATTAAAGGTGAGACTCCTGACGAGGTGTTTCAGGAGCATTGTTATCTGTGGGAGAGAAGAGCTTCTGTCGGTTACCTTCAAAATCTTTTACATGCACATGCACGACAGACAAAAAAAATCATAATAAGTCGCTTTCAAAATGTATCGTCAAATAAAGCGTAACCCTTTGAACAGCACACAGACGCCACTGAGCTTCATATCATCACGATCTTGAAACATATTTTACAGGATCATTCATAAACACAGACCTGCTTCCCAATCTGCAACAAATTCAGTCTTCAGGGATGACTTGCGTTTCGCACGGAGTCAAACCGTTCGCCGTCCGAGTGAGGCAAATGAAAGAGTTGTTTGAAAGTATCACTGTATGTGGTATGTAATTCACCCAGCGGCAGACAATAGCTGCTGTCAGACTGTGTTTGTGGGCTCAACAGGGTCCACATCGTTTACGGGTCAGGGAGAGAAAGAGAGAGACTATTAAAGCAGACAACAACTTATTCAAAGCAACACCACTTCCCGATTGGATTCATCTCTCCCTCTCTGCGGTCCTAATTAGAGAGGGAGATGTCACACTGTGATTGCGATTGGAAATTGAGACTCTCAGTCAATTCTCATCATTCTCCCATAGCTGATCAACGCCTGAATGGGAAGGTCTCATCTGATGCGTGCTTCTTTATTGTAGCACTCAATTAACACATCCAAGCTAAACTCCTGGGTGGTTTAAGATGAGTTGTGTTCACATTGTCTCTCTACCCTCCGCTTCTGTCTAGTTGATTCTCTTTGTTTCGGGCCTGTTAACACGTTTTCTTTTCCCCACAATGAATGTAAGATTTACCTAGGAGACTTCTTTTTCCTTTAGACGAAGTCAAAACTGTTGCCCTGATGAGAAAATAAACCACATGACGAAAAGTAAGTAATTGGCTTGCGAAGTGTAACAAAGGGAGGCTGTGTCTCTGGCTTTCCTGGGATGATGTTGGCTGGTTGGTCCGCTACTTTATCAGAACAGTTATTCGATGGATTGCCCTGAATTTCTGTAGAGATATTCATAGCACTCAGAGGATGAATCATACCGTCTTAAGTGACCCCCCGACTTTCCCTCTTGCGCTACCAGCAGGTCAAAGTTTTCACCATCTACTCAGTGGGTTGGTACACATTATGTACAGATGCTCGTAGTTCTGAGGTGATGCATCCCACAGATCCCCTGACCTCTCATCCTGGTTACAGCTAGTTCGCTGACTACTGTTTATTACGTGTCACTAGGAAAAGACACACCTTCAAGCAGATGCAAATCTCTGGCACGCTGGGCTGACGTGCCAAGTCAAACTGAGTCAAACCAGGAGGCGGATGTATATGTCTCGGTGCTTTCGCTGATCTGATAGCTGTAGCTTCAGGAGGTGGAGGTGGGCAAGAGTCACACAGCCTTTAGAGGAATAGCTCTTCCTATGACTCATGAGTTGTATCTTATAAACAGGTTTTGTCTTTTTAACTGCAAGCCCCCCACTGCTAACGGTAAATTCAGGAATCCTGCTAGCTTCAGAGTTGGGAGGGTGTACCGAATTAACACTTAACAATTAACACTGAAGACAGGACATCTGGAAAGCTGCGTTCAGATGCAGGGCTAATCTAGCTGTCGACAGTCAGTAAATACCTCCAGGCTGGCAGCTCACAAACCATAATGCGTTGTTTTCTATTTCCTACTGAAGATGCAGAGCGCTGGTGTGGCGGCGATGCAGTCGGAAGGCATCCCAGATGGAGCTGGGACGTAACAAGCGACGTAAGTAACAACATGCATTATTTATTTTTCACGAAACACAAACAAAAACTTGCCAACGCATTTTATCCTTCAGTAACACGTCGCAGATGAAAACCTCAGAAAACGTCTGACGACACAGCAGTCCAGTGTCTGTCTCATCCCCACTTCATAAGACTAATAGAATACTTAATGAGCAAGAGATTAAAAAACTCATTTAGAACTCAAGTCTGCAGAAGAATGACAACGCTCTGGGTGATGGTATCAACTGGAAGTGCTGAGATTAAAGCCAGTGCCTCAAACATGCCTCACAACCACATGTCTGGTCAAATCTGCTAAACCAATACTTAAAATCGTCACTTATTGGATAATTAATGGGAATCTAACCTAACCATGACCCAGGCGAGTGCGGAATATAGGTTTGAGATTTAATTTGATTCAGGCGCATAATGAAAAACTTGTCTCCTCACTTGACCTCCGTTTTCTCTGCACATACCAGAGTCAATTGCACACAGACTCAATATTTGAATTCCCATTATTCCTAAAAAAGGAGCTGTTTCAAGAAAGACATTCATGCCCGACAGTCACTCCAGGCTCACTGCCAGCTCCAGCACAGACTATCCGGGAGATAACTTGGCTTTTCTGCGAGGTAACTGACTGTGCGGACGACTTTTGCATGGATGCCACTGACTTGACTACCATCAACAGAGTCATTCTGCAGTAAGTGCGTCTCCACTAGTAACAAAGTAACATGCACACCATTATGCAGTCACACACACCGGGAGGGTGGCAACTGCACATCCAAGAGATGGGAATGCAGAGGCCTAAACAGACTCTTTGTGGCAAAATCATTATTTATTAATGGCCGAGTCGGATTCGCACAAAGCATCTGATGTAGGAAAGCAGCCGCTGTGCTCCAGGGGCACGATGGCTTCTCGAGCCGTGACTGAGTTGATGCAGCTAGTGGTTTATCTGCGAGGTCAGAAGAGGAGGACCGACATGTCAGTCTGCTGATGATTTTCTGTGCGCATTCTGCTTTGTGGGCACTCTGCCCTTTAGCTAGCTTATCTCAGGATCTGCTGGCTGGCTGGTCAGGCTTTGTGCGAGTGTGTGCGTATGTGTGGATGGCAGCGGCGCATTGGGAGAGATGGACGGGAGAATGCATAGCTAATCGGAATAATTTGTCTCTCTTCTCTCACGCTCTTATATTCTGCTTGTTACTATGCAGGATGCAAAGAGCTGACCCTCAACACGCCACAGAACAAGGATTATCCCCTCAGGGGTCGACCTCTCCAATTTACTGCCTTTTCTGCTCCTCCTCCGCCCTGCTAACGGGGCCTGTATGGGGATAGCGAGCGTTAGAATAGGACCCGTAATTGAAAGGGAGTGTAAAGTGTCGACTTCTAGTTTGTTGTCAGGGAACAAGGGCAGAGCGAGAGGGCATCAGAGAGAAGGCAGGGGTGAGGGCACGGGCAGGGAGACATCTGATTGTTTTGGTAGCCTCTGAAGTCTGTGTGGGGAGGAAAAAAAGCAGGAAATTCAAGGAGCCGAAGCTGAAGTGGTTTAAGAATATGTGTGAGTCAGTATAGCCCTCGCAGAGATCCACCATTCTGCTCTCAACAGCGTCGCACTCCTCCTCTACTGCAAAGACAATCTAATTGGATGGCATCAATATTCTCTTTTCGTCCGCCATTAGGATAACAATAGATGTAACGACAACCAGCTGCAGAGAGATGTGACTTTTTTTCAGTGTGCGTTCTCTTCATCTTGGTTACGCAGCCTGAATTCACTAATGCAAAGCGAGGGACTACCGCGGTCAATCAATAAAATCACTTGATCTAATGTGGAATTACCACAGTACATTCCACTACACTGGCATCTCTTATCATTATATGAGAATAAAACCCCTCAAATACCTCAGATGGATTGATGTGTTGATAATGGATTTTGACCAGAGAATTTACCGAAACCCTCAAGATGGCAGGTCTTACCTAATATGAACCTGTCAGGAAGCATGTGACGCTGTCACAAGCACTTGTCTTTGAGACCATGATGGACGATGAACGATAGCACACGATAGCGGACCGGCCCTTCTTAACGCAATGAACAGTATGGCAGCCTGAGGCTAGTCGGGCCCACTGGGGTTTGTTCTATGTTTTCTGGCTTGTTGGAAGCTTTTAAAACCATGAGGCCTAAAGGTAATTAAATCCCCCAGCCAGAGGTTTTCAAACAGTGAGCGGGTGGGAACGACAGGCGTGATGAAACTAATACTCCTGACGTGACGCTCTGTAAGGACACTCCCACGCAGAGTTTAAAATCCTGCAACTCCCTTCTCTGAAGAAGCCTCTCGGATGAGAGCTGAAACATCTTCAAGGAACCGAAAAACATCCAGTTGCCTACGATACAGCACTTGGAATTACCATGACCTGGATGACTGAGAAACCTAGTTTGACTTTAAATTCACCAAGGATCATTGTCCAATGTCCATTCATCATCCACTTCAAGTTTGAATAAAAGTCATAGAAAAAGAACTGTCATTACAGGAGGCAGCTTGCCTGAGAATAACTACGTTTTTAACTTATCCTTGAAGTAACTTAGTGCAGCCTGGACTCACTCCCAGCACGTCAGATACAGCAGCCTATGACACTAATTTGACACTGAGGTTCCCTCGGTGGTGTAACTTATTTATGGGGATAAGTTGAGCGTCAAAGTTCAAAGCTTGAGGCCTCTGACGGAGCTGCCGTATTTAGCAAGTTGGGAGCGACAACGTGTTGTCTGTTGATAGCTGTCTGCACATTTGAGGGGTACAGAAACAAGAATTGCTAATGCTAATTCAGAAAACTTCAGAAAGCAATTTGCTGTAATACAAACTAAAATAAGCAGGGCTCAGGTTGTATCCCACAGCCCATTAACACTATACGGCGTCGTCGGGCGAGTGGTAGCTGGTGATTGTTTACTTGGAGGTGACTAAAGGCGCTGAAGGCTTCTGCTTACACACCAGCTGTTACTGTCTAAGATTCGTCTCCAACTATAGAATTTCATTTACTCAACAATTTAATCAGAAAAGCAAACACGCCAGGCAGCAGCTGAGCTTGTTCTACTCACCTCACCTGTCTTCTTTCCCGCCAAGCAGAAGCATGTCCCCCAAATATGAGACCGAATTTAAAACATTATTTCTTCGAGAAGTGAGACAGAGCTGCCGAAGGTATCTGCTTCTCCGACGATATGCTACAATTACTGATGTGTGGGCTCCTCCTGGATCGTATTCTTTTCCATCGGTTTTAGGTCTTCTGCACACTTTTCAAATCCATTTATCTGTATTATGTGAAGGTGGGATCAACAGTAAGACTAGTGTTGAATACCTCTGTGATGCCTGGCTGGGAGGACGCCCAGCGGGAAACATTTCAAAGGATACAACTTCATTTGAAGTAATAATTGACGCAATTCAAGCTTTGTGGATGACCCGATTACGAAGCACTTTAGTGCTGCCTGTGACGGCATTTTGAAACAATATTAGAATAAACGTCTGTCATATAATTACCTGCCATGTGCGAGTGTTTACCTGTGAGCGCGTACTTCGCTCAAATGTTTGATATTGTTGTACACGTTTGATGTATTATTGCGATGCCTGACCAGATCAATACGTGCTGCCTGTAGTAGTTCTGGTGTGTGGATCAATATGCATCCAAACAGGCCAATCTGAATTCCACATACCGTTAATGCAGCCGTGCCAAACCGGTTGAACCGCTGAATGTGGCTGCACTGCTGAGAACACACAGCACTTCGGTATAGTGCTATTTTATCCATTTTGCACACAGCGGGACTGTGACGTCGGTGCGAAGCAGCTCACACCTCGGCTCATCTATTTTAAGCTTCAGGTAGCTGGATGAACTTCATATCTATGTTAATTCTTGACCCCGGGAGCCCTTTTTTTTTTTTTTAACAGGATACATATCAAAAAACGAAAATCGGTCTTAAATTTTGATGAGGACTTCGACTCCAACTCGACTTAATCTCTGCGAAGACTTTGCGTGCGACGGAGACCCCTCATATCCCACAGAACGAGCAGAAACGCGCACATACGAACACACCGCGATCTCCAATCTAAAGAGCCTCTTTTCGCCGGATTCACGGACGAGATGGACACGCGGCTGACTAATAAGGGAAAAAACAAATAAGCGAGTCCTTGAATACCGGCACAGGCTTGGAAATGAATAAAATATTTGCTCCCCCCACCCCAAAGTTGTGAGTTTGTGAGCAATTTGAGCTGGCAAATTACCTCCTTCTAATAAAACCTCAAATTTAGAAAAGAGTCAAGGAGAGAGTAAGGAGAGAGGGAGGGAGAGAGCGACACTCCGGAGCTGGGCTTATACCACTGTTGCACTAATGATAGTGTTTGCCCGTGGCCAAAACGCACAGAGAGAAGGGAGAGAGAGCTGTGCGTTAGCTGCAAAGGGAGGATAATAGCACAGAGAATTATTAGACAGATCCTTGCAGTCTGTGTTTGAGTCAATTCTTTAGCCTTATTACACACTGCAGTGGGGGTGGGAGCGATGCAGAGAGGGAGGAGGAGGGGGAGAGATTTTAACAAGTAATACTGAATTACACGCATTAAAGGGTGACAGTAATTACTTATACCACTCAAACTGAGGCATTAAGACAGCAAAACACAAGCTGTGCTCCCATTTTCTCCCCTTTCCTCCCCCTCGGCTGATTGTTTCCTCCTTTTCACCTTCTGTCTCCGTCTTCCCTCCCTCACTCTTCCTCACCCGACTCTCTCCTTTCCCTTCGTTTCCTTCCTCCTCTCTCGCCACAATGCTGTCTTTTCCCCTTCCCCTTCACTCCCCTCACTCTCCTCTCACCTCGCGCCTCAGTCTCTTTTCCCCTCTCTTCCTTATCAGGGCTGTGGCGGCTGCCTGGGTAATGAGGATCAGTGTTGTTTTAAACATGAAATGGTGAGGGGGCCCGGCGGGGCGGAATCAATAAGAGCCATTACCTCTCCTCTCTAATGATGCAGCCTCACCCCCTCCCTCCCCTCCTCTCTGCGCAACACCACCCCTTGTCTCAGCCCATTTCTACCCGCTATCCGATATCGGATGGGAGGAGGTTATGAATTATCGAATCCCAAGGGCAATGTGCCTCGCTGCCAATTACCCGGTGAAAAATGACCCTTTCTTGGACATACGTGTGTGTGTGTGTGTGTTTTGGCGCAGATGTGTGTGTGTGTGTGTGTGTGTGGGGTGGGTGGAGAAGTTGACACGGACCGGCTGGTGTCACATCACACCGGTGGACAGCTATGCTTCCCCAACGCACACACACACACTTCACTCGAAAATGGCTACACATTGTGACGGATGATTTGTTTGTTTACTTTGTTTTTCGGAGGGCTGTGTAGGTGCGGCAAAGTATCCATCAGCTTAAGAGGACTAGAGGTTTTCTGTTACTACACGCTAGGGAAGCGTTTTTCGCAGGTGATCAGTTTTGCATAATGCGCCATAACTTCAGCGTAGAGCAGACATTACAAAGCCAACAAAGCAAAAGAGCAAACTTTTTGGTCGACGTCAGTGATTAGCCATCTGTCAGCGGTCCTCTCTTTTATGAAGCTGTACCAAGTCTATTAGTCATCGGTGCTCCATTTTGCTACCCTTTGCAGTTTTGTCCCCTCCGTCGAAAGATAAATTACAGGTTGTATCTTCAAAATAGTTTGTCTTACAAACTGCCAGAAAGAGATGGCTGCCAGTTTGTCAAATTGCCCTTAAGGAGGTAGAAAGCGAGCGTAATGGAGGAGGAAACTGAGCGCCATGTGAAAAGCGCACAATGCCAGTCTCCTGCAAATTATCGTCACAATGGACAATTATGCAGTCGTTGTTTGCGATAAATGTCATTCCGGTCAGAGCCATCGATTTAGCTCAGTAATTAAAAATGAAGAGAGGGCGGCTCGTTAACTGTCCTAAACTTAACTTTACCTCAACCAGTTTTTATTTACATGGGCCGGGTTAGAGCTGCAGCAAAATCCACTTTAATGTCTACTTTAATGTCAGCTTACACACAACACAATAAAGAATCTGTGACGTGTAACGTAGTAGAATTAGTAATTTTACAGTTACGGATATATATTTGTAATTAAATTACAGTTACTTATCAACATGCTGATTACAATGAGGTTCCATCTGATTATATAATTTTGGGTAAAGAGCTCAGAATGTTGCAGTGTGTGCCATGTCAGCTTTGTTGTGTCATGTGTTCGTGTCCCTGTTGTAGTCTTCCCTTCCTGTTTTCCTCACCTGCTCCGTCCCAGCGTCTGTGTTTGTGGGTGTGGCTTGCTGGTTCCTGCTGCAGCAGAGAGACGCACCTGACCGTCCTCAGCTCATCACCTCCTGCTGCACCACCCTGATCTCTCCACCACTCCAGTGCCAGATTGTTCCGCCGCGTTCGGTGACGACTCCAGCACTCTCTTTGCCTGAAAGAGTTTTTCTCAGAGTGTCAAGTGACTCCCTGCTATGTTTTTTTTTTTGCTTCATATTCCCCAGCGTCTCTCTGCTCAGCCTGCAGTCTCACCTGTGCTTTTGGAACCTCTCCTTGCTGCCATCATTCCTCACCAGCCAGCCCGCCTGCCCTCCTCGCTCCCTGCCTCAAAGTATGGCTGTGAATAAAACATTTTTGGACTGCACATCTGTCTCAACCCCAACACAGAATACATCCGATCTTGCTTGAATCAATGTTGGCAGTATAGATTTTTGCAAAACATGTGTTGAAACTTTGCAATTCTTTATATATATATATATATATATATATATATATATATATATATATATATATATATATATATATATTCTTTATACCTGTTTTAATTGCCGAAAACACTTCTGGAGATTTACTTCCCTTCAAAAATATCAGGGTTTTGTCACCACTGATGTGGCTGAAAATTGTCTTGAGGTCTCATTAAAAGCATCCAGTGGTGTCGCGCTTTGTACTGAGTTAAGTCATAAACATAAGCCATAAATATGTTTATGTAAACATATGACAAGTAAAAACGTGAATGTCTGAGTGGTTTAAAGCAACATTTTTTCCTGGTGGTCAGGCTGAGAATATAACATCCATCCAAAGAAGACACATATACAAACACATCCAAACATTCAGAAGAAAATGGCCGCTATAACGTAGCCTGGGATTCATTTTCAGAGCAGTAAATCAGACGATGGCCTCTCTGTTGGCCGTCCTGACCCAGTTTGACTGACGTGTTTTCCCGAGAAATCTCACCTCCCTGCTAGGTGCAATGGTCGCAGCTGCCTGTTCTCAGGGATCCTAAACGCTCAGGAAACACCTTCATCCTCGTCTCTGTTATGTGGTGGACATGAATGTACTGTATGGTCGGCTACCAACAATCGCTTGCAAGTTGTGGCACACTATGGAGGCCAATCTGCGCTGTTTGGTCTTTTCCTCCTGTCATCCAAGTTGAGTTGTTGATTGTCCGATGACATTGATGCAAATTTCCTTTTGACCCAATGAAATTTGCTCCTCCAGTGGACATAGAACAAGGGAAAAAAATATCTTTGGATCTTTTTATGTAACAACAAAAAGGAAAAAAACTCCCTTTGCTTTTCAGCAGACGTCTTTAATCTCTCTCAGGGAGCCAGAATCCTCGCGGCCCTCTGCAGCGTCCACTTTCCTTCCTTGTCTTTGTATTGATGCGTTGAGTTGTCTGGTTGAGATGCCTGTTATCGCACCTCTGTCTAACGGAATTATATTGCTTTTCTATTCTTTTCTCCGCCACGCACACACACACACACGCACAGACAATGAAATTATTGCCCGTCTCAAGTGTATCTTTTCTGTCCATTTAGCTGTTTCTATGTGGGGAAGTGCTTGGTGCTGATATACAGCACTTTGAGCTCTGATTGAATTACACTGATGGGAACATCAATTACTGAGCATGGTTGTAGAAAAAAAAATTTAACCAAGCACCTCAGATCACATTACTGCGTGCAGAGCTCCGATGGGCTGCGGAAATAAGACTGTGGTCTTTAGACAGATCACATTTACTGCGGAGACACCAGCAGAGACGGTCGTTTGTCTCGAGCCGTTTATTGTAGGAACTTTACTCCTGATGCGCTCAATGTTCAAATGGAAAATAACCGTTTGAGAAGTTGCTAATAGCAACACAGCTTCGAATTACTCTAATGCTCTCATATTATACCAACAGAAAATGCTTATTTGTATGCTTTCCAGTTTGCAGGCTGTAATACCTGTGTTACCTCTTTATCTTATTTTTGTTATTTTAGTTTTTGCTGTGCATCTGTGTGTCTTCGGCTTGTTTCCTGGAAATTCATTTACGTCTGCAGGAATACTACTGAGTTTTGGTGGTGCAAAACAAAACCAATGAATAATTTTTGAGAACTGTTTTTTTTTTTTTAAAGCAAAGATGGATACACACTGATTGATGTCTCAGTGAAGCTTGGATTCTGTTCGGTTCCAGCTGAAATTATTCTGCCAGATTTCATAGAAGGTCAGTGTAGAAATATCCACCACGATTCTTTGTTTGAGAAGAATGTCTCCTCAGTTAAAATCATTTCATTCACAATTCAGTTGTGCTTTGTGCGATTTTCATTTCTTTGCTATAGAGTTACTGACAAGTGGATCCCTGCTTTGTATGTTTAGCGCACAGGTGATACACGTTCCTCCGTACCTGCCAACAGTCCTGATTTCCGTGGATGTCTGTTTTTAACCCCTTCCCCCATTGTACTCCCAATATTTTTTTTCTCTTGTTGACAATGATGCAATTTAAAGAAAGGGAGTGTCTCAGTTTCTTGTGGGATGTGTGTTGTGTTACCTGGCAACCCAAGATGGAGGCAGAGGTCAGCGTGCGCAGACAACCCCACCCGACGTGTATCACTCGTCCCAAGCCCTTTATATTCTGTGTTGTGTTAAGTTAAGATGTTGACTCTTGATAGCTCGTTTTATTCTTTACGGCGAGTTTTGGATGAAATACTGTCACACCCTTGTATTTGTTCTATCAATCTGTGGTGTAGGGTCCGAAATAATCCAGGCTACATAGGCTAAAAAAATGGCAGTTTAAAATAAAGTAAAAAAAAAATAGATGAAAATGAGGCTTTCGCATAAACTCAACACAGAGACGGTGGTTCAGAAACACGGTACTTACTGGAGACTGATGTGTGACATCTGCACTCGTAACACAAAGAAGGACTGACGCAGCCACTGAGAGGTTAGAGGTGCATCCGGGTTTGTGTGCAGCGGAGTCAAAAGAACAGTGAATGTGGCATTTGTAATATTTTGTTGTTGTCTGTGTTCACTTCTCTGTTGGCTCTTCTACACCCGCTGCAATTATTGCCTTGCTCAGAAGCCTTCTGCAACTCTTTGAGAAAAACATGGCTTCATGTGGTGGGATCACAGTGTGCGTGTGTTTGTGTGTGTGTGTGTGTGTGTGTGTTTGGTGTGTGGCTCCCACCCAAGGTTGCTCCTACAACATGTTGTCTTTTGAGATTCATTGCCTTAAGCAGCTATGATTCGCTCTCAGCAAGATATGCCAAGACTGCTGGCTGTAGCCCAAGACGAGGAGCGAAATGGAAAGAGGAAGGAAGCAGAGAGACGGATTCTTGAGCCAGATCCCGTGATTTTGTTTACGCCGAACAAAAGATTCATTTGGATTGAGAGTGCTAAGTAATTGCTGAGTGTTTTGATTCTGCTTAGGTGTATTTACTGCTCACTGCTGCCCAGAAATGCCTGAAGTGCACAAATGTTAACCGCTACGTTAGGCGCAGAACAACCTGCGTCGGAAGTTTGCTCTTTTTAAAAAAACTTTGCTCCTGGTGATCATGAATGTTACTCCAGTGAATAACAAAGCACTTTAGGTCTTTAATTAGAACGTGGAGCAAATTCACATATCATTTCTTATCATCAGTGCTTCAAACATCAAGAGCATCGAAGCCTTCCAGTGTACACTAGGCTATGAAGTCCAAGCTCAGTCAGAGTTTGCGGGAGATATAGGTGTGCCGATGCAAAAGAAATGATTTGGAAACATTTCAAATCGAGTTAAACGTGCTTCAAGCTTCCGTGTGGATTAATTAATAGGCCTGGCTCAGCAGAATCCGAGTGCGAGGCGTTCCGAGTACAGTAGCGCAGATCACTTTGAAGTTTAACATCAGAGGCTCCGACAGCCGGCAGAACAAGACAGATGGTCGTTTGACCCGAGGGTTGCTAGTTCTAGTCCCGGGCAAATTCAGAGGGAGATGTTGGCAGCTGAGCAGAAGAAAGAACAGAACCACCGAGGTGCACTTTATCAAAGCACACATCCGGCAGCTGCACCTGTGGAGCGGGTCAACAGCTTAAACCGCGAAGCGCCGCGTGTCCGCTCACAGCCTGCACACGACGCGCTAGACAAGACGGTGATGTCATTTCCAAAAACTTCGGTTGAAAACGACACATAAATCACAGATGGCACACTCGAACAGGTGAAACAGCGACAGGTGAGCTATCTGCAGGATGTTAATGTCGCATCACGTACAGAGACGATGCAGTTAAAATGGATTACGACCACGTGTCGCCGTGCAACATGAATTTTTTCCAACACGTGCATCAATCTGAAACAGCAGTCCACCCACTCAGCGTGTCAGACCGAACAGTTACCAAACAAATACCCCTCTGCAGCCGATACCCAAGGTGAGAGTGAGGATTCTTTTTCTTTGTCGTGTGGAATTATTTGAACAATAATGTAATAAACGAGCCTGGAAAATGAGTGAAGGCTGGGCAGTTTTAATATCTCCCCGTCTGCAAGGTATCTTATTATACATTCGGGCACACCCGATGATTACTGACTTCTGTCACTGTTTGATTTGTTTAGTGGCCTCATATTTCACTATGATCAGCCGCTCTATGGAGGCCTGAAACTGACAAAATCAGAACTGAATACGAAAAATGGCTCGATAAATTAATGATAATGGCAATAAATAATAATAGAAATAAATGTAGCCATTAATTATCATCACATAACGTGACATAAATTGATATTTCGGCTTTAATTTCCATCTGTATTCATTTACATTAGTATTAATTCAACTTTTTTTTTTACTTTGCCACTTAATTTTCCATTTTATTTATCAGTTCATTCGTTCTTAAATGTATTCATTCAGATGTTTATGTTTATTTCCACAAACTTATTTATTTTTTTAACTTTTTAAATTACTGAAAAACAGTCTCAAGGTGCCTCGAGGTGCCGACTGATATAAATGATATTTTATAGAGACGCTGTTTCCTGCTTTCCCTCTGACGTCCTCCAGCTGCTCTGCCCTCACTCTGAGGGATTTACTAAGTTTCCTCGATGGACATATAACTTAACTTTCCATTAATAATTTAATAAATAAATATATGTAAAAATGAACAAATTAGTAAATAAAATGGAAAAATGCTGAATTTATACTGAATAAATACACCGGAAAATTAAAGCATGAATATCAAATTATGTCAAAATGTATTTATTATTATATTATTAACAAATGTATGTTCAATATTGTTTTTTTTTTTTTTTTTTGGGGGGGGGGGGGGGGGGGCTTCATTTAAATGGCTTTTTTTTTCTTTTTCTTTTTTTATTATTTCTGATTTGGCAGATTCAGTCCTCCATACCACTGTTCTGGACAAACAAATTTATATATACAGACTTGGGCCGAAGCACTTTGCAATCATCCCTTACCAGGGGCGCCGCCAGGGATTTTGGGCCCCATAAAAAAAACATCTACTTGGGCCCTTGTATAGGTTGGCGAAAAAGTTTGATGCCGTTTTATTTAAACTAATATGCATTTTAATGATATTTTTGACTATCATTCCCATATTTCTGAAAAGAACAACATGACAGTTACGTGGTTACTGCTCACTGTCTCCCTCCTAGTCCTGCATGCAGGTCTAATTTATCTCCACAGCTCTAGACTCACAGGATACCCAACATGTCATGCTAGCTTACTGGGAAAGGAGCTAAATATCGCTCCACATTTGACCTGTTTTCACCTCAATGTGAAATGATGACTTGTAATAATAACTTCAGTCAGCACTTAATGAGGGATGAGATGAGGATGAGGAACCTGCTGCTGCTCAAACTGAGAAACTAGATTCATGGCTGTCTGATTGCCTTCAATCTTTACAACTGCTGACATTGGCTTTAACTGTTCTTAAACTGTGCTAGCTGTGAACTGTGCTCACCTTTCTTTTGGAAGGTGAGCACACAGTTCGATGTCCCTGACTGTAATTATGAGCTGACCACTTTTTTCAGTAACGACTAGTCTAACGCGTTAATATTTCCAAACCAGTAATCAGATTAAGGTACTTATTCAAGTCACTGTGCCTTAGTATTATTTTTGTCATTTTCCTTAGTAAAAATATATATTTTTGCTTTCTTCTTGCGTCTCAGGGAGTGATGTCACGTGTGCAGCAGGTCATGTTTTCAGCATGAGGACAACTCACTCACATGTTAGACCATGCAGCGACTCAAACAACATGGAGGGAGGAGAGAGATGCGCGTTTTGTAGATGGAAATACAGTCATTATTTATGTAGAGTCATTACTCAAAGAAAGTTATCAAGTATTTTTCCACCAAGTAACTTTCTGTGATCAACGATGTCGGTAAATGGATGGGCTGCTACAGCGCAGTGCGTGGTGGTGTTTAACGCCAGTGGCGTGCGGGCCCTTTAAACTTAGAAGCAAGGACGAACAGGGTAACTTAAGCGACTTAAGGTGGAGTGGACAAGGCAGACAAGGCGGATTTTCCTCTTTGTACATTTTATTTCAAAAGCCTAAACAGGGCAACATTATTAGAATAATATTATTAGCCCCTCAAAGGGCCCCCTGTCAGTGCCGGGCCCTTGGAATCGTCCTAACCTGTCCCCCCCTGGCGACGCCCCTGTCCCACACTAACAAAGTCCTTTTTAAATAAACTGAATATTCTCTCTGATGTTTTTAAGGACAGCTTGCTCGCTCTGCCCTGATGACAAGAGCCGTTTGATATTTTTAAGTGTCTGTTTTATTTGATCCAGCTGCACACGGACACACTGCTGCGTGATCTCTCGTGGTGAGGCCAGAAATACAAGGACACACACACACACACACACACACACACACACACACACACACACACACACACACACACACACACACACACACACACACACTCTGCACGCGCTTCCCAACAGTAGTAATGCGCTGACGCACGCCCTCTTGTGGTCACGCTGGGATGTTTGAAGAAACAGCACAACTGTGATGCCTCTGAGTGTAGACAGAGGGAGAGGGTGGGGAGAGGTGTGTGTGTGGGTGTGTGTGTGTGTGTGTAGAGGCTGTTAATGTGTATGTGTGCGCGCGGGGTTCAACAGTCAGTCTATTTTTGCTGTCATAAATAATTGGTCCGCGGGGAGGAGGGCTGCTGCTGCTGCTGCTGATGGTGGTGGTGGTGGTGGTGTTAAGGGGCTCCTCCATTTGGCCAAAAGAAAAAAAAAACTTTCGGAGCCGCCTTTCAGTCCTAATTGGCACCGACGATTGGTGGCACCGCAGCTGGTGAACTCCGCCAAACAGTCGACAACAAGAGAAAAAAAAAACCCCACCACCGCTGCCCTCCATCGGCTCTTAAAAACATCCTGTGGCACCCAACAGGCTTGAAAACCTCCTCCTCTCTTCTCTTCCAGAGTGAGTGTTGGATGAGGAGAGACAGAAGAGAGAGAGAGAGAGAGAGACACACACACACACAGAGAGAGAGAGAGAGAGAGAGAGAGAGAGAGAGAGAGAGAGAGAGAGAGAGAGAGAGAGAGAGAGAGAGAGAGAGAGAGACGCTGTTCTTTTGACAACCTGTTCAGTGTGGAGCTGTGGAGGCTCCGGCGCATCTATGTGTAAAGCCTCTGTCCTCCCCTCCTCTCCTCCTCTCCCCTCCCCTCCTCTCCACTCCCTCTCTCTCCCTCCACAGACAGGGGCGGTCGTTCTCAGTCAGCGCACATATTCCACTTGGCCAGCATCACTTGGAGTCCACAGACAGACAACAACGCTGATTGAACGAGCGGAGGGGAGCTCATTTTCCAGAGCGCATGTCACCGGTCCGACACAGACAGACAGACAGACAGACAGGCAGTGAAGCCAGCTCAACCACGCCTTTTGAAAAAGTAAGATAATCCACAAAACAGGAGACGGCGAGGAGGATTTTTAAAAAATCTTTTTTGGCCAAACTAGCCTATGCTTGAGTTTTTTCCAAAAGGGAAAGTGTGAGTTTTTAAAAAAAATAAAATTTTCATCCTTGGGAAGAAGAAGGATTCTCCTGTGGAACCGCTGACATCCCGCCGCTCCGCTTCTTCTTTGTGCGCAAAAATACCCAAAATAAAAAAAAGTTTAACACTCCGTGGAGGACGTTTCAGAGCCGACACTCTCCACCAGACTCTCCGGGAATCTGTAAACGCTCACACAGGACGCCCAGCTGAAGGAGGATATATAACTTTTCCACGCATTTGCTTTTTGTGTGTGTGTGTGGTCGCTTCTAACGGAGAGCGGAGGAATCCTGTTCGCTGAAGCCCGGGGAGGAGCGCGCACTGCGCCGGGTAGCAGACTGACCCGAAGGACGGCCACCTCGGAGACAAGGTAGAGAGGATGTACGCGCCGGCACAGCGACTGTTTAGGGATGTTTTTTTATTTTATTTTTAAGATCTGAATCACATCATCCATCTGTTGACTTTACATCCTGTCTGTGCGCTCTTCTAATCCAATGTGCATATATTTGTTAAAACCTCCCCAAAACACACACACACACACACACACACACACACACACACACACACACACACACACACACACACACACACACACACAGAGTAGGTTATTTATTCAAACCGCTCTACATCTGTAACATCCATGCTTTTAACCACACGATGACTCACCGGGGACAAACTCCCAAAATTCCCTGGCTCCATGGCGCCTTTCTTTAATTTGCATCATCTCTTTCTCTCTCTCTCTCTTTTTTTTTTCATCCACGCAACATACCGATAGCAGTCGTGTCAGAATAAGCAGGAGCCACGCAGCGCTCCCTGACATTAATGCGGGGTATTAACTCACATGCACCGTGTGATGAAACTTTGATCACGGCGCGCTGCGTAATGCGACCTGTCAATGCGGCCGCGTTCAAAATGCGGGAGCCCAGACGTCGGGAGGGAGGAAATCCTCGTGTCGGGGCCAGAGGAGTCACACCGGAGGGTCCATTAGCCCCCCTGACTCCAGCTGCCTCTCATCCCTTTGATGCTGGTCGATTTTTATAAAGCAAACCCAAACAAAAAGTGTTTTTTTTTCTTTTTGGAACACACATACCTCCCTGTCCCTGCTGCAGAAACATTATATTGATCTGAAGCAAAGGTGCTCTGTGTGTGTGTGTGTGTGTGTGTGTGTGTGTGTGTGTGTGTGTGTGGTGTGGGGGGGGGGGTGGTCTAAGGTGCATGACCCCACTTGTTGTAATCCCCCCATGACCACTGCAGTCCTATTCCTTGTCCTGACTACACCTGCCCCCCTCCTACACACCAGGAGGTTTAGTCACGCTAAACAGCAGACAATCCTGTCAATCTCAAATTCTCCAACACACACACACACACACACACACACACACACACACACACACACACACACACACACTCACACAGAGCCCTGCTTGTAAACTTTCTCTAATCCACCATTTGTGATTGAATTACTCCTCCCTTTAAGTTGAATGAGACGACGCAGGCTGTGCCGCCGGGCGCCAAATTGCTCTGTAATATTATTTTCACGGCTTAAGGGGGTTGCAGGGGGACGAGGTTGAACACGAGAAGAAAGAGAGAGAAAAAAAAAAAACAATTGCCCGTACCTGTTCTCGCTTTTTTAGATAACAATCACTCCAGCTGCCGCCTCCTGTTTGTCACCTGTCTCTGTCTCACTCTCTGCTCTGTCTCAATCTTTTCTCAGGTTATGAGGGAACTGAGCTGAACATGGAGCTTTTCTGGATTTTGTTATTTTCTAGCGTCTGCCCTCTCGCCTGGGGCCAAGGAGTTTACGGTAAGAGCGCGATATCTACAAATGCATCCCGGTTATTACATCAATGGCATGCTTTGTAAGTGCAGGCTGACTGAGCTCTACTGCACCACCAGCAGCAGCAGCAGCAGCATGGATGTTAATTTGTTCAATTATTAGCCCATAGCCTTAATTAAGGGTTTCTCGGCGCCACATATTGTCCGGGTTTCAGCACCACGCGCTTTAATAGGAAGGCAGCATAATAACTGGCGTTTAAACTACTGCTAGAACAGCTCAAGGGGGGAGATCGACAGCAAATTAACTTGAGAGGGAGATATTACTTCTTAGAAGTCATAGGAGGCGGCTGGAAAACATCCAACGCTGTGGTGGAGAGGAAACCCACCTGCTGTAAATCCAATCTCATTCCATTTTTAAGGCTGATATTAATCTTTACGGCGAGAATCCACATTAAATGCCCACAGATTAGTGCTTTATTACACAAAGAATGATCAGACTTGGAGTTATTGTTTAAAGGTTTATGGTTATTACCGTGTGTGTTACGGTTTGGACACTGCTGCACTCACAAGCTCACGCACAGACAACAGGTTTCGAGAGGAGGATAACGCTGGCTCGGCTCCGTCTCTGTCGGGTTAAACAGGACCGTCACGCTGTGCTTTTGAGGGATGAAGCGGGAGACTTTGTCCCCAGCAGCTCTCGCTGAGCTACAGAGGCTCGGTTTCTTCAGCTACAGGCACCTGTCCAGATACGCCATCCGCGCTGTCCCTCCGGGGCGAGGCGGAACACACAAACTGATCTGTCAGCTTTGATACGCTGACTTTGACGTTTGAAGGCATGTGGCAGCCGTCGAAAAACAAGGCCCTGTTTAGTCGTAGTAGCATGGAGCATGTTGTCATAAGCGATCCCGCAGCCTGCCGTCACTCTGACATGCGCTGGCAATCTGTCATGTGCTGAGGCATGTAGGCCGGCGCAGAGGGCCCGGGCTAACCAATCACAAGCGCTTCATACGCGGGTGTCAGTTTCGGTGTGAATGATGCCTTTTTCGCTCTGAGGACTGTAATTCGTTATGTATTTAGTTTGTCTTGACCACCAGTTGACGCCATTTTGAACCAAAGCAGTTCTGCTTCTCATGACTCACAGCTGAGACAGAGCTGTGTCTGTGTGCTCCGACAGAGCTGGGTGAGAATTTAAGAAGTGTGTTTTTTCCCCCCGATTGAATGAACTTTCAAGCATGGCTTCACAATGACTAATTTTGTACCGGAGTTTTTCAGCCTCACGTACTTACCTGGGATCATTTTGTCTAAAACCAGGGAGGTGCAGGCCTCTTTACCCGATCTGAGAGAGCCAGGATTTACTATGGATCTGTTTTTGAAATCGCTGTTATGTCCTAATAAAAATTAAAAATGACTTGACATATATTAGGTATTTTGGAAACGTAGCAGCATATGCATTCCAGAACTTCCTCTCGGTTGCCAGCAGTCGCTCTTCCGGGAGCGTGTGTTCATTTTTTAAATCAGCTGTCTCCTCGTGGAGTGACTTCCTCTGATCTAGTTACTGTACGCTGTCCTGCAGAAGGCTCACATCTCTGGTTTGCCCTTGTGCATTCTTGTCCTCATTTATTATTTTTTTTCCCCCCGCCATAATAACTGCATGAAACAGTTTTTTGGGTTTTCTCTCACAGGGCGATACACTGATTGTCATGAAAAAGTGTGTGCATCCGCGCCTCATGGGCTCTGTCACAAATACGTGCTGGGTCGGAGCAGAGAGGTGTGCAGTCCGTGCGAACGTAAGGAGGCTGCCGTCGTGTTTAGGTTTGTTTCCTTAGTTGTCTTATGGGGGGAGAAAGTCCCCAAAGCTGTCTGGGAATCGCTCTGGACAGCTTTCACAGGCCTCTCGAGTTTCCCACGTGGCTCGTGTGTTGGTGGTGCTCAGCTGTGCGGTACCTGCGCAGCAACCGTTTCATGTAGGTGAATCAGCGGCGCGAAAAAAAGGAGTCATTCAATAAGAACAAAAATCGTTTTCGCGATCCGCACGGTCGCAGCAAAACAACCCCGGGTAGGAAAGATCGGGGGAAGGGAGCCAACGAGTCTGGCGCGCAGATATGCATAAAATGGTTTTCCTTCACTTTGGAATTGTTTAGCACTTGCTCTAGCAGACAGATGCGACTCAGCGTCCGTCGGGAGCCGAGTCAGTGCAAGCGTGCCTGATTGATGTCAGCGCTTTGGACGGCTGCGAGGTTCATTTACTGTAGTCTCCTCTGGGGGGGGGGGGTGGCGTTTGGATACGTGCGTTTTTTTTAATTTTTATAATCAGCTCACGCCTGCGAGTCTGTGCATGCAGGTGTTTCGAGTGTGAGTCCATGCACGGGTGTGAAGCCTCGGTTAGGTGGTGAGTGGGACGTGTTTGTAAGTCAGGCACACTTTTTCTTCCCGCTGCAACAGTTTGCTGGCTCAGCAGGGACTTTGTGGATCAGTCACCGCTTCTCTTGCGGCGGCGGGGTATTGATTGTGCTTCTGTGGATTTTGATAGGCTGTCAAAAAAGCTCGTAACACCTGTCCGTCAAGCGGCGACTGGACGGACTAGCGTGCAGGAGGGAATGGGATGCCGTATTTTCAAAAAGGAGGAAGGAAGAGCTGCACACTGTATGTTGTTTCACATTAAGCTTTGTTATGCCGGTTTAAAATCCATCCTCTCCTCTCCTCTCTTTTTTTTGGGGAGGGGGGGGATAAGCTTTTTACATACATCTCATCACATTAGTCACGAGCATTCTGACGTACACATACAGTGATTTTTCAAGTTTCATTTTAATCTGGATGTACTGTAATCCCGGGCATTACAAGCATGATGCGTCACTCACACGCGCCAAACTCTTTAACATACTTAAGGATTAGGGGAGAAGTTCAGAATGTTTCAAGACGGTCTCGCAGGATTTGAGTCCTCGCCTGAAGGACTCCGACGTCAATCCGGACAAAGTGCACCGGAGGAGGGAGGTGTCTCTCCGTCTTTCTGGCGCTGCGTCACATCACACTCCGTGGAGGCAACCGAGTTCACAGGGACAACAAATTATTGATCGCTCGACAAAGTCACACGAAACCATTAGCCGCCGCTGTAGATGGAACCCAAGCTGCATTAGTCGGCGGCGCGATGCGTCATTATGTGCTTGTTAACAGGAAATTTAATGAACTTAAATCAATGATTTTGCTCAACATCATTCGAGGTGGTTTGAGTGAGGCGCTCGCAGCAGCAGGAGCCGAGGCCTCGCCACCGGCCATGGAACAAAGCACTACAAGAGATGCAGAAAGTGAAAAAGTTTAATATGCATACATCGCGCACAAATTTTACATCACTTTGAAGATGTTGCCCAAGGAAGAATGAACGACTTTGGAGTACTTTGCTTGTTTTTTATCTGCAGTCTGCGCGTGTGTGTGTGTGTTGACGAGCACTTAAAATTTGAGCATCCTCCTTAATGCGGAGGTGAGAACATCATCTCGCCACGGGTTGAACGGCGTTGACCTAGAAAGGGATCGTTCCAGGTTGAACCGGCCCCGGCCACTGGCTCCCACCCCCCCTGTGACTTTAACTCTTCCTCTCCCCACATCAGCACTTTTTTGTTTGTGTCGCTCTTTTATGTCTCTCGCTGCAGAGTTTATTTTAGATGCTGAATATTGCCCTTTTCTAATAAGCATCCATAATTTATCGTCGGCTCTGAGGCGACGGAGGAAGGGGACGGGAGACGGTGATAGAAAGAGACTGAGGCATCGGACTGGTGGAGATGATGAAAATCTTTTACCTCCCACAATCTGACACCTACAAGCCTCCTCCTACTCTTTACCTCTGCACTTTTTTTTTCTGCACACACACACACACACACACACACACACACACACACACACACACACACACACACTCACACACACACACACACACACACACACACACACACACACACACACACACACACACACACACACCTCTTCTTGCATTACGGAGTGCACCTTCCACATAAATGTGATGGTAATGTCAGCAATTATTGAACGACCTTTCCCTCTATATTACGTTTAATTAAAGTCCTTGAAATTTAATTAGTGGAGCTGAAAATCTTTTTTCTGACTGTCCACACTGGATAGATAGATAGATAGATAGATAGATAGATAGATAGATAGATAGATAGATAGATAGATAGATAGATAGATAGATAGATAGATAGATAGAACTAAGAGGAAACATGAGAATCAGGTCAATATTTGGACAGATAAATTGAGTGGTTTGTCTGCTTTGGAAGCGTGATTGTGGTGCCAGACGATTAAATGAGCTCTTTGCACAGCACAGATAGAGAGATAATAGGCTGGCAGGGTAGGAGAGCTGATGTGTGACGGCAAGTGTCTTTATTGTCTGTAATGTATATCAGATTCTTCCATGTGAGCCACAATTAAGAATTAAAACATTTCGACATGAACCACTTTACCTATTACATGCGAGCGACGGTGTCTGCCTGCTCCCTCGTCTTTGTCTCCCCCGTCCCTCCCTCTTTTTGTGTCCCTGTCACTCTCTCTGATCTCATCCCTTCTGCTAAAAGTTTTAGCGCACATGGTGCTTTAATTATCTCTTCCTTCTCCCATTTTTTTTTTCCTCACGCTAACTAGGTCCATTGTGTGGCAGCGTAGGCCCTGACGCCTTTATATTAGAGGGGTCAGCCCTCTGGAACATTCACACAATGCAGTATGCAACCTCCTTGTTTTGATGCGAAGTCAGCTCATTCTTTGCCATTTTTTGTTGCCCTTGATCTCCTCTCCTCTCCTCTCCTCTCCTCTCCTCTTCTCTCCTCTCCTTTCCTCTCCTCTCCTTTTCCAGCTTCCTATTTTTCCTCTATGGCTGACTGGATATTAAAGCCTGGCAACATTTCTATTAACCCACAGGTCAGCAGCAAAGCCATAGGCCTATGGCCAAAGTGATACGTTGACTGTGGTTTACACTAGCCTTGCTACCTGGGGCTAAAGGATCAGAGCGCTAAGACAACGTCTTGGGAGGTCTGATTTATCACCCTGCCTCCCACCAGTTACAGTCTGAGCCCGGGGTGGGCACCAGGCAGCAGGTAGAGGTGGGCAGTCTGGCACTCTGGGGGCCCGAGCGAGGTGAGACAGTAATATATCTCCTTAGAAAGCAAAGTCTGACAAGTATTGGTGTAATGTATGAGCACATACCGTTGTGAGTTTACACCGAAGTGTAAAGCTGTCTGACTGCCTCTTCTGTTTGTCTTACCAGTAATGCGATGGGCAGTGGGTGGCTCCTCCCACCAGACGTGATACAGAAGATGTGTTGTTTTTCCAAAAAACATTTTGTTTGACTTGTTTGCTGAAAGACTGAAGAGGCTGAGATGAGAAAAAGACTTGAGGGACACAAGGCAGAAGGCTTCAGTAGGAGTTGTAATTTAAAGGGACAGTACGACAGTTATTATATATATATATGCCTATTCACCTGCAGAATTAAATGAGATGATTGTTTCCACTCTCATCGTGCTGTAGCATAAAGATAGCCCTCTCCTGTAACTCATGAAAGAAGTGTAAGTCATAAAATGTTGAACCATCCAATCAAAGCAATGTGTGACAATTAGTCAGATGTAATGCAGCTGCTACCTACAAACAAAACTTGTTACCTCATCACAGTGTTATGTGTTGAAAACTTGTATTTTGAAGTAAAGATGTATGCAACGCTGTGATCCTCCCCTCTCACTGAAGTTACATAGTGCAGAAACAAGTGATAGGTGGGCGAAGTGGTTGAGATAGAGACACCACTCACTCTATCAAAAGATACTACCGACAAAATGATTTATTTTAAAAAAGGTATAAAAAAGTTACATAATGTTGCTTTTAGTTGTACATTTTAAGAAAACTGCGCACAAAATCCCATCGAACGAAGCTTTGTGAGGCCACTAATGGCTATCAGGGGGCACAAATCCACTGGTTTCAAAAAGAAGTCTGATTGCATGTGAGCTTATGAGAAAATGACCCTACTTCTCACTTGATTTATGACCACTGTGAACAGTTTTTGAATGAGTTTATGGTCTCAATCTGTAGATTCAAGTCTTCTTCAATACAGCACGATGTTCACGTTGTAAACTATGTTCCCACTTAGAGTAACATGGCAAATAAAGCATGGCATGCTTTTGGGGTAATCCTTCACACCACAATGTGTCAAAACCAATCAGGATTGCCTCACTAGCTCAAACCCCTTTGTCTAAATATAGTTGCTTATGGCTCCAAAGGACCAAGATGGCGATGACTATAATGCCAAACTGGGGGCTGTGAAAAGGCGGTCCACCGACCGTTGTCTGACGATTACAGCGGGTTGACACTCATTCATCTGTAAAGCATATTTACTAGTCCACACTGACTGATTTTAATTCATTTTATGAGCTATATTCCTCTGAACGTTTCTGTGTTTCAAGTCGGACTTGAAGAAATCAAAGAAGTTTGGAGCGATGAGGATCACCGCAGGCTCCAGCAGCGTGCATCTATACTGAAGTTCTGACAGAATCCTATCAAAATCGTTTGCTCACGGATCATCTTGCAAACCCACCCCCCCGTTCTATCCGTTCACCTTCACTTCTTCCCTCGTTTCTTTGTGTTTCGCTCTCTCCGATTATGATGATGACATTCTTGTTCATGCAGATCACATCCACGCACACACACACACACACACACACACACACACACACACACACACACACACACACACACACACACACACACAAGAGCCCACGCGCAAGAGTCTCGTGCACGTACGAACATGCACGTACGCAAACATCTCTCGCTGCATTTACCTTTCGCTGAACTCGAAGATCATTGCCTCACTCTCACCCACTCTCATCTCCCTGCACCGAGATGTTAGTCAGTGTCACACATACACACACACACACTAAACCAAAGGCCTACACACACACAGACCTCTTTGGATGAGAGTGGTCCGCAGCGTAACGGGACGACGTGGGTGCCCTGTGAGCAGGAAGAACTGTCAGGGAGGTTTCACTTTTCTCCTCTGTACTGCTGTCACTCTGTCAGACATTATCAAGAGCCTCTCACCGGCTCAGCCACAGGAGGGAATATACACAAATGTGTGTGTGTTTGCGTGTGTGTGCGCAATTCTGGGAATGCAGGGCCGTTTAATATCTGAATATACTGTACTAGAGACTAAACTAAAAGCTTTTATGTTTCTGCATTTGTTTGTTTTTTCGTGTGTGTGCGCGGGCTCTGATCCCAGCGTCTTCAGCGTGATGGAACAAGGGCCCTCGTGTGTGTGTGTGTGTTTCCGCATGTACTGTGTGTGTTGCACGCACGGACATGAGAGGGAGGGAACATTTGGCGTCTTTCTTATTCATGAAGGCGACAGGATGGTTGTGAAAAGCGGCGAGAACATGGCTTACATCAGAGACCGTCTGCCTCCTCCTGCACTTCTCTCACACTGTCACTCTCTTTCTTCTTCACGGCCGTCTCGTTCGCTCTCCTGTCCTTTGTCTTCATCGCTCAATTCACTCTTTAGCCCCTGTTCTTTTTTCAGAAAGTTCTATTCGAATGTCTGGTTTTTGGGATTCAAACTTTTGTGAGATTTTGTTATGTGATTAGAGCCTCTTTCAAATCACTCTCAAGGGTTATTTTATTTGAAGGTCCAGTGAAAATAGGTGCAGTTTATTTGCTGCTTTCAGTGTTTATTGCCAGAGGCGCGCTGCGCGGGGAGAGGAAAACCAGGCAAATGGCCCCCATTGGTCATTTTCTGTTAGTGTTAGATTATTTCATGCATAAGGGTGGTGAACATTGGCTGTAGGGGCCCCCTGGACATTTTTGCCGTGGGAGCCAAGAGACTTCAGAATTGCCAGTTTTTATTTCTCTCTGCTACAGGGTGTTTTTTTGTGACTACCACTGGGGGATTACTTTACGTCAGTGGACTTTAGTGTTTCTAAACTGATGTTAGCTACTGTTGCTCTCTGTTAGCGAAGCGGAATGAGGCACTTAGAGGAGACACTACAGACCTTGTACAAAGTCACATCCCTTGGACCGACGCGGAAAATCTGATCCGAGTCCTCAGTCTTGCATAGGTTGATGAGGGAAGTTCTCATTTTTATGATCTGTTCAGGTATGGCCAATAAAAAAGTGATGAATACATGTAAATCCCCGCAAATAGTTACATGGAGCCCCTTTAAGTTGTCTTTTGCTGCTGGACTGCTCATTGCGAAGGACTCGGGTAGGATTTCCTTGACTTTATACACGTTGTCAAGTGCCGCGTCAAACAAAGAACAATAGTAACTAACGTTAGCTGAGAAATAGAGTCCACTCACATAAACTACCTACCAGCTTATAGAAAGAGCCACAGAGCCACTTTAAGACAAATATTCAGTGAATAGTAACAGGAGTTTTTTTGAGCAAAGTTACCTTTTTTTATAATTCTCAAACATGGATCCGTCAGCCTCATTGAAAAAAAATCCAAAATCCATCCACAGTGTATTTGGAATTGGAGTTTGGAGTTTCATCATCAGACTTTTAAGTTGCAAATCGAAGCGTGATTGGCTTCCCATCTCGTCGGGATGTCACAAATTCATGCGTGTACGTGCAGGCGCCTAATTTTTTCGATTTGAAGGAGAGCACATTCTCCCTCGAGCATTTGAAAAACAGTCTCAAACTGCACATACATCACTCTGCACAGTGAAGGTCAGACATCCCAGTAAAGTCACAGTAAACAAAACACATTGCTGAGCAAAGGGAGACCAATTTTTCATCAATCTTGCATTTTTTTCCAAACCTTATCTTCATGAAAAGTTGTTCAGACTAAGAGGTAAGTGGTTATCTTTTTCTGAAGATCTGTATCTTTAAGTGTCGGCACACTGTGCCAGTCTTTACAATAGGTGTAAATCTCCTCGGGGAGCTGTAAAGATATTTGTGATATGGTTGCCTCACACTGAGCAAATGGCAGGGTTTCACTGTGTGCTAAGTGCTATGCATGCTGGCAGCCGTCCTCGCTGCCTGTTGCACCTTCAGCACAGATGCATAATGATATATTGATATATCTGTCACACAGACTGCCACGGAAAAACCTTATCACACAGATATACTCTTAAAAGGGTGTTAGGAAGCAACACACACACACAGCCAAAACCACACTTTTACCAGGCTGCTCCTCCCATGTGTTCTCTGCCTCACCCTGCGGTGCCCGGCGCCAAAAAAACCCCCGCGGAACAACAACAAAACAGCCGCAACTGCCGGAGTTGGTCGTGTCCAACTAAACTTTCTGACAGCAGGAAGGGATCAACGCTGGAAATCTAGCTTCTGCTCCTACACGCGTCCGGCCTCAATAATTCAGAGACGCGTGCCGCTAGGAGATCTCACCCTCTCTCCCTCTCCAGCTCTCCTTCACGCCGACTCTCTCTGACTCGCTCGCCCTCAGCAGCAGACCCCCCACCCTCCCCGTCCCTCGCCTCCTTCGTTGCTCATGATGGTTTCAGGAAATAGAAAAATAAAAAATAAAAAAAAGTCTGGCACTTGAAATGTTTGAAATGTTTAGCTTGCTGCTCTCACACTTTCTCCGTCTTTTTCTCCGTGCATCTCAGCTGGCTCAGAGGGGAGGGGGAGGGGGGGTATAATCTGGTGGATATGTTAAAAAGTCTCCATGTTGTCAGGGTAGCAATTTACCTGCCACGAGCTACACATCCTGATCCCTCTCCTCCTCCTCCTCCTCGTCCTCCCTCATTCTGTCTCTACCCATCTACTAAAAGTTGTACCTGTCAAGAAAGATGTTCCTGTCATCTTCCTCTCTTCCCTCTTCCCCTCTCTCTGATCCTCTTTGCCTTCCCGGCCGTCCATATAGCTACCCTTAACATGCCGAAATGGGGTTGAAAATGTACCCATTCTCTACTTTTCACATCCTCATTCCATCGTAATTCTCTGCCTTCATCCAACCCTCTCCGTAGACACTTCCTCGCCCTCCCCTCTCCTCACTATATCCTTTCTTCACACCCAACACCCGCTCTCCTCCAAAGCCCTGTCATCCTCACGCTATCATCCGCCGTTTCCGTGGCAAGCATCCACCCACCTCTCCACTTACCGCATATAGGACATAGCGCGCGCTGTCATTGAATGCTGCAGACAGGCTTTGGAAAGCAGAGGGTGGAGGGCTGACGCTGGGGGAGGGAGCCTGGGCCGGCAGGAAACCTCAGGAAACGAGGGCAGAGGGAAAAGGTGGACCGTGTGGAAAAGGTAGCTCGATCTGAGTGAAAGAAGTGAAGTGTTAACTTGAAAAATGAAAATACCTTTACTGAATTTTTATGAAAACCATGCTGCCCAGTTCACACGGAGCCCAGCTGAGTGCGGATGGCACCGTTTCTTTATGACTGGTGTACCCCCACAGCCCGACCAAATAAGTTCAAATACCCCTTCATCCACGCCACCTGTCGGGTTCCAAATGAGATCACGTCAGTGGATTTCGGCAAAAGCCGGATTTTTATACCATTCATCTGTTCCTTTTCATAATATATTTCATCTTCTCTGCTCACTTGCCAGGTTTTTTTTTTGTGCAAATGAAAACTCTACTGACTGCAGTTGTGGAAAACATTGTTTAAAGGCTCCAGTGAGATGAATACAAATTGATAAAGGGAATCAAGTGATGTCATAAGAGTCACTTGGTAAGCTATTAGTTCGCCAGGTCCACATCTTTGCTTGATGCCAGCAGCTCAAGGCGACATTAGCCGCTACTGGCACAGCACACCCGGATCTCTGACTGTTGGAGGTGGAGTTGCATTGTATCTCATATTACTCTGCTGCTGTGATTTTTTTTTTGCAGATTGTCTGTTGTGTCGCTGCTTATGAATGAGCACCAGAGTTAGCCAACATTAGATAATATGACAAATAGGACATTTTATGCTGGTCATTAAATGCTAATTAGCACATGAAGGCAAGTGTTGGCTTCATTCATTAATTTATAGACACTTGACAACAGGGTGCAATTTCTCATCGGGAGGGCACAAAATGTTAAAAACGTGAACCTTCACTGTTGCTGCACACGAGCATAGACGTGAGTTGGAGTGAAGTGAGGCAGACAGACAAGACGCTGAGCTGTCCTCAAGGGTGTGAAATGGTACGGTCCAGTGGAGGGGTGTCTGAAGGTTCTTTCAGGCATATAAGTGGGAAATATAGAGTGTAATAAAGGTTATTGGTAGAAAGGAAATATGACTTTTTTTTCGACCCCCTGACTTTATTTAGTTATGTATTTATTTTTTTATTTTTACATTTTTGAGGAGGGGGTCAGACCCCTCAAACACTATTTGAACCCAGGGTACAACTGATTTATTTTGGTCGCAGTGTTGTCCTGTTCAAGAGAGAACTGGTAGTTAGTAATCCTATTTGCGTGTTGATTTTTGTTTGTTCAATTTAATACAGCTTCTCCACAATTGTTTCACTTGTGCCCCCTGTGAAAGTTCCCCCTGGGTTGGCGTCACACTGCTGTAGTTGATGGGAGCCGCTCAGACATGGAGGCGCGTCAGCACTAGAACGTTATCAGCCCAATAAATTGTGACGACGAAGCGACGTAGCAGTCTTTGATTTAATCAAATTCTTGAGAGATGGAGACTATCAAATTCTTAATTTGTGAAAATGTAAAAAAAAAAAAAAAAAAAAAACAGCTCTCACCGCAGAAAGTGTGTGGAAGCTTGTTCGGGGGGGGGGAATAAAAAAACAAATGGGAGCAGCTATTTCCAGGTGCATGTGTGAGAATATTATTTCTAACTCAATCACTGTGATGCCTGTGGCTCAGCCAGGACACGTTATCCCACACAAGAAATCATTTCTCCAGACATCCTTCATCTGAGGAGGAGGTGCTGTTAACCAAGGTAATGTATCAGGTAAATTTCACACTTCCAGCGAAATAAAAAACCAGACACGCTCAGCAATATTCTGATTCGTCGGCTGATCTCACGGCTGTGATGCAGACAGAAGCAACAGTTTTTCTTTTGAAAAATAGCGTCTGAGGATTTGTGTGATCTAGAAAGAAATCACTCACTTCATTTTATTTATGTGAAACTGAATCTAATTTGTTTATCAGAACAACACCACCCCTCCACCTCAGGTATTAACACATCAGTGACGCTTGTGAATTCTAATTGAATTGTGACATTCAGCGAAGTGACTTGGATCTGACTCACGGAAGCAAAAAGGAAGAAAGGACACACGGCCGAGTGAAAGGCTCACATTAAAAAACAGACAGAGACACACAGCGAGAGTGACATTGGAAAGGGCAGGGCCAGATACAGAGCAGCTAAAAGAAGAAAGGCTTCCCTAGAGACAGAGAGCCAGACCGACACTGGGCTCCGGAAAATGAGAAAGGAACAGAGGGAACGAGAAAGTGAGAGAAGGTGGGAGCTAAACTTTATTTGCTTTAGCCCAAATCGCGTTTGAAAAGTTTGCTGTAGGGCATTTTTTACACTCAGCTCCTCTGTGATTCACACTGTTCAGGTGCAACGAGAGGACTTCAAACGGAATCACACCGACACACGAGGAGCTTGTTTCCGTCTTTGAAAACTGACAGAAAACAAATCTTTTTTAATCGTTTTTTAAAAAAAATGCCCATCACAGTTTCCCAGAGTTAGAGGTGATGCCTTCCGCCAACAGTCTGACACCCAAAGATATTCACTTTAGCCTCTTAACGCACGCCCCCTATTTGTATCGATTTAGCCAAAATGGCATGCCCAAGTTGTAAGCAGCATAGATCCCACATAGTTTGAGACTCAGACATGTACCTGGTATCATTGGAAAGGTAATACTCTCAGTAATATTGTCCAAGTGTCTGTGTGATTCTGTGACTTACTGACCCTGTGCTGCAGAGGTTGGAATGATGGGGTTGTTTCCCCGCTCATAAGTTTGCCTAAGCAGTGACTTAGGTGCAGACATCCAGGGACCCCTAGGCCTAACTTGAACACTACTAGGTGACAGACACAGGTCTTGGCTACCTGCAGTCCAGATTTGGAGTCAAAAGACCAAACAATGACATTTTTAGAATGATATTTCAACATATATGTCCATGCGTTTTTCCTAGGTCCTATTTAGAGACTCCAAATGGACACTTGGTTACCAAAGCTGTATAACCAGAATCAAACACCTATAACTTCACAACCCCTTTGTCTACAAACAAAATCTTGGTATCTAATGAAAGCTGACACACTGGGGCTCCTTGCTACTATGTGGGTTTGGATTGTCAGTCAATCTGGAAAATAATAAAATAAGCATAATTGGCTCCTGGCTACCGACCGGGGTCATCAGGGACAAGTGATCTTGGTCTAAAACATCAAATTGCAAGACATCATTAGCTTATCATCCACACACAACCACACAACAATCATGCACAAGTACATCTGTGCATGTGAAATGCCCCCCACCTCTCTCTCTATATCTCTCTCTCACACACACACAAATTGAATTGAATTGATTGAATTGAGTTTACTTTTACATTTACATTTTCTTTCTAAAATGGAGGCGTAATATTCCTCCTTTTCCAAAAGCCTCTGGGTAGGCGGGACGTGACATGAAGCTCCAAGATAGGCTGTAAACGGTGACAACGAATTTGTCCTCAAAATAAGAGCTTTACATTGCACCCTATTGGAGTTTAGAATTGGGCTCTTAGCGGGGGGCTTTTATTTTGAAAGTAGTGACCGTTCTCACTTTTACACACGCCGGGGACGCGTGGACAATGTTTACCAAATATAAATTTGAGAGTGTAATGTGACACACCGTTGGAAACCTCAGACCATTGGCTAAAAGGATCTCTACCTGATTTCACTGGAAATTTCCATTGGCTCGTACTGCTTTCAATCAAAATGGTCCCGCCCCAGTCAACGTGAGATTTCCATAATTTGGCGTCATTGGCTTACAAGCCTGTTTTGTCCCACCTCCTAGGCACCGATTGGCTCATGAGTGGTGTCAATCGATTCAGGAGACCTTCACGGTCATGAATCACGTGAGTTATGTTTGTAAATACGGAAGTGCGAGATGAGGAGATGAGGACGCGCGGATGAGTTTGTTGACATCTTTTCCAGCAAGGTTCATAGTGGACTTTCATACATGGACATATTGACGAAAGTATTTTTTTTAGAAGAAAATGGATTTCACCTTACAGAAGCATGGATACTTGGCGAGCTGTACAAAAAAGTCCTGTGTCATAAGATGGTCGTTGTCGGTAACGGGACGACGTGAAAGGTATGTAAGCGCTATTCGGTAGGCATAGGTTAGCTCAGTAGCTAGCCGAGCTAGCCCCTTATACTATTATGGCTGTGAGCAACCATATCATTCGTGAGTGGTCTTGAATGAATCGTGGCGATCTAAGCTTTCTTCCGGTGTATGACATGAATATATATATTAAAGGGTTCGTTTTCAAACATTCTGCGAACGCGATGCTACCGTCGATAGACCACACGCTGTACCGTGAGCGGTACGGCGTGTTCTAAGAGGTTAAACAGGGTTAGACAGTAATGACATGCATTTAGTTGATCACTGTACTAAAGTTAATTTATTGATATGGGATCGTGATCGGTAGGTCGCTGGTTTGACCTTTTGTATGACTTTCACTACATTAGAAAGACAAATATTTGACTCTTACCTTTAACTCCGCTACATTTCTATGAATGTTCCTGGTACTTTGAAGCACAGCTTTGAAGTCGGTGGATTAATCTATATGTCTTTTCTAAATGCCATATGCCGTGTTTATCATGGGAGAAAAAAAAAACAATCATAGTAAACTACTTACGTCAGTCACGATTTAGTCTTAACCGCATGTTTTAACAGTTCATTTTGAACTTGGCAGCGGTGATGATGTCATAGTAGAGGTCCCATTGGATTGGAAAATGAACTTAGATGACGAGGCTAAAAAGAAAATTCACAGTGCAGCTCAAAGCCTTAAAAAATGCCTCAGTGAACGGCAGTGGCAAACAGAAAGGTCCAAAAATAACTGCTTGCTGCTTCTCCATGTTTAGTTTTGACTCTAGGGACTGAAAGCAGACCCGTCCCTGACGACCTCGGAGGTCTGGATGGTTCAGAACGTAGCAGCAGATCAGAAATGTATTTTGGCCCTGAACCATTCAGTGCTTTAAAAGCCAGCAGCAGCGAGATTACCAACGAAAGCCAGGCTTGTTTTGGTTAGTCACAACCTTTTTCCAGTCGATTCGGTTCCATAAAACAAACTCAGTACCAGAGTAATGTATTCTTCAAATGTTATTGATGGACAAACCATATAAAGCCAGTGGGCAAACGTACTATTTTTGAAAATTTTGTAGACTCGTTATTTTCTCCCCACTTTGCAAACCACAGGTTGGTCATCCCCGCTGACAGAACGTGGGGTGCTCATTCTACCAGTTATGCTACCAAGTTGCCCCAAATGTGAAATCACATAGCTTTTCCAGAATTCATGGCAGCTGTTTTCCTGTATTTGTGATTAGATGTTTAAAAATCTTCACAGGTTTCCAAACGTAAGCGCTGCTTTCTGAGCCCCAATAAGAAAACCAGCAAGTCATCACATTTGTGCAGCTGGAACCAGTACATCTTTGATTTAATTACTCAAGTAATTATTTCAGTTCCGGTTAGCCCCAGTTAGCCAAAGCATGAAACAACCATGCAGCACAGGCCAGGTTTATTTCATGCCAACCTTCGACCAATAAAACCTTGTGGAACAGCACGAAAACACAACACAATAAGAAAAACTCCCTGTTATGAATGAGTAGTTGTGCTTCTGAAGTACTCTTTCATGTCTCCTGAACCAGACATGCCGCCGAGTGTGGTTAATCAGTCCCGTCGGATTTTGAATAGCTTTTGGTTCCCGTCTGCCAAACTGAAAGGATTCAACGTTCGAATAACCTGTTTCAGACATGGAACACACCACAGTGGATCTGAAACAGCGGTCCTCTGCTATCCACGGGTGGCAGGGGGAAAATGTTACAGGAATATAGGTGCTGGCTCGCTGCTGCTTTACACTTATCAGACTCTAACCATCCTCATCTTTTTTCCTTTCTGCATGGGGATCCTCTCTCTATATCTTTGATAGCAACACTCCTCCTCTCTCTTTCATTATCTTACCCGTCCTCACTTTTTTTTGGGACACCCACACACACACACACACACACACACGAGAGACTGGAAAGAGCTGACTTGTGGCCCTGAAACAATTTCCCCCTGTTTATTCTTTCTCTTTTTTTGTTTTTACACATCGTGATTACTCTCTACAGGCTTTCTCCTCCGCCGCAATTTTTTCTCTCTCCCCCTTTTACTTCCGTTCCATCTTTCTATTCAAAGTCTTCATCCATTTCGACTTCATTCTTCATTCCTCCTTGTTTTTAATCTTTTTTTCCCCCTCGCCCTCTCTATTCTCGCCTGCAGCGCCCTGCAATGCAAACACAACCTGTTCTGAGGGGAAGTGAATTATTGAAGCTGCTGCTGCCATTCCCTCTGCGCAGAAGTGGGCCGCAGAGGAAGGAAGGATGGAAGGGAGGGAGGGAGGGAGGAACGAGGGTGGATAAACGAAATGGAGAGGATAGATTTGTAAGGACGACGGGGGGAGGTGTTCGGGGTGTGAAGAATCAGAGAAATGTGGTTTTGTTAATGTCTCTGCAGTGTTTACAGCTGGATGGAAGAGATGCAAGAACGTGATGAGGGATCACGATCTGAGCTGAGTTTAGAGATGGATCACAATATTCCAATTGTCAGTGACTTCCTTGAGCTTGTTCAAAAGTTCTCTTGTCAGAAACCATTTCGCTCTCTCCGGGTTCGGACATTGTCCAGAGTTGCCTGTGGCACACAACAGTGAAATTGTCAGTGTAGGACGTGTTCTCACACGTCCTGGATATCTGGGTTTGGTTTTGGCGAGCGGTGAGCGTGCACGAGGCAGGACTCGATGAATTCAGATTCAGATTCAGATTCTTTATTAGAAAGTACTCCGCAGGTATCGTAGTGTTTTGTTCACAGCACATTGAATATGAAGGACGAAAAGCTATCGACTGTGTGAGAAACACTGCGTTGGAATAGTGTTGTATCCTTCCGGCTTC
The DNA here is from genome assembly GCA_963678695.2 of Diplodus puntazzo. Taxonomy (NCBI): domain Eukaryota; kingdom Metazoa; phylum Chordata; class Actinopteri; order Spariformes; family Sparidae; genus Diplodus; species Diplodus puntazzo. The sequence continues at coordinate 9,372,367 of OZ023155.1, read as the reverse complement.
ACGCCAGACACTGCCGACTGGCAGATCTCTGGACAGTGACGTTCTCCATTCACACATGTGCTCCATCTGACTCACGGGTGGTTGTAAAGTCTGTTTAAACATCAAGTCCACCTAATTCAGCTGTTTGCATTGTTAGACACAGCTCCTTTGGTCAATGACTACACAAGTTTAGGGCTGCAGCACGTGTGGACGACGAAAAACCTTTTAACGCCTTCTTGTTTAATTAACATACAGGCTTTTTGTGGCTATGGCCGCTGTGCACCGTGCTCTAACATCTTTAAGACAAGTACTTTACACTTAATGTAAATGTACCGGTAAAAAAAACAAAAACAAAACCCCACCATAACTCTATTTAAAATGTCACTCATCTGCAACAAAACTGCAATATGCACACAGAACAAGTTTGGTGCTATTGCTCAAGAACATGCACACGCTAACAATGGAACTGCAGGATGGAGAATTTAAAAAGATTTTCCCCTCCCCTAGAGATTGAAGAGGTGAGTTACGCTGACCCCCTCGGGTTATTTTAGCCCTTTAACGGGCTACTCAGCTGCAGGGGACCTTTGGAGATCATTTTGTCTTGAGCACGACCAAGACTATTGGCAGCCCTGAGGCATTTTGATTCGTACGGTTGAGCCTTTTTTGCCAAAATGAATTTGTCATGTTTCCACTTTTTTTTTTTTCTTTTTTAAGTTGATGGATGTAGTAGCACTTAGGATTTTTGTGCTGAACTTTTATCATGCACCAATGTTCCTTTTTGCTACTTCTGCCAACAAGGTTATGTTTTTTCACTCATTGTTTGGCGGCCTCACAGGGCAGACAACACTCTACGTTGACCCAACTCAACCATGAAAGCGCCACCCTCAAAAATAACCAAAACTGCAGAAGTCATTCACATAAAGATAAATAAACCACCAAGACAAGACAACAGTACAAAGTTGCTGAGAGGCCTGAGAAGCCTCTGTCTTCTTCAGTACTCCCTGGTGCGCCTTATTGAGCAATCAGAGCAGAGCTCGAGAAGACAGGAGGGGAGAAGGGACAAACAGCACGAAACACACACAGCTGTAACACCCATGTCTGTTTATTTGTTGGTTGATAGTCTGCCAGAAAGATTACGAAAAAACGACTGAACAGAACTCAACAAAACTTGGATGGAGGATGGGTCACAGCCCAGAGAACACCCCATGAATGTTTGGTGCAGATCCTGGAATATTTTTCTCCCTTTCTTTAAAATTGTGAGATTTTAAGAAAGTTTTTTTGTTTTGTGAGGGAATAATGCATGTGTCTTGATGAAAAGTATCACGTACATTTTGGTGGCTGGTATCTATGAATGAGTACAAAAGGATACCGTTGGGCCGCGGTGGAGGTATGCGCTCTACTGAGTGCCATTCTAGTGTCTGATGTAATGGTGCATGGGTTGTCTGGCTACTCCAACACTTTGATCCATTATCCAATAGATTTGAAGACTTGTACACTTGTTTTATTATACAGTGTACGCGTTTGCTTTATGTCTTTGTCCATGTTGACTCGGCCTTTGAGTCTCAATTAGTATGATTGCAGTTGAAAGTCAGAAAATCTGTTTCCTCCAGTCCCACTTTTTTTCTCCTTGAAGTTTGAAGTCTCGGCTTCTGTTGTACTACTGATGCACCTAATGTAAACTTAAAATCACTTCTGGTGTCCTTGATCGAGATAATAGGAGATACCGTGTTAACATCTTTACCACAAAGAGCTTTACTGAATTGTTTTTGACTGATGTTCCATTCAAGCACGTTTTTCAGAGAACTTTAATTAGCCGACAATGTGCGCCAGTCACGTAGGGCCGTCTGTGTGCATCACTCATTCCTGCTTGTTAAGCTTGTTGCCATTAAACTGAAGATGACTCAGATGAGTGTATATAAAAAAAAAAACAGTTCAGTCTTTTTTTTCATCAGCTTTATGAACCCAAAAATAATCATGCACAATAAAAGTGAGGTGGGCAGGAATAGGATTGAAGGGAACGTGTCCCCCAGCGTGCTCACAAAACAATGTGACAACACTGACTGCCCTGAATGTCTTTTTCACAGTATCATGTAGACCAGAGTGAGTAGAGCTGGTGCTTCTTTCTTATTTGACCCACTGAGACCTTTCCAGTTGCTTTATTTTTTCATTAACAATGGGGAATTGGTGTACGACCGCTGTATTCTCCTCTTTTTTTATGCACATACATGTCATCAGGAAGGTACCGACATGTTCAGCGGGTGGACCAAAGAGTGGAGGGAGAGTGTGCAGGGAGCTCACAGGGTTACAGCCTGAGCCTCGGCCTGATGATGTCCGAGATTGCCTGAATAGAGAACTGTCAGCATCGAATCATCTCGCAGTAGTCTCATTATTCATTAACAATAGTATAGCAAGACTGACACATATGAGGTTATTACATCACAACCTGATGTCACACGTTTCTCCTTTGTGGAGAGCATTTGACTCAGACAAAGCAGCTATGACGCTGAGGTGAATCAGACTTTTTTTGGTTTAATATTCCAGCTGTGACTCACACAGACGCCCCGCTGAGCATCCTGTTTCACCCGATTCTGCTCTACAGCAGGTACAGGTATTTCCTAATAACGCCATCCACGGGAACAAGCGGTGACGCATAATTCATGTTGGAGTTGTCATTCACCAGCGAATGAGAGCCATGGGGCTTCTCTTCACTGCAGTGTACAAATTGTAAAGTACAAAGGGTGTGAACCAAGCCTGGATACAGAATATAGTATTTCTGGCATTAGTTCGTCCTGTTGAGACCTGCTGTTAAAACTTGGCGAGGGGAGATATTGAACGTACCTTCAGCCAATTTAGGTAGCGTCAGCATTTGGTCTGCTTTCATCCCGCCCCGAAGCAGTGTGATTTTTTTTTTTTTTACAAACATTACAACTTCAACCGCAGAGTTTGGCGCTGCATTTGAACTTCGGTGTGAGCACGCTACAAACAAAGAAAAGGCTGCGCTCCCTCTCACATCAGATTCACGGGGCACTAACAGACACTCATGAATGTTACACAAATCACAGCTGTATGAGCAGCTTTGCTGTGTAGAAAAATAGCATAAATGAAATCATGATTTGGGGGCAAAAAGGGAAGAAAACACATTCTAAGAAATAATAATAACTTGGTTCGGACAGATGGTGGAACAAGAATTAAGTTAAAGGTCCGAAGAGCAACTAAGGGTGATGGTGACGGTGCGCTACAAGGTTTGCATTAAAAAAAGAAAAGAATCCGACTCCAGCCCGCTTCATGTTGTTGCTGGAAAGCCCAGCCACACTGTGAATACTTCACCCGCAAGAGATATGAATTTTGTAATTGGTAACCAGGGGATTTTATGCACTTTCATCTTCCTTTAAGATACCCACTCCTCTAATTGCTGCTTTTTGTTTGGCAGCGAAGGCTTTGAATCCATGCCCAGGAAAATATGTTTTTTATTGGTGCCAAATTGAATTGAAAATTGTTGATGCAATATAAATCTGCCTCGCCACGGTACCGGCCCGGTGCCAGAGCGTTGATGAATGTACGTTGGCTTTGGTTCTTTTGAGCGCAGATGTAGTATCTTCAGATGTTTGCAAGCGTCCGGGGTTAACTTGACGTTTTAGCTGTTGTCCTTGAGCTTGACAAGCGATGTTTAAATGAAGTCTTTTATTAAAGCTAATAAAGGTAATGGGGGTGATTTTAAAACATGGCGGGGGGTAGAATCCGTGCTTTCGATGAATCTGTTTTATCGGCCGTATTCGACATGTTATTAGTTAATTATCTTCTCACATATCCAGCTGACAGGCTCATCAAATGCGGCGCTGGAGTTCGGTCTTTGCAGTGTAAAAAGTTCGTCCTTGAGCCGTCGCTAAACAAGTATTCTGATTTTAATCACAAATCTCTTGCGAATCAATATGTTATCAGACAATTGTTCTATTTTTATCTCTTTGCTGCTCTTTTCCCTTTCTTTCACCTCATTTCTACTGTTCTTATCTTTTATGTTTCAGCCTCTAATCACCTCCTCTGAGCTATAAGGAAAGTGCGGACGGCGTCCATCACTGGTTAATGTCTGGTCTTGTATTAATGAGTCATGTTCGTGTTAAAAATTGAAAACGCTCACCACTTGCTGCAGCCTCACACTGTGTGCCTGCCTTCTGAGTAATATGCGAACACATATTTTTCCCCCCTCTGCTCTGGGAGCGGGTGAGTCACCTCTCCCTATCTGTCACCCGTCATTACAAAAGCTGAATTATCAATATGATTGTGTCTTTGATCTTGGTTGTAAAAAGGGGAACAGACGTCACCTTGCAGCTGAGGAAGCAAGAAGCTGTAGACCTGCGGAGCGAGGAAGGGAACACAGATAAATATTGCATACATTCTATATTTGTTAAAAACTGACACAACAGGGAAGGATGAAAAGCTCTTTAACTATTATTTTAAAGGAGACCTATTTAGTGTTTAGCAGACAGTGTTTTGTACACGTTAATGTCCATCTGAAAGATCTTGAAAGCTAAAAAGGTCAAAGTCTTCACCAACAGAAAGAAAAACCCTGCTCTTGAAACGCCATCGTCAGTAGTCCCGCCTTTAATACTGTGACTTTGTGACATCACACTATGTCACCATGTGACACATTTGCGCAGTTTAAGCCTAGCTGCGTTGCTGGGTCAGGCATGTGTGAGCTGACCAATCAGAGGAGACCGGATATCTGGGATGAGGGATCCCTAAAGAGACAGGAGTATGAGAAGGCTGATGTGTTTTAGGTATGCACTAAGGTATGTAAACCTATTATAGTAGTCACCCAAAATGAAATTGTGAACCCTAAAATGAGCATAGTATGTCTCCTTTCATTCCTTTCTTCATTTACGTGGCTGTGGAGGAAATAAGGAACAGAAAATGAGAGCTGATAAAAAAAAGCCCTGCTGCGGCTGAAGAGACAAAGAAAAGCTCACCTGTGAAAGTCCAACTGTTGGTCACAGTAAATTGTCTTTTGATTTTTCTTTGCACTGTCTTCTCACGCTGCTCAGAGCTGAACCGGGACAGATGTAGAGTCGACCGCTGGGGAGGTGCATAGATGTCTTTACACTGGGGAACTGATCACAAAGCAGCCATTATCTCAAGCTGCAGGGGGTGACAAGGTCAGGGAGAGAAGTGCCGTCTTCCTCTGCCGGTTGTCTTAAATACAGTGAAGCACTTCAGGGAAGGTTTTCAAGGACTTGGACAGACTTTGAATGCACATTTTTCTTTTGGTTAAGATTAAAATCTGTCAACAAATCGATAAATTATTCCATCATTGATTGCTGTCATGGTCAGTTTTCTTCTTTCACTCTCCAAACTGTGGCCTCGATTGTTTGATTTTATATAACTTTTAAAACTCCAGGTCTTCACAATGAAAGCGTTTTTATCAGACACGAGTAAAGTTTCTCTCTTTTTTAAAACCCACTTCAACACTTTGACTTCTGTGCTTCAGACTTGAACACAATTGTCAAGGATTCATTCAAAAAGAGAAGAAAAAAAAAAGAGACAAATTCTACAACACCATGGAAAAAAAAAAGTCGACCCTGAAGAGTTGATCGAAAAAAATGCTTAATCTGTTGATCTGTTATGAAGCATACAACAACTCTATTGTTTTGTATTCAGTTCTATTCTTTTCTAAGGCGGGCTACGGGTGCTGCTGTGTTTTTTAGCTTGATGCTGTGATTCGGATTAGCCGTTGTGATTTTTCAATCGTACGTTTCAAATACAAATAGACTCACAGAGACACGACGATGACCTGTCCTTCTCATCACTGGCCTGTACGGCTCTGGGAGATATGTCATAACAAAGTTGGGGAGTGGATGGTACGGTAATCCTGTGACTTTCATTGACCCTGATGAATAACTAAGTGGCCGACCTGGCACTCTTCAGATCTGAGGGACATTAGCGTATGTACGTAGGAACATTTCTATCTGATCAGCACAGGTCTGAATTCCCTCACATTACACTGTATGGCATTTATCCATGAGTTTATTTGAAGCAAAGTTCTTTCAGAATAAAGGAAGGTCAATAAACGGCCCTCGCGAATGCTTCTGTGTATTTAAGCTTAACCTATCACACACACACCTCTCCACACACACACACACACACACACACACACACACACACACACACACACACACACACAGGCATACACACACACACAAGTTAACCAATTCTCCACAGGACTCATTCCATGAAGGGAATATTGTATTACCTGTGATGCTCCAGCAGGAGTATTGCACGGAAAGAAAATATAGAGTAAGGGTCCAAGGGTATTGGATGAGAGCGGGCGCTGCTCTGTGGTCTGCTGTGGTTGTAATAGCCTCATTATTCATCGGTATGCTCTGCTTATACAACCCAGCAAACCCTAAAGGAGAACAAACAGAACCTATTATACACACACACGCACAAGCACACATGCAGTAAACACACATTATTCCTGTACACATCCTTCAGCACCCTGCATACAGCACATATATTTATCGTCAAGATTCAATGTTAAACCCGTATTAACAGATTTTTTGGGCACTTGGGGGCAGCAGAGCAAGTTGCAAACACAAGACTGACAATTGATCGCTTTTTGAGTCGACATGTGGGACTTTTGCAGCCACGCTTCCGGCCGCCGTAAGTCAAACCACGTCAGTCCGATTGGCTATTTTACTACCTTTTTAAATCGCGCCGAGTCGAGCCAGACTGCTCCCCAGTTGGACCCTCACCATGGTGGGGACAAAGCACACCTAAAGCCAGCCCTGGATAACCGTCCCACTTTACACATCTGCTTTATTTTACTGTTACCGTCGTCATCATGGTCGCTTTCATTCGCTTCCGTTTGGGGAATCACGTTAATATTTTTTGGGGTCTTTTCGTGGCTTTATTGGACAGGACAGCTTAGAGAGATGACAACAAATGGAGTGAGAGAAGGAGGATGACATGCAGCAAAGGGCCAAAGTCAAGGACACTATATTAAATCTGGACACAGTGTTGGAAGCTATGAAAGACGCTCATTGGCGTTTTGAAGCCAAAAAAGCTTGACTTTCGAGACTCAAACAGGGATAAAACAGTTTGCAGATCTTCTAGACTTTCCAAATTTTAATGGACTGAATAGATCCAATTATGATAGTGAATTGAGTCATTTCCCAGAGGTTGTGCTCAAAAAAAAAAAAATGTGCTCACTGTTTTACAGATGCTTCTTTCACTATGTAAACTTATGGCAAAAAAGTATTTCTGGGAAGCGGTGCATCACATGATGATGTAATTACACAGTGTGGCCACTACAAAAACTAGCTTCAAAGCCTGGTGCTCTTCCGGGGGGCTAGGCCAAACATCAGTTTTGAATCCTAGGCCACTGCGGCGAGGACACAGTCTCTGAGCATGGGCTGTACGGTCAATCAAAACTTTTAAATAACTAAAACTAAAACTTGGATTATACTTCTGGTAGGAAGATTATTTACAACCGCTCTTTTTACCACTATTCAGAGCAAATGCATCATCTGACAACTTCAAATAGGCAGCCCTGTTGTAGAGAAGGTGCAAATCCCTACCATACTGCTCTGCCAACTCTACAGTAGCGTGTACGTTCTGCGCTCACGTGAGATGCAATAAGCCTCCTTAACAGTGGGTGGCGCTAGTCTTGTACCAGTACTCCACAACATGAAAAAAAGGAAACAGTATTTTGCCCTTCCCAAACACCCCGCTGATTTGCTAGCACACCGCCAGTCAGAATGGTCATACAGCTACACACAAGCTTCCAACGCAGTTGAACACACCCAACAGATTTGTTCCAGAACTCGTCCAAGTCTCCCCAAATGGCCTGGTGTGTTTCAGGCTTAACATACTGTGTTAAACCAAGCTCAGCTGAGCCCTGTGTGGAAAAGCAAACAGTTGCTTACTTACATGTCCAGCAGATACAAAGCAACACAATCATTCAATCACTATAGTCATTCTAAGTCCAATCCATCGGTTTTTGGTCTCACCAATTCTTGCCGGACAAATTTGTGCCTTTAGCTGCGAAATTCTCTGCTTTTGTTCACCAGCTAATGGCTAACAATATGTGTTTGGTGCTGGGAGTGTAGTGTACATTGAGCTTTTTTTGTTTGTTTGTGATTCCACTGGGGTCGTATGCATTGCGTTACGGCCACGACACAATTCTGGACAGGTACCAGAAGCAGCTCTCTGCTCTGTAGTAGAATACGTATCAAGTCTATTTCACTGTGCATACTCGACATCGTAATCACAACAAAGATGGAAATATTTACTATAAACACACATAAAAGGGACAAATAATGAAACAAATACAATACGTAGCGTAGTCTCCCAAGGTTTGAGCACAAAAATCAAGGAGCATTGAAACGCTCCCGTGGAGGACGGAATTAAACACCAATCTAAACCAAAAACCACAAAGATGCAGCTCAGATAGCGTAGGTACGCATGTTTCTCAAAATAATCAAACTAATCCTGTAACACCACATTCCCGAGAGGCAGGATCGGCCAGAATCACACGGATTTGCAAAAAAATGTTACTCTGATGACCTTAAACTCAAATTGGCTCTCATAAAGATAAAACAAGGGCGGGCGCACACACACACACACACACAGACACACACACTGCGTTCCCACAGATATGATATAAGCTGTTTGGGAATACCACTATATGTAGAGTTGTGGACTGTTGGCGAGGCGCCTTTGTTTGCCTGTGATCAGGGGAAATAATACAATCACAGCTTTCAGGGTAAAAGTAAGCCCGAGCTTTAATTAATCCATTTGTCAGTTGACTGATCTCTCTGTGTGAAAGTCATAAGCCTCTTGTCTCCGTGACTTTGATATTCACAAGTTAATTACCATGGCAACGCGGGCCGCTGTCACAGCGAGTGTTGGTGGTGCGGCCAGAACAGAACAGATTGTTGACTCATACAAACAAACTTTGAACCCTCTGGTTTCGCTTATGCTGTTGGATATAATCAATCTGAGTTTGTGCGTGATGAATGTTGTAATTTTCTCTTTTTGGTGGAATCATTTTCTCCCCACCCTCTTGTTCCGATTGGCGATTTGCATTTAGAAAACACCTGGAACTGCTGCAGTCAGTCTGTGCAGGTGGAGAAACCAACGCTGAATTAACACACCGGAGAGCTTTTCCCGTCTGAAAAAAAAGTGGTTATTGTAGAGCTGTGTTGCTTTTTAGTCTTTTGAGGCTACTGTTAGGGGAGGAACCGGTGTCTGTGCGCCCTTCACTCACATTTCTCCTTGTGGAGTTGTTGAACATCTGTGCAAAACGATGTCTACAAAGCAGCGACGCCTCTTTTACTCCGAAGGGACAATGCTGAAACAAAACATTTCCATTTTTTCCTAGCCTTTTAACCTCAGTATAAATTGCGCTTCCAACAACTTTACTGGGGGCAATCTCACCTAATATCATTGTCCCCTAAAAACCATGCATCTCTAAGACAACTTTACATAAACTGCTTTTGCACACTTAAGCTGTTTGGTGATCAGATACGCCGCAGACGAGCTGACTGCAGAGGGAAGAGCAGTAAGTACGTTTGGGTTACAGTAAATGAAACTGATACCGACTGTTGAAAGGAGACAGGACATGAACCGCAGTCTCTGATGTCGTCTCTGAGAAGTGTCTTCATGAAGTATGAGAGGTTTTAGACGCCTGAGCCACGCAGAGTGATTTATAATATCACAAGGAAAGATTTTACAATTATAGAAAATGATCACACATCGTGGAGGTGCCACTCCCATGAGTGAGAGAGCAGAATTTTTGCATGCGCTGTTGTTTCCTCTCTGATGATACTGGACTGCTGCTGAGAGAATTCATGAGAGAGTAGGAGGTTTCTTATCAGGGAAAACATGGAGAAGTCCTTAAAGAGTTTGAACACACGTCCAAAGCAGTTGTTGTCCTGGTGGAGATAGTCTTGTTACAGCTGTGTCAGACCGCTGTCTGAATTCATTTACTTTTGTGCCTCTTTTTCTCCGCTGCTCTCCGTGTTAGAATCAAAAGAAATTGACTTGTCTGATGAAAAAAGGGGGCTTGTACCGTCACAGTCGGTGAACCTCTGAGCCGCTCTCGAAGAAACCTGACGGTTTTGTCATTGTTGTCTTGACCTTATTCAGCGTATAGACAGTCGGAGCAGAGCAGCTCAGCTAATTAACACTCCAAAAGGGACTTAATCAGATGCCAAGTGCACTAATAAAACTGAAAGTCATTGGGAAAAAGGCGAGCTCTCCGCAGTGGGACGGGGAGGATATTTGAAGACACATGCGCATGCGTGTATGCATCTGTGTTTGAGCGTGTGGGAAAAGAACTGAACCGTGAAATGCAGTTTTCTGAGCCACAGTACAGTATAGAACATTTGTGAGGACACCAATGAAAGGGACACTTGTGCGTCGTCAGAGCGTCGACTCAGTCGGTGCGAACATGCGCAAACGCACAGTGGGAAATTGAAAGTAAAATATGCGATTCAAGACGCTGGTGCTATTTGTCAAAAGTGTCCAAACAAGACTTGAAATGCATCGAAGAACTCAAAAGATGTCATTTGAATGCATGTTGATGCAAGGAATATAAATGAGTGTCCAAAGGGAAGCGATTATCTATAATATGGGCACGGTGCAGCGTATTGCTAAATGCTGATGGATGGGTTTTTTTGGCCGTCGAGGCGTTACGCATCATCACTTTGTACTTAGATTCTTGACCAATCTAAATGGCTACAGAAGAAGGGAGGCAGCTAATGGACATGCTGGTTGTAGCTTCAAGCGGTGCTCAGAAGTGCATTTTATCCCCAAAGTAATGACCATTCATTGAGAGACAATGACCTCGGTGATGGCTGTGTTTTCCAGATGAGTTGGGAGAGAAACCGAGCCGGGGAATGAACTGATTATGAGAGAGAGTGAGTAAAAGAGAGAGAGAGAGAGAGAGAGAGAGAGAGAGACCCAGAGAAACCAAAATGTGTCTGAGGGGATGTGGAGGTGTAATAACTCTATGGGCTATGGCTCGGTGCCTGTGAAGATTCATGGCAAACTCGAAAATATATGCTTGAGTAAGTATATTGTGTGTGCATATGATTATCTCTCCCCCTCGCTCTTTGCATGTGAATATTTAATCATTTCACGGCGCGTTAAGCATGTGTTCTAAGTAAGTGTGTTTAAAAAGTAAAGCAGGGACGACGGGCCCTGTGCTGCACTGTCTAACCACTAACCATACCTCGTGTTCATGTTTAAACAGGAATCACTTGAAACCAAAAAACAGCCCCTAAGTCCTGTGTGCCCAAGATAAAGTGATATAGCGTGAATCTTTTAGAACTCAAAATTGATGTAGTGACGGTGTTTTTGGGATGACTATTGTTAATATTGATACATTTTTAATCAATTATCATCAATAATGTGGATATAGTGACTAAAAAGGTAAGGAAAACACTCGTATAATATTACAATATCCAAAATCTACGATGAAAAGTCCTCTTGTATCCTGATATCCATATATGAAATGTATATACTGCAAAGCCCAAGATTCATAACTGCCAAAACCTGCTAAGTTTCTCAGAAGAATCCCCTGGTTTGCTCCTGAGGTCACAATTCTCCCGTATATCTCCCGATTAATGACAGTTTTTCACACTTTTTCCCCTTTTAACTTATCATAACCCGTTTCTGGCGCTGCACGGCGTGTAGTATGCTGTACCACTGCACCCTGTCCTCCCCTCCGAGCGAGAGACGAGCAGAGAAATGTAAAACAGAGAGAATATTTAAACAAATTCTAGACATCCTGGGGAGAAGAATTCCTATTTCTTGTGTACATTTTTAAAGGAAAAAGGGACCGTACAATCTGCCACATTGATTTTACTCTTTATTGTTTAAGTGTCACAAGAATGCAGGAAACTAAGTCCATTTTAGGTAAAGGTCGGATCCCAGAGCCATGCTTTGGTTTCGAAATGCTCCTTTTTTGAGGTCTCAAGGTTGCTTATAATCTTGACTATCATGCAAACACAGCACCTGAGCAAACTTCCATTTGGTTTTTGAAACCAGAAGCATGCGATTACTTCCGTCTGCTGCCGTTTCAAAATTTGCTGTCCCTAACTTACAATAAGATGCTCCCCTCCTTCCATCCTCTTTCTCCTCCTCCTCTTATCTCCATCTCCACCACACCTCACCCTCTCTGCTATCTTCCTGACTTCTCTCCCTCTGCATCTGCGCGGATGTCCTCTTTCATTATTCCCTCATGTCTCATTCTCTTACAGCATCCCACCCCCCCTCCTCCTTTGCTCTGTCTCCTCCATTCTTTCCTCATTCTTAGCTTTTCCTACCTGTTGTATTCACTACCAGCCCGTGGTAATGCATATTTATTGTCTTCAGCGGGCTTGCCTCATCCAGCATGCAGCGGCTGAGAGTAAATCTTCCCCCTTCCCTCGGCTTACATGCAGCCTTGTCTACTGTCGCGGGCAACACAAACACCTATTATTTACTGTGTGATTTATTTATGAATTAAGTCTTTTAACTTTTTGCTTACATCCATTTCCCAGGGTGGGGAGGATGCCAGGGCTGATTAATTGTGGGTTGCCGTGCCCAGCAGAGGCATCGTCCTACATACACACACACACATACACACATACACACACTCACAGGCTCCGTCAAGACGTTTGCATAGACACCCTCGCTCACACATGTATGCATGCACATGGCTATATTACCTAAGGGGCAAACACAATGTGAAAAATCCATTCACTGGAAGGACAATGCCACTGTTGCTTCAATCTTTTTCCATAAGAGCAGACTCCCCTCACAAGGACTGGCAAATATAAATGTTAATGTTATTAAGGCTTGACAGGACGTTTGCAACAGATCCTAGATTATACCCCTTGTATCAACTGCTGAACTGCAAAGATTTAGAGAGGTCATGTCATGCAAATTCCAGGTTCATACTTTTATTGGGGAGTCCTGGTAGAATAGGATTACATACTTTTATTTTCAAAAAACATTATTTTCTCATATGGTGATCTCGCCTCTGTTCAAGCTTTGGTGAGAGTTTCACATGCACATTACTTAACGGGCAGGACGTAGATCAGAGGCAGAGCAAGGCGTGTCATTCCGAGCAAAGTAGTGTGATCTAAAATAACTGCGCTACAGCATTAGCAACTGTATGTCTGCTGACTGACAGTAGTGTATATATTTTATAATAAATGCATGAAAATATATATTTATAAAATGCCTGTTGAATAGTGATGCACATAAATTACAGAAGTACCTTTTACGTGCACAAAAATGCTACATAAGACAATAAGGGAAAGGCAAAAACCCTAAAAAGCATTATATTACCTCTTTAATAAAACTAAATCCGAGCCCAGAAGAACTCATTTTGTGGGCTGAACCTCCTTGATGCAGTGAGCAAGTTTAGTTTGAAAGAAAAGGCACCAGTTTCGCTGTATTACATCCAGTGCTCAATATGTCCGTGCATATCGGACTCACTGACTGGAAGGGCGCTCTGCAACACCAGAGCTATACAGCAGCACCTGTCGGAAGAGAGGGACTTGTTATGTATCATGCGCCATCTTGAAATTTATATGGACTGTTTAATTTACTTACGTAGACCTTCACCTCAAACTACTTCTGGTGAGATAAAAAAAACTTGGGTTTGGTTAAGTTTAGGCATAAAAACAACTTGGTTAGGTCGATGGAAAGATTCAACCCAGTTGCCAGAATAAAGGTTGACAATATAAGTTTCTGCAAACCAAGGATATGTTGCAGCTTTACATTTCTACATGTTGCAACCTTGCATTTCTTTAGGTTCAGTTTTCTTTTTTATGTTGTGACAACACTATGCTTGTAGTCTGGTTAGGTTCAGGCACACAAACCACATGGTCGGGGTTAGGAAAACATCATGTTTTGTCTTAACTGGGCCGAAAAATCAAGGTTGGAATTTAAAAAAATAATGAAGGTTAGTAGACATAGTTGATAAAACAGAATAGTCTGACATTTTTTTCTTCCTCCTTTGCTCTTGTAGTAATTGTAGCTACTAAATTGCCATGTAGGCAGTGTAGCATACAAGCTAACATTTGGTTATGATACCAGAGATACAAATTTAAAAAGAGAGCCGTGCTGTACTTGTACGTATTGTCTTTGCTTATCCAATGTGAGAATCACACACAAAGGGCTTCACGCACAGCTCTAATACACAAATACATCAATTATTTAGGTACGAGCTTAAACACCAATGCACACAAAAGGACTTCTCAGGGGACTCTATTCTTAAGTACATCTAATGCAACAGTAAACAAACACAAAAGAATGTGCACACACACACACACACACACACACACACACACACACACACACACACACACACACACACACACACACACACACACACACATACACACACGTACACACACACAAACACACAGGTATGCACACACACTAACAGTTTGTCTTGATGGGCTCTAACTCTGAGTGCAGGTGAAATCAACTTTCCTCCTTGAGGTTCCCTTTGGAATTTCATTACCTGTACTTGGTGCTTATCGATCCTGTTATATACACTAGGCCAAGCAGCTGTTAAATTATTCAGTCTGGTTAAATAGGGCTGTTCCATTATTCAGAAGCGTGGCACAGTGTAATTAATATTGTAGAGATATGTGACAGGCCGGGTGGCATTTCACTCAGTGACAGCACATCGCCTGCTCTCTACTTTTGCTTTCTCTGTTCTCCTCCCTTGTATTTGTCATCGTCTTTTTTCTCTTTTGTCTTTTCTGCTTTCCCTTTTTGAAGAGTTTCTTTCCCTTCACTTTCTTTGTTACGCTTTTTAAAAAAAAAAAAAAAAAATCAAACCCTTTCCTGTATCTGCTCCTTATCTTTCTTGACTTTCTACTTCACTTTTCTTTCCCTCCACCTCTCATTTGGCTCTTTCAGCCTCTTTCTCTCTCTCCAACACTTTTGTCTCAATCTCTTCTGCCTCCCTCACTCTCTTCCACGCGTCTGATGGTTGCGTTGAAAAGTTAGTTGAGAGACTCAAAAAGCATCTGGGGAAATTCTCGGCGAGTTGCGTGCACGCGCGTGGTTGCGCGTGCATGCGTGCACATAATGGAGCGTCTTGTCTTTTTAATGCGACATATATTCCTCAGCTCCCTCCACAATGACCTATGTTGTGCGGCAGTTGTTAAGTTGTGACAGAATACTCCATTCGACAGAATATCTAGAATATTAAATCCTCTGCATCGCTGTATGTACAGTATATGAGAAAAAGGAGAAGAAAAGCTTTGGTGCTACTGTATCTTGTACTTGTTACAGCGTCCTTGAGCATCTTCCTATATGCTTGCACGCTCTTGATTAATGTGTATTCTAACAGCCATTATAGAAATCCCCATCCAGCCTATCCTCAGTCTGTCCTTCATTACTACTGCATTATTTTGTCAGTAAATACTGCATTGCAGCTGCCTTTTCAGCCTCAAGTAGAATTACTATAGATGAAGTGTAAAAAAAGGCCCAATGACAGCAACATTATAATTGCTCAGTGCTTTTCTTCTTTTGTTTACAGAAGTGCAAAAAGGAAAAGGAAATACTCATTGGGTTACATTTCTGGTTAGCAGCCTTGACCAAGGCACTGGCTTAGATCTGGAGCTGGTCCCATTGGCTGCTCATTGCTCCCCTGGGAAGCTTAAATGCAGAGGAGAATGTGTTTCACTCAAAATAAACTGTTTCCTCTTCTTTTTCTTCTTCTTCTTCGATCAGAAAGGGGAAATTAGGTGACATTACAGTTGCTCTTCATATAGTAGAAATGTCACAGCAGAGAAAATATGAGAAAAATGGACTGAATACAGAGTCGGTCACCATTTCTCTATCAATCAATCATGATACGCTGAATTCAAATAATTCCAGGCAACTTTTACTTTTACTGAGACCTGGTCAAACTAGAACATGGCACAGAAAATTCCTTCATGCATCTTTGCGAAAGTTCAGGAAGCTCGGTAACGTAGTCCCTACTCGTTCAAACTCGTTGGTTTGAACTGGCGACCTAACTGCTAATATGCAAGCTAATAGTTTAAGGGGTCACCAACCTTTTTGAAACTGAGAGCTACTTCATGGGTACTGAGTCATATGAAGGGCCACCAGTTTGATACACTCTTCTGAAATAACAAATTTGCTCAGTTTGCCTTTAGTTATATATGATTATTAATGATTAATGATACCCATCTATGTGAAGACACTGATCACGTTAATGATTTCTCACAATAATTATCAACGACTGACTTAACAAGGTGGGAAACAGATAATATCAATATTCAATTTCCATTTTTAGAACAGGCCTGAGGGCTACTGAAGTGGTCCTAGGGGGCTACCTGGTGCCCGCAGGCACCGTGTTGGTGACCCCTGGTTTAAGGTGTGTGGCCCAACTCCATTTAATAAAGAGTTTTACTGAAGAGGGGAAGAGAAGCCTCTGTGAGCTAACGAGCTCGCTAACTGTTGGCTAGTGAGCTCATTAGCCCAGTTGCTAATGAGACATGTAGTTCACACAGTCTATTCAAAACAGAATCACTGGCTATTATGAAATGTTAAACTGCATGCAAAATCATTGTTGTTCAGTAGAGCAGTTTATACAATGAGAGAGGAGATGATATGAAAGTGAATAGTGCTACATGGCTAAAAGGCTCCAGCAACTTTCTCCATTTTGGAGTCTGTTCCAACAAAGGTCAGCGCAGTCACGGCTTGCTGTTGGTCAGCGGAGAAAACTTCAGCAAAGTTAAACTCAGAACAAGAGAAGTTGTGCAGATTCACTTTTACCTGTCTGTAATTGATCCCACCTATTGGAGCAATTTCATGAGAATGAACCACTTTAACTTAACTTAGTTTAACACTTAAACGTTTCACTTTAGATGCTGGCTGCAGAGAGATTTTATGTGGCTACACTTGTGTGTATTGTGAGGTACTGTTCCACATGTCTGTTGACACCATGCACACACACACACATGCTTTCACTCACAGCCCTGAGTTTTCTCAGGAAGCCTCCTTGGCGTTGTCCTTCTCTTCCTCACGCAGCCAATTAGGATCCGTCTCCTCTCATCAGCACTCCTCCTCCTCCACTCTTGTCAAAGATCTTTGACAAAACAAGGAAGAGGAGACTTCAAAAGACTGTTGTCTTGTTTTTTTCCCCCCTACTTTCTCTTTCTGAAGCCCAGAGTGAAACTACAGAGGTGCCGGGATGACAACACAGCGAGCTCAAAGGGCCTGATGCTTTATGTGTGTGCAGGGAGGGATGGTTGATGCTGTTTGTGTGTGTGTGTGTGTTTTTTTTTTAAAGTTCAGTATCTTTATGTAAATCCATGTGAGAAATTGGCTAAATGCTCGGCCTTATTGTTCGTGGTGTGGGATGTTTTTCTCTACATATGCTGATTTACACACCATTGTTTCTCACGTCTGTCTCACGACCGAAAAAAAACTGCTTTACCTCGACCAATCTCACACTCTTTTTTTTTTTTGTAAAATTTAGTACTCTCCTCGTTAGTATCCAGCGTGGCGCTTGGCGAGCGATTTCCCCCTCAGAGGAGCGTTCTCTGTTCGCTTCATATTTGAAGAGTTATTAGGAACACAATGTCATGATTGCCTTCATTAATCTTTCATGATGGTTTTAGTTAATGAAAGTTTTAATCACACAATAAATATTCAGTTCGACTTGAGGTACATAATATTAATATATTAATATAAGGAGTGACGGTGTGGACTCAAACACGACATTAGGTGGAGGTGAGTGAGTGTAATCAGGCCTGCGCTGTAGTTTGCTGTGTGGATCCAGACGCACTGTGGGTGTATTTTGCCCCTGCCTTTGTCTTGTTGTTTTCCTGCTCATTTCCCCTCTCCTTTCTCTGCCTTTTCTCGCTGTCACTCCCTTCGTCAATCTGTTATTGTCTAACTATCCGCCCCCCTCAGGGGCTTTGAGTCTGACTGTTCTCAGATGCTACTTAATATTTAATCTACTGTTAAATAACACATTGTTGATGAGTCATTGGCTGTCTGTCAAACATATTTAGTCGCAGAGCGCTGTTGTGTTTGCAGGCAAAATATTGCAAATCTGGGAAATATTGTCCCGCATCGTTGAAGAAATGCCTCGAAAAAACATGTCAGCAACCTTTTCAAGCCATCGGGACCCTCCAGGCACAGTTTCCCAACTCTGGCTGGGCTTGTGGAAAGAAAAAAAACAAAACACATACACGAAAACTAGCATTGCTGCCATATTTGGCGCTTTGCTTCTCTTGCTCTGATCATAATAGACCCAGTGTTCTTCAGATAGCCTCCTCGTGTCCACGTAGAAGTGACCTCGGAGCGAAGGAAGGCACAAACAGATAGCAGATAGAAACAAACTGTCGACCTCTCGCCATCAGTCAAGAAGCACAGATGCCTATTTTCACTTTGTTTTTCGTATCTTCACCATGAGCCCCGTTCGGACGTGTCGCCTCGCTTTTGCAGTGAATTCTGGGGGCTTACTGATCATTCCTGTAAGCTAAGTCAGTATCTGATGCATCCTCAGTTGGAAATAATCCACTGGGATCTTTATCCGCCCCTCTGAGTTCTTCTGTCTGCGTGAGATTGCAGTTTGGCTGATATGCATTACATCAAATACGTCGTGGGGGATGGAAGTATTGCCATGTATAAAGAGAGCTAATATAACTACAGCAGACTGATAGACTGGCACAACTACCTTCCTAGAGTGTGAGACGGTGGAACTTTCCGTACAGGCCTCTTTATTCTGCTCAGGATCTCGTCTCTGCTGCACAGTCTTTACTCTCTTCCACTGAGAGTCTCATTGAAGTAAGACTTTAGTTCAACTTTAAGTTTAGCATACAAGAAAAGTCTGAACATCGTGAATCAGGGGATGATTTACGTCACGCTGCTTTGAGCTCGAGAGTTCCTAGCATAATGTTTAGCCTGTAACTTTTGGAGACCTTGCGTAGTTAATAATCACCCTGACGAAACTCGCCGAAGTTGTCTAAAAATGGTCGCTTCCTCATTTAGTAAGCACCCAGCGTCATCAGCTCTGGGCACCGCAGTAGCCGCCGTTTGATTTTTTTCATGATCTGAGGGGGAGAAATGTTGTATGTCTCGATAAAGACAGGAAATGAAACAATCTCGCAGGCCATCAGAGGACATCGCTTTTCAGATATCCAGTCTATCTATATGGGAGCATGTTCATAATACCACCTATTCATGCAGTATCAATGTGTGATACCTCTAGTCTGTGTAAGTATGAGGCTTATGATTGCCACAAGTAGAAAAGTGCATGTAATATAAGGTGATACGCAGAAGTTTTATACATTTATGGATATGTAATGGACGTGTACAAGCGTGGACTCAGTTATCAATATATTTGACTGTAAGCATGTGTGTATTGCTGGCTTCCTTCATGTGCTAGGCAACGCTGACAGCTGTCAGATCTCCCTGGCTAAGTGGCACTACATTAAGTCAATTGTTCAGAACTACATGTCTTTATTAAATCTCATCTGCGGCTAATGAAAGGCTCTCTCACGTGTCAAGGAAGCCAGTGGATCTGTGGAAGTCGTTGTGTGACGCTGGTTAGCCGGTGTAGCTGGTGTAGCTCGGGAGGTGGCTGATCATTCATGTAGGTTGTTAAAGTAAATAATGAAGAGAGGGAATTACAGAGATGTTGGGATGTTGGGATATTATTTATATTATGCCGGTCGGAAATCACTGAAGACAGATGGAGACTGCGTCTTTAATCAGTTTAAAAAAGGAAGAATATTGTGTGGAATAAACAAAGCAGAACCTCTGGTGCTGCAGTGTTGATGCTGTATAATTTGTTTTTCCAACTGTCCATTATGACTGCATTTTAAAAGTGACATCACTGGAGGCAATTTATCAGGTTGCATGCAGCTTCTTCTGGAGCACTGTAGCACTCCTCAAGACCTGTAGACATACTTTAATGTATGACATCTGTGGAGTTGCTGTAAGTGCAATTTTAAGGGAACTTTTGCTTTACTTGGTAATTTTCCATTTTATACCACTTCAAACTTCTACTCCACTAGATTTAAGAGGCAAATATTACACTTTTTACTCCACTCCACTCCACTTTGATCACTTCAGTCACTGGTTACTGTGCAGGATCAGATTAATAATACAAAATACAGCTCACAAATAAATGATGATGTATATTATGGATTAAGATCAAACCTTACTGACATCTGGTGAGGAAATTCCCTCGCAGTTATATTTTAGTATTTAAAATAGGCTGATTTAAATCAGCTCCACCTTAACCAAGTGCAACATTAAGTCATAAATGTTGTTATCCAATTATATTGTAAATTGTATGTATTTTTACTTTTCGTGCTTTACCTTTGCATTTTTATTTGCAACAGAGTTTTACAAAGTGTTGGTTTGCTAAGTAAAACAATCAGACTGCTTTCACCCCAGTGCATGCTGGGATAAGCCCTTAAAGACGTGCCTTAAGCCAGCATTCGGTCTAATGGCCAGCAGGGGGCGACTCCACTGGTTGCAAAAGACTGTTCAATTGTACCTAAGTTTATGAGAAAATGACTGTACTTCTCACTTGATTTATTACCTCAGTAAACAGTGAATCCTAGTGAATTTAAGGTCTGTATTGCTAGTATCAAGTGTTCTTCAACAGCATCATGTTCATTTCGTACGCTATGGTCACGTCTGGAGTGAAATAGATGATGAAAGAGGGTACGATTTAGGGCTTGGGTACCGTAAGTTTGACTACCTCAGGTTTCAGTCAGATTCAACCCTTACTCCTCACCAGCTCCACCCTCTCCATATAATACGGTCACTTATTTGACTAAAAAATAAGATGGCGATGACAAATGGGTGACATGACGTTGGGATTTCAATTGGCCTAAACACAATAAGCAGTTCAGAAACAGAGGGCTGGATTTGGTGGCATAATTTATATCTTTTATATCAAACAAACATAACATTTCAAGTTGAAACGTTTACTTCTCCAGATTAACCCTGCTTTTATATTGACCCAGCTTTGGCTTTTTAAGCCAAACAGCCGTATGAAGGTTATCCTTGACCAGCTGTCCCTGTCAGGTTGTTTTAGCGTGCAGCTCGCTGCTCCAATTTCATCTACAGGCTCTTCCAGGGCAAGCCTATAGGTGATAATCCATCATAGCTGATGGTACGGGGGTGTGCACACGCACACACCGACACAGCCACACACACATTTTGAAGTTTCACTTTTTAGTAATTCATTTTCTTCTCCCAAAAAACTGAATTATTTAGCTTTCTGAAGACCATTAAAGCATACTGCGTGAAACACATACAGCCAGGAATGGTGTATGGGTAATGTGTGCACGCACATGTGAGTGTTCGGTAGCTCATATTCCTCCTGCACATCACCCAGAATTCAAATTGTACAGCAGATTGAATTATAACTCTCCTTTCACATCATCTAAGAAGTCTGACTTGCAGTTATTGTTAAAGATCACCTCAGAGCTCACCTCTCCTTCCCCTGCCTCTCCTGCTCTACTGTTTCTCTCCCTACATAAACCTCTGGACATCCTGCTAAAGAAGTGGGATGATTGTTGTTACGGGGTTTATGCTTGCTGTGTATTATAAACCTCTTAGCAAATGTTGCAGCTTGTATGAAGGGCAGTGTTTTTGTAAGCGTATTGTGAAGCTGAGCTCTTTCCTGACGAGACACATATATGCTTTTACGGAACAGTTGTTAACATGGATTGTCTCTCCTTCTCTTCTTCTCTCCCTCTCCTCCACACGCACCTTTAGCAAATGTAATTATCACGGCTTGTCTCTGCCAAATGCAGCAGATGTTAGCCCCCTGCACACCTTAACAGTCTTCCACAGTTCCCTCACTCTGAATGATAAACAGTTAGCAGTTTGGCATGGAGCGAGAACAGCGCTTCATTACACTCTTATCATGTCAAAAAAATCTAAATACTCTTCGTTACCGCGTTGGCATCAGAAACACCTGACACAAAAAATCCGACTGTGAGCGGTGAAATGCAGTTCATGCTCTTAGCTCATTATCTCAAACTGTAGTTACTGAATTCAAATGGCAATATGTTGATGAAGCTTCTCAGTCATCCAGGTC
Source organism: Diplodus puntazzo (assembly GCA_963678695.2). Taxonomy (NCBI): domain Eukaryota; kingdom Metazoa; phylum Chordata; class Actinopteri; order Spariformes; family Sparidae; genus Diplodus; species Diplodus puntazzo. Next base: position 9,350,298 of record OZ023155.1, on the reverse strand, counting down.
ATGGCAATTCTTAGTGATGTATCATAGGAAACTGGATGTGTTTCAGTTTTGTGAAGATGTTTCACCTCTAACCCAAGAGGCTTCTTCAGTTCTAACCAGCCGGAGGGGAGCTGCAGGCTTTTAAACCCTGTATGGGAGAGTCCTTACAGAGTCAGTGTGAGCTCCGAGTGTCATTATGGCCACTCGTGGGCGAGGTGAGCCCAGCCAACATTCACACCTGAGCTCACACTTTTCATTAATGACTCTGTACGTACACTCCCACACAGGGTTTAAAGCCTACAACTCCCCTCCAGGTAGTTAGAACTGAAGAAGCCTCTTGGAAGTGAAACTTCTTCAAGAAACTGAAACATATCCAGTTGCCTACAATACAGCAGAACTGTGTTATTAACTTGTAATTAATTGTCTTCTATTGTGTTTTGATCTTACTCATTGTTCTTTACTTGTATTTTTTTGTGTCACAAAGGGCAGAAAATGTCATCAGCCAGCTGCGCTCATTTATCTCTCGTCTGGCAATAAAGCCCTCTGGAGTCTTGACTTGAGCAAACAAATAAAAAAGCCCCAAATCGTTATTTTTCATTTCCGAAAATGACACTTGACTTTGTCTCCCTGTCATTTACACTTTCCCCCCATTTTTCTCCTCTTGTCTCACCTCTGAAATAATGATAGTTGGAAGATTGTTGAGCTCAAGTATCCGAATACAATGACACTTGATTATTTCAATCTTTACACAGTGAACTGGGCCAACGTTATAGCCAGAGATGCGGACTCAAGCCATTGTGGCCTGGTCTCGCGTCAGCTCAGTCACTGTTCTGATGACCTGCAACTTGACTCAACAGAAAATAAATTACTTGAGACCCGACTTAGACTGAAAGACTTTTGATTACATTCATTTCATTGAATATCAATACACAAGTTTGGTTTATTGTCATACTTTTTGAACAGGTTGGATAAATTGGTCAATAACATCATGATTTGATATCTTGTCTTTTCTCTTTATAAAGACCTGCAGGTAAAATTAAAGTCTCTTGGGTAGGAAAAAAGTGACTTGATTTGACTTGTTTGAGGCTAATTGACTTGAGTCACATGTCTGTTATTGCATTATTTAATTTGCTTCTTTAAAATAATAAAGATTCTATGAAACAGCTCAAAAAACACAATAACTCCATCTGTCTTTCCATCCATCCATCCATCCACAAATCTGTCTAACCCTCTTGATGGACTTTCTCTCCGCGCAGCTGTCGAGACCCGCCCGTATTGTGAGCCAGCACTTCATTAAATCCCGATAACAGCTGAGAAAAGCCCGCGTGAAATCAAGTGTGACACATTAATGAAGTATTATTTATCAGCTGGTTAAATGGATCCAGTAGTTCTGTGTGAGACCAATATCAATATCCAAAGTCTGGCTGTTTTGACAGCCTCACGGCGAGTTTCCATTTAAGTTCTGAAGTAATTGCAGCCGTTCTTTTCTCTCCGTCTCTCTCGCTCGCTCTTCGGTGTCACCATTCACTGTAGTCTGTGTCCCTACCTTCTCTTAGTGCTTCATCCTCTCCACGTCCTCTCAGTAGTTCTCTACATGACTTACACATGTGGGACATTTTCCATTTGAGCCTTTCTTCCTCTGTCTGCCTCAGCATTTCTGCGTCTGTGACTCTTTTTGTCTGTCTCTCTCTCTCTCTCTCTCCTTCAGTTTCAGTTTTCCAATTTCAGCCCCTTTATTGGCATGACCGTTAAAATGGATAGAATACGTAATATCTTGCCTCTGCTTGTGAGGATTTTTTTCCCTCCGCTGGCCCCCCTCACACACACACACACACACACACACACACACGCACACAGACACTCTCTCTCTTTACCTCCAGCTCTCACACTGACCTTTTATTCAAGCGTTTCTTCTCGCTCTCCTCTTTATCGACATCCTCTCCTAGTACCTCCTTCCTTCCCACCACTTCACCCGGACTGACCGCCATGCATTGTCGGGCTGCCCTGCCGCAGTTTCCTTGGAAATGTGCACGCATGCACGCATGCACGCAGACAGAATCCTTTTTCTTTTGTTCACATGCTCTGCCACTGTGTCAAATGCGCATCTTGCCTCGTGTGTGTGTGTGTTTTAGTGTGTGCCATCAAAGTGAGTGGGAGCATTTTGGTTGAATAGAATAAGGTCAGGTTGACAGCCGGGCAGGCGGATGATGTGGGGGCACATGACCTCCACGCCGCGCCGCCTTGTCTTCACCACTTCTCTCTCCTCTCTCCTAAATACAGTGCTTTTCTCCCCCCTGCTCTCATTCCTCCCCTGTCATTTGAGTGTTTTTCTTCTCTCTGCCGTGTGACTTTCCGTTATCTCTTCTCTCCCCTCCATCACAGCGTAATCGCAGAAACCACAGGGCAGGGAGACTTTTTACTTGTCTCTCCTCATCGTGGCCATCCTGCTCCAGAAAAGCTACATCAACTAGAATAACCATATGTTACACCTAAGGTGATTTGTGTGGCATATGCTGCACACAAAAAACAGAAAACCACACACACACACACACACACACACACACACACACACACACACACACACACACACACACACACACACACAGGATAAAAGAAGCCAAACCTTTGCTGCAGTTTCTAAGCCTCGCCAGCTGTTACTGTCCTCTGCTTGTTTCTCTCTCTCTTTCTACGTAGCTCTCATTGTATTTTCTTTTTTGTATATTCTTTTTTTTTTGCCTTAGCAGATGCTCATGTTGCTCTGAGAGACCCAGAGGTTTAGTGGGAATTATGGTGTAGGAAGTGTGAAGTGCAAATCTCAAACATCACTTACACTTCTACAAAAAGGCATGAGGGTGCCGTGCGTCTCGCCTCCTCTTCCCTCTCCTGTCCTCTAAGACGATTAGTTTATTAATGGTATTAAACAGAATGGAGAGTATACAGTGGAGTAACAGGGCAGTGGGCATAGAGAGGCAGATAACCTGCGACAACTGTCAAGGGATGAGCTTAAACAGTAGATAGCAGAGGTTCATGGTCTGCTCACAGGGGTGCGCAATTAAGCTCAGTCTGAGCCTGTTAAAAGATCTGAATGATGATAAGTTGTGAAAATGCCCAGCAGTGGGGTTGTAGCTGGAGGTAAGACATGTATGTGTGTCCATAAGAACGCTCTGATATGATTTAAGGGCATTGTGATCCTCATCGCACTGTTTAAAATCTTGCAGCAGTGCTGTTTTTTTTTGTAATCAGCCAAACTTAGAACATCAGACTTGTGATGATGGTAACTCTGTACTTAATTAGTTCAAGGAATCTGCGAGGAATGCCATGATGTGTTTACTGACCTTCGGGCGCAAAGGAGATGTTGTTTTTAGCAGCACCAGCCTCCACTCTGAGGATGTGTGTTTGTGTGTGTGTGTGCGTGTGTGTGTGTGTGTGTGTGTGTGTGTGTGTGTGCGACTTTATCTGAACACTTTCAACTTTAATCAGGACATCAATATGTGCCGTTGTAACTCTAACTGCACTCTGATGCATTGTTCAGGTTAAAAAAATGGAGGTGATTGAGGATGTTGTTTCTTTCACGTGAGGCTGAATTACACAGCTACTCAGGTATCCAGCAGTAGGCCTAATTGTCGGTCATGATGATTCTCATGTATATTTAAAAATAAACACATGTACATACAGTTTATGTACATGTAATCAAATTCCTAAACTCCAGTTTGGCTCTGTGAAAAGGGAATGTTTTACAATGTGTTCACTTACATGACTTCTCATTTTGCTAGTGCTGAGATGATAAGCTGATTAATTAGTTTTTTAACATTTCCTCATAATTAACTGATGCATGAAGTAATTTACCAGGCAACAAAACCAAGAACATACATGCTATGCTAGCAGCTTTGTGTGGCTGAAGGCACAGCTGAATGCTAACACTGACATGCTACTGTAACAAGCTCACAATAACAATGGCAACATGTTGATGTTAAGTTCTTCTTAGTAAAGTATTGTAAGTTATAGTTATACTTCATTTGATAGAGACATTTCCTTTTTCTCGAGCAAAGCGGTGGATCAGCCGACTGACAGACATGTCGGCATTTCCATTCCAAGAGCCATGCTGCTCAAATAGCTAGAATGCCAGAACAATGTCTGAAATATCAGTGATTATTTTCTATAGTTTCATATTTTAGACACCAAGCATTAAATCAAATAGTTGAAACCAAGAGTTAAACGTTATGATAAGTGAAAAACACTTAGCTGCACACTTAGCCCTACACTCCACAACTTCATGGTCATGTTATGATATAACCATTCTGTCATTATTACGCTATTCAAACTACTTTCAACAAGGTGAATAATGTCGCAGACAGGTTGCTAACATTATAAACATAGTGAAAAATAGTGGAAATCTACCGGCGGAACCAAAGGCCTATGAAATGCCAGAGCTAGCCCGTTCTAATGATTCATCGACATCCAAAGAAAGTTATATCTGATGCTTTTTCATCCTCTACGGCCCACTAGGTCAAGATAGGCTGATATCCCATAAATGATATTGTCTGCAGAGGAGGCGAATATCAACTTGTAAACTCTGTCGGCTGGTGTTAAAATTAACTGGCTACGCTTTCTCTTCCCTCCCGTCTGTTTCAACACGACGCGTATGAGATGCAACAGGCTTTGTGAATGGAGCTCTCACAAAGAGAATGCCTGTCATACATTTTTCTTTATACCACCCTACTTCGCTCCTTGCTCTCTTATGGCTCCCCCCTCTGTCCATCTGTGCGAAAGATCTAAGTGGTTTTCATCTCTTTGTCGGAACTCTGCCTCTCTCTCTCCGTTCTAGTTATCTTTTCATCCCGGGGAAAGCTCAAGTGCGGCAAACACGCTCTCGCGGAGTACGAGTCATGTTTGACCGCGCTCTACAAACCCCAGATCACTTCACATCACTCGAGTCCTCCTCACAGCAGATGCAACACATAATCTGCCATCGATGCGTTGTTGACTCTCTTCTCCCCGTCCACATTTCAATTGTCATATTATCTACGTATATTGAAATTGATTGATTTTGTAAAGCAAGTATGGGATTTGGAGGCTCGATTGCAACCTTACCTTTCTCTTCACCACTGAAGATAGATTTTAATCAGATGTTCAGATTTGAACTGAACAAATGGCTTTTGGAGCTTAAATTTATAGGATCAGAGTGAAGCACTGGACGGTTCTAAGGGAACCTACGGTGAAAAAAGTTTTTAAAGAAACAGACAAAAAAAAAAATCTCATATTGATGTCAAAAGAAGCTTGGTTATGTCCAGAGAAGCTGGCTGCATGAAGTAGAGATCTTTTGAAATTTCGTCTTCACTCCCTTTTCTCAAGGATTGCATGCACCGCGCCTGCCAATAATCTATATTGAACAATATTTCAAAGAGAAGATTCACTGTCCTTGGATGTGAAGCCTGCAGTGCTGCAAGAAAACTGCTGCTCCTCTCTCTCTCCTCTCTCTCACTTTCCATTACAGTTTTTTTTGTCTCCCCCACCTCTCTGCCCTTCCAATCCACCCCTCTGCTCTCCAATGATCCCCCTTTATTAGCTTCTGCTGTCATCTGACACTTTTGTTGATCACACAATCTCTTTCTCCTCTTGCAGTGATTGTGGTGGAAAACACACAGTCGCTCACTGACAAACACAGGTGTAGACACACACACACACACACACACACACACACACACACACGTAGACATCGCAGCACGTATCACACACCATCAAACACGCCCCCGACACGGTGACTTCCTGATCCTAGAAAAGCCTTCCATTGCTGTGGATAAAACAAATGAATTAAGGCTCTTGTTGTCTGGCTTCGGGTGTAGCCGGTGCTGTTGGCTGTCGGACACACTCTCATGTCTCCCATCATACATATAGAAAAACAGGGCGGGCACAGAGGTGCTCAAAAATGCACAAAAGTGTGAGTGTACACTTTCATTACAGTGAATCCAAACAAAGGAGAGAAAGAACACACACTGAGTTGCTGGACATTTAGAGATCCATTATTTGATAGACTAAATATGTGCTCTATCTGTTCTATCGCTGTTTCTCTCTCACTGTGTTCTCTACTATTTGCACTCTGCATTAAGCTTGCCTCAGGGACGTGACGACTGGGGTCCGAGTGTGTGTTGTGTTCACGCTACCGTTGCCTTCACTGTGGTCATTTCATAAATACCGCTCAGCGTGCTGTGTGATCAGGGGATATCTGTGTTTTTTCACTTCCTTCATTTTTTTTTTTTTTTTACAATAAGTTCATCCTTCTCTGCATAATAATAACGCCTTCTGCATATATGACACATTCAAATTAACATTTTAATATGGCAATTTAAAGCAATTTACACGTATTAATCACTTTTTATTGGCCATATGTGAGTGGATTGTTGAAAGTTGGACCTTCCCCGTCTCTACCGATTACCTGTTCAAGTTGTTTAATGTTTCTGGACTGTGGATTTCTTAATAATTAACTTGAAACTGATCTTTTCCACGACAGCACAGTGGATGTGACTTTATGCCATATAGCCTCGTCTCCGTGCCTCTCTCTGCTTCGCTTACAGAGAGCAACAGCTGCAAAAAGAAAGATTCAGACATTTTATGAACTATAATATGGATGATATGGCTCAGTAGGACTTGAACATCTGCTTTGGTAAAAGGTTCAGCACTGACAGAGTAGACAAGTCCATTCACTAATTTATCTGCTCAGGTCTTGTTCATAGGGCTAGTTTGATATCACAGCTGGGTTAGCTAGCGTCAGCTACACACTGACCAAAGTAGATTCCACACACTGTCTGTCAACTCATGTGGTTTTAGCTTTTGTTATAATAATGCCGTGCCATCAAAAAACACAAAAACATTTTTTTTCCAGCCTCCTGAATGCACCCTGAGCTAACTTGCCACCTGGAGTCACCGCAGTCCAGTGAACTGGGGGTATCGCGTTCCTTACATCACCGTTTACAGGACTGCTCAAGCCACACATGGTGCCTCCATGCTCTAAATCTTAGTAACCAGTCCTGTAATAATAGTCGAACAAATTCAATATTGAGTCTTTGTTTCTCATAATCATAAAAAAATCAGCACAAAATACAATAAATTGACTCTTTCAGTCCAAAATGAGCATATTTTCCAAACTTTATGGGAGTAAACACAGAATTTTTATCAGCCAAAGTCATGACACTCTGAAACAAAATGTTCTTGTGTTTGAATATCCGTATTCATTTGTTGTCAAGGTAAGTGACCTTTCTTCAGTGTTAGAATGAGCATGAAAATACAAATAAGTAATATTAGATTTTTACTTGAGCAACAAAAGGGGACAAGGGGAGACTGAATTCAGTGGCTCCGATCACGTTAGACGATGGAAAATTCAGCTTTCTGGTGTTTATGCAGTCTGGGTTTGGAAAGCAGCACCGATTAAATTCATGATTATCTGTAAGATGCAACCAGGGAGGCTGTATCTGTTTAGAAACTTTAGTGAAACTTTAAAGTTACTTTATAAAAATACTGACTTACTGAAGGATTTACAGTTAAAGTAATTACTGGAGTTAAAAAAAGTTAAGCCAAAAAATTTGATTTGAACTTTTATTACGATTTCATTTATGAGTGAGTAAGCAGGGAAACAGCAATTTAAAGCCGATTGAAAGCACCGAAGAGGTTACTGAAGGTTAGTCCTTTCATTTATAACGGCCATTTAACGCTCAGGTCAGAAGCTAAATCAATGTCCCGGACCCGTTTTGATATCTAGAGCTCCAATCGAGCCAAAATGAAAAGGACGGGGTCGTGACATCAACCGTTTGATCTCTCTCTATCCTGTCTGCAGTGAGGAATCCTGATGAAAATACTGCTTTCATAAGGCCGTTTGTTTGTTTGTCTGTCCGTGTGTGTGTGTGTGTGTGTGTGTGTCTGTGAGGGAGAGAGATTAGTGTTTCTTTGGGTCAGATGAACACTTCCCTCTATTCCAGTTAATCAATAAAGTCTGTGACTTTCTCCCGGGGACCCACTCTCCACTACTCTTATCTCCTTCTTCCCTTTCCTTTCTTCCTTTTCTTTCCATTCCTGACCTGCTGGTGGGGGGGGGTGGGGGGCAAAGCATCTAAATGGTCTCTTGTGAATGAAGTGAATTGAGACAGAGCTCATCGACATGCATGAGCAGCTCCCATAAAGTAACTACGCATATCAATCATGCTCTGCGTGACTTCGTGTTCTACAGGATTCATGACCTTCTGCGGGATTCCTCTGGCAAGATACAGTAGTAACACACATACACACACACACACACACACACACATGCACAGACATTGACATATGCATGTGTGTATGCTCACATTTCAATGGCACACACACACACACACAAGTGTATTCACTCTTTCAACCACAAGCACACGCGCGCCGCTCAGCACTCCGTCAAGCTGTCACTGTGGTTTGACACCAGCTCTCCTGTCTCATCATTAGTTTTAGTGAGAGATGTCCTGTCCTCTCAACAAAAACAAACATGGCAGGCGGTGACGAATCAATTAATCAGACGAGGCATTTGCCGATAGTTATGTTTCACTTACAACTAATGCACATTGAATGTCTCAGAAAGTTTCCAATAATGCACGGACAACACATTCAATCAGCATCCCGCGGAACAGCCGTGATCGATGAATCATCAGCGTCAGATGGATTCCTGTCAAAACAGCAGCTCTGTATGACTGATGATCGCCTTCCACGCTAACCGAATTGATGCGCCTCTGAGCGGGACACAACGGCGTGCAAACGTTTGTGTTAATAACTTCTTCCCATGTTTTTTTTTTTTTTGTCTCAATGCTACAGCCTTTAGCATGATTTCGAAAATTTTATCTTGTACTAATTTCATTCCTTTCTCAGATTTGGTTTTTTTTGCTGCTGATCTGCTACTTGTGTTGCAAAAATGGATCCCAACCTAAATCTCAGAGTTGTTCTAGTATCAGGGCATTTCTTTAGAATGGCGGTTGAACCTAAGATATTCTTTCGTTACGTGACTAAACCCTCATAGAGCCTTATCACAGCCCGTTACCGTCACAATACATAAATGTACGGAGCGATTTTAAAGCTCCCAGTTGAGTTGCACAATTTAAACAGATCTGCCTAATGTCAGTACTACCTTACACACAAAGATCTTGACGCATGAAGTGTGAAAAGTAATCTAAGATGCTCCTTTTGTGTTGCTAAGCAACAAAGCAGTCGATGCTATGTATACATAATGCACACAGTGGGACGCAACACCTCTATTTAACTAGTAAAGATTATACACACATATATATATATATATATATATGAAAAAGTTGTTGGATGTAATGTAGAAGTGAAACATTTGCAGTTACAGTCTGACAGCTGCGTAAACTGTCCAGCTTGTTTGTTTTTCCTCGGATGGTGTGATCTCTTGGTGCGTCTGTGAGACCAGAGGAGAGAGTGAACCTCTCTGCAGTGCAACAGGTTTAGCCCTCTGGCTTTGTTTGCATCATCCCTTTGTTTTACTCATGATTGCATGGCCCCGTTGAGGAGCCTCCACCCATCCGGCCTCTCCTCCCTCTGGCCTGGCTGTCAGACTCTCCTCTTTCGCCCACCACATTTGCCTACTTCTGCCTCTGTGCTATGATTATCCACTTCCATTCTCCAGTCTTTTCCTCACACCATAAGCACCTCTTCCCCATTGATCTCTTTTTCAATTGCCTTATCAAAATCCCCGGTTACACGACTTCATCTCTCCGTCCCTTCTTCCTCTCCTCAGGATCATTCGTCTCTCTTTGCCTCCACTGCTCATCTTTCACTTCGCTTTTTCCTTCCCTCTCTGTTCTTTGTCTTCTTCCATTTATTTTAGCTTCTTTCCTATTTCTATATCCCCCCCCCCTTTTTTTTGCTTATCCTCTCTCCCTCTCCCTCTTCTGCCTCCCTCTCTTCCTCCTCTCCCTCTTGCCTTTACTTCCTCCTCCTCTCGCTCAGCCTCCCTTTCTCCAGTCGATCAGACAGTTGAAGCAGCCAAGCTGCCGGAGGCGAGAGCAGACAGAGGAGCCGCTCTGTCCGACCTCCCTCCCTCTCCGGAGAGGCAAACTAATGCCGACACGCCAATAAGCTGTAAGGAGACAATTATTCACCATTTATATCAGCTCTACGTCTTTCTGAGTTAGCGGAGCACACCTCTGGAACCCAGCTCCGTCACCCCACGTAGTGTTTTTTAATCCGCGCGCACTTTCATGGTTCACATTTTTTCATTTGCAGAGATGTGCACCGGGGAAGCTGTTGCCTAGAGGTTACAGTTTGCTTGTTACTGGAAGATCATTGGTCAAAAGTAAGCTAACTGAGAGATTCTGAGGGAGGGGAACATAAATAAGACATGATCACACATCCCACTGCAGCTGCTATCAACGTGCCCTTGAGCAAAGCAGTTAACCCCCAGCTTGCACCGCTGGCTCCGCTCAGTGTCCAGCAGATGAGGACTGTAATTGTACTCGGCAGCTCCCTTGTCTAAATGAGTGTAACTTCAGCTGCTAAGTAACAATAATGATAGATAAATGCTGCTTATTTTGTTAAACGTCCAAAACTGAATCATGCATTCCATTTTCTGTTTCTCGAAGAGAAGCTTTTAAAATCTAGATTTTGAGCGTGTTTTTTGGGGCGGGGTTTGTGGACTTGAACTTTGACACATTTCCTTTAAATAAGACACCACGCACTGCAAACACGACGCCGAGGTTAAGGCGAAGGATAGGGAACGTCGACTGAGCGAGAGGCAGTGAACGTAACAAGCATCTTGTTTGAATTTAGAGCTGCTGAAAGAGTAATGCAGCATACTCTGTGTGTGTGTGTGTGTCTAGCTACATATGCGCATAGATGCATGTTTTGAGATACAGATTCTGGAGCGTGTGTGTTTGGATGCATATATACAATACATTGGAGAATCTGTGGTATGCTAATGAGGTCTTGGAAGAACAATGGAAAGACCGAAGGAGGGAATGATTGACCTCCTGCTTGATGAGCAAGTCTTGTATCCAAGCGGGCATTCACACGCATATTTCCACGGTACAGTCTGGAACCGGAACCAACTGGGTCAAATGCACAAATGCGGCATGTGAATATCATACCACAAACATTCTTGCTCTCTCGTTTTATCCCCAACACATCCACTGTCAGAAAATGAGAACAAAAGCACGATGTATGAGGAGAAATATCGAATATCTGCTCTCTGTTGTCGGTTACAGTTGCAGATGCACGTATGCCGTTATGAAAATGCTGCGCTCGTACGGTCGACTATTTTAAGAGTACGGGTGTTCGTGCATTTACCCGCTTGGCCTAGGAGCACAGTCGAAGACGATGACTCAAGTTTTTTTGCAACTGGGACTGAATCTGCTCCACAATCGTTATTTTTTCCCTGTCTGTTCTATCTTGACTGTTTTTTGAAAGAGAACAAAGAGGAAAAAAAATCCTCCTCTTCTAAAGAAGAAAACGTCATTGAAAGTCACAAATGTGAGTGGACAGGCACACTCGCCGTGTCCCAGCACCTTAAGCTAGTTCCAAAACAGAGAACATGCGGCGACAGATTCGGAAGCCTTCTCTTATTTTGAACTTGATTTCTGGCTGGAGAATCGCGCTCCGCGTTGTGTCTGATCGAGTTGGAGTCTAAGGTGAACAGGCCGCCCACTTCCTTCCTGTCTGTTCAGTGATAACAGTTGTAGAGCGCAGTGAAAATTTGTTCTTCCTGTGAATCGATGCTAATCACATCATTGTGCTCCCCCGTCCCCCACGCCTCTCCCTGGGGTTTCACACTCCTCTCTGGCCTTTCTCCTCCTCACCCGCTGCTTCTCTCACTCCGTCTCCCCCCTCCTCCCTCCTGTCTCCCCTCATCATACGCGAGGTGAAGCCATCTGAGGCTGGTCGCACGCAAGCCAGCCCTCCTCGTGGGTCAGCGCTGTGCAGACTCAGATTTTGTAGCTGTCGCCACTGCACACCATCTGTGGACCACTCTCCCATCATGCATCTGTCATCCATTATTCCTGCGGTTTTTAAACTGTAACCCCGGTTCTATCTGTAAATCTTCTGAAGTCACCGACAAGCAGCTTTAAAATGCTGCTGAATTTGATCTATTGTAGGTGAGACTTGAGAGCTGTGAGACAAAGGAGGTGAACTCTTTAATTAATAGCAGTGGTTTGAAATCACACTGTCAGACCCGATCGCCAAACTCCACCAACCATTGATTTCAACACATTACGACCTAAACGGCTGAATAGGTCCGACTGCCAGTCACTCCCCAAACAATTTATATTACTGTTCTGATTGTTGTAGTGTACCAGCAAAAAAATTACTTGGTTCGATTTAGGAAAACATTGTGGTTGGGGTTAAAACATCTACATCATTTACATAACTGCAGTTACATTATGATGTAAGCTATTAAAATAACTGACTGTTCACTTTTGGTTTCTAGCTGGACACAAATGGCAGCGTCCTGTACTTCCATCCATGCATCTTTCTTTCCTACGTGGGCTTTCTGGTCTTCGCTTGAATACCTCCTTTACTGCCGTAATAATTACTATATCTGCTTGTATATATCTGTATATATGTGTGACGACTGCAGACCGATGACTCCGGTCGATTGGAGCCAATCGTTAAGTCCATCGAAAGAAAAGTAATTGCCAGCTGTTGTGCCAATCGATTCAATGTTCAGTGGCTTTTTTTAAGCAAAAATGTCAGTATTCTCCAGATGCTTAAATGTAGGGATTTGATGCTTTTTCTTCATGCATGATATTAAATGAAGAGTTTGGGGGTTTGGGGCTGTGGGTTGCACCAAAGAAGCAATTTGAAGATGTCACTTCCACCCTGGGAAGTTGTGATGTGCACTGAAAATGATTGTAGCTTGCTGTTCAATGTTTGATGAAACATCTCCTCTTGCATCTGTTTTTCTTTCCGTCTCTCCGCTGTGATTTACCATCCAACGTGCCTCAACACTGAGATCGTGCAGTCTGACATTAATTTGCAACCAACTTTCCAATAAGCCCATCTTGTACTTTGTGACATATGCTTTACTCGTAATACTTTTGTTACTGCACACTCTATACTAAGATTCAACCTTTTGACCTTTTGACAGAGACCAAAGTTTCAATTTTCCAATAAATGCCTGCATCTCTCATCAAACACCGACACACGTAACACTCCAGCATTTTCGTAAAAGGCTTTGTTCATGCAGATGCAGGAGTAATGTGATATATTTATACATCTGAGTCATCGATACCGGCTCTAGTATTACACATACACCCACAGGATGGTGACCTTTTTTTTTTTTCTGCTGCAAAGATGTTACTAAATACACGATGTGGTTTCTCTCCCTTTCTGTTTGTGTGTGTTTGTGTGTGGCTTGTCTCTCCGTGTGCGTGTCCACGCGATCACTCACAGCTCCAGCCAACGCCCAGATCGTGCACTCAGGCGCAGCGTGCAACGTCAAGGATGATAACATCAGCGAGAGGATCTACACCATCAAAGAAGGAGACACACTAGTGCTTCAGTGTATTGTTAAAGGGCACCCACGACCACAGGTAAGATCCCGAACCACCTGCTGATGGACTGTTTTACTTTTTGTGCTCAATGTCACTTGATATTAATGTTTCTAGTGTCTCTGAACACGAGCTGTCAGCAATCCATAAATAGACACAAAAGAAACTTCAGTTCATCAATACATTACATGCCGCACTCTGTAATCACTACACACTAGTTGAACTGATTATTGGATGGATGAACGAATTTCACACTTGGTTTATTCAAACTGGTGTCAAAAAGCCATCTGGGAAAAAATGTGTGTGGGAATAAAAGTTCAGAACGTGTATCGCAGCTTAATAACATAAATGCTATGTAGACATGAACAGAAAATTCCTTTTTTTCCTTTTTTCTCCTTCACATTTTTCTGCCTTTGTGCCGGAGATAGCCGCGGCCGGAGGCATAATGTTTTCGAGTTGTCCGTCCAATGTTGTTCCAGTTTTAGGGCAACGAGAGGTGAGAAACAACCCAGCGCCACAGCGTCTTGACTTTTCAAAAAGATTTATTCTGATTCCCAGAGCCAGACATGTACATCCCAAGGAGAATGAGCTAAGCTCAAAGTTGTCACAAAGTTTTTACACAAGCGAGTATCATCCACATTGTATAATATAGCCTAGTTGGATAACTGCGCTGTCCTTTCTACAAGCTGTCCCTTAAAGAAAACGAACTTGACTTTAGTCAAGCGTGACCTACGTCCAGCTGTCCCCGGGCCGATGAATACTTTGTACAGTTCAAATGCCTTACATCAGAGGTTACAGAAGTCAAAATGTAAGTCCAAATAAATCATCAGTGAGGATAAAAAAAGAATTGTAAACCATACTGACTCTCCGTTTATCCGTCCATCCACCCACCCACCCACCCATCCATCCATCCCATCCATCCATCCCATCCATGTGAACATAAAGCATCCTTTTCACCTCATGGGATTTCTTCAAATTTGGCACAAACATCCATTTGGACTAATAGTGATAAATAATTCATATATCACTACATATATCACTATACATAATTCATTGCCATCATTCAGAAAGCAGAAATTTCACTGAATTAGTTGGATACTGAATTAGGGACACTGATCTTATTTGCCCACCATGAAACTGTGCTAATTGATCAGATCTTTAATGCTGTCGGCCTGAGGATGTGCGTAGAGCATCCCTGTTTTAGAAAATTGCTGCTGCCTCTTGTTCTATCAGAATCATCTTGAACCTACACACTGCCAGACACACACCAGTAAGTTCGCCATAAGTTGATGTTGAGCCTCAGGTTGTTGTTGCACAATGTCACAAAGCTCTCCATCAGTCCTCCGTACTCCGCTTTAAAAATAGCCTTGAAGTGAAGACTGCATGTTTCCAACTGGGAATTACTCACTGGAGTCAAACATAGAGACAACTTCAGTTTCGCCGTGTACTACACTTAATACCTTTTATGAAAATCTTCTCTACGTAGGCTGTGTAATATGACTAGCGAGGCTGCACATTCTAGTTTTCTATATCAATATTAATATCTCTGTGATCAGTCCGCTGCATGCATTTGTCTGAAAAAAAACTGTTCCATCCCTCGGCCAATCAGAGTTGAATTCTTTCGGTGGCAAGCTAATCAATGAGCCATGATCCGCACTCACACCCCGCTTCCGTCATTACGACATTCTATATTTGCTAACCTTTCCCCAGACCTCAGATTCAAGCTCATATCTCTTTGTGTCTCTTCATTCCTCTTCATTTTTTCCTTTCACAAATATAGCAGAGCCCAAGGTCTTATCAAGCTGCTGATGTGGTTGTAATGCTTGAGCAGCACCTTTAAAATCTCACTTTGTTTTGACACGAGCACGATGGGGCGAAACACGCCGGTGACAGAAAAGGCCGCCGGCGACGTGGACACATTGTGTGATTAGGATCAGTTGCAAAACATCCACCTGGCTGGCGTAGATTTTTGTGAAACATCCGTGAGCCACAATTTCCGCCTCTACTCGCCTTACAGTGGCTCCCACTAAAAACATACACTGCGTCAGTGTTCTCAGGTGGACTCTAACAGTGGTTGGCTTTTACCTGAGTCTTCCGTGTTGTCGGTGACTCACTCACTTTATTTGGCTCAAACATTACCAAAATGGGTTTGATGAATAAGCGCTGCAGTAGTTCAGGATTTAGAGAATATGCTTGCTACTTAAAGGTCATGGGATTAATTCCCACCGAACAGCTGGTCGGCTGAATGCGCTCCGCCCTCCCGTAGACACTTATTTACAGTCTACTTACACTTTCAGGCTAACTGCGCAGCTGACTTGTACAGTACAAGACACAAGGAGGGTTCATAAATACGCAACTCGATATATGATAAATCACAGCACGAAACTATTTGCCGTCCACTTCAGTGCACCACTCGATTTCCTTCTGTCCTTTTTTAGCTGCGCAGGAAGCAAGTGAAGAAGAACAAATGCTATTATACAACAGCTCCGACTGGGCTGCACATGCTGCGCTCAGATTAGTTGGTTAAAAAAAATAAAATAAAATAGAGAGAACAGCCTTTATGCTTTCTTAAAGACATATTCTGTAAATCAAAAGCATTTAAGCACATGCTCACATGTCTGAATGTACAGTATGTACATACATGGGGAGGGAGGGAGTCATGCCGTGAGGGGTCGAGGTGAAGTCTGAACAAATGAGTCTTGAGTCTTTTGTGGAAGATGGCGAGTGATTCTGCTGTCCTGACATTGGTCAGGAGTTTGTTGCACCACTGAGACGCCAGAACAGAGAAGCGCTTGCGTGTATGTACGCACACACTCACACACACAGGCACGCACACAGAGCAGTAGACTCAGCCAACACAGGACACATCTGGTTTCCTGGGTTGAACTCCAACGAACATTTTGGACCAGGGCCCCTGCGCGCGTTTGTGCGTTCATGTCTGCGTGAGCGTGCGTGCGCCTGTGTGTGTATATGTGTGTGAGCTTGCAGAGCTTGATCTAAAATGAGCGGAGATGACTGTGGAGGGATTGTGTGTATTTGTGTGGGAGTGCGTGAGGTGAGAAAAGCAGTGTTCCTCACGGGTGCATGTCCACTGGCATCACATCAGCATGAATAAAACAGTGCCCGTGTCGAGGCCATGTTTTCTTCTGTTTGTGTTTACGTGCGCATCGACATCGGGTGTGTGTGTGTGCATGAGTGTGTATGTGCATGAGTGTCTGTGTGTGTCTGCTTATATGATTCTTTGCAGACGAATCATTTGGGCCTAGCTGCAATATCTAATTACACCCTGACTTGTTGACCTAACCTGTCTATACTACTAACTGCGGCAGTCATTTCCTTCTCATTTGATCCATCCGTCTCTCCGTCACACGCACACACACTGCATTTACATGCCGTGTGCCCCTAAAACAAATACAGAAAACAACTTGTAATAAAACTTTTATTTTCACCAGCGATGGAATACTAATCATCATAAAAAGTACTGTGGAAAACACACACTAACGCGAGTTCATTCCCCTGCAGCAGTTCAAAGATGTAGGAAATTGCGTCAGTGATTGCTTGTTCTGTGGGTCGGAGGTGGGGGTGTATTTTGAATAATGATCACATTGGTCACATTGTCAGAATGTAAAAATTGTATAAAGTGTGTGCGCACAAGCGAGACTTACGCCGCCTCTGGCAAAGAGACACTGGTTGAGCGTGTGTGTGTGTGCGGTGTGTCTGTCTGCGACAGTTCGAGTGTATGCGCATGTGCTTCTCTGGGAGAAAATGAGTATGTAGACACACAGTAACAAACAAAAGCAGACAGAAACAAAAGAACAGATAAAGGAATGAGACGACGTTGCAGCGGCGCAGAACACGGCGCAGTAGCTTGATGCCCTCGGAGAGAAGATCCGAGGTTGAGACAACTTATCTGATTAAATCGTCAGTGTTGAGAAGTAAAACGTGTGTTTAAGGGTCAGCTCCAAATTGCATCACAAATGATGAAAGATTCAATCCGAGACCCAGTAGCATTCTGAAATAGTGGGGTTTTTAAACAGAAGGTTTACAGGCAGATTAAAATAAGGAAACCCCACAACCAGACTGTAATTGTTGCGTGCGAACCGTAACAAGCACGCGGATAACACCGGCTCAGGTGTGATCTGAGAAGATGTCAAGTGACAGCTAAGCCAATTTCAATTTTTCTGATGAAGAAGGCGAAATGCAGGAGAAAGCTCAGAAAAAGTTGACCTGTAAATTGAGTCAAGCACATTTTTCCAACATATAGTGTTCTAGTTGTGTCTCTCAAATCCAAATTCCTCAACCGGTGGTGACTTTAATTGTGGAAGCCACCAACAATGTTTCATATTATTTCCTTGCTTTTTAATTTAATTAATTTAACAATAATGTAGTTTTATCAACAAGATAAGATAAGAGAGCAGAGAAGAAAAAAAAAAACAGAACAAAACACAAATGAAAATCAGTTAAAACAGTTTGAATGTGAAGCAGGGAGGTCGTTGGTGACGGTCATTGCAAACACGATTTATTATGTTTCTGATTATTATAATCTCTTTTGAATAGTCCGTGGTTTGTTCTCTCATAGTGCACAAAATACAAGACCTAGTGGCGGTAAAACACCTGCAAAATGACAAAATGACACCTGCTAATGAAACACTGGCAGCAATCACACATGTAAATATAGATTCAAACATGCTGTAATGCTCTGTGTTCATGTTTGTTAGAGAGAGGGAGGGACGGAGATTAGATCATAACAGCGGGATGAAACAGTGTAAGGACAATTAAGGACAAAATCGAATGATGACAGACGACAGAGGCGCCAGAGGAATGAAGAAAGATCGAGTGATAAGAGATAAGAGGGAAAAATTGGTGATGCTTTCTGAGATACGGAGGAGGGAACGATTCAAAGTCGAGATAATTGTGTCTTTGTGTGTGTGTGTGTGTGTGTGATTATCTCAACGCGGGTTTTTGCATTATAGAAGGAGTAAGTAAAGATTTAGTTCAAACAAAGAACAGTGGTTTTGTGCTCCGATGCGGCTTTGATGCGCGACCTTTGTCTAATGTCATCCTTTATCCACCTCCCATTTGTTGCTGTCACCCTCCGCAGGTCGATACATTTACAAAGACAAAAATGTTCCCACCCCCCCCAAAAAAATGAGCAAACAGAAATCAACCGCCATAACCAGAGCAATAACATAAACAAACATCCTCCTAGCCTGTGAGAGGAATAAAGTAGAATAGAGTAGAAGTAAACAGCGAGTGTGCTGACCTCTGTCCCAGTGTGTTCTGCCGGAGTAGCACACTGCAGCATTCTGCAGTCGGTCCCTTTGGGCTTACAGAGTTTCCACTGCGCTCCATTGGCTGTATTGATAACCTGATCCCTGTCACCCCAGCTCTCCTTCATCCATCCTTACAGTTTTTCCATGCCTCCTCTCTCCTCTTGGCATGCGGGCCGATCCGCCATTGCAAGTTGTTGGTTTTGACGTAATTTGGTCGCTAAAGTGAACGCTCAGAAAAGCCTGTTCTCTTCTCTCAGTGTGTTTTTTTTATCACTGTTTGCCACAGAAAATAGACAGAATACCCACAACGTTAGACTCAGGGGGCCTTGAGATGAAAATAATCCCTGACACTGACCCGGAGGAGCGCACAGCCATTCCCGCCTGAAAAGCATATATTCATAACTCAAAATGAGGTGATTGGTTCGAGCTTGTTTAGACAGAATCGCATGTTGCTGACCGTGTGTGATGATAATTGGCTGCCTCACGCCTCGATTTTCTATCTATGCGAGTGCATTCAATCTGCAGAGCGTTGCGGCGGTTCTTGACATTTTTTGAGCCAATTAGCAGCGATCTCGGTCAAAAATACTGTGTACATGAAAGCCCTCATTCTAAAATTCCTGTGCGGCATACCCAAGGCTATGCTGTGGAGAGATTATTACCTACAGCAAGGCTGGTCAGTATTTTCAAAGCAGAGGGATATCGAAACTAACCGTTGCCGAATCGTGTGAGAACGCTGTAGCGTTTTTACATCCATACTCACAGAGATGGTCTTTGGTGTATTTGTGGATTCACAAAAGCGAACAATGTCCTTCCCTTTCTTCCCCCCTCCTCTCCGAGACATTTGTATTGGCCTGCAGGTTCCTACAGACACACAGCATGTTCAAGTCTTCTGGCTGCTTTGCTTTTATTTATGGATGTACTCCAGTTTTTGGAGTGAACGTCCTCATAATGCTCCCCGCATTCACCCTTCAGAGAAACAATACGCTTACAAATTTGCGCCGACAACATTTTAATACACTTGTTGATAAACGCGCCCGCCGCTGAGCGGACCACACTGAGTCTTTAAAAACATTAGAGCTTCATATTTTATTAATCAGATAAGCCGTTTCATAGCAGTTCAGAATCTTTTATCTGACTCTGGTTTCTGGCGTTTGGAGAGAGCCGCTCGTGTCCCACATTTTGATGGGTCTATTTAAGATCATAGGAATATGATGTATGAGTTCTGATTGGCAGTGGATTTTTTTTTTTTTTTTTGGATTCTCAGTCAAGCTGTATTACCAGGAAAGACTTTTCTACTGTGCATTACTTTTTAATGCGAGGACCATTTTGCTCGCAAGACTTAAATCCGCATATTCTCGGACTGTGATGATGTAGACTCTCCCATCCACTTTCTCTCTCTCTGTCTTCCCCCCCAACCTCTCTCAGAAGGAGGATCCAATTTAGCCATGTGAGGCCGGCCCAATAAATAGCTGCTTTACTGAGAATGAGTCTGATTGAGGATTTATCCAATCCTTTATCAAGACTGATTGTTTACCTTTGCCTGAGCTTGATTGGATTGAAAAGGGAGCTCTCCCCTGATCCATACAGAGGAGAGAGAAATCTAATCATTTCTCTCTCCGTCCGTCCTTCTTTGTCCATCTCTTTCTTTCTTCCTCTTTTTCGTCGTGGCCCTGTTCCCTCATACCATCTCTTTCTCCTCCTCCCTCTCTTTGTCTTTCTCACCACTTTCTGTGCTTCTCCGCAAATCTCTTCACATGTCTTTGTTCCCTCCTTGTCTTATTTCTCTATCCCGAACTGATCTTCATTCCTTGTCCTGTCTAGCTCCCCTATTTTTCCTTCCATCCCTTGCCCCATCCTCCATTTCTTTTGGGCTCCCTGTAGCCTCTATCGTCTTTACACTTCAGACCAACTGCAACAAGCCATACATCAAGTCAGCAACAGTTAGTTTAGCCGGAGGAGCAGCTTGGTTCAGGACAAGTCAATTTTGTGTGCATATCTTTGTGGAGAGACACAAACAGCCGGTCCATACTCTGTATTGAAATGTCTAAAAGCAGCTTTGTGATTTATTTTGTTGAATTTCAAACCCAGAGAAATCCACATTTACTCAAAGTCACTTGTTTCATTTGGTCGCTGTCACTACATCAGTTAAAAAGAATAGACTTTCATCAGCGTATACATCAACACTGAGGCGTTTTGACACCAGGAACATTTGTGTTTATTTTCACTACTCATGCAGTGTTTATCTGCACCAAACAGCCAGATTAGTTTCCTGTCCACCAGCTGTAAGCCAACGTTAGTGAGCGTTGAGGGTGTGTTTGTGCATCTGCAAGGTTAAATTCAGGACAACCCTTGGAGAATTAAGTGCTCAACAGAGACTCTGCTTCCCTCTATTCGTTTCCCCTCTCCCCTCTGTAATGTTATGCTCATGAAGTAAAGTACATTTCCACTACAGCTCCAGTCAGCAGTCAACATCACCAAGCACGAACACCCGAAAAGAGAGGTCAGCTCCACTGATCGCCGTTGCGGTCAGGTTGATTAACAGGGGTGAAGATAAATCCACATTTTAATCCCGAAAGTTTAAACGTAATCTCTGAGCTCTCCTCTCGTCGGTAACTGTTCCCGATCAGAGCAGAATCCGAGGTGACTTCAGGTGTTTATTCCTCCAGAGGGTCTGGCTCGAATTCAGACTTGTAGGCAACAGGCAGCCGAGTCGACAAACTAAGACGACGTTTTATGCTTCGGCAAACCACAGCTGTGTTTAGATTTGTGTGTGTCATACTAACCATATTGACTTTTCTGCAGTACGTGTCATGGCACATTTGACTTTACATATATATGACTGACTTTCATGTGTCATGTGTCAGACTTCAGACGGTATGGTGGCGTCCTTAAAGCTGGAACAAAAAAAGATGCCAAGCCATAGACCGCCAAGCTTGAAACCTCTGGATGTTTTTGACAAGACGTTCAGACATTTTCCAGCTTTGTTTGTGCCAACAAACAAATGATCTTTTCCTTACCCTAACCAAGTGGTTTTGGACCATGAGCACCGTACTGTCACAATATAACATTTTAAACTAGACATAAAGTAAAGTTGCAATATAAAGAAATGTAAAATTTCAACATATGTATGCAGAAACATACAGTGCCGACATTAATTCCGATGGATGGGTCAAACGGGTTCAGGGCAATGATATGCAATGATTTTCTCATATGCTATTAGCAAATTGATTATTTCTCTGAATATTTTTAGACTCTTCAAAGGAAGAAAGAAAAGATAAAACACACGATAAAACCTTCGTGTTAGAGGTCACCTAGAGGGTGCTTGTAGCATCACTCAAGTTAACTCCAGGGACAGCGGGGCTTTTAGTTAACAAAGCACTGTAGTCTCGCTCACAAAGCTTTTCTTGTTAGGTATACACACATAGGCACACACTCGCACAGACACACACACTCACATGGCTTCTTCAAGAACACAATAGGGGAGTAAATGGTTTTTCTGAAAGTGATTCCTACCGCCTTATTATTTATTCATGGGTCTGCTGGTCAGTGCAACCTTGAGACCGGCATGTGTGCGCGTCTGTGTGCGCATGATGAATTCTATAAGAGAGGTAAAGGTGGAGAGAGCCATAGAAGAGAAAAGTGGAGAGGCAGAGAGAAGCAAAGGAGCGGGG
This sequence comes from Diplodus puntazzo, assembly GCA_963678695.2. Classification (NCBI taxonomy): domain Eukaryota; kingdom Metazoa; phylum Chordata; class Actinopteri; order Spariformes; family Sparidae; genus Diplodus; species Diplodus puntazzo. The sequence goes on along the minus strand of OZ023155.1, from coordinate 9,327,867 downwards.
AGGGAGGGAGGGAGGGAGGGAGGGATGGAGGGAAAAGATGAGGGCTGTGGTCTGGAATATGGGTTTGGATTTCCGTCCTTGAGGGGTGAGTGGAAGGCGATCGATAGTGAGGCTGAAAGCAAGGCTGATCGGGTGGCAGCACGAGGCTGCACAGGCACTCAGTGGGAACACGACCTAGACACAAACAAGGTCAGCGCCTGACCCCTAACTGGGCGGAGGGATGGTAAGGAGAGGGAGAAGAGAGTGGAAAACGATGGGTGGAAAAAAAGGTTAAAGAGGAGGCGGAGGGTCAGTGGACAGGTGGGAAAGCAGGGGTTGAAGATGCAACTGAACTATTTTTCATCTCCCTGGCAAAATGAAGTCGGAGCGGCGGAGCGGACAAAAATAGACATGATGAAGGAGGTGAGACAGGGATGTGTGGTGATGGAGTAAAACGAGAAAAACGCGCAGCATCAGACACGGAAATCATTTACAGATCCCAGACGGAAGAGAGACAGCCAACCTTCGCCTCTCTTTGATGATACAACTCGCTTTTAAACCTCAAGAAAAAAATCGCTTCCGCCCACCATGAATAAAAAAGGCCTCATGATGTTTCAGCCCGCAACCAGATGCTTGAGTGTGTGAAACAAGAGTATAAATGTAAACAGGGAAATGAGATGCAGAACAATTGAACATAATTGAAAATAACCCAGCTATCGCGGGTGATTAGTACTCCGCTGTGAAAGGAGCAAGCTGACCACTGGCGAAAGAACAGGAAAGGGTCAAGAAATGATGATGAGCTGGCAAATTGCGTTCATTATGTTCGCTGAATTCCTTCAAAAAAAGAGGAGATGGAACATCTGCTGTAGCACATATCTTTAGGCAATGCTGCATCTTATGTACTTAGTGTGCTGCAACACAAAAGCCTTGTTTGGTGTTCATTCTGTGTTCTGGAAGGTCGGTCTGTTACTGGCACTTTTACGTAAGTATAGAAAAGCGAGGGATTGAGGTGTCGCCACTTTTAAAGTTGTGTCTTACAGTAGGCAGAATCGCAACACCGGGTTTGTTGAAAGTGTTTGGAAAAAAAGCAGTGGGCTGATCAACCTTTGTCACCGCAATCACTTATCAGCTCACTCATGCCCGCAGATCATTTGACGCCGCACTTTAGTTCAAATAGAAAAACCGCAACCGGGCTAAACTACTTCAGACGTGTCTGCGAGAGCACGCCAGCGAGTCTTTGCATCTGCGTCCTTGACTGCTCGAGACGGTGGAAGAGCTCAAAGACGAAATAAGATTATATCGCAAAGCAAAAAGAAGACAAACAAACAAGCAACAACAACAAAAAAAAACCTTAGTATTGTTAGTGATTAGTCTGGGGGTTACGACTGGACTTGACTTTACCATGTCTGTATGTCTGAGTGTCTCTGGAGCGTCTGCTGCTGTGGTAACGCACTGTACTTGGCAGACAGGCCCGTCTCTTGAGGCTAAAAATAATAAAGACGAAAAAAAAATCTGTATGTCTGTGCTGGAAAAAGTACAGTCTTTATATTGAATAGTGGCTAGACAAAGAAAGACGGATAGACAGATAGACAGATAGACAGATAGATAGACAGATAGATAGATAGATAGATAGATAGATAGATAGATAGATAGATAGATAGATAGATAGATAGTTTTAAAGATACTCTGGCTATTTATCAGTTGGACTTCTGTCCCTCCCTCCCTCCATTTGTCATTCCTCAGCATTCTCCATCATGCTATTCAGCAATGACATCATCTGCTCTACACACACACACACACACACACACACACACACACACACACGCACACACACACACACACACACAGCAAGAGCTCAAATTGTGCTGTCCCTTGCTTGTGCTAATGATCCACTGCTTGTTACAACTAACACATCCGACATGGGCGGAGCGTGTAAGGTAGCGGCTGACACTGCTGCTGACGGCTGTCGACAAACAGGCCGCTCGGTAGAGAGAGGTTCTGGCGTCTGCCGGTTCTGTCGGCCCCGGTTTGTTCCCCCTACGACTCAATCCTTCCGATGGTCAAGGTTATTTATAACACGGCACAAGGCGGGTACGTCGTTCGCAAAAACAAGCGATGGGAAACATCTGCTGAGCTTCATCATCATCATCATCAGCATCGTCAGTACCAACGACTTCACCAACACAGTCATTCAGTTGTCCGTATATATGGGTTTTTTTTAACGATCCTGACTTTATGGTAAATGCTGACGATTCCCCGGCTTCCTGTAACTCCATCGCTGCCTTGGTCTCACGTTACAGAGGCAGAAAGAGCGATAAAGGCATCCATATTGAATGGCAAGGTTAGAGAGAGGGGTGGCGTGTTCAATATCAACGAGTCAGTTTTTATTGAACTCTGAGCCTGTGTGATGTCTGCTTCGGGTGGGTGGGGTGGAGGGTGCTTCGCTCTGAAACAGACTTTATAGAAAAACAGGCTGATGGCAACTGTTGCTTGGTTTGGTTCAGATGCAGGCGGCTGCAATAAACGACGCGTGTGAGAGCTTATTGATGTGAAATCAATCGTGTTCATATTGACAATAATGGAGTTATGCCACTGGTGTAAGACAGTCCTGCCAATTACCCAGGCTATTGATTACACATTTAAACAGGCGATCGTTAATTAATGGAGATTAAATGAGAAAAAATGCCATATAACTCTCACGAATAATCAAATGTTGTCTTATTCTTTTCAACTCTGTTAAATTTCTACTTTACCCTCCCACATTTTCCTACGTGTCTGTTCCCCGGTCCTCATGTGTTCCCTGTGTTCCTGTGTTTGTTCCTTGGGGGTTTTCTGGTTTGTTCTGAGTTTTTGTATTTGCTTTGGTATTACCCTTCGCCTGCCATTTTGGTTACTTGGATTTTGGACTGTGGTTATCAGGGTGTCTCGCGGCGTCCGGGCCCTTTCTGTGCGAATTGTGACATCGCCTGCTTCGGCCTCTCTTCCTGCACCTCATGCCATCTCTTCTTTCGCTTTTTCTCAGATTCCTTCAGCTCCTTCGCTTCTCTCCCCTCCTCTTTCGCAGCTAATGTCGGCTCTCCTGCCACTTTCATTCACCCACATTTCCCTTTTATATTCTCAGATAGTGACTTCCAGACAAGCGGCGATGCTTAAAATTATATTTATTACTCCCTCTAGTCTCTTCCTCTTGTATTCCCTCCAATCCCCCCCACCCCCCTCATCCCAGTGACAGATAATTAAAATTGATATTTCCATGCACAAGTTTATTCAGTCTTATACTGTATGTCATCCACACCTTGTCAGTTTTAGTCATTCAATTTAGCCATTGTTTGTAAGGCAGAGTGGGAGTGATTACCTCTCAGTTCTCTGTTCACCGGCACAAACTGTTATTACCAACCTGCACTGCTGCTCCTCTTGTCACTGTCATTTCTCTCTTCCTCCCCCACACGTTCCCTCCGAGGTTGCATCCAGCGTGCTTACGCATGTGTTTGTGTACGTGCGAGTGTGTGTGTGTGCGTGAGTGAGTGAGTGGCTCTGTGTGTCTGTGGGTCTGCGTCCGTGCCAAGTAGTATTCCCCGATAACAGGATTACTATCTTAAGCCTATTCACGGTAAGTGAGCCAGTTGGATGGATAAAGCACTGTATCATCGACTCCACTGGCGCTACATCAAGAAAAAGAGTTAGAAAAATTGTAGAAGGCAGGCCTAGCAAGCTCTCGGTCGGTTACTGAGAGAGAATATGAAGGACTTACGCTCTGTAACGCTCTGTGAAGCAGCGGTTGAGGAGAGAGAAAGCCTCGCAAGCTCAACATTGCTTAGAGTGATGTCAGACAAGGTAACAAGGAAGGATTTAACTTTTCATAGCAGTGTTTTACGCACTGGTTGATGGTAGATTACACTAAATATGAAAGCAGCTGATCATAATCCGCAATGAGGATCTGACTTGGCTCTTCCCCATTAAGGCATAAACACAGGCCCCTACGGGAGGGTCTTATGGTGTCTGGCACCAGGGCATCGGAGCGAATCCTTTGAGTCCTGTGGGTTCCGATTTAGGGCCTCCATGGATCGGACTTGTTCTGGCACATGCTACAGATGCGCGATCGGATTGGGATCTGGGGACTTTGGAGGCGAGGTAAATCTTGAGCTCTTGGTCACATCACATGGGCTTTTCCTGAGCAGGTTTTGTGTTGTGGCTAACACTTAAACGACTAAATAGGTTGATTGTCTTCAAAATAACACAAGTCAGAGTCTCTAGAAACTACATCTATCACTGTTTCCAGAACATGGCCTTTGCTGCATGATTGCGACACATGGACCGGACCTTTATCGTACAGTATAAGTATATAACCAAATACTTGGTTAAGATAAGGCAACATAACTGCGTGGTCGGGGTTAGGCAATCGACAATACTTGTTCATAATAAAACAGCATGGTTTGGCCTTGAATCACTTCATTACTTCTGTAACTTCTGTTACAAATGCAGCTATGTAACCTAGGCCACTTACGCTATGGCATGTGTGTGACGCTACATTAGTAAAAACTCACCGTTGACTTTTGACCGTTCCAACTGGGTACAAACGGCAGTTTCCTGAATCAAAGAATCCTATTCTTGTTTAATCTGTCCACCATCCCCAACACCCCGCATCTCTCTTTATTCTAGTTCCCCTCACCTCCTACTCTACAGCCTCATTAGCTTGTGCAGCCGCTACAGGGTGCTACGGAAGAGTAAAACATAAATATGGATCGTAATTATCTGCTTGCATTTTCAACCTATAGAGCCGTTGTCCTGAGGAGGATGGACTGGCTGTGGTTGGACTCTTTGTCCTTTTGGGAGCGCTACTGACATCGAGGAACACTGTGGCAGTGGGTGACAGGTGCCGGAGCGATGTTTCTTAATTGCTCAGGCAGAAATGTAAATGTGAGTGTGCGAGGCGATTGACACGTGACCCGTCCAGTTTGTCAGCTGCATCGTAATAAGTCAGGATCACATGAGGGCAGTTGGTCAGCATTATTTTTTACTATTTGCGACAGCTGTGCTGAATACTGATAGTACATTAACATAAAGAGAAAGATGTAAACAACCGCCTCAGCCTCCCTTTTTTTTTAAAGGCTTAATGCTAACTCAATATTCAGGTCTCTCATGTGTTTTTCTGTAGCGTTGACAGTTCCAAGTTGAGACAGCAGGGCAGGAGGGTCCGACAGCCAATGGACCGTGGCTGCTGGATCCTGTTGTGATGTGTCACTCTGCAGAGACGGGGGAGTCGGAGAAGGGAGGGAAAGTGTGTTTTCGTGCACACATGCGTGTGTGTGTTTGTGCGTGTTTGTGTAGATGAGGGATGTCAAAGAAGAACAACATAAGACTTGTGAAGGCAGAAGGGACAGAGAGGGAAACACAGAGAGAGACGGCCGGGAAGAGAGATGAGAGGAGAGAAGGAGACAGACAGCTGCAGGCCATTGACCTGTCAGTATGGTTGACACACATTAGCCTTCTTCTCCCTCATCACCTAAAGAAGCACAAACTTTTCTCTCTTCTCTTCTCTTCTCTTCTCTTCTCTTCTCTTCTCTTCTCTTCTCTTCTCTTCTCTTCTCTCCACACTGCAGCTGTACCTCATTTCTTCTCCGAGCTTAGCTTCTCCTTCTCGGATCCATATTCATCGCGCGTAATCAGCTTCCCTCCTTCCCCGGCAATCCAACCCAGATATTTAATATTTTGATTTTGAAGCCGGAACATGTAGCCAGTTTATTTGGCGCACACAGCCAAATCAAACGTAATCCGATACGAGAGCTCTTAAAGCCCGCGTTTATGAAGCTCGTAATGTTCACTCGTTGTAGACGGTGTGCCAGAGAGGTGTTGATTCGAGTCGATCATTCTGGGGGCTGAGAATCGGAAAAAGGCGTATCTAATATTTTGTCCACTGTCTCAACAACAACAACAAAAAAAAAACGAACGTTATGAGCTTCATGAAGTCAGGTTTTATTGTGGGGCTGTTGTATTGGATTGTGGTGGATTTAGCCAGGTGCATGTACCTGTTACAGTAAGGCCTGCAGACCTGAGTGTGCTGTTAAAATATCAACTCTGTAGTGCGGCACATTCGCTGTGGCTGGAGAAGCCGTGAGCTGCTCCTAAGAAAGTGTTTACTTGCTTGTCAGGGCGCAACATGGTTGACAATGCAGATAAAGTCTGTTTATCTGATTCACATAAACAGCAGGCGGCCACAGTAGCGCTCACAACAACTCATCCAAAACATCTATGCTGCATTGTGAATGCGGCTGCGACAGAAGGGAAACTGATTCCAGCCTCAACCCTTGAATGGGAAGAGCTGTGTGTCACGGAACTGTCTGGGCTTGAACGTTGAAACTTCCAGTCAACGTCGGCGACGGCAACCGCATGACGCCTAGCGAAATCTCGAGAATGTGCACGATAGGTGGGGGACTAAACTGCAGAGTCAAACATACTTTCGCGGAAGCGCAAACAAGGCAGTGTGATACGTATTAAGGACGCGTTATTCCTGTTTACTGTAAGGCTGTCTCAATGCAGAAACCGCAATGCATCCGTTTGAAACAAATGTAAAGGGATTTATTGAGACAGCGTGCAACCACTAATGGAATGTTTACTAGACCACTGGGCTTCGGTCGGTATTTTAGTGGATTCCTCAATAACCACAGTTTGAGTAGGGCCTAATAGCGCCAATCCAATAAAAGCACGAACACAAAGTGGTCCCTAACTTCCTCCCACAACCGCTCTGACAAGGCTGTTTTCTTCTCCTCTCTGCGCTGTTCTCCTGTTGAAACATCTGTGTCCTAGACAGCATACAGCTCCCCAGCTGAATACAAAAAAAAAAAAAAAAAACAGCGAACAAAAACCTGCTGCGCTTCATGTCGAGCCGGATCCCAGGGGATCCCAAACCTTCACTCCGCTTTACACTTCTAACCAAATGTAAGAGCTATTACGAAAAAACGGCTCCTGCTCCACAGATGCATCTTCATCTCCCAGCGCGAGAGTGTGTGTGTGTGTGAAAAGTCTGGGGGAATGTATGTGTGTTTTTTTTTTGTAATGTGTGTAAACGGATGTGCGTTTAGATCTGATGACAAGCGCCTGTTTGGCTTTCCTGCAGAGGAATACAAAAAGGGAAGAGGGAAGAGAAAAGCACCCAGGCACGGATGAGATGAGGGGGGAGAGAAAAAGGGCCAAGAGAGATATACCAGACCAATCTGTCGGGACCCCGAGTGGAAAAAAATAGAGCAGCGTCGCGAGAGAGAAGAAAGGGGTGTCGAGGGAGAGCGAAGGAGGTCAGAGAAAGGGAGCGCAGGTGATGGTTTTAAGCTGCCGGTGTCTCAGGCAGATACAGGCTCCATCCGCCCGCCTGGCTGTCATCTGCATCGCACACAATATCCCCCTTTATTCGCAATATCACCTCTCTCTATTTCGCTTCATCTGCCTCCCCGGTGTAGCGACTCCGAGTGTGATGCACCTTTTTTCTCTCCCCATCACACAGCTGCCAGCGATACTGTGTATATCATTCCCTCTCATTCTCACTCTCACTCACTGGAAGGAAAAGAAAAAAAGAAAAAAAAAAACTATATCTCACTTACACATGCATTATTTTCTTGCTTCCTATTCCTCACCGGCTCGCACTGCTTTTTCTTTCTTCGCAGACTTTGTGTCTCACTGTTTCCCAGCATGCTTGCATACTCCCCTCGTGCCAGGATCTCCTTATATAACAATATTCCGTATCAGCGCATATCCTAGTTTGACTTTCTGTAATCTCTTGAGTGCGACTCATCATCCTGATCTCGCGTTCAAAAAAGAGACAATGTCGATAAACAATCGGATTTTAACTGACGTGTTATTATTTTACTACCATCGTTCCAGAATCCCCATCGCATTATCCCACCATTACAGTTCTTCTGAAGTTGAACCTGAATCTTAACGTCGCTGATCCTTTGAGTGACTCCTAAAATGCTTCCTCTCCAAAGCCTAAGCAGACGAAACGTCCGGTATTTGTAAGATTTTTCACTCATCTTTTAATCCTTGAATGGAGAGGATGAAAAGCTGGAGAACAGAGATGCGCACTTCACGCTCACTCTCCCCCTTTTTTTGTCCCCCTCACAGAGGTCCAAACTCACGCACACGCACATGCACACGCACGCACGCACACACACACACACACACACACACACACACACACACACACACACAAATGCAAACTGGACTCACTAAACCATGGAGAGACAGGGTTCAGTTCATTGCTCACCTTGGCTGGTCGGATCAATGGCAGCCTGCCTCTTGCAAATCCCTCCCACAAACAGAGCTGAATAAACAGACAGGGAGCGTTTACACAGACCCTGGTAATCTGCTAATCCATATAACCTGCTTTCTAACCAACACACACACACACACACAGACAACACACGCGCACATGGACGCAGGAGGAAATATATACGCAGATACTGTGTACATATCCAGGAACACGAGCAGACACCAGTGCATGAACGCAGGAAACACACACGCTTCGACACACAGACATTTGCATGTGCGCACACACACACACACACACACACACACACACACTATATCAGTGACTTTTGCCCATTATCCTCTCTGACCTCCTCAACAGGACGTGGTTGATAGTCTTGTCGATGTTGATAACAGACCGAAGGGTTAATAGGGATTAATGGACTGTACACACTCAGTCGCACACCCACCCACACACACACACACACACACACACACACACACACACAAAAACACACACGAGAGCGAGAAAACATTTCAGTGTTGATGAGTTTACAGGCTTTCATGTTTCTGTGAAGTGTGTGTGTGTGTGTGTGTGTGTGTGTGTGTCTGTGTGTGTCTGTGTGTGAGTGTTTGTGCATTTGATTAGTCGAGTGAAAGTATCATGTAGCTGTCAGCAGCGCAGCGTTCCCACGGCTTGATGGGATAATTGAAGCGTGAAAAAGCCATATAGAGTTTGTCAAAACTCTTAGTGGACCGAGTTCAGCATCATGGAGCCCACGAGTACGGCGCTTAGTGGCATTAACTTCCACTCTATAGAGCAGATGGAGATTTTTATCAGCGAGATGAAAAAAAAATAGACGTAACTGCATTTATGATTTTGATTAGTTATCCAAAAAATTTAATGACCTGCCCAGTGAAATGGAGTTTCTCCCCGTCTGTCTCGCACCCTCTTTATGTTTTCTATCTTTTAAGTCGCCTCATGTAGACACATTTCAACAGCCACTCTTAATAAGACCATGAAGTGTTTCTAAACATGACGTATGCAGAGAAGGTTTAGGATTCAGCGTGTGGCCATCTCTTTGTTAAGCATTGATGTATTTTTCAGTTATGTTTTGGGAGTGCTCCATCTTGGCTGTCCGTCATATTAATTGAAAGTTTGTGTTATATTTTTCGCCAGTAATTCTCTTTCCTAACAAACTGACAAGAAAAAGGTTGTCTGGAGGCACATACGCCAACACAAATCAAGGTTAGGGAGGTGGTTTCAACAACAGATCCAATGAATTAAAGAACAGAATGCATCATTTTTGGTCAGAAGGACACATGCCTGTTGGTAAGTGTTCACAGCGGTTTTCTCGGATGCGTGGGCTCCCAGTTTCCCAGCTTTTGTAGACCTAACCAACACTGGCACACCGGTTACCATGCAAACACATCCTAGCTGCACCTGTTTGGATGAACACCACTGGTGGGCTACTGCTCTGGGAATTCAAACCAGGCCGAAGTGTCAGCTCTTTTGGAAACATTCTCTTAAAGTATGAAAATGGTTCTAATTAATATATTTCCTTTTTCGGGCAATTGCTAAAATGTATGATGCTGTGGTTATTTTTATTGAGAAGACAGTTGGGTTTGACTTCTCACCCTGCTTGCATTGTGTTAGACGTGCACTCCCGGATGTGTCCACACACTGTGACATCACCATTGGGTGTGCTACAGCTGCAACATTTTTTCATAATCTGAGCACGCTATGCAGTGTGACACATTGAAGACAGTTTTCGTTAATTCTGGATCCCACTACCAATGTGCATTTTCTCCCAACAATGTAATATTGATTTTGGAAATCAATATGTCTCTTCCTAGTCTTTCTCTCTGTTGCATTTTTCTAATACTACTTTCTACTACTACTAAGACACTTTGACTAATTCTGTCCTTCAGAACGCCTCGCTTTCACCTGACAGCGTCTTTGTCAACTCAACTTTTCCTCCTCTCCTCTCCAGGTGCGGTGGACGAAGACGGCAGGCAGTGCATCAGACAAGTTCCAGGAAACATCCATCTACAACGAGACGCTGCGCATCGAGGGCATCCAGAGGGTGCAGGGGGGTCGCTACTACTGCAAGGCCGACAACGGGGTGGGGGTGGCTGCCATCAAGTCCATCCGCGTAGATGTGCAGTGTAAGTGGGCAAGGGAGAAAGAGGTCCACTTCTAGACCACAGCCGACTATCACTGCCGCCATTCCCACCGTTGGAGACGACTGAGATGGGGGAGAGATGGAGAGATTGGAGGGGGAAAGATGAAAGACAGATTGGATGGATGATGAGATTTCAGGTGGGAATGGCTTCCAGGAGTATCTGATGACTTGTGGTGGAAGGGATGAAAAGCATGGTTGGAGGATTAGGCGGGGAAGAGGATAGAGGAAATAGCAGTGCAGTATTTGAAAAAAAGGTGTAGATAAGAGAGTGCAACTCTTAAAAAAAATCACAATTTTAAATCTCTTTTGCCTTTGGTGTGCAGTCGGTTGACTGTGTGGATAACGCAGGTATGTTTACTCCACCAATGAGAGTCAATCGAGAACAAATAAAAACTGTTTCGTCAGATACTCCTTGGAATAAAGTGAAGTCTGTGGGACATATTAAGAGTTTTGTAACAGTTAGTCCAGGTGGTACGGGCTCCCTAACCCACTGTTTCTCAGATAGCCATCCACTCTTAAAAAAAAAAAAAAAGATTGAATCAAAGATGGAAAAATCACAACTTTGAAGTCGTATTATTAGCCGAGAGACAGAGTGAGACATCCTCAACATTTGTTCGCTCTTTAGCTCTGTCACATCGTGTGATTTGACAGCGCCTAGTATAAATGACTAATGGAAATGACGACAACCTCTCCAATTCAGACATCTTTACACATTTTCTGTTGACAATGATGAGAAGCAGTGTTGTGTTGTAGGGGCCCCGTGCTGCTGCCTGATTCACTGCCCCACTGTCCCTGTGAGTCAGGGGCCAGGTCATGGCGACAGGTTGACGCACATTCAACTATAGACCCGACTCATCGATACTTCCATACGGTTTACATTCCCAGCACCCTAAACTCCTGGTCCATCCGTTGCATCGGTTTATTGCGCGGCCAGTTCCTTCCTCCATTGATTCAATCATTTTAATGGTAGGTTTATAGTCTAATAGAAAAAGGCTGATTTTCCAAGGGCCCTATAACACTAAACATCTACTACTTGCTCTTCATTTGCTGAATCCGTCTCTTCTTCTGCTCTGCTTTGTTTGCAGTCCAACACCGTCGTCTGCAGCCCCTCCTTTAGCACCAAATCTGTTGCACCAGACTATGCAGGCAAAAAGCATGCACACACACAGACACACACATGTGCTCCCCCCCAATGCTTGTCCCTCTAGGATTTGTCACTTACACACCACCCTGCCTCAGCCTCTTAATGGGGCTCCCCCTCCCTCTCTCCCTCCTTCTTCTTCTTCCTTCCTCTACGCTGTTAGTGTTAGTTCTCCCCAGGCACCGGCTTGGCCCCTGCTGGGATGCTGGTAATTGCAGGGGGACCGGGTAGTAAACAGGTTGTATTGTGTGTGTAGTTGTGACAGGTCTGTGAAGCTAACCAGCTCTGACGGCCAATGCTTGTTCAATTCCCCATCCCCCATGGCGCGTTAGACCCAGCGGCGGTCAGCCACGCTTCCTACACAGGATGGCTTTAGTGCCAGAGCGATGTAACAATTAGCCCGGGCTACCGGGGAGAGAGGGAGAGATGGAGAGAGATAGATGAAAGTGGAGAGAAAGATGGATGGGAGAGTGGGAAAAGACGGGTCTTAAGCAGGGAGGGGGAAGCAGAAACCACCACGGCTGAGTGTCCCTGAAGATGCAGCTTGAGCAGCAGCACAACGGGAGATATAAACCTGTACACTGTGTCTATATTTTAACGAACAGACAGGTGACAAATTAACAGACAGAACGACACGGTTTCTTAGTGAGGTGTCGAGCCACCAGGGAAAGCTTCTCTGCCGATGATGTAGATTCTACAAGTGTCTGAGACTTGGACGTAGCTCAGAAATCTCCAATAGGTGATCAGTCAGATTGAGGAGTGAAAGCTATAGAGTACGATTCACCTCGTCTTATTCTCATTAAACCTCATGCCAGAGCTTGATGATAAATAAGCCTATATCTAAACCAGTCTATATCAGATAGGCAAGTTTGTTTTTTAACTGCAAGACGGAGCACTCGGTACATATACGTTGAAAAATAACCGAATTGAGGGGTTAGGGATTTTTTCACTTGCATATACTACATGTATGTGCAGTATGTATAGTGTAATCCTTGTGATTCTTACTGAAGAAGACAATTCTAGAGAAATATAGTAGATATTTGAGTCATATTTCCCGAGGTCTTCACATTCTGATGCTTTGGGTTGTCCACCGTCCTGTTGGCTCTGTCCGAATGCCAGCCCCATTTTACTATATATGCATATTATTATTCAGCTTTTATAGACTGGTGTCATAATTTGCTTGATTGACAGGTAGAGCTGTAGCGATAAGTCATATCAAACATTTGCTGGTTCCAGTATGTTAAATATAAAGACCAATATGACAGTAAATGAAGAGTCTTGTTGAAAAGAAGCTAATTGGAGCAATTTTAATATCTTTTTTTGGATGTTTTGTAGACAACATGATTACTGGTTAATGAAAATCATTGTTAGTTGCAGCTCTTATCTTTCACACTCTGTCATTGTTATCACTGCTGAGTGTCCAAAATCTGCTCTGTCCAGGCTCCATCTTGTTGCCAAATTGCTCTTTACAGAATCTTAAAGGTTGGTAAAACAGCTGACCATTGAGTCGGTCAATATTTGGCGAGGTGAAAATGAGACTCAACAACTTTCTTACAAACTGGACTTTTAACAGCTGACAAGATGGAAGCTAGTTGTAAACACAGAACTCCAGACTCCAAACTGCCCTGTATAAAAACTAGTAGGAAACCCCAGACCATGTCTTTCTACTAAGACAGGACAGGGGAAACAGAACAATATGTGCAGAGATAAAGAAAAGACAATACCAATTCCCATCTTGCTTAATACAACCTAAAGGGGGACTCTGCATTTTCATGGAAAAAAGCTGAAATAGAAGAGAACGGCAATGGATTGACGCTGAATAGCGTTGAAGTAGTCATAATTTACACTCAAAGAAGGGGGGATGGAGGAGAGAAGATGAGGTAAAAGAAAAGGGGGAAGACAGATGGCAGAAGAAACAGAAAGGAAAATTAAGACAGCGAGAGGGGAAGTTCAGGCAGGGAAAAGAGAGACGGAGAGAGATGCACATAATAAGGTAGATGCACTCATATGCTTTTCAATTTGGATGCATCCAACAGACCAGTTATTGGACTAGAGGGCAGAACATGTTGTTACCCGCACAAGGGAACAAACACAAGCTTCAGCTCTCCCTCTCCCTCTTTCTCTCAATCACACCATTTCAATGTCTTTTCCCGTGTCTCAGCCTTTTTTTTTATCTGAAACGACCAGGCGCCACACTTTCTATTCCCTCCTTATTTCTCCTCCTTCTTTCATGTTGTCCTCTCATCCTCCATGTTTTCCTTCCTCCTCGCCTTCCCCTCTGAACCACACACACCACTGCGTGATGAAGCAGTGTGGGTTTTTGTGTGTGGGTGTATGAAGTGAGTCAGCTGGGGTCTCTCCCCACTCAGCTGTGAGGCTGAACCGAACACAGCGGTCTCTGGCTTGAGGTCATCTGCCCTGCATGCGGCTTTAACTTTGCTTTCATATAGTCGCATGGCTGCAAGCAGGCACGCAAGAAAGCGTGCACACACACACACACACACACAGACAGACAAAAAGAAATATACACATAGTTTACATGTAATACACACGCACACACATCTTTTGCATTTAGAAACATACACATGCGCACTCAAATTTCTCGACTACGTCCAAAAGCATACATGTGCACACCAAACACACACTCACACACACACACACTTAAAGTGCAGTGTGCGAGGGCGAAAGGAACAGTGTAAGGAGGAACGAAGAGTGGAGAGGGTGAATGATTGAAACTGAAGAGACAGCAGAGAAAATTAATGAAGGGTTTCAGGATTGGAGTAAAGAAGCATTAAATATTCTGCTTGAATACAAGGCACATACAGCAGCTGAGTATCTTGCTCAGTCATTTCTCCTCCTCCTTGTCCTTTTTTTTTCATTTTGTTCTCTTGACTAGGGCTGGGCAATATATCGATATATATCATTATCATTATATTGTGATACGGGAAGTGTCTTCTCCTGCATTTAAAGTGCTCCATTACAGTAAAGTGATGCAATATTACCCGTTTCTTTTACTTGTTCTGATATTCACCTTTACCCACTTAGTCATTGTATCCAGTTACTGGTGATTATTTGTAATAAATGTCATTGTGTTAATATTTTATAAAGTACCATTCTTCATTGCTACAGTAGTGTTGCAATATCGATATAGAGTTCAACACAGCCAAAAGTATTGTGATATTTGACGGATTTTCAGCCTGGTTAATGATCTTGGATGACATCCAGCATTTTTTCGATTATCATTATCAATGATTTTTGTATCTGATTTATGACAAATGTATTCAAAAATGTAATACTTCTGGTCTTTCTCAGTCTGGGGTCTCACTCAGTGTTCCAGCCCTCAGAACCATCTATCTTTGGTGAAATGTCAAAGGTAATAACCTCTTAACACTGAATAATCTGAATCTAACTAGTCACCAAAGTAATGAAATAATTGTAGTGGAGTTGAAGAGTAGAAGCAGCAGGAAAATGTTCATACTCAAGAAAAGCACCTCACAACTGTAATAAATTACAGTAGTTCAGAAAATTGTACTTAGTTACATTCCATCACTGTATATTCAAAATATATGATAATTATGTAAGATTTTATTTTTACTTCAAGGTTTTTGGTTCCAAATATAGCTTATAGATCTGCTTGATTACTTATAGTCAGTATCATTTAAAAAAAAATATTTCAGCACTGAGATTTTCAAAATACAGAGACATGTATCGCGATATAGCCCAGAAACATTGTGATATTATTTTAAGACCATATCGCCCAGCCCTACTCTCTGCCTACCTTTTTGTGTTTTTTGTTCTAAAACTCACACACAGACCTTTCCTCCCTCCTTTTCTCATGCTGTACAATTTCCTAATTTTAAGCCTGTGGATCGGTTATTAATTAAGCATGTCTTTACTTATTAACCAAAGGGATTTTTGAATAAATGAGTTTGTACAGAATATTTGATGCCAGCCAGCTTGTTTTCCATATGAAAACAAGCCTCGGCCGTCAAATTATAAAGTCTACGGAATGAGCAAATACAAGTGAAACTATGCCTCCCTGCTTTCAGTCTTCCCTTTTCCAATTTCACAGTCGAGACACGCGTAGCAGCATTCCTATTAATCCACACCCTCTTAAACTGCCTTCACTGATGCATTTCACTCAGCGACACCTCATCCACCTTGCAAACAACCTTCTTTCCCTGTTAGACCTCCATCACATGGGGGTCACCTGTATCAACCAACTGACCAATGACCTGGCACTCTAACCACTGAGGCAGTGGGGCAGTGAGCTGGCGGGGTTTAACTTTGAGTAGCCTCTACTGATGGGATGGACTTGGTTCAGAAACCCAACCAATTATGCTCTAGTGTAGATCAGATAACAAAAAGGAAAAGGAAAAAAAAAACAATGGTTGTCTCAGCTTTATTCAGATCAAGTCCTCTCTGTGGATTCATAACACACTTCGGGATGTGACCAGGTAAGTGGAAAAGTGTTAATTATATTAGTTTTGATGGCAATGTTGTGGCAGTGGAGGGTGAAGATGATGATATTCGTGATGTTAATACCTTTGCAGGATTGTTTTTTGCCCTGGTTTTAGTCATTGTTATTTTGCCTCCGTGAAACTGTTTGACTCAAGACTCCAAAAGACAGAGAAAAAAGAGTTACCCTGGAGCAGGGGTTTTCAAAGTCTGACACTGTGGGGCCCCCTCAGACAAAATCTAGACAACCGCTGTTTGTTCAGTGTTCCAGAAATATCACAACAATGTCAGTGGGACATTCTGAGACTCAGTAATATCACAAAAATATTGACAGTGCAAAAAAAGTTGATATTAATGGTTTCTGTTACTCCTTTTATCCTTTATCTCATTTTTATCTGGGGCATAATCATGCATAGTCAGGTTTTTGCGAACTACAGTGGATGTAAACAGGAAGTTCAAGGTTACAGTGAGGTCAGTGAGATGGCTGTGGGCCAATTTTTTTGAAGCAATTTTGTTTATATTTTGGAAAATTGGCATCATGAAAAGTTTGCCGGATTGCCTGTGAGCAATTCCTGTGTGCAATGTACCCGTACTGAAGGAAAATATAATTAGCTCAGCTAAGTTCTGGAGTTAAAGCACCTTTTTTCTACGATTTCTACATGCATTCATATCATGCTTTGATGAGTAAGTGTGGGTCACACTAAATCTAAACATATCAGTAACATATCAAGTTATGACACCAAGCAGCTATTCTATTTCTCAAGCAAATTGTGGCAATTGGGCACTAAAATTGATATGGTACAACTGACTCCAAGAGCCTCCAAACGTGTTGTTGAGTAAGAAAAATCAGTGGATCGAGCTACAATAATACCTTTTCCACAATATACAAAAGATCCATTAACATCTGGCTTCTGTCTTTAGTGGTAATTGGTACAATTGGCAACCATTCCCATGTCAAGTGACATTTCAGCAGTCACAAGTATTTATCAGCTTCGACTCCAATCGGCAGTGACTGAAACATGGCGCCTGCCTGACATACTAATCATCGCACCTTTGATAGCAAAATGCTTGGACAGGTGCTGAAGTTTGGCGTGTGTATACTTTTCCATCCTAGCACATTGCTAAGTCAGCACTGACTTCGAAAGAGAGACTGAAGTAAAAAACCTATAAAAAATAACCACATTGTAAATCGCCTCCATACTGCTTCCCACTGTTTTCCTATTCTTCGGCACAATTGTGACATGACAGACTCTTCTCTTGGCATTAGGGAAGGGAGTTAATTGCCTGGTTATGCACACATGTATGCCTTGTTCTTAGAACATATATAATGTTTCAGAACATTACATATACTTTGAATATGCCAGGAGTATTTCATTTCACAAGATCAAAATGAAAACTTCCGGTTCAGATGATTTCCCAGGCAGACTGAGTTTTTCCAAGGAACCGGCTCTAACCTCTTGTAGCATTGGCAGTAATGACCGTATAAGTCAAAAGAAGTATAATAACCATGAATCGCCAAATGTACAGCTTCTCTTTCACAGCTTCGGCAGTTATCACCCTAACTGTCACCGGCTATGGGAGTCAATGGAAGAATGTGTAATCTCTAGAAATAGTCCCACAGCAGTAATACAAGTGCTCTAGAATTGGTGTTTTTGACACACACACACGCACGCACACACACACACTTTCACACCTATAAACAGCAGGCTAGGTGGCATTTAGTCTGTCCATGCTGGCCAAAGTCTTCTGTCACAATAGGGACTCTGTGCTTCAGGGTGACTTCAGTCCTGGCTGCAGCGGGAGGAACGGGCACTTCCCGCTGCTGTCGGAAACGCAGTAAGCACACACACCCTTTTAAACACACATTCAGTATGAGCTGTGCACACACACACACACACACACACACATACCTTGACACAGAAACTGTGGTATAGACAGGAAGAGGTGGCTACAGGTAGCTTGAAAGGAGCTTTGACCTTTCGGTGGGTTCGAGGCTGAAACCGCAGGGTGAATCATTGGGCCGCTCTGAGTCACGCACTGTGGCATGAAACTAACACAAGCTTTCCTCCCTTTGCTCATCATCTCATTCCTCCTTTCCAGAACTTTCTCTGTTTGTCTTCCTCACTGACACTTGTTATTACCCTCCGCCGCTCTTTCAATATATATTTCTGTTTGTGCATGCTTCTTTGTGATTTGGTTGGCTTGTGTTTTTCTCCATCGTCTCTGTTGGATTGTCTCTTCTGCTTTTGTTGGTTTCGTCTCCTGTCCAATTTTCCGGCATATTCCGGCTGTGTGTATGAGGGAATGGTCATTGCTCCCATGCTGCTCGTGTTATTAAGGAGGTGTATTTTAATATGGCTTATACGGTTGTTCATTTTTTTCACAGTTGACCTTCACGCCATGATTTGATTTTGTCTGCAGCACATATTTACAACAAGCACATTAGAAATATGACGAATGATGTAAAATTCCTGGTGATCTGTAAGTTCCCCTCGGCCCAAGGGGACTACTTTGCTCTTTCTCAGCAGCTCAAACAGTCTCTTTTACCTAATGCATTTGGAAAAACCCTTACTAGTCAGCCAGAGTTAGACAGCATGCTTTGTTAATGACCATGAATTCCTTGTGTTGCCCAATTTACAAGAAAAAAAAATACTCACTGGCAGTGCATTTTGCAAAAAAGGCTGTCCTCCTCACAGTCGACATTGTGCTTTGTCACAGCACTAAAAGCACGGATGTAACTAATCACAGCAATGAAGGCTTTGGTCCATTTAAGTGTGTCAGGGAGCCAGTATGTTCAATACCGGGGTGCCATGACCGGAACAGCTACAATTGAATGCGGCCATTATTCGTTCCACGTATTTGACAAATAAAAATGTCTGCAGCGAGAAAAGTCCATTATAATGCAGACTGAACCTGCAAGACGGGAGGTTTTAATGTGTTTAATGTGTTTTAATGAAGGGACATTCTATGCAGACTTCTCATACAGTTTAATGCTTCAACTTCCACACATGCTTAGCTGTCCACACTGCCAAGTTTCATCATCCTCCTTGCCTCCTGCAGTCGGATGTGCTTGTTGGCTGCGACAGAAGGAGATGCTTTAGTCAACCATGATAATTTCATAACATTGTATAATAAATAAAGATGGCACTTTGGCTCAGTGGTTTTCACTGTCACCTCACAGCAAGAAGGCTGGATATGAACCCAGCTGGAGCTCTCATGTTCTTCTCCTAGTCGTGTGGATTTGATCCTGGTCACAGTCCACAGTCATGCAGGTCAGCTGAATCTGACACTCTTGTCTGCCTCAATTTTGTGCTTTGTCATTTTGAGTTTTTCTGAAATGAACAAAATTTATGTAATGTTAAGGAGATGTCACTAATGAAACAGATGCCACAGAGAAAAGCGTTGAAGGGCAGAGATGAAAAGGAGTTTGAAGAAATGAGATTACATGAGTGGGTACGTTTCTATTGGCGTGAATAGATAATTATCTGTCCCTAAACTCTAAAAAGAAGCAGTCTCAGGGTGATCTCCTCAGACTGAAGGACTTTTATTACAAATTGATCTTGAACATGTGTTGTCCTACACAAACTGTCCTTTCTACAAAACCCTTTTCAAAGAAGCCCATTCGGGCTTTGGAATGGTGCATAGAGGTTATTTTGTCACAAGTGCTTTTATTTCAATTTAAAATATTTGTTGGAGGTCCAGGAAGATTGAAAGCTGTTCATTTACAAATGTTGTAAATGTTTTTATGTGCTATTCATTCTTAACTGTTGTCTATTGTTTCTTAAAACTTTCCAGGGGCAAGAGTGTTGTCTGGGTTTTTCCCATTATTTTTATCTTATTTAAATGTTTCTTTTGGTCCATCTCAACCTTGTATTGTGCTTCTAATGCTCTTATTTTATTTGTTAAGATCTGTCTAGACTAGATCGTGCAGGGGGAAAGAGCAGTGTGGTGTGAACTGGCCTGTCTCAGCTCAACTCAGACCGGCTAAAGTGCACCAGGGTTATAGGGTGGCCAGCATGCAGAAAGGGCAGTGGAAGGGCACCCTAGTGGGCACTCTATCATGTTTTTATATGGGGGTGGTCAATATTAGATTTAGATGTATTTCAGCCTATAAATGCTGGATGCAATGTGTGTCCATGGATTGAGCCTTAACATGTCAAGGCGTAAAAAAAGAAAGAAAGAAAAAAATTCTAAGTGAAGTTAAGAACTGAATGGAAAATGATAAACAAGGTAAAAAAGATACCATGGCATGTCCTCGATGCCTTCAATGGTAGGTACAACCCTGGGAGATAAAGGGGTCGTGCATATTCTGATGTACACAAATCCTAACCTTTTTCTTTTTTTCTAATGCCATTACCGAGTGTCCACTTGAATACCTAGCCTGCACATCCGCTTTGCGATTTGCACATTGTGAGCTGTCAGTGACTATCTAGGGCAGTCTGTACCAAAGGCTACCTGCTTTCAAGTAAAAAAGAAATGTTCCACTTAAGTGATGTGTGGTGCAGCTGAACAGTAGCTCATTGAGTTTAATACGGTGCTAACACTGTCAGGGTGAGGGGTCTAGGTCCCACCGGGCCCATCTCCCAGGAATGTAAGCACTCATACTGTATAAAAGCAGCCAGGCACTTTGGATTAAAGCATCTGCAAAACTGCCTATACGCGTTGATGGTATGTTGAAAATGTTGTTGAAGCTCATAATAATTCTGCTTTCTAAAGAATGTGCAGCATGTACTCATCATGTCCTCAGCTGAGATGTAGAAAGTGCAAATTACTCTATGATTATTATGAGAATTATAAATGTTTATATCAAGTAGGAAAAAAGACTATTTGAATAAGTTCTCCTTGACTTGCGCAGCAGTGGTAGTGTTAGCGTTAGGTGCAGTAAGAATTGGCAACCTGCCGAACTATCTCCACATAAGGGGGAGCTATTCACCTGAGAGCTGCTGCTCACTATTCTCTCTATAGCTATATTTGGCTTTACCTGCTGTATTAGCTGACTTTAACTAGTTAGCTCAGTTAGAAATGCAGCTAGTGGCCCTATTAAGTGACCAAGTCTGCGTGGACCAGGAGTTTGAAGCACAAGGGCATGTTTCTGAGAATTTTTTGGGTCATTTATTACATTAAAAACTCAATCACCTCTATAGGTATAAAATGGTGATAAGACACAGGATGGGCCGGGGCAGACATCTCTGCAACATAATACACTGAAGATTCACTGAATGTGGCATTCCATCGCCCCCCTCCATTGCATTCTTGTCACAACACTGTTGTGGTTCAAATCATCTGCCCCTTCAAGTGGTTGCTAGTTTTTTTGCCCTACCTAACGTCCTTACATAGCTATCTAACATTATCATTGCTAACACTAGCAAATGTTCGGGCAGTACAGTACAGTTTTTCCACAAACTTGCAACAACTGATGTAAAAACTGATGATCGCTTACGAAACACAGATATCAGGTCATGCTAGTGGTGGTATTGGCTCACAAAGGTTTTTAGAGGCTGGAACCAACTGAACCAATCTTACACAGATATGAACAAAACAAAAATTACTTTGATTAATAATTCATAATCATAATAATGTTTTCAAGGAAAACAGATACTTTTATTCTGCACCTTTCTACAAGCTATGTTGGGGTATTAGTTATTTGAAAAAAAAAAGATTTGTCTACATAAAATGTTATCAAAGACCTTAATAGAGCAAATATTGTTGATTTTAAATGCTTAACAGTCGGCCTCTGTAGCAACTGTCTCCTGCTGCAGCAGTGCACTTGAAATGTTAATAGCGGCCAAATGCTAAGTTATTCCAGTTAAGGTATAAACTCAAAGTAATCTAGCACAAGGACAAAAACTCAAGTTGCTCAAACACAAAAGCTGTGACTTCAGTGAAAACTGGAAGGACGGCACAGTCAACCGTTTCACTTGAACTCTGAGGTTTACAGCTCGGCATATATCTGAAGCCTCGTGTTGCCGCGTCGATCCATCAGAACAGATTGTATTCGTGCTACATTGAGTGTTGGATTATCTGCAAACAGCCTCAGGCTTCTCTCAACAGGACATTGTTGTGTTTTTGCCAGGAGGTTGTGAATATATAACAGCAGAAATACACCGCCCTGGCCAAATTATGGCTTTTTTAAAAAAAAAAAGTCTGTTTCATATGCCAAATATCTGGAGGTACTGATACAGATACTAAAATACTGTTTTTGTTCGTGAGGTCTAAGTTTACAAAAGCATACATGACAAATTCAAACAACGTCAAATACCTACTGTTGGTTTAATGTCGTCTAACTCTATATTGCTCGCGTATACTTAGTCATACCGTCTAGAAAGAAACTCATGCTGTGGCTGGACATGAACTCGATATGACCCCAGATAGCAACTGATTAAAAAAAAAGTTGATGTAGCATCATCCAAGGGAGTGCTGTGCAGCTGATATCCAATATTAAAGAGCAGAATATGCTCACTAATAGACAGGCCTATCAGTCATGTTCTTTGCTCTCTCTTTGCATTTAAAAGATTCTCATTACCACTATCTCACCTCCAGTCAAATATGCAAATGAAATAATTTGACTCATAATGTGAAGTAAAAATATACCTGCACCACAAGGCGCCAGCTGCTTCCTCCTGAGTTCTCATTTGATCTTTGTGAGGAGGAGAATGTGATTATTATCACCTCCGCTGCTATCATATTATCATCATATCGTTGTCAGATCCACTTCAGAACTAATATGATGGAAAACTAAGGTAGATTTCATTACCGATCACATATATCCAAACCGTCTCTTTCAGATGAATGGCCTTGGCTTAATAAGAAGATACAGAATGTGTGTGTGTGTGTGTGTATGTTTGTGTGTTCGTCTGTATTTCAGAGGAAAATGATTTTGTACAGTAATTGAGTGTGTCGAAGTGCATGTGCTTGACAGTGTGTATGCTAAGCAGCGACAGGAGGACTATTGTCATGGGAAAATAATACATCTCTCTTTCTATAAAATCTAATTTTCTCCCACAGTGCATCCTATTTTTATGACCGAACAGGCACAAGATGTTTCAGAGATATGGGGCAGCGGGGAGGTATGAAAAGGTGAGGGTGCTATTGTCCTTTTCCTCATGAATACGTATCTTTGATTAAGTTTGTCATTCTGATATTTAAAGTCCTTCATAAAAAAAATAGGGGAAATGAGAGAGATTTTGTCCCCCCCCCCGCAACATTCAGCTTCACAGGCTCTCTTATATCTACTTTATGAGAAAGCTAACTATGTAGTTCACTGTATATTTGAGCTTGTTTTCACCCTCTTATGTCAGCGTGATCTAGCGTAGCCTATACCTGAGCAGAAATCATGAAAAACACCACCGTAGATGAAAAGAAAATCCTGTCTTCGCGCTGCTTCGGCTTATTGTTTACTTCACAGTTTTTGAAAAGCTGAAATCGACTTTGTGGAAATCAAAGGGAAAAACACACCACTTGCATTAGCCCGTACTTAACGGTGTTATTCCCTTCTACTATTATGTTTTATTCTATACATGTGGAATTAAGTTTCAACCCGGTCTCCGGGAAATCATGTCTACTGTTTTGCTGTGGTGACAGCCGGCAACTTTTTAAAATACATTTTATCCCCTATGATTAGGGTTAGGCAACAGACAAAAACAAAACAAAAAAAAAAATAAAAAAAACTTTGGTTAAGTTTAATGAAACATTGTGGGTTCATTTAAATGTTATAACAGGAAGCATGTTGTGTCTCTTGCATCTAGTTACTGCAGACTCAGAACATGATGAAACCCAAATAAAGCGCTGCCAGTGCCTTTATACATCAGCAACTTTAATAATGCTGTAGATGCAACAGGTGGATCTTATTCTGTCAGAAAACAAACACAGCTAGTACAATTTGCGTCTTGCTGAATATGTACCAAAGTTATTTCCCTGATTGTATTTATGTAATCTCACTATTTTCTGTTGAATATTTGCTCTAGAAGGGCTGCAAGTATCGGAAGCAGATCTATTTTCAACATGTACCCTTGTAAAAGTGGATGCTTGTTTTTGTATTAGGTTTATGGTTGTTAAGCGTTATTGTACTCAGGTCTGTCTGTGTGATTGCTTTGAGGCAGACAGTTTTAGTGCAGCAGCTTCCCCAGTATTCCAAAAACTCTCCTGATATTCATTTCATTTCAGTATCCTGAAATACTTTTCTGATTGCCTCTACTGTACTTGTTTTAGCTGTCAGTCTTCCAAAGCAAGCCATATTGCTTTTGAAATTTGACATTGCAGCCTGTTCCATTTCAGTCAGGCAGAGACTTCATTAGAAGAGCAGGTAAATTGAATTATTTGACATGGGGCGTAGGAGAATGTTGAAGAAATATGCGAGGAGTGTGTGGCGACTCGACCCCCTTGCTCCCCATTCCATCCTGCAGGAAGATCTGCATGGATGAGATGGGGAGCGGGATGGTGAGCTCAGTTCAAGGACACCATGGACACTGGTAGTTACGAAAAACTGGGCATGAACGGGGTGGAGAAGGATTGCAATCAATATGACAGCAACATGACGGCTGAGACAGCAGAGAAAGGAGCCGTTTTAAAAGCTGGCAGAAACAAGACGATTGGCTCGCAGAGATCTCAGCAGAATGTGACCGCTTTGACGAGTGAAGTGAAGTGAGAGTCCCCCTCAGTCAGCTGATGTAGTTGGAAACTGAGAAAGCAGAGAGAAAGTACATGTAACTGGTTGAACTTTCGCTAACCTTTTGTTTCTTTCACAGCATGCAGGAACGTGAAACTTAAGTTAGGTAGGATTACATCATATCACATTGAACAACCTGTCTGCTTTGATTTCAGTCAGAGTTAAGTCAGTGTTATCCGGCTGTGCATCAGTAATGTACATCCAAAACAGTATAGTATAAGCAGACATGATAGTATATCTGTACAATTAGATTTAATTAAAGTATATTCTATTCTATTCTATTGTATTCTATTCTATTCTATTCTATACCGAATTGAATCTAGTGGACGGTTGATAAAGCACGTTCAAAAAAACCTTAAACACTGTAACATGATTTCAGAATGATTGGCAGTTTTCCACAGTTCTTATGATTTTCAGTTAAATAACAAAAGCTTTGCCGTGGCCTTTTAATGGACCAGCTGTCAAACGGCATCTGTGTAATGATCGCACATACTTTTCTTTGCCAGCTGTGCCAGATTCCGATCGTTTTTCTGTTTGCACAGAAGACATTTTAGTCTGATGAAGATGTGTTTTTGTTAATAACAAACAGAGCTTCCATTCTCATATCACCCATTTCAGGCAAGGAGATGAAAAATGAGATCCTTCAAGTTATTTTATGAGAAATATTAAGCTTATCACTTGTTATCAAAACATAATGATGTCAAAATAATGACTCAATATCTTGAAATACTGACTTAGTATCTGAAAATAATGACTAAATACATCAAACCAATAACTATATACCTCAAAATAATTACTTAGTATCTGAAAGTAATGGCTAAATACCCCAAAATAGTTACAAAGTATCTTGAAATAATGACTAAATATATCAAAATAATCACTAAATGCCTCAAAATTATAACATAGAATCTTGAAATAATGACTTGGTATCTCAAAATAATGACTTAATATATCAAAACAATGACTAAATGCCTCAAACCAATAACTAAATACCTTAAAATAATGACTTAGTATCTTGAAATGATCAGTAAATATATCCAAAATAATTATAATCTTGAAATAATTGGTAAATTATTTGAAATAATGACTCAGTATCTAAAAGACTTAGTTATTTTACTTGTCCACTGGGTCTCATTATGATGACTTACTGTGTCATTTTTGTTTCACCTCATTGGGCTTCCAGATATAAAATATGAAATATGACATAGGCAAAATATCAACACTGTTGTAACAACATTGGTGTTGTAATATAGCTTCTGTTGCCATGTCTACAAGTTTGTGTTCCTACATCTTTCTTATAAGACTTTGAATGCACTTAACCCTCAAATGCATCAGAGCAGCTACTCAGTGGTAATGTGACTTTGCTGCCCCTGTGTATTAGGGCACTGCTTAAAAAGCATGCGTTGTCAGCAAAGCTTGCCTGCTAAATTAAGGCAAAAAAAAGAGGAAAAGGCTTTCATCCAACCTGAAATAGCCAGCAGTGCTTTGTATCTCCTACAGGGAAACGAGCCGACAATCCGACCATTGTCTCACATTAGGGCTAATTAATTAGCACTTTGCTGTGGTATAAATCCCTAATGGAAGCTCATTGACCTTGGAGTTATTTTCAGTCCTCATAAGGCAAAGGCAGCCCTCTCCTGGGTGTATTTATAATAAAAATGTACTTTCCAGTTTGTGTTCTGTTAGTGTGCACATGTCACACATTAGCATTGTGTGGGTAGGTTGATTTGCGCAAGGTGTTGGGTTAAATGATGATTGGAGACTAACAGGGAAGCTTGATTATACGTACTAGGTGTAATTGCACTGCTGACATTACATTAAAATTGACAGTTGTGGTGTGGGTTATTGTTTGGCTTTCCCGTAAGTCATTTCCAACCATGTGTAAGAGGAATCACAGTGTTTAAGCTTCACAATGACGGGGTGTCATGTGTAATGTGTCAGTTTCTTCACGTGACGGTGTTGTGAAATCATATTGTGCGTAATGACCATCTCTAGTCACATGCAGGCAGAAAGTGTTTAGTTATTATTTCATGTAACTTATGATTTGTCTATATTATCATACTATCCTTAATCTAATGCCAGGGAGTGATAATGTTTCTCCAGATTCATTAAACATCTACCAAAACCAAAATAAGTACAACCCCAGCTACCAAAAAGTTGGAACGCTGCATGAAGGACAATGTATTTACTCTTTAACGTCATTAACTTCACAGGTTTTTGTAAATTTATGATTCCACAGGTGATCAGGTTCATTGGTAACAGCCGATAGCATCATGAAAAGGCTCCACCACAAGCAGGGACGGGGCGACGTTCACCACTCTGTGAAACACCTGATTTGTATATAGCATATTGCTACATGAGCTCAGAACAATTCGTCAAACCGTTTTCAGTAAACACGGTTCCTTTGCAAGCAAGATTGCAGTCTTCGTATATTTATGTTTTACACGGCGCGAACAGAATTTCAGCTCCGCGGCATTAGATTAGGCACCCTGATTCAATCCTTCTCGGTAATTGTTAGCAGGTGTGGAGATTCCAAAAGTAGAAACTGATGAGTTGTGAAACGGGAGGCCATCCTTTTCTAAAAGAAATCACCTGAATACTTCTATTTGTTGAATGCGTACAGTTGAGGCCCAAACTGTAGGTGCATTTCTGGCATTTATGGTGAAATGATACTGTATGCTGCCATATATAGACACTGTAATAACAGTCGTATACATTTACAGTGTGGGTGAAAGATGAGTGTTCCTTTTGAGATATGTGTTTTCTCTTCGCACTCCTCATCACTCCGCAGTAAATATAGCCTGTAACGTATAAGATCTGTTACCAATGGATCTTCATGCTTCAGAGAGCCACCCCTGGCCTAATTAATTCCTCTTGCTGCCAGACACCTTGCGCGAGGCCCCGCGAGGGAGAGTGAGTTAGAGGGTCTGATCGAGTCTTTAGCAGAACCCCCTGCCTTCAAGCGAAAAGCATCTTTTACAATCTGACATGTGCCTTTCCCCGACAAGTCGCTCAGTGTCACCTTGGCGGAGGAATGTACGCAGACATCGAAGAAGCCACAACTGAAGATAATGGCTTCTCTGTGTCCGAGAGAATATGGATCAAACCCCGAAACAAGGAAAAGCACTTCATTTTTTCCCAACAAATCTTTAGATCAGCAAAGAGAACGGAATGAAGACAATCCTCTTTGCGTTTAAAACCTCAAAAGGTTAATCTCGTGTGAGAATTATTCTTGCTCCTTGTATAACATTGATACAGACATTTTTTTTAAGTATCCACATAAAGGACTGCCGTTATTGTACTATAAATTCCTCCGGAGAGCAACGTTTAGTTAAATGCTTGTGATGGAAAGTATCCAATAGCGAAGATGTTTCTGAAAGAGGAAGCTTTCATTCAGCCGCTACCACTCTGAACCTGCGAAACATTTACACACAGGTAGCAAGTGTGAAAATTCGTCTGCCATTATAAGGCACGTACTGTATTATACTTTCTAGTAGCAATATATCTATGTGTTTTATCATCATCATGTTTTAAATTCATATATGCACCATTTATCAGTAATATTCCCACGTCAGGGGTTTAGTATGTGTCAAATGTGATAGCTCAGATGATATCGTCATTTTCTTTTTTTAATATTGTGTATTTTTGTCTCATGCTCCGGTTCAAAAAAACAAGTCTAATTTGTCTGATAGGTTTGATATAATCACAGGTCAGAATTTTAATCTCTTAAAGGCACTAATTCTCTCAGCGTAAATGTGGTTAACATAAAAACCTGCGACTCACATAAAGCTATGCTTACAAATGACTCTGCTTTGCATAATGGGGCTGCTATAGGTCAAACCTTTAAAGGTATGCTGGCAATTTTCAACCTCATTTCCATGAAGACTACGCTTATCTCTTTAAAATGGGCTCGATTCAACGCAAATGCAACAAACTCTCGTTTGTTCTTTTTTTTTGTTAAATACTACTGCATATATTCATTTTAGTCCATTACACACTTAACTCACTAAACTGTGGAATTATACCTCACTAAGTATTGGACTGAACAAACTGTAAATACTAGATATATCACAATTTGGACATGAAGTGTCAAAGTTTAAGATAGCTTAAAGGAAACATAAGCCTTTTCTCCTTTCCTTCAGTGTTTTGTACAGTGTATCTTGTTCATGTCAAAGATCTTGAAAGCATCCACATCATCAGAAGCTCTTCTCTCCCACAGAAAACACTGCACCTGAAACGCCTCGTCAGTAGTCCCACCTTCAATTCTGTGACTTTTTGATACTGCGTCACTGAGTCATACATTTGCATAATTCATGCCTTGCGACTAGTTGGTCTGTTGTTGTGGTTGTTGTTAGCGGTGCTAGGTCAGGCATGTGTGAACTGACCAATCAGAGGAGACCGGGCATTTCAGAGGAGCACCTTAAAAGGACAGGAGCTAAAACAAGTGTAAGACAGAGCTGCAGCATTGGACAGAATGATAAAACCGATTTTTGAGCACTTTAGCATGTAATTCAAAAGCTTTATCAGTGCTGTTTACCTGAATCATTTAACCATCAGCCAAAAAGAATTTAGTTACCTCAAAGATTTCCAGGGGAAGTGCCTCACATCAGGAAGCCAAAAGACAAACGTCCTTGCATTCCCCCAGAATGTCACTACCATCTTACTGTAACAGTGGCTCCGGTCCTTAAACATCGTCCTGTCACAGCGCTGTTGCTTTGGACCCATTACTTAGTTCATTATGCAAGAATTATGTCCTCTCTCTTCTGCTCCAGTCTTCACATCTCTATTGTGAGAGGTCATTCGGTCTCCCTGGAGGACCATTCAGCTGAGACAATTATATAGCAGTAAGTCACGGAGGGCTTCAGAGAGAGATAGGCAGGGCGGGAAGTATCGAGGGTGCGGCTTCCACAACACTTTTAGATAGCTGTGGATGGTTGTGTGCATGCAGTACTATCATCAACATACAGTACTATCATGATGTCGAATCAGAAAATGATCAGTCTAATGTTTCATGTTGTCAGATATTCGAATATTGACAGGCACTTCACCAAGAGACCTTTTATGGTAACTACAGCCAGGGTTATTTGACTCTTGTGTATATTGAACTGTATTGATTCACCTCCGACAGGCTGAATGTGAGCCGCTTTAAAAACAACCCGTGACAGTCATGCAAACACTGTTGTAATTAGCTTGGTGCCACTTCCTCAATAAACTGTGCGACATTAAATGTTAACAGTAACACGAGCTCCTCTTAGTAATATGAAGGAGAGCAGTTTGTATCTGCTGCTGGGTGACAGTGTCATGCGAGAACGCGGTGTTTTAAAACGCTCATTCTGCATTCTACATTGCTATTTTCTGCAATTTGAGGCATCGCTGCTACAAAAATGATTTAAATTGCTATTTAAAATGGTTCAATGCCGTCGCTTGCTCCTCAGGTGGTTTGTCAAGCAAAATAAATATCAATGCAGGACAACAATATTGCTGATTATATTTGACCAGCAGCTGTTTCAGAAGTCCAACACTTTAAATCAGTCTGATGTTTCTGCTGTAAAGCGTTCCAAATAAGCAGCATTGTATCACAGTAAAGAGTTTCTGTGATAATGTGTGATTGAGTCTGTAGCAGGTACAATGCAATAAGCAATCTATCACAGCACTAAGTAGGTCATTTTAACACAGCCTTATCAAAGGTCCCCAATTAGTGCGACTTGAGAAGTTTCATAGTTTGCTCGCAAATCAGCTGTACTTGTCAAGACAGATGGATGAACAGATGGAGGTGATGAGCACAAACCACAATCAGCATGCCATTACTTCCCTGACATATGCTTGATTTGACATGTTACAATTACACTGTCACAATGGAGCCTCATTTATCCAAATTTCAGGCACCATCTAGTTGTGTCAGATTGCTTCGACACAGCAGAATCTAACTGATTGAGCGTCTAGATATGGGCTAGTTTGCTCTGACGGCCTCTCTTAATAGCATTTAAGAAATTGTAATCACAGTCAGGGAAATATCTCAAAAATGTTCTCGCCTTACGCCTCATCAGCATACCATATCTGCTTAAACAATCCATGATCATTAAAGCAAAGTCCAATTACTCCAGAGACACATATCTTAGCGAACACAGTACTTCAAAATGTGTCACATTCTTTATTTTTATCTGGTAATCTAAAAGAAGACATTCCCATAGAATTGTCCCTTTAGTCCAAGTGCTGATGGCTATATTTTCTTCATCATCTTGGTGTAACTCTCCAAATCATAATCACAACTCCAAGGGTCTTGATATCGGAACAAAGGCGAGATGCCTTATTTGTCAGCACACTACATGTGTGGCCTATAGTTGGCTTTGTGTGTGTGTGTGCTGCTTCCTAGCATGAATTTGTAAATTCACAAGGTTTTGATAGAATGGGTTTAAGTGACTGTATGTATGCATGCGTGCACAGATAACACACTCCCAACACTTTCCTCACCCCAGGTTTTGGTTGAGTGCGTGACATGGGTTTTCCATGACAGTTTGGGGTCACTTGTGTCCCCAACCCCTCCACACTTACAGTAGGTACTACATCACCGTTAGCTCCTCTAAAAGCAGAGCTGCTTGAAGGCTTTGTTAAATATAAAGTATGTATGACAAAGACAGAGGTACGGAGCGGAAAGAGCGAGAAAGGAAGAGAGGGTGCAGACACAGTGGGAGTGTACAGCACAGCTGCAGAAAGGTGAACACCAACAGTAAAGGAAAACAAAAATGCAAAATTGTTATAGAGAACGCCTCAAAAATTGCATAAGCTGTTATGTTGCAGCCATCACACCACAGACATTAAAGATGGCCAGGAGGAGTCTGGATTTTTTATGGCAGCTAGCCAGTGTCTCATACATAGTCAAGTAAGGTAAGGCTTTTATATCATTTTGCTTGGTGGAGACAAGATAAGAAAACTGTGTTTTACTGATCAAAAAGGCCGACTGTCAGACACTGACGTGAAGACAGGGAAAGAGAAAAGAATATGATGTGTAGATACCCTGATCGACAGAAATAGTAATGTATTAAATTCAGTGGGTTAGACTCAGAACACATTTATTTTCATATTTAAAATACATTTTCTGTTCCGAATGGACTCGCCAGAGAAGGAAGACTACCATATAGGCGCACCGAGTGCGCACATGAGCACACACACACTTTTACAACAGGGTTCGGTTATAAGCTCTCCTACAGACAGCTGAGCAGATAAGACCACTTCACTTGTCCCCATCGTGTGGCCGACTTTATCTAGGATGTGTGTTGTTTTTTTCCGCCTTCCCCTTTGTTTTTCCATCCCTTATTTATTGACTCTCTTCTCTATGAAGGTTACACAATGCAGTGTAGGCTTGAAATTATGTTGACCTTACCAGCGACTCTTGAAGCACACACTGATATTTTTCTCAGGGAAAATAACCATTACGCCGGAATGAGACATAAATCAAGTGGTTCACGATGGGTTTCCTGCAGTGCTGACAACGTAAGAGAAAGACAGGAAATCATACGGGAAGGGAACTGAAAGAAAAAGCCGTGCAAGAGTGGAAACAGTTTACCAAGTATATGTGTGGTGATATTCCAGGATCGATGTAGAGCTACCACGAGTGCAACATGTAGATTATGATGCAGAGGACAACGGCTTTATTTTATTTGTTTGTGGCAGCGGTGCAGAAACCCCGTCTGACAACTTAAAGAGGAACATTATGCATATGGATTTCTAGTTTAGACCTGGTATAACAACAACAGCACCACTTCATTAGAATTAGATTAGATTACTACATACTCTTGTTTTCTTACAGCATCATCTATCTAAATTTCTCAGTCTTGGCAGAAATTATACCATTGATCTTTGTTGAGGCATTAAGGGAAACAATTTTCATTTCATTCACTTCCCCCTGTGATCAGGCTGACCTTATGGCCTTCTTTTAACCCAATTCAAATGTGATAAACTGGGATCACCATGAAGCTGCAGTAATTAAGACGTCCAGCTGTCTCCTCAATATTCTCCAGTCAATATATCTGATCAGATTTCAGCTGGTCTCTTTTCACTCAGCTGTCATCAATTTGCAGCTACTCGTGGCCCTTCGGGCCAATTATTGACGATGTGTTGGAGTGGGATGAGGATAAAATGCGCTCTAATTTTAGTGTGCAAGGTAGAGAGATGGTTTGATTCCTCTAGTACATTATATTTATTTAAAGAGAATCAATTTCGGCCGGGTTATGCAGGTCATTTTAGGGATATTATCGATAAATCCCACTGCACACATGGTTAACTACCCTTCTGGCAGCTATTCTTAGCAAGAGGGAGTTCTGTCCGACACCTAAGCCGCTATGAGATGGAAATGTGGGGCTATAAACTAAACAACTGACAGTGAACCTTTCATTTCATTTCCTTTAATATTTCTCACCGCCCTCGCAGGTAGGATGGCTCCTCAAATGAGTCAGTTCCCCCCAGCCAAAGACCCCACTGGGCAGCATCTGTATTCATCAACGCCGTAAGGCCAGACCAATTCTAATATTATTTTATGGTGGTGGCATTTTTCACCCAGCCATTCTCCAATAACTTCCAACTTAGATTTTATGGCTCATATCTTCCTCACTTTTTCCCCTTTTCAGTCTCTGTACACTGTACCTCCCCTTCACTCTCACCCTCACTCTCTCACTCACTCTCAATCTCTGTTGCTCCGTCTCTAACCTCACTATCTCTTTCACAATTGACTTGTTCTGTGGTTTTTGACCCTTTCCTCTACTTTCCTTTACTTCCTCCTTTACTTATTTTCCCCTCCCCTCTTCCCACATCTTCAGTTTTTCATTATGGCCAGCTGCAGTGGGCTGGGTAATGAAGGCAGTGTTATATAGCATGGGAGGTGCCTCCCGGCAGGATCACAGCCTGTATATCGGCACCTAGAAAAAAATTGAAATGAGGATGGAGAGGAAGGACCAGGAAATAGAGGATTAGATGACCAAGAAAAATAGGAACGATAAAAGATCAGGAAAAAGGGTAGCAAAACAATACAGGAACAAAGAAAGTCAACAAAGTAAATGTGTTTCCTTATGTGACTTTGTCAGCCTCTGTGCAAAATCCCCTGTAGACCTAAGTGAAGAGGGGAGAAAGAGCTAAAAAACTGCCAGATATGTCGACAGATGAATACCTTATCAATGTAGCAAATAAACCAAAATCAGGTTCACCTGAGGAGGTAATTATTTAGCACGGATCTGTTTTTTTTTATCAGGCACAAGCAAGAACCCTCTGTCTTCCTCTGAGGCGAGATCCAGCTTGAGAAGGAATGTACTTGAAATGTTGATGGGATTCAAGTTAGCAGAGACTGAGAAATATGGAGAAATGAGATACAGAGAATAATGTATTGTGAAGGAACAGAGGGAGTTGGCTGTGAAGGGCCACTCAGCAGGAAGCACTTCGTACGTTATAATATGATATAAACACAGTGCATACACATGTATATGTTACATATTATTTTTTAAATACTATCAACAAATCCCCCATATTAGAAGAATCTTTTAATGGTGCCTTTTGATTAGACTGCATGTAAGAATCCATCTGTTTCACTGAAAACGTTATTCTTTTTAAATTAGATTAACTTTAGGTGAAAAAAAGAAGCTAAGAAAACATGTTTCTCAATATACTAGTTTTATTTTTCTTCCCAATACAGCAACAGAATAACATTAAGCTTTTAACCTCAGCCCTAAGTGAATCACAGCAAGTGAATAATACACTCATCTGCTCCCTAACCCAAAATCAGTTCAAAACAGGTCTCCAAAACTTTTGCAAGTGTTCCAGCCTGGGGAAATAACCTCTACCGCTGCAGAGAAAGCACGGTGGGACAGAAAAACTGGAAGCGACAAACAAATAAAAAATGTAAAGAAGGCAGGAAATAAACCCAGCAGAAATCTGTAACGGGTATCCGGTCGGTGCACTACCACAAACCCATGGTGTTAAATTTTGTTAAGGGTGTGCTAGCTCAGCACTTTCTGAATGCATTCAGAGCTGGTGGTGGAGAGTGCCACACAAATCAGTCTGGAGACTAGGCAATAACCATCACAGCCACAGGCAGGTGGGTTATTCCCTCTCAGAGTGTTGCCTAATAAGCTTTGTGAGGAGTTCTGCTGTGGGCAGTTTCTAAAATAACACTTGGAGGCCTGTTAGCGGCCTGGAAAGTCATATTTCTATGTTTTGGTTTGAGAGAAGGTGGAGTTTGACTTTTGCAAGAGACTGGCTCAGATTTGACCTTTCTTTAATACACACACACATTTAGAACCTGACAAACTCTCTTTTTTGTTATTGCGAACTTAGACACCTACACAAAGTCACTGATTAGTACATTAGAAAATAAGGGCGGCTGTAGATGTTTCTATCCCCCAAGACACACAATTAAACCTGTAACACCTGTAATGAAACTGCATTGGCTAGCAGATAAAGCAAAGTTAACAGCGTGAGCAACTGCAAAGGATCCTGCTAATATGTGTTTGTGTGTATGTGTGTGTGTGAGAGAGAGTTTGTTTTTGTTACCTGTTGGGGACCGTTTCTGGCAGAAACACTCACCATGTCGGGTCCAATAGTCCTAATGGGTTTGGGTTTGGGTTGGGCTGGTTAAAAGAATGGAAGTGAATGTAAAGTCGTACAACTAAAGCATGTGTGTGTGTGTGTGTGTGTGTGTGTGTGTGTGTGTGTGTGTGTGTGTGTGTGTGTGTGTGTGTGCATGTGGTTGGGTGTGTCAGTTTTTGTTACCTATTGGGGACCATTTCCAGCAGACACACTGACCATGCCAGGACTAATAGTCCAAATGGGTTTGGTTTTGGGAATGGAAGTTAAAGTTGTAACACCTAAAGTGTGTATTGTGTATAAGTGTGTGTGTCTATATGTGTGTGTAATGAGTTGTGATGGGAGTTTCAGTGGCTGTTTCATTTCACCATTTCATCAAATTTAATCATATTCATTTATCCACTCTGCCAGCTATGAGTGTCCTTGTTGTACATTGCAGTGTTTTATATATAGTCCATCAGAGGTATTTGTCAAGTAAATTAAATTGTACTCCGACACAAGCATCTAAGGTTAAGCTCATAATATTACATTACTGTGGAAAACTGAGACTTTCATGTGACTTTTGACCCTATAAAGCCTCCTGAAGGTCAGAAGGACCATGAGTGAAATTCCCCTATGTCCAGGATACATAAATAGTTAATATGACTGCAATATAGGCCAGAGACGTCTGTTCAAATAGATATATTACTCACTCCCTAATGACTCATGAGGGGACACCTGGGCCACCCAGGTCACAAATATTGTAGCATGTAACATCAGATTTTTATTTTTTTTCCCCCTAAGTAAGCCCTTATTATTATTGTTATAATTGGTATAAAAAGTTAATCATTTTTTCTCTCTGATGTCTCAAAATTTATCTGGGGCTGTTAAATATTTATTGAGTAAGCAGATGGGTTTTCAGTGTCTTGCTTGAGGGCATTATGGTAAGCTTTGTTATTAGCTGCCACTGAGCACAGCTGAACCTTTGACCTGCCAGATATTGGGTAATACCTTTTGCCGAGGTCATGAAGAACTAATTGTGAGGGGATGACAATATGGGGAATTGAGTTTTTTTTCTAGCGACGCTTGTGGCTCAGTATTGCCGAGAAACAGCTCCATCTCTTTTTTATAAGTTTAACTACATATACATTGACAAGTTATTAAGGTGAAAGCCAAAGACTTATTGTTTACAATCTTTCTCTCATAATTCTACATCGGCTGGAATTTGAGACAGACACACAACTCAGATTATATTATCTTCCTCAGGGTGAAGCTTCCTGAGCTTATTTTGATTACACAGTGTTTTGAATTTGATTTGAGATGAGTTAAGTTAACATGCTAGCCAGATGTTTGGTAACACAACTTTGTGCATTAAGGCTCCAGGCTAACTGAGCTATGACCTAATTAGATGGCTAACTCAACCAAGAATAGCAAGCAATGAGCAACTTTCAATGGTTTCTCATCAACGATATGCTGCCTCCTATAGTTTTGGAGCTACCTTTGAATTTTGGTCATATTTAACACCTTTAAGAACTGCAAACTACCATTATCCTCCACTTTATAGTCACCTCCACAACTTTGTAAGGCCAGCTTAGTCAAGCACCTAAAAATATCACAGGTAAAATCCAAGTTAGCGCTAAAGGAGTGTAGATAAATTACTTTTTGAAGGTGGTAAGTACTCCCTGTATCAAAAGTGAAAGGGATGGCAGGTGTTGTTCAAATGGCTTGCGACAAGATGTCTTACAGAAAATAAACTTGATACTCAATGTTATTTCGTTTTACAGTTTGTGAAACTAAAAACAACAAAAACTATCCCATCCTCTCGCTGGAACTGGCGATGAGACATTCTGTCTCGCACCCTATCTCAAGTCTTCCCGAGCACTTACTTTTTTTATTTCCTCACTGTCTCCTGTTGAAAAGACAATGAAAGGGAAGCTGTGCCAGAATACCACTTTAGCAGCGCAGGAATTCGCAGAAGTGGTCTAGAGTTGTTTTAATAAAGGCGCTGTGCAGATTGCCCCCGAGTCTAGTGTTCGTCCCTAAACACAACACAATAAAACACAAACAATTTGATAATTATAAGAGCAGCAGCAACCTATATTACTGTGCGTGTGCCTATATGTGTGTTCCATACACTCTATTGCTGTGGACCACAGTGCCCTGCATGCCGCAAAGCTAATTAAATATACAGCGAGCCAGGACCAAGGGTGTGGGCACTAGGCATCTGTCGCCTGTTTGTGCCCCCACATTGGTGCATCTGAATTGTCCGTGTGTGTATACCAACACAAGTGTTGAAGAAGCTGTCGTTTTCTTTTGCAAACTCCCGATGTCATCATTCTCTTTGTGACATTGTTCACGCGGTAGTGTATGGATCCCAGCTGTCACCGTGACCCCGGCGTTCATTAGACCCCAGTAGGAATGAGAAGGACATGTTTTATCCTCTCGGCTCCCTATAGATGACTTCAGAAGGCACTTAGAGGGACACAGGAGGACTTTCTTGTTTTTGCCCTTGGGGGCGGCAGCGAGGGATCTGAGATTCACATGTTGTTTTGGCCTCAAGGAATTTGTGTGTGTGTGTGTATTTTCCTGGCGTGGGCTTGCCTGTGTGCAGGCATATGTATGTGTGAAGTGTGCTTCCCCGTATTATTGCATAACTGTGTCTTTCCGTGTTTCTTTGCTCCTGTGTGTGTGTACGTGTTATTTTAGCCCGGAGGTTGAGTGAGTGAACTATGCGTCTTTGTCCCCTAACACCCTCTCTGCTGTCACCACCGCTGTGCAGCTACACTGTCACACTCTGGGTAAATAAGCATGCCCAAATTAGTCTTTTATGGCCCTAAAATAATAGAGTCACACCGTCATGAATGTTTAATACCATTTGCCAGGCTCTCTGCTGACAAAAGCATAATTAAGGCTTGTACATAACGCGCTGGCTCAACGAAAATGCACCATTTTCAGCAAATTCATGAGTGTTAGTTTGGGAGAAGACTCATTGTGTAATCCCTCTGAACGCGGCTTCCTGTGCCTCGCTGTTAGACCTAACAATACAGGACGCAGAACAAGATGCTGTTGTACTTTTGAAGGTAAACTGCAGTGTTCCCCTTATTCCCTTTAATTATTTGGAAAGTTGAAAGATGATTACAGCGAGAAAAAAAAAAGAGTCCCGATGTGCTCAGGAGAGCTTAATGGCAGCTGCTCTCTGTGTTTGCATCTGTAAAAACGAATTTATCCAATAACCGGTAATTTTAACAATCATAAATACCTACAGAATGTTACAACCTTCTCCTTTTGGTTTATGATGATAATGTAATAATATATGTTTGCTTTGTATGAAAGGTGGTCATTGCATCATGATATTTCTCAGGTCATTCAGTAGTCTAAGTCACTGGCTGTTGACTGATGGTATAACTCAAGCCCCCAGGAACAGTGGCAGGTTTTGAAGCCAAATCTCGTAGGAATTACAACAGCATGTGATGGACTGGGGCCCAAAAAGTCTTCTTCGCATATGCTTACATTGTGAGTTAAGAAGTCCCTGTGAAACGGCTTCTACCTTCGTTCTTTTTTTTAGCATCACAACCCCACAGAATGACCTGTTTTTGACTAGAAAAGCTGCACGATTAAACCATCGTATCCCCATTCAAGTTAGCCGGGC
Source organism: Diplodus puntazzo (assembly GCA_963678695.2). NCBI lineage: Eukaryota > Metazoa > Chordata > Actinopteri > Spariformes > Sparidae > Diplodus > Diplodus puntazzo. The sequence continues at coordinate 9,289,006 of OZ023155.1, read as the reverse complement.
GCTAAACCCGAAGGTAGTCGGGACACACACGCGTGCACCCACACTTATTTGCATGGGAAATGAAGAACCATTTCAGGACTGTGGAGGTTAAACTCGGACTAGTCAGTAATATGATAGTGTCTTGATATTGGGTTAATGCAAGGAGCTGGATTCACTCATTTCATGTTTGATTACGTTTTCCCTCTGCTTCCTCCTCTTTATTCTCTCAGTCTTTTCTGTGTCTGTCAGTTATTTCATGTCAGCACCTCTGTCTATGTTTCTTCATCTTCTTCTCTTATCATTCTCTCATCATTCTGCTCTTTTTACAAAAAGAGTGTTTGCATCTATAGTCGTTTCTTCTGTAAAGGGCCAGGTACATACTTGTCACATTGCTGTTTTCATTGCTTCAAGAATACATTGCAGATTTAATGCATAGAACATCATAATAAGGAGGCTGGAAAAGTCTTGCCAATGTTGTTTCATCTCCTCTCCTCTTTTCTATCATTTGGTTTTGGCTAATATTTGAGTTGATCAGCGAAGACCTGTGATTTGTGAGGAGAAAAAAAGCAAAAGGTTGGGCGATTTTTGTTGGTATACTTAAAGAAACAGAGCAGAGAAAGTCAGCCTAAATCAATCTTTACTTCTCAACATTGCATTTTAAACACAGGCAATGTTCTCGTTATTTCCAAATGTGGGCCTCGTGCATGTTTTATGCCGTCTTTAAGGCGATGTCTATGAGCAGAATGCTGAATAATTGACGAGACGCGAAGCTGGATCAAACGGCAAGTCTGCCTCTGTTTGTGCCTCTCTGTATGCACAAGCTTTTCTTTCTGTGAGTGTGTGTGTGTGTGGTCGATAGCCCATAATAATGTGTTTTCCGTGTGTTGTGTGTGTGTATACGTTTGTGTGCATTAGAAAAAAAGGTGCACAGAGCTAGTTGTTCCTTTTCTGATCGCTTATTACTGCAGACTGAACTATGTCGGGACTACGCTGTCTGTAGGAACGGATTTCTGCCTGTTCTAACCGATCATCTCAATATTGTCTGGGGCTTTTCAGCTGTTTTCGCACCGGTTTTGATCACGTCCAATTGTCCATCAAACACAGTAATAAGCCGTCCAAAAAAAAACACGCTGCCTTTGTTTTCCACGTCAGAAAAGCTGGATTTATTTCCTTCATGGTTTTTATGATTTTACTAATATTGTTCAAACATGCTGATAATAAAAATAGTGTGGCTGCATAACTGCGTCTTTAGATATCCTCAAATTAACAAAAAGGCCACAATTAAAAGGCAAAGTGAAAAACGTCAATCATCTCATTACCTCCCCATGTTCTGCTGGGAAACCTTGGCTCCTGGCTTTCCTGTGGATGCCACCTGACACACACCACCAACCCAACACCGCCCTCATTAACACGCCACTTCCTGATGGCAGTGAGACTCGCGCAAAACCTTGGGGAGCGTAGCTCTAGATCCCAATCCAATCAAGCATCTGTGGGATGTGCTTGGAACAACTCGGATCCACGGTGGACCTAAGGCGATGTCGGCAGATCCTTTAAGTCCCGTGCGTAGGAAAACAGGTGTTTGGATAGATTGGTCAGTCTTTTCAAATATTCTTGGAAAAGGCTAGTTTAATGCATCCTCACTTGTGACTCAGAAGTAAGAGTACTGGAACAGCCTTCACACGAACCTGACAAAATGAGAACGATCAAATAAGGCCATTGGCATGTAGTCAAATTTCTTGAATAAGTGCTGAGATTTGTCAAACCACACTATGTAAATTGGAACTGCTCAGATGCTGAACCAGCAGTCAATCAATAATCCAGTTTTAACCCAAAGTCTCCATCCAGTTTCTTGAAATGCCGGCAAACAGAAACGAAGCGAGCGCTAATCGAGTGTCAAAACTCTTCAGGGTTTATGCAACAGAAACTACATTCTGAATCCACCAGCATGGTCAGCCTTGTGCTCAGCGCCCAAGGTAGTAGCCCCTATTGCGCCGCGTTGAATAGAAAACACCTATATCACATCTGATTAGGGTGAATACAGCGTTTCCGCCGCTCCCTCCCTCCTCTTTTCTCCACCTCACACATGCACTGTTTCTTTCCCACGTATTATTCAGCAAACTGATAATGGATTCTGCAGTGACCTTCAGTGAATTACAATGATTATGGTTCTGTTTATCGGGGATAACACAATGTTGTACAATCGTAAACAGAGCTCTCCTTACTTACACAATCACACAACCCCTCGCGCCAACCATCCGCACACCACACCACACCTTATTCTCCTTATCCTCCATTGCACGCTCACACTCAATTGAACCTGTCATCTTCTCTTTGGTGCCCTAATGGCCGTCTACTCCTAGAGAGCCATTAGAGTACAGGACATGTTATTGGAAATCAAAGAGGATTTGGAGTCCGGGGCGTCCTCCTGTGGGGGAGAGCGCCCAGCAGAGGTCAACTTGTTACAAAAACACACTCGGTCAACCCTGACCGCTCACATGGATTGCTTTGGAGTAAATCTCTGTTTCCATCATCGCCATGGCAACTCAGGTTATCTCCAAGGGTTTTTTTTTGAGTTGTGATTGTGATGAACTGATGACATTCAGACACATTACTGAGTCTATAAAAGAAACCGCGCACGCACACGACCCAAATTAAATCACCGTCTGTTTTATTACGTGCACGTCGTCACTCAAGATTTAATCTGTCACGCAGGGCTAAGAGCTTAAGAACAGGTTATGAAATAATTTGTAAAGTATAGCAGACAAACTCTAGGAAAGGTCTGGTGGTCAGTACAGAATAAAGGGGGTCGTTTTGCTGTTGCCATGCATTCCTTCTGCTGCGTTTATTCTGTTTGCCGGCAACGTAGTCGCTCTATGTCCAGCGCTTGTAATTCTCATCACACGTCTGATCATCCGATGCCTCAGATAACAAGCAAACACTGTCTGTATGTGGGGGCGCTTCTTTCTGCTCGTTAGTCTGCCCTGAAATTTGTATTAAAACAACAAACATTGTTTCAAGAGCAAACGTAATTGGAAAACCTGACCGAAATTGTAAAAAATCCTCTGGTAAATTTATAGCACATGCTGGTTTTCTGTCTCAGTTTCTAATAAAATGGAGATGAACTGGGACCTGGCAATACTCAGAACAAAGAGAAATAAAACACTTGACTGTGTTTTCTCTCTAATGTTAAAGGAATCGCATTAACAGGCAGCTGGTCTACGTGCTTGCCTGATCAAGACTGTATGAATCAGAGTGTTGAATTGCCCCCGAATTAATTTGTGTCAGCCAGATAAGACATCATGCCGGAGATATGCCTTATTTCTTATTTTCTTTATCGAAAAAAATTCTAAATTAATTGAAGCAGAATGTGTTCATGAAGCGAGGTTTTTGACGGAAAGTGTTTGCCATTATGTAAATGCTAAAGAGCTAAAACGACAGCAGATAAGGTTTTTATAGATGTTCCAGTTTCATAGTTTCCAGCTGTTTTCTTTTCTTTTTTTTTGTTTTCATTCCTGCCGTCTGAGTTCAGGTTAAAAATAATATCCAAGGATTCCGGTCGTCGAGGTAACCTTGTAGATTTCAATCCGGTGTGGGGCTTCAATTGTGCGCGTTCTGTTTTTGATATTGTTCCAGTAATATTTTTATCCCAAGGCTTTCCAATCTCTCCCAGTATACTGCCGACAATAAGGAAAGTTCAACTGCCCAGTAAGGAAAATCTGTGGAAAAGTGAAAAGACCGCTGGCCACGTACTTCTAGTAGGTTGCTTTGTATATTGTGCTTTAATTCTGAACTGTAAACTGAGTTTGCTACGTGTCTAAATCAGGCACAGCGCCAGGATTTCAACTTTGTGTGGTAAATTTGGCTGAGCCTTTCAATTACAGATGTTTATACTGTGTGCCTTCTCATCACGGTTTCCAGTCTCGCTGGAACAGAAATGATACGCTGAGGAAGGCAACTAGTGAGTCTGGTTGATGATGCAACTTTTATAAACTTTTTTTTTTTCTGAAACATGTTCAGTGCAGTTTATTATTTACCCACGACAGTTTATATTTATAACGAGCGGCAAGTGCAAGTAAATTGCTTAAATCGTACGGAGCTGTGTCATATCTTCCATGATTATTTATAATGATTTATTTTCTATTAATTTAGAACAGAGACATTTTAATTCTATTTAAAGAAATACCCTCTTGTTTGAATGATGTGTCTGGATTGTCATTTGTTTGAGTTGATTGCAGGGAGAGAGAGATCGACTGCCAGCTGAGCCAGATTGACTTTTAATGAGATGCGCCGTCAACGCCAAAGCTTGAGAAACAGTTTTTATCCTTTCCTTCAATCTTGCCTACATTGTTTCCAGGCTCTTCTGATCTCAATAGGAAATGTATTTGCATCTATGAAATTGGACAGTGACAACTTTCATCCTAGAAAAATTTGTGTGTGGGCTACAGGGCTTATTCAATGTGAAATGACCTGTTGTGATTGGTCTATACTTCTATACATGACAGCCTAATGAATGCTGTCTATTAATTCTTTTAGGACATCAAACATTTTTATTCTTTATGTTGTATTTGAAGCAACATTATGAAGAAATTTGCATTTTGTGTGATTTTGCTCCCCCCACCGACACCTGTCGTAAATGCAAATCCCACATCTGGGAAACAAAACTCGTCATGCCATGACAATGCTATGTGTTGAAAACTTGTATATCTTGAAGTTAACATGTATGTAGTGTATGGCCTACATGCAGTGCCGCACCAGATCTACAGGCTACAATGCTACATATTCAATCACAGCATCAACAACATTAGAGTTAAGTGTCTGACTCACTTTGAGTTAGGATAAACAACACAATACAAACATCATTAAATCCCCATTTTTTTATTCATTGACAATTCAGCACATTTGAAAAGTAGCATTTGTTGTTTTTTTTTTTAATTAAAAGACAAATCTCCCTTCAAAATCTCCTTAATACTACAAAAACAACATTTAAAATAGGATATAATCCATAGCAAACATGGAAGGGGGTTGTCTTAGAGGATAGACATACATCAGGAATAATTTCTTATTACACTGCATCAAACAAATTGTGTCCCCCTGCTGGCAGTGAGAGCACTTACGCAAACTACCGACATGCTTCTGACACCACAGCCTCCACCGTACTCTATTTGCACCGTCAGTTCCAGTTTTGGCAAAGAAGTCCTCGCTGACTAATGAAAACGCATCGCACCAGCGCGGTGCATACAGACAGATTTATCTGCCAGTAATGGGCTTAATCAGCATTGTGCCGACAGTCATTTTATGTGTTAAAGTCTCACACTGCAGGTGTACCTTCTCAAAAGATATGTGATCTCGTGCTTTATCCGCGGCTATACGTCCCAGCTAATGGCCACACTCTAAGGGGGGACTAAAATGTCTTGGTGTCAGCACCACTGTGTGGTGTCTAAGCGGAAAACAATGCCAGAGCCCCAGTGCAGCTTCAAATTTGGATGCATAGATGTAAATTAAAAGCTGTGGCTAACAAAAGCAGCGCAGTGCAATTGATCTGAGCGGTGTGCAAAGGCAGGACTTTGGGGAAATCAGAAGCTTCATTAAAGTTTCATATTGTATTTCTGTACACTTGCAGTTTCATCCTGTATCTCTATTTACCTAAGGGCCCAAACTGAGGAAAGTTAGACACCCCCCCGGGACGCTGGATCTTAAAAGCTTTAACAACACAACGGTCATGTTGAAAAAAAAAAAAAGAGCCATAAAAGCACCGGCATTGTTTTATCCACGTAAGAGAAATCTGAAAGTTAAGGCCAGCGGGGACGGACTTTTTGTGTTCCAGTGGGGCGATTTTGTTCACCAGGCTGTGATGACACTGGCAGTATAGGTGAATTATGTTAACTATTAATATGCTAGTTGTGCTATCAGAGTCTTCTTGACTGTACATGAACATGTATGCTGTGGATGTCTGAGCGACTCTGCTGTGGTCGTCCATTTAGGCTTATGCGATGTTCTTGACAATCGACTTGTGTCTGTCAGTGTCAATCTGTCACATCCCTCTTTCTCCACAGTCATAGTGTCACAAAACAGACAGAATGACAGCAGATAGCCACTTTCACTCACTCTCTCTCTCTCGCACACACACACACACACACACAGGCACACAGACACAGACACACACAGACACACACACACACACACACACACACACACACACACATCCTGCCTGAGCATTAGTCAGCTCGGATTCCCCCTGCGCCGCAAATGATCTGTGAAAATCATACAGAAATCCCGTGCCAGTCTTGGACAAATACACACACACAAACCGGCGTATACATGCACATATTCACAAATTGAAGGATACAAAGGTGCCTGCTCCTTTGCCAGATCTCTTTCACACACACATGCGCACATGGCAGGACCAAGAGCCTGATATCTTTGATAGCGACCCAGGTTTGATGGCCTGTTGCTGGCGGAGGCTTTTAGAGCGGCTGGTTGCGCTGCCTCGCTGTCTCGTTTCCTGCTGGGCCTTTTGTCCCAATCTGTGGGTTGTCGTTTTATAAATGAGGGTGTCCGCGGGGAGATGAAAGGGATGGAAGCAGGTGAGCACTTCACACGGGAAAGAAGTGAATCACTGGGAAAATCTCAAATATCAGAGACACAAAATATTTTGCTGCATGCGAGTAAGCAGCTTAACCAAGACTAGACGTAGAATATTCAGCTCAAATATATCTTTTCAGATTAAGAATTCTTTTGAGACAAATGGTGACTGTTTTGCTGCAGCTATGCTGGTCATTGCAAGGTCTGATCTGTTTTTGTGTTGTTTTTCTGTGCAGGTATCATAGCAAACACAGAGTGCTCAAATGCAATGAATACATACGAAGGTGACATTAAATCTCTCCAAACTAGATTCACCGCATTGTGGTCGTATGCCTCCACACAAGTCGCTGTTCCAGAATTTTGCTGTTGAACAATGGCCTTTTTGCAGAATATTTTGATCCAGCGGTGCATTGAGCCTCTGACCTCTGATCAAATGCCACAATTCATTTTATCTTATACATTTTATTTATTAGACATCTGTGTGTGGACTGTTGGCATAATTATAGACCAATTCTTGAGTCGATGTCCAAAAATGTGTTTTGTGACCTTTGACCTTCTAATTCTAATCACTTCATCCTTTAGTCATATCGGACATTTATACCATATTTGAAGAAATTCTCCTGAGGCGTTCTCTGAGGTATCGCGTTCATGCTACTGTGGCGCCATGATGACCTTAGACCTTTGGCCACTAAACTCTAATCACATGGTCCTCCAAATTTCAAGAAATTCCCTGCATGCGTTGGAGATACCGTGTTCACAAGAATGGGATGGACTGACGACCCCAAATCAAAATCATAGGGATACAACTTTTAATAATACTGCTATGATTTTTTGTTTTTTAAGCTATTTTGAAGATAACATGAAGAAACGTGTCGTAACAAGTGTTCACATGGTAGTTTTAGTGTCGTACTGCACCCTTCCTTCCCATTAAAAGGTTTCTGCATGTTGTACCTAGCAGGCGATAGAGTAACAGTCACAGCATTCAATCACAAAAAAACCCTGAACAGTGTTGCAGCTGCTCTGATTCTATGCTAAGGCTGCACAAGCTTTGATTTATCTCCGGATGTGTGTGTGTGTGTACGCGTGTTTTTTTGACACAGCCCCCATGAGACAGCGTGCCCTTTTCAACAACACTCTCAAACATTTCAACCAAAGAGGCATTAAATACAACTCCATCCATCATGTGGGCCGGGGCTACAGTCACAGCTGATGGTGATGAAGGAACATGAGAGTGACACTCCTGCCTCACCTCTCTTTATTGCTGTACCTGTTCTCGATAGCGTACGGTGGGTTTTTCTGTGCAGGAAAGGAAGGAAGTGAGGGACCAGGGCAGAGAAGGGAAAAAAAAAAAAAAAAGGAGGTGAGAGGGAAGGGGAGACGTGAAATGGAGAGGCAGGAGCAGGGAGGAAAAAGGCTGCCCCGGTCTCGGCAGAAATTGTTTCCGTGACGTTTGAAGTCTGCAACAGTCCAATTAGGCTGCAAATAATCGGGATTACACACACTCACAACCCTGCCCTGTAAGAGATAGAGGCAAGGACCAAGGAGGAGGAGGAGGAAGAGGTGGAGGACAGAGAGGGAGGGTTGGTGATGAGGAGTGAAAGTGGCAGTGAGGTTTGGAGAGATGGCAGAAACCAGGGGGGAGCCGCCTCCACGCTCGTGACAGCAGCTGAAATCCTATCCAGCGGAGGCAAAAGGGGGATGACACTCCCGTGGAGGAAATGTGTAGGGGGAGACGAAGGCAACTGGGGACGGAGAGAGATAAAAAATGACAGGCAAAATGTCTAAAACTAGTGTGTGAGAGAAACACACAGCCAGAGAGGGGGAAAACTGCTAAGACGCGCAGATTGTTTGGACGTTTGTGCTCGTTAGAAGCGATGATCAATAGACAGCTGTTTGGACGTTTCGGGTCAGTCTGAGTGGGCAGTTCAGCCAAAAAACAGCACTTGTTTACCATTATTTACAGTTGTGTCCCAGTTACCGAGTCCCTCTGCTGCCACACATAATATTGCCAGTGTTCTGAACAAAAAGAGGCGACAACATCATGCAGAGAGCGAAGTTATTTTAACTACACATAAGAATTTGTACTTATTTAAAAGTGTACATCGTGGGTCTTCCTTGCTGTTCACTTGTAAGGCTTTAACGAACAAGCTTTTAGCAATATTCTGTCTCCCTGTCAGCTAAATCTGAGTCTTTGGTGGTTTTTTTATTTTCCTTGGCTGTGTCCCGCAGACCTCGACACACCAGTTCTGACGGTGCACCAGACCATCAGCGACGTGCGCGGCAGCTACTACCAGGAGAAGACGGTGTTCCTGCGCTGCACCGTCAACTCAAACCCTCCCGCGCGATTCATCTGGAAACGCGGGAACACGCTCATTGAACAGAGCAAGGACAACGGAGTGGACATCTACGAGCCGCTTTACACTCAGGTACACATGAACACACACACGGCATGGACACGCTGCCAGGTGTGCAGTCAGTCCTCGCTTTCTGCCTTTCTCTTCAAGAAGCGCCTCGCCAAGCTCCCCCCCACTGAATCCTATCCTCGTCTGCTCTGGTTTTGTTCTAGTCTCGTCAGAAAATCTTACATTTTAAGTCTGTCTCTTGCTTTCATCTAGTTCCTTTTTTCTTTTCCTGCCATTTCTTCTAACATTTAATGCTCACATGAACACTACTATGGTGGCACTCGGGGTCACAGGACGTGTTTTAGCCGTTCACTGAACCCCCCGAAGAGCAACTGTTCGATGGCTTAAACCTAAATCCATCAACCCCAAACAAAGTCTTTACTCAAGATTATTTCACGTCACGAACATAATCATCCCAAAAAAATGTCTTGTTAGGAATTATCGCCTCAGGGTTGTATGCCTCCGCGCACCAGCCGAGAAGCTGCTCCTGAAATATGAAGTTGAATAATGGCACAAACTTTTTTTGCACATAATTATAATGTCACAGCGAAGTTGAACTTTGATTTGAATTTTTTTATAATGCAACTTTGTGTTTCTATAGGTTTGATTTTCAGTGTATCTCGTGGCAACACTGTGCTAATGATCTGGTTAGGTCTAGGTACTTTCTGTCCAGAATATCTAAACAAACATGGCTGGAGATCCCCCAAAGATCTCCTCAAAAAAATATTAAGGGGTGTCAGGCACTTAACACTTACATGTGAACTGTGCCTTCTCGCCTTGCAGCAAATGTATCCACATCCCCTCCACCTCCCGATATTTGACCACCTCAGGTCATGAACATGGAATGTGAATGTGATGTGACACATGTATTTAAAAAATGCTAACGTACAAATATGAGCACATCATGATTTGCAGAGACGTTATAATGTCACTATGGTGGCTGGATAATAGGACAATTGACTGAAGTTTTCTTCAGACCAGAGACTAAAACAGTGAGATTTATTTTACAATGAATGAAGAAGTACTTGCTTTTTATCTTAAGTTATGAGCTATAACTGTTGTTCACAGGTTCCACATATAACTCATGATCTCACATTAAAGCTTTGTGTGTGAGCTCACAGACAAGGGAAAGTAGTTGACCGTCCAGTCCGTCCATCTGTTATTTGATCAGTTTAACGGCATTAGCCAGTAAGTTAGCCAAATAACAAAATCAAACAGTCCCCAAGCCTGAGAGCCTGTTGCACCAACACAACTGCTCCATTTTTCTCCACTTATCAAAGCATCAGTCAGCCACAAAGCGCAGCCCCTTGAGCTCAATTAGCTGGCCGGCGGAGCTCTTCCCATGGCTGCCTCCGACACCATTTGCCCCTCACCTACTGCAGCAGACAGACACTTATACAGTATCACACACAACGTCTTGATCTGAACAATCCAAAGTGAGGTTGAAAGAGATGTGCGAACTGTCTCCGTGTGTTCCAGAGAGAGAGTTTGCCGACATGCCGACGTTAGAGGCAGCTGCTGGAGCAGTGGGAGACACTGTTTCAGGAATGGTTCCGTGGAGAGGGGAGGAGGGATTTTCCTTCTTTGAGCCTGTCAATCAGATCAGTTTCATTTCTGTAATGGTCTCATGTGAAAGCCGTTTGAAATTCATCACTTGTGTTACTTTATATGATTGGAGATGCTTCGGTTGATAATCAGGGCATGTCAGACCTACAAACACAGTATGCGTTTGTGTGTGTGTGTGTGTGTGTGTGTGTGTGTGTGTGTGTGTGTGTGTGTTTTCTGACCCTGTTTACCACATTGCTGTGGCTCATCAAAAATTGAAGTGACTTTTACACAAGATTACAACCCAGTTTAGAAACGGGCTAGAATAAAAAAGCTTGGAGCGCTCTCATTGATGTAATGTTATGTGTTCCGCAACGGAAACGTGCTGCTTTTTGATCCATTATCAGATTGATGTTTATGTGCCTTTCAAAATAACCACATAAACGATTCTGTGGTAAAATATTTCTTAAATCTTTTAGCGTGATGTTGTCGTGTGCGTTTTGTCCCATCCAGGGCGAGACCAAGGTGCTGAAGCTGAAAAACCTTCGACCCAAGGACTTTGCAGATTACACCTGCCAGGTCTCCGTCCGCAACGTGTGCAACATCGAAGACAAGTCAGTCACCTTCAGGCTCACGAATGCCACAAGTGAGTTTTTTGATTGGTTCATTTCAACAACAACAACAACAAAACTCAACTGCTTAAAAAGCTTTTCCTTGTCCTTCGCTATCAATTTCTTGCTTTGCCTCTTGCTCCGTCTTTCTCTTTCTTTGATTCTCCCGTCTCGGCTGACTTTCCCTCTGCGTGCTCGTTGTGTCTCTGCTCAGGAGTCTCTTGCTCTCTGTCTCTTTCTTTCATTGTTAAAGTGTCTCCCTTTTTTTTTCTTTTTTTTTTTTCCTGAGCAGGGAGTAGGCATTCTCCTTTCATCATCTCATTTTCTCACATCCTGTAATCTTTCCTTGTCTCTTCCTTTCCTCTCTTCAGATGGGTTTTTCCTCTGCCCTTTGACTTTGCCACTCAGATTTTCCTCTCAGCCTCTCCTTCTCCTCGCCTGCCTCCCATTGTCTGTCTGTCTTGTTTCTTTTTTTTTCTATTGCTGCGATCTCATGTCAGGGCTGTCAGTTGTAATTCAGTTGTCACACTCTCTGTTATCTTCAATTCAGTCTACACCCCGTCTGTCCGTCTGCGCGCCATCGGCCCTGCAACTCTGTTACTTAGGACAACATCGTTGCAGTTGACAACCCTGATAGACTGATACACCACAAGGGAAAAGCCTCGTGCTGGTGCAGAGGATATTTTATTCCTGTTCCGTTGTCTTTATTCTCTCTTCTGCTTTCCTCTCTTCTACATGCCAGCCAGCCTGAATGTACGCTAAATAGCATTTTATGTGATTTGAAACCTGTATTCAGTTATATTTAATTCCTCTCAGTGGTGTTAACATATTAATTTGGATCAAAGTTGCAATGATTGTTTTGACTGAAAGGAGGTTCTATGCAGAAAAACTGCCTCTTCTCCACAATTCAGACTCTTTAAATCTTCAAACTGGTTGTGAAAATGAAATACAATATTCACTTAAATCTTATGAAAACATGTTGGAGGTGGGATACTTTCTTGTCAAGAGTTATACATGAGAGGATGTATACTCTCACGTAGGGATGAATGATGATATTGGCCCGTCATGCTATATATTAAGGCTTGAAAATTCAGCTTGAATGTAACATTTCTCTCTTTTCCCGTCCTTCAGTGTTTTATTTAGGTTTTTGTGTCCGTAAAAGCTCTTGGAAGTTAAAAAAGTCCAAGTCAACAGAAGCTTCTCTCTAAGAGATCTTACATGAATGTTGACATTATCTTTTTAACCGCGTTCATGTTTGCTCTGTATCATATCTCACTCTAGCACTGAAGCGGAAAGAGAGAAAAGTTAATCTCTGCGTGAGTTATGATGACCACAAGTGTCCATGACTTTTTACTTTAACTTTTTATTTACAGACTTTACACTGACGGAGAGGTTATCAATTGAGCAATAAGGCCTCTTTCAGATAAGACATAAAGTTCCCCGGGAGTCTTCTAAAGTGAGCTGAAGGTGGGGGAAGATAAAAAAAAAGAAAAAAAAACACCCTCAAAGACCGAACTCTGTGATAAAGTTAAGAGGAGTTGAAACAGAGTTTCACACTTCTGTGAGAGACTGAGCGGAGAAAGATGTGTCCGCAGACAGATATAGATAGAGGAGGAAATTAAAGACTGAGAGCGGAATCAGACGGAAAAATGAGAGACGGACACAGCGGGCAGATATACTCCAGACAACAGAGTGACACTAATGAATCCGCTTCAGGTGAATGTTTCCTGGCTCACAGATGTGCCATAAATTATAACAGATTGGATAAATGATGGATTATGATGAGAGAAATGCTTTTTAACAGAGAGAGCAAATGGAAAAAGAAACAAAGCTGCTGAACACATGTGGGGGGAAGGCTAACACACGGATAGCTTTTGTATGTTTAGCTTACCCTGTAAGTGTAAAATTACATTATCCCTTGTGCCAGTAAGGTCATTTTAAAGTCACCGGACTTCAAATCAACACAATATAAAGGGTTGGTCCAAAGAAAAAGGAAGAGGATAAAAAAGGAGAACAAACAGGCTGTAACGCTCAGGCTGCTCTTCACTCTCATCCCCTCTGTCTTCCTGCCCTTCGCTCTCAGACTCCTGTGCCTGAGATCGATTGTATCCTCACACCTCTGTCAACACGCACACACACACACACACACACACACACACACACACACACACGCACACACACACACAGCCATGATAACAATAAGAGTGCGCTTGGTGCTGGCATACGGGCTGAGAGACTTGCCAGAACAGCCAATCTGTCTGGACCACACAGCCTCTCAGAGTGACAGAAAACACACTGCTTAGTGTCTGTGTTTTTTTTTACACACATCTCTTAGAAATAAGAGCCAGGTTACCAGCTGCGCTAGCAGCCATACCGCCGTTGCCCCAAACTTCACATTATGCCATCTTTTCCAGCTCGTTCTCCAGTGCAGCAGTTTAAAGAAGAAAAAAAGTCAGATGCAAAAGTCAAGATGGATTGTGATTTTAAGCAATGTTATGTATGTAGTTTATTTGTATGAAATCAAATAATATAAAGTTGTTTAGGTGAGTAAACTTAATTATATTTTTACAGTTTTTGGGTGCCTCGACCTGACCAAACACAGCCAAATCATAACATTGATAACATCCCAAATAATATTAATAATATGTTTATCTTGCCAGAGGTGACTGATAGGCGGCCCTCAAAGAGGTTAGCGTGAAGAGCAAAGAATGGCATTGACGGCTTTTCTCGATGGAAAAGATGTTTTCACTCATTCTCCTAGTCGTTGCTCTGATTTGTTGAAGTAAGCCTTTGATGGACAGTTACAGACAGATGGATTGTCCACTCATCTTCCAAGTTTTTTTTGGATGCCATCATGCCACCAAACCATACACCAGACTCCATCCCACACCAAGCAACTGAAATGGGGTCAGCAGAAAATTGAAACTGATACTGATATACTGATACTGATACTGTCCAGAACTTGGATGAGTCTAAAATGAATACACAAAAGTGAACTGCTCCCTTCAAAAATGTTCTCTTTTTTTCAGTCCGAGTATTGCTCTGTAAAATCTCATAAACGATTATTAGAAAAATGATAAAGAGGCAATGTGGGACTAAAGTAATCCAAATAACACTGCTTTTCAGACAAGTGTAAACATGCAGATGTTATCAGAGAAAATCACATCTCTGGACTCAGATCTCCAAAATAACCGGAGCGACAGACGGGGGAAAAGAAAGAGATGGAGAACAGAGAGAGCGAAGTAGACACACAGAGAGCAGAGGGAGGAGGAGAAAGAGACAGATGGACACAGAGACAGAGATAGAGAGATTGTAAAGGAGGAATATAAACAGTGAGTCGTTTCTTTTTTTACATTTTTATCCTCAATAATATTTATCTAATGAGTGTATTTTGTTATTCCGCGCTGATCTCCCTTTTGCCCTTGTGGCCTCAGTCACTGCTTAGATTAGATTCATTCAGCTGGGTTACGTCATGGCTGCCGATACACGGAGCTGGAACAAGGGGGGATTGATTGATTTTTCATATCATAATCCCAACCTGGGATTTGAGTACGGGGCTTCTGTCCCTCCAGTAACTGCCGGCGGCGGCCAAATCCTCTTCCCCTGCCTCTCATAAAAAGAACATGGAGGCAATGCTCCAGAGCTTGTCATGTTATTCAAAGTGGTGGTGTACAGGGGTGGAAGGGGGGGATTAATGGAACGAGGCCTGGATGCGTGAAGGGACGGAGGAAAACAAGAGATTGCAAGATTGACTTCCAGCGTAACCGCAGCGGCCTGTTACTGTTCTAATATGATGCTTGTTTACTGCAGAACGGACAGAAAGAAAACAAGGCATTTAGCCATTTTATTTGAAGCTTTGAACTTCAAGCATAAGGTTCATTATCCATCTGACCCAAAATCTTTTTTCTAGTAGTTGTGGGAGAAAGACATAACTCTCCCAGGACATTCTGTCTTCATATTAGTCGAGGTCACACGTACAGTGTATGAACACAAAGGCCTGTATAAGGGCATACGTCTGCTATGAGTTTATATCTCATGGTCTCTGCAACCTAGCGATTCGAATCTACTGTAAATATGTCTACAGAACAGATGCCTGACAAACCAAAGCAAAGCAAAGCTGATTGTTTGTGTGAAATGGCCTTCGATCTGACTTGCTCCCCACTTCACATTTTCTTTGTATTCCTGTCTTGAAGCTCGAGAAGAGAAGCTCGTGCAGTAACTTCTCCCTTCCTTGTTGTTAACAGATTACCATGTATGGGAGGCACGCTTTCTGCGCTGTAGATATAACCTGAAACTGGAGAAGGTTCGGGAGGAATGAATTGGCATTACACTGATGTGTTGCTATTTTGCTCCTCCTTGATCAAGTTTGTATGAACTACTTCAACTTAAGTCATCGGTGTCTCTGAGGCCTCTTTATCTCTCCTGAATGGTCAGTAGTGGGCTGCTGCAGAGGTCTTATAATAAAATGATAAAACAGCCACGTGTGTGGGCAGTAAACAGGTCCAGCCACTGTGGTAATATAGCACAGGGGTAAAAAAACAAAAAGAGCGGCACCGTTTAGGTCAGTTGGTAGAGCGGGTGTCCCATGTGCAGAGGCTTTGTCCTCGCTGCAGCGGCCCAAGTTCGAGTCCCGGCCTGGGGACCATTTGCTGCATGTCACTCACTCTCGTTCTCCCACCCATTTCCTGTCATATCTTCAGCTATTCTGTCAATAAAGCCATAAAGGCAAACAAAAATACTTACAAAAAAAAGGTCATGTCCACATCAGAGAAAGAGTAGAAATGGACTTTCTTTTATAACTATCACATTGTCAGTAATTGTCAGGTTTAGGGAACAATTTATATTTCACATACATCAGAGACCTTCTGACAGTTTAAGTGCCATGTCTGTGATGAAATTGTGAAACGCTTCATTATGCCGCTCTACGTGTCAAGATAGGTGCTAATTTGGAAATGCGGAAGATTTTACATGTCAGGTTTCTGTTGACAAAATGCTGTTTCACGAAAGAGAGAAAAAAAAAATCCATTCCTGAATAATTTCGTCCGCAGATATGTTGAAAGAAAAGAATAAAACACAGGCGCCGCGATCTGAAGCTGTTTATAACCTTCGAGAGAACTGAGTCAGCCGGTAAATCTGAACGACGGGTAGTTGATTCAGTCTTTTATTGGTTACTGTAACTCTCACTACAATACCTTCACAGTGATATGACAGTGGTACAAGTGCGTAATATATATGATGAGATCAATACGTGGCAGGGGCCCAGTGCGTACAAATTCCCCCCTGAAAAGTTGAGGATCAATGGGCAATCTGCAATAACCCCCAGCACTGTAAAACCTCTGCGGTGGGAGATTGTACTGCATCTGTGCCGTCAGTCAGTTTTATGTAAGGCTGTAATCCACGACTGAGAGCGGTCATGAGGGAGAAAGAGAGGGAGAGGGAGAGAATCAGGAAAAATAATGGAAAAATGAGAAAGACGAATCGTCAGAAGAAAAAAAAAAAAGATCTATTCAAAGCTGTCGTTCCTTCGTCTGTTATAATGTTTAACTTTAAGATGTTTTACCAACAGATCATGTGTGTCTGGGGCTTTTGGCTGCGGGTTTACATGAAATATTACACTGTTCAGTTCCTAAACTTCCTCCTGACATTTTCTCCACCACTGTCAGATCCAGTCCGGTCTGGGGGGATCAGGGTGGGGATGTACGGCCACACCGCTGGCGAGAATCAATCTGCTCGTAAGGCCGCTTTGATCATTTTTTGTGAAGTCACTCGAAGGGGCTTTAAGAAGCTCGCAATTTCAGCTCCGTGCCCTCTGACTGTGACCTTTTCAGTTCAGGAACATATTGCTTGAACTGAACAAGTAAGCACGCAGCCTCAAATCAGCAGTGCACAAAGTTATACCCAGTGATGGGATGTAAGTACATTTACTCAAGGACTGTGCTTAAGCAAAAGTTTTAGGTACTTGTACCTTACATGACTATTTATATTTTCTGCTGCTTTATACTCCCACAACATTTTGGAGGCGAATTTTATACATTTTAGTCCATTACATAACTTAAGTTATCACTTGCCGATTGAATGCCGCAGCTTAGGTTGTGCATTTTTAATAAGTGTGTTTCATCTGCAATAGGATTTAAAAAATAAATTGATAATAATTTTGGATGATCAGAAAAATGCTGTATATGGGATTCCATAATCAGCAAGGACGATAAGCAGTCGAACCACCATACTGTTTGTACATACGTACGTGATTATATGTATAATTTACTTTTAATTGTACTTTTGATATTAAAGTACATTGAATGCTAGAAAATGATTTTTTTTAAAGCATACTGTTTGTATGAGTGAATTTGACTTTTTAGTAGTATTTTGACACAATATCTTTACTTTTAAAAACACCGTTTATAGCTATGGGCTGCACTTTAGAGTCTAATTGTGCTTTTGGATGTAAATGAGCAGCCATTAGGTCACAATCTGCACCTTTAAACACTCTTTCACTATTATTTTCGATATAAAAACGTCTTCACACTGACAAGTTTACATGGTGTTTAATATCCTGGTCACGCCTGAACAGATCAAGCAGCAGCTTTCGTCCTGTTACGGTGCATGTTTCCAGTTACTCATTGCTCGCGAGCCCATTAAGGATAGCTGATACGCACAAATGATACATCCAGATAAACAAGCGGACAGTAAATGTGTACACGCAGGCACGCATCTGCTGTGTACATACACACACTTAAGCAGATGGCTCGGTGTTAAAGCATGTAAAGAGCAAAGAAGTGTTTCCTGCGTGTCCTTCAGATCCTTCTGTCTTTGTCACTGTAGGCATTTTCACCTGCCATCTTTCTAAATCTCTATTTCTTTATTGTTGTTTTTTTTTTCATAATGTGATTGAAATTTAGAGGTCCTCGTCTGTTTTCCATTGATCATAAATTGCATATCTTTTCCTGAATAAATAAAACTTTTTGTTTGGCCACAATGCAGTGCGCTTCGAATACTTTCATGGGGTTTCATCTACTCAACTTGCTTCAGGGTCATATAACTCTGTGCGTGGAGGTAATAACATCCAATCCTTCATTTTTGCAAATCACACCTCGAACATTTTTCTCACGACGGCGCCAACTTTTCGGATGCCGGTCTGTCTCCGAACCCCAAAGCCGACCTGCTGCCTCACCCGACTGACGTGAAGGTGGCAACCACTCTTCCACGGTGCGAAACACAAACACACAGCAGCTGTCACGACACGCCTCAAGCTAAACCTTTTTAGCTTTTATTTCCAGCTGATTTCTTCCCCGTAAACCCAGACTGACTTTACCTCATATTTGAATTCAGTCCTGCAAACCTAAAAACACGTAACGCAGTGTGCGGAAGTGAGAGAGGAGGCAAGCAATGGAGGGAAATCAGTGAGCGCAGGATGC
This sequence comes from Diplodus puntazzo, assembly GCA_963678695.2. Taxonomy (NCBI): domain Eukaryota; kingdom Metazoa; phylum Chordata; class Actinopteri; order Spariformes; family Sparidae; genus Diplodus; species Diplodus puntazzo. The sequence goes on along the minus strand of OZ023155.1, from coordinate 9,270,472 downwards.
AGGAAGAGTGAGAGCCAGGCACGGAGACAGAGACAAGGAGAGGTAAAGACACAGATATTGAAGATACAGAGGTGACAAAACTGACAGAGAGAAAAGTGGGGAAGTGGGAGGGGAGAGAGAGAGAGTGCTAGCGTGGAGGAGAGAGGCATTTGTTACCTGGTTGTAAACCGTTGTGCTGCACATAAATCCCATTACTTTGGGAAGAGCGCTGGCTGATCCCACCGTTACCGTCACCCACGCATCCCCGGGAAATTGAAGCTATAATTCTCAAATCCTCAGTTCCTCCCCCCACTTGCTTCACATATAGTGTTCTCTCTTATTTTATATTTTTTCTACTCAGACTTTCTGCCCTGTCTACTTTGGCTTTTTTTGGTGCTCTTAGGATCGCAAGATTCATTTGTTTTGTTGTTTTTTTTTACACTTGTTTCACTAAAGTAGGTTCAATTTTGGCCACTCCTCCTTTTTTATTTAGCCTGTTTTATTGTTTGTCAAATAAAAAGGCTCTTTAAACATGTGGGATCTCTATTTATTATACATTATTTTACATAATCTGACCACAGCGTGCAGAGTGACACTTTTCGCCAGATGTGGGTCGACAAGGGAACTTCCATGGGACCATTTTGAAACTTTACAATACCATACTTACATGCCTGGCGATGGAAAATCAGACGAAGTTTTAAAAAAGCCAGTATAACAAATTATGATCACGTTCAGGGCCTTGCCACAATATATCCCCAGCTTAACTGATACTTTGCTTCATGTGTATTTAACAGACAGACACGTAACGCAGCAAAACAGTTTCCATGGACCTTGTTCAACAACACTTAGGAAGCTCTCCGGGTCCACGGGGCTTTACTTTCCTCACGCTGTGATTTGATACAATGGGAGTGGACAGTGCTATTTGTGTGCTGATTGCAGCTGTTACACCAGTGAAATTTTGTGTCAGCCTGAGAGCCGTCACCAGTGAGGATGGCTAAAGAGATCTCCCATTAGTGTGTGTTTCTGCATCCGTATTTTTGTCCCCCATTTAAGAGAGTGCAGGCCTGTCTGCGCGAGTGCACGGACGTGCGCACAGTCTCGTATGAGCAGAAACACGCATCTGTAAACCAGTTTGTTGAGGCTCCGTGCACCTCTTTCATTACGGTGATTGCAATCTAAAAAAGAGATTAGATGAGAGGATGTACCGCATAAAGTCTATTAGAGGAATGAATTGCTTCCTGTACTCTGTGGGGTCGCTCTCTCACTGAGGATTAACTCTCTCAGGTCGATAAAAGCCTAGATTCTCCTCCTTCTTGTCCTCAAGGGGCCCATTTAAAAAACGCCCGTCTGGAGTATACTCCTTTTTAAAAAGCCCAAATATTAATATTTAAAAACCCTGCATTGATGCATTCTCAGAAGGAAAAATGTTTTCGAGCAAACAAAAAGCTTCTTCAAAAGATCAAAATAAAATGCTATAAACGCCTTACTAAGTACACACATCCACGCTTAAATAACACACGGCATAACAGATTTTGTTTATATTGTAATAATCTCAGATAGGTACAGTGAGCACACAGTAGTCTCACCTTGCTTATATGCCATGCTCAAGGGAACCTAAATGGTATCTCTTTTCACAACAAAACACCATTATTGTCAAACCCGGAGATCCTGAAATGACCTTAAGGATATCGTATGCCCGCCCCGGAGCTTACAACAGACAACAAATGATCAAGACCCACTTCTGCATACATTTTAAGTAATGGTAAAGGCTAGTCTAACAAACTGACATAGTAGTGCTGCAAACATTTCTTTAATCAGGTTGCTGTAGTCTCGTTAGGTTCTGACTCTCAGATTGGATCTAAACCTATTAGCGCATCTAATCCTCTTTCATCTTCCTCCATCCATTGAATTGGAATGAATTCACATCGTGCAAATAAGAGTATATGTGAAAAATAAATTAATATAAAGAATAATTGGGAGAAAACGGTGAAATAAGGTGATTGTTTTTCTTATCTCCACATATGACCTGGAACCATTTTATAAACAGAGTAATGTCATTAAAACCTCCATATGCTATCACTTGCTGCACGACGATCTTGTGGCAGCAGTGAGAAACAAGCATATAAAAGCCATATATGAATAATTCAAGTGGCAGGTTGACTGAACGGAATACAATGATCTTGTTTTCTTCTCTTTTGCGGCTATAATTTGCCCAAATACTTATTACAGCTCCACAGTACAATCACAGATAAGTAACTCGTCAGTCATGAGTAGTGAACCGGGCCTTGACTGTTTTGCCCTGGGGTGTTTCTCTACTGTAGCTGATGAGGGAGGGAGGGGAGACCTTTTCATATTACTCCACCAAAAAGATTTTCGTAGCCACTCGAGGGATTTAACCGGGTGACATTTTGGTCACAAGCTCATTTCTCTCTACGTTACCCTCATGTCACCCCCATTTACACCCTGTGGCAAGATATGCAAAAACCTATTACAAGATGTTGCAGATGGGATTGCCGACGACGCGATGGGGAGAATGTCGAATGCCTTGAAAGTGTTCGCTTTTACATTGAACTAGGAAGCATTGTGAAACAGGGCTTTCACTGTCATTAAGATGTAGGGTGCATCGCAATTCTGGAGAGGCGTGGAGAGGTTTCTAAGGTTGAGTTGAGGTTAAAGCCAAGTTTCTGTTTGATGGAATTAGACAAACCACCATTTAATGGTCTGACAAAAAGCACAGTTCCCAACCGCCAACTGCCAGAAGTAGTTTTATTCTGTAGCTAGTCATTTAGTTAAACACAGACAGGTGTGCTTATTTCAAAAGCCCTCAATTGATTTGCGGTAGATGATCAAACAACAATAGGAAGCAATTAATGGTAAACTGTTACTTATCATCTGTTTTTTGAAACAGGACCATTTGCATTTCGAAATTCTATGTGATTTTTGGCCACCAGGGAGCAGAATAACTTGCAGTCCTCTTTAAAACCTGCTAATGCTAACACGTTAGCAAAAAAAATCCAAGCCCACTTGCAAATCTAGCAAACATAGACCAGCGTTACCGCTCCAGAGGTCATGTATTTCTTTCACTCTCATGAAAGCTAGCATTAGCTCGTTCAGTTTCCACCAACACACTGTTGGATATCAAGAAACCGTGTGCGGATTCTGATTGTGGTTTACTTCTGTGCATACATATAGACTTTTCAGCACGTATCTGAAAATGACAGACTGCTGATATGCTCTTTTTTACCAATGAGCTTTAAAGGTAAGCGTGAGTAGTATACCTTTAATAGGACACAAATGTATTGAATGCTCCTTTCTAAGAATGAGAAGAACATACAGAACAAATCATGTGCAAAACCATCAGTGTTTCTGAAAATGACTTCAGGTTCTCCATAATAACACTCCTGTTTCCATGAACTGAGCTTTCAACTGTCTCTCTATCTGCTGATTACAGAAGCACTCAATCAGGACTAACAGATACTGTTGATACAAATATTTGTACTTATTAGCAGTTGTTTCTTGTTGTCGACTCTGTCTGCTCTTGGTGATGGTTTGAGAGTCAAACCAAAAAGCTGTAAGCCTATCTGCTTAAGAAGGCAGTGTGAGAAAGCTGAAAATAATCTCTGCATCTCATTAACACCTTGTGTTTGGTAGTTTTACAGACAGTGCACACCCATGTACTTATCAGTGTGTGTGTGTGTGTTCACATAATGCTATCTGTCACTAGATATTCTTCTTTCCTCCCTCTCTCCCACCCTCCTCTTAGATGATTGATATCCTTTTTTTGTCTTTTGGCTCTTTTCCCCTCTCCTGTGTCTTTTACTGGATTGTGTGTGTGTGTGTGTGTGTGTGTGTGTGTGTGTGTGTGCCCCTCGCTTCCACCACTCGGCTTCTTTTTTTGTATTGGGGTCCAATCGATCTCTGTCTGGCAAGAGGATTTTTTTTTTCTTTTTGCCCCTCTGCAGTTGCGTTTCTGGTCATCCTGTACTTTCCCTGTTAGGTCAGTCGTAGGAGAATGATGCAGTGGCTTGGGAAGGATACAGGTGATGTGCCTTTGGTTAACTGATTAGTGTGTTCTGAGAAAAAGATGAGAAGTTCAAACATCCTTACTCAAATGCACAGCCGCGTGTTGAGACCCTATCCTCGCACGGCATCACATTTGCAGTCAGAGGAATCCTGTGAGGCTTCTGTGTGCTGATCTGGTCGGGGGTCAGGTCTCGCTTATGTGTCCTGGGACTTATGCAGCGGTGATCCTCCATTTGGCAGCCATAACACCCTCTTTTGAAATATCCATAACTGGTTCTGTGCATTTGGGAGGTCAAAGCTGATAAAGATGTATTTATTCCGGTGTATGTCCCCTTGAGTTGGATAAAAAAGTAAAGCTTTTACTTGCTGATAAAAAAGACACCAAGGGCCGTTTAGCTCAGTTGGTAGAGTGGGCGTCCTATGTGCACAGGCTTTGTCCTCGCTGCAGCGGACCCGGGTTCGACTCCCGGCCTGGGGCCCTTTGCTGTTTGTCACGCCCCCTCTCTCTCATCCTGTTTCCTGTCTAATCTTCATCTGACATATGAATAAAGCCTTGAAGCCCAAAAAATGAAAATAGACAACCAATAGTTGTGTTTTGAAAGTCCAGGGCCTTTATTAACATGTTCTCAGTACTGGAACTCAATCTTAAGATGATTTCTGATAATGTTTGGAAGACGAGACAAGATCATGGCAATGGTGGAGGAGAATGATGCCAGGCAACATGTATTATTCAGTGGACTAAATAGTGGATTAAAAAACAAAGCCGCACATGCTCATTGGGAGTGTTTAACCGCTGTGTATTGTTCAGAAAGCTGATTCAAAGTTTACCACGCATGGACGCAAAAGCATCCCAAACTGCGTCACCCCGATACGAGCAAGAGGAGAATTGCTAAAGTCAGGGTGAGATTTCTCTTAGGGATAAGATTGTAAGGCTTTGCAATAACTTCTTATACGTGGTGCTCTGCCTCAATTACTATGTTAAATGCACACAGGTACAGTATGAACACAGAGGCACACACAAAGACATTAATATAACACGCACTCCCAGTCTAAACAATGTCATCATTTGCATGCAAAATCCTGTAACCATCCTGCAATACTGCTGGGAACCCTGCATTAAATTTGCATGTCACAGTTGCAGACAATGAACATCACATCTGTATGACTCAACATCTGTAGACCGCCGGTCTTGTACAACAGTTGCAAACAAAACAACACTGCTCTGCCCAGTGTGTCAACAGAAACACTGATTTGCACTTGTGATCCTTTTCTTCTCCCCCTCAGCTCCCCCGATGATCCGGCTGTCAGTCAACGACACGGTGGTGGTGGACCCCGGGCAGGACGTGCTCCTCACCTGTGAGGTGACGTCGGGTTTCCCCCCGCCGACGGTGACGTGGTCGCGTTATCCCGGCCCCCTTCCCCTCAGCGCCCAAGTTCGAGGGCCGACGCTGATCCTGCGGGCAGTCACCCCGGCTGACGCGGGCTTCTACAACTGCTCGGCTGTCAACAATGTGGGCAACCCCGCTCGCAAGAACGCCAATCTGGTTGTCAGGAGTAAGTGTGTGTGTTTGTTGCAATGTTGCTGGATGACAGTGAGACAGTCGGTGGGAGAAATGCGAGTGAGCGCAGGTGATGGTTCATGGTATGCGCGCGTATTATTTTCACTTGGATTCAAAATGCTTGTGCCAAACTTGACATGATGTATGAAATGATGTATACTGCGCTCACAGTATTTTGCAGACATTTTGCTTCTGATTTCCCAGCTCTGAAGCTATATTTTAAAGGTGCATTATGCAACAATCCCCCCCACACTCTAATCTCCCTGTCTGAGCAGAGTCAACTGATGTGATTTATAGCTTTCAAGGTTAAAGGAGCAGTTAGCGGCTACACTGGTGATATGCTGCCCCCTGTTTGTTTGGAGGCTCACTGTTGACAAAGCAGATGCACACCTAATAGATATCTGAGTATTCTTAAATCATTAGATTAAAGACACTGTATTTTTTTCATTTTCAAAAGTGCCATCTGTCCCGTCCCTGCCAGCTTTTAGTTTGCAAATTTATTCACGTATGCTGGAAGCGACTGAGTGGCGTGCGACTCGCGAAGCAGTTGATCCGTCATTAAAGCGAGCCGACGTGAAATCTCGTCAGAATAGGCGGGTTAAGTATTGCTCTTTTTCCCTTTGCCGTTAAAATAGAAGCCTTCCATTCTTCCTCCCCTCCGGCTATTTTTAGCCCCTTTAATCATCTTTATTCACTCCAATTAGTTAGACTGGAGTGGAAGCAATTAGCGACAGTCTCTTCTGTTAGTTAACACTGTGGAGAACGTATGCTGGATGGGTTTCTCCTGTTAGCTTAATGGGCCTGAACGCATCATCACACCAGCACAGGTGGCGAGGCGATGAGTGAGATGCACGCACACACACACACACACACACACACACACACACACACACACACACAGGCACATCCAGTGAGTGCTAAGAGATGGGAGTCTGCAGGTAGGCAGGCGACACAGTTGCACATGAATGCACAGCCAGCTCACAGGCTCCCACATCGCAGGCACACACAACATCGTCTCCACACTAAGCAGGTAAAGTTGCAGGATCATGTTAACCATATGGTCACCGTTTCACATCCGCGGCTCCACCCAGGCGCCTTGTTAACAAGCTTCGAGAGGAGTTTGATTTCGAGCTCTCCTCTCCTCCTCGCCGCCTGTCTCTCGCCTTAGCGGGGGAAAACTGTGAGCTGTTTTGTATTCAACATGGAAATCTGTTGGGGAAACGCAGCCTTTGAAACTGAAAATTAAATGTGACAGAGTGAGAGTTACTCTTTGTCCTTGATTTTGTTCCCCCCCTTCCTCTTTATCCCTTTGTTATTTTATTCACACTTGCTCCTTTTGTCTCTCCCTCCTTCACAATTTGCCTCTTCCTCTCTCTCTCTCTCTCTTTCTCTTTCTTTCTTCTTCAATTTCCTTTTTCCTTTGGTTTTCTTTTTTGTCATTCTGCCCCCCTTCCGATGCCTCGCACACTATGTTGCAAAGCTCATCTACTATTCTGTGTCAGCCATCTTCCCTCCTTCACCCACTTTATTTTTATTTTAATTGACTTTTTTGTACTCTCCGTGTCCCTCTCACAACTCTGTCCATTCTCCTATTCCTAAACCTAGATTTAATCTCCTTTGTCAAATTTAAAATTCATTCATATTCAACAAATTGTCAAAATTCAGTGGCATGAAATGTGTAGATAAATATGCGCTCCCAAGATAGAAGCAGCAGGTACAAGACTATCAAACACAAAGCATCATAATCATACCCCAAACATAAGTCCTCTCACTTGCACAGTTCTGTGTAAACAAGAGGCAACACGCTTTTGTATTCATTAAAAAGTGTGTTTAATTTTTCTGCCATGTCAGCAAAAAAAGACAGATTAGCCTTTTTCTAGGCCTGTTCGCACATTTTTTGCAAATAAAAGCGGAAATGTGGGAACCCATTTTTTCCTGTCTGGACATTGAACCAACTGAACCAAACTTAATAGGTGTAGGAACCTGACCAGAGCCCGGTGCAGGTGATGTAGCTGAAGCTGCTTGGTTACCCAGTCATGCAGTTGTTACCATGGTTACTGCTTGCCTTGTTAACTATGTCACTTTTACATAATAGTTTTTAATTTACACTTGAAAGGATCATATCTAGTGGTGTGACTGACCCAGACAAGAGCTCAGACAAATTTCATACATTTTTTGACCCGGACCGGACTCAGTCCATCAGGTCCTGACACATCCTGAAGGGGGCCTGAAGAGACCTGGCAAGTTTGGGATCAGTACTAATGCATTAATGCAAAAACGTGTTTTTGATGTTCCGCCTTCATTATTAATATCAGGACTTCACCCCAGCCCTCCTCTCACACTGTACCTTCTTCTCTCCTCCTCCTCCTCACCCTGACACCAACCCCACACAGCAATGAGCAACCTGACCTTCCAGATCACACCGGACTCCAACAAGGACAGCGAGACCATCCAAATGGGTCGAGACCTCAAGCTGTCGTGCCACGTCGACGCCACCCCGCAGGACAAGGTCAACTACACATGGTACAAGAATGGCGCACCCGTCTTCAATTCAGATAGCCTGATCCTGCTACGCAGTGACCCAGACATGGCACCCGGCACCAGCAGCTTGGAGATTGTGGACATGAAGTTCAGAGACTTGGCGACCTACAGCTGCGTGGCCAATTTCCCAGGGAGCAGAGTGCTGGAGCTCCGTGTGGATGTCAACATCTCTCAGAGCAGCGGTGAGGGCTTCTTTTTTTTTGTTCTCAAGCCTCTGTCAGTCTGAGACCAGTATTTATGACTTAATAAGTGTCAGCTATAAAGTAGCTTCATGGCTACATTGTACTGTCCAAAAAAAAAAATTAAAAAATTGATGGGGAGATACATTTTTCTACAAGCAAGAAAAAGCAAATCCAAATGTGCCAACGGTTGCAATTCATTATTCCGGCTGACTATATCCTGAACACACAGCAAGTTTTGAGATATAAAAAAAAAACACTCCTGAAAAGGATATTTTGCTCCATCATTCTAATGTATCTTAATGGATATTAAGACTCTTTCTTCTCAGAATAGGCACTCTGTGTACAGTATATGCATACTACATACAATATACAGTATAAGCGTGAAGCATGACGTAGAGTGTTTTCATTTTTATGTCAGCAAAGACAGCAACCTTGACCGAGCAACGGAGCATTAAAGCGGTTAGATGTGGTTCTCAACCTTTTGTGGACTAGAACCCTCTTATCCATTATCTGGGTCCTTTACCGCCAGTTCATCAAAAAAACTTAAGGCTAATTTTCTGAATGATAATGTTAACCATTGTCATGTTTACATTATGAAACCAGGACATCATTGAGAGCAGATTTAACTTGACAACTGGAATATCATTCAGTGTCATTATCATCATTAGTGTCCCAGTGAGCAAAAAAGCCACATGCAACTTCTAACATATGTCGAAGGCACCGATACACAGTCAATTGAATATGATAGTTTTCATATTCAATTCACTATGTAGAAGGCACCGATACATAGTCAATTGAATATGAAAACTATCATGTTGCCTTAATCTCTGCCCATTCTGAACTAAACGATTCATATTTAAGATTATATTTGAAACATACATGATGGCAGGTGACCTAATGTTTATACCTGACACGGACAACATATACGGTGCATTTGGCAGGTGCTAATGTCGCTCAGAGAACGTGCATAGAAATTCTGTTTATGAGGTTTAAACACAAAGGAGCCAGCATAGAGGTGAGATAGTGGCTGATGTGTCACTTCTATCATCTTTTCAGTTTTGATGAACGTTTAGCTGATATGATGAAACAAAGCTAAATGCAGTCCGAGGTTTGACAAAGCACCTCATGCAAAAGTTAAGGCCAATTAAAAGTTCACATATTTCCATGCCGGACTGGATGCTGGTCTCTACGACAGCGGGACAACAGGCTTTTTGCAGTGTATCCTCTGGAAAAACCAACAAGAGAGAAAAGAGAAAGAAACTTATTTTAACTTAATTTCCTCCATAGATAATACCACAGAAGCGTTGTGTCCATTTTCCATTTTTCCTAAGATTACACTATAAAACCGGTGTTGGTGACATTTGAGAAACTCTAGGTTAGATGCACAGTGCAAAAGAAACCCCCGCACTTTTAATTTAAACATTACATAGTTAATATTCTTTTGTTGTTTCCCAATCTACATTAGTAGTAGTTTGACTTTTTCAACCTTCTCTGTAACTTTCGCTCTATTGTTTGATTCGACACAAAAAATTTAAGATCACAGCGGCGTAATAACAGTGTGTGTATGTGTGTTTCTGTGTTGACTCTCATGTGTGATACAATCTTAATGTGAACAATTAATACTGAGCAGTAATGTTTTTTTAATGTCCCTGTGTTGCATTGAAAGTCTGTTGATCGTCCAATAAAGTTAGCCTTGTAAATGTCACACTCTTTCATACCTTTTTATTCTCCGTCTGTCTCTGATATGTAGTTTCTCTGTTCAAACCGTCCGTAAATGTTTCAGTCACGTCCACCTTCTGACTTTGTTATTTCACGACGGCCTTCCCCTCTTCTCCACTGTGCACTTAAGCGCTTTTTTTAAAACTTACTCTCACAATTAAGAGAGATGAAACTGAATGACTCAGAAACTTTTGTCAAGGTTGTTTTCTTTGAGCTCACATGCAAATGTTCTTTATATTTTTTTAAAAAAAAAAACAGAAGTCTGAAATAACTCTCTGTTTAATCAAAGATCTATCTGTCCTTTTATTAGAAATTTACAAGCCACAATATATCAGATTTTCCTTCTGCTTTTTTTTGTGAAGCTTCTTGATGAATATTGTATGAAGATTGTTTTCCTTTATTGCAGCAATTTGTATCATTGTTAAGAAAAGTCATACTTTCATATGCATTATTCATGTTCGCTGGAATTCATGTAGAACAAAAGAGACTTAGACTCCCTCTCTCTCTCCCTTCGTCTCCCCCTCCAGTCTCTCCTCCGATGCTGTCGGTTCCGCCTGGAGGTCAAGTGGTCAGTGTGCGAGAGGGCGGCAACGCCGAGCTGGTGTGCTTGGTGGTGGACGGCAAGCCGCGTCCACCTGTTCTGTGGTCGCGGATGGAAAAGGACCTGCTGATGCCGTCGGGGGCGACCATGGTGGAGACGCCTGATGGCCGCCTCAGGCTGAAGAACGTCAGCAGGGACATGATGGGGCTGTACCGGTGCCAGACGGCTCCGTACAACGGGCTGAACATCAAGCGCAGAGAGGCGCAGGTCCAACTCAATGTGCAGTGTAGGTATCAGCGGAGAGCGACGTTTGGTAGGCTTCATTTCGGATTGAAGTGTAAAGGATACCTGATAGTACCTCACGCCTACACCGCCACAGACCATACAAACTTCCTCTTTGTTGCCATGGTGATGTCAGAGCTCTATTAACACTGCTCTTTCATAATGGCATAATCTTCACACTTTTTTCCACAAAACTGTGCACCCCAAAGACAGGTGTGGTGATGTAAAGAGTGTTTAAAAAGTGGAGAGAAAGGGAATAAGAACAGACCTCTACAGCTTAGAGGCTGTTTTTCGCTAAACCAGCTCCTTCCCCTTCCTCTTCCCCTTCTCCTTCTCTTTCCTCTTTGGGTCTGTCGTTATTAAAACTCCCGGAGGACGGGCTTTGAGAGAGGAACAGGATCTCTCTTGCTAAATGTGACGCATCATTTCAATGCCTTTCCCTCCCATGGGGTTACCCTACTTTTACTTACCTCTGCAGCGCTTGAACTGTGCTACATAGAGACGACGTTTCTGTCTGCACACTGTTAAAACCGAGAGAGCGTGACATGAAGTACAAATATGATTTGGATTCCGGAATCAAAAACATACATCGCCATTTATCCTTTATCAAACCATACGAAACCACTCGTCCCCCAGGGGTGCATGTGACTGCTGTGTAGTTGCTTTTCGACTCCATTACTTTTCCTTGGTTTTAAAAAAACAAAATCCCACTGCTTTTGCTTCCAGGACAACAGCGTACGTATTGGTAGCAGGGGGTCACATATATAATATATGTACTCCCTGTGGGCAAAATCAGTGCGCTGTATAGAAGTTGTCATCAGCCGCAGTAACACGAGGTCCCCTGCTGAATTTCCCAGCAAGTGACAGTGTTGTCATTCACATAGCATACCGAAACCAACGGGCAAAAATCAAACATAATAACCTAAAGAAAAATAATCCTTCCAGAGGATAATTGGGATGAGTCTGAGCTTCTCGGTGACGCCGCGAGCATACGAACGACTGAGGTGAGCAAAAAAATTCAAGTGGAGTTGTTCTGGCACTCATCCAAGGTGCTCGATCGGCTGACGAGTTTAAGAAAGTCTTGGCAGCTTGTTGTCTGTGGGTCCATAGGTGCAAACCATCAAACAAACGGAAAAAATCCAACTGTTATAGCCTTTTTTTCTTATGATAAAAACTTAACATTCGCTAGTTTAAAATGTTCTTGGATGAATGAGTGATGAACTGCTTTGGCTAAAGCTTTCACAGCAGAGCATCACTGCTTGGTAAAAGCTTGATTTAATCAAGTAAATTTATGTTAACAAGAATTCAGTACACAATACAGCCCTTTCAGCGCACTCCCAGTGTGTCCTGCGTACAAGGTCAAGCTAAAAGGCTACTGCTACTAAAGTAATGAATGTAGGCTACGGTATATTAGAAAAACACGAGGGTGAAAAAGTTTTGTGCATCTTGCAAAACATTAAAGCACAAACGGCTCAAAAAGAGATGAAACGTGAAAGTGGTCTGCGTTAATGAAGCTGTTCAGAGTCGGAAATGTGTTTTTCCTCAACCGAAATTCTCAAAATGTACATTTTAAGTCACAGAACAACTGAATGTTATCAGATTTCTTAAGGGGTAACGCCACCTACTTCAATTTGTATAAAGCCTATTATGGCTCGAGGGAAAGCTGCAAGCAATATAAATGTACAGCAGTTGCATTGTGGGTAATGTAGGCACCAGGTTTTTGACAAGCAGTCTACTGGTCTAGCATTGCGCTCCCTTAACACTGTCGGACTCTTTATGGAAACGTTTAAAACACATCTGAATCAACAAAGCAGAACCAGAGGTGTTTTTTTTTTTTTTTTTTCCCACATATTCTTCTTTTTGAAAACATGGCGCCTACATTACCCACAATCCAACCGAGCCACTGACTGACATCAGTGGAGGCAATTCACCTGATTCCATGCAGCTTTCTCTGGAGCCACAAAAGATGTAGTATTACTCCTCAAAACCTAAACACAATTGAGTGCGTAACATTGGGTGAGTTACCCTTAATAAACATATGTTCGCTTCCAGTCCCATATTCCTCCCCATATTAGCTCCATTAACTTGTTGCCAATCAAGCCATTTCTTTTGATAGAGCCATTAAAATGAAAATCCTGAACAAAATCAGCCATTATAAGCTTTATTGAGACAACAAAAAGAGAAAACAGCTACGCATTGTCTGAGAGTAATAAGGCTGGTAGGACTAATTTCCCTCTTTGATATGTATGTATATATCAACTACACTGGAGTATATATAAAAAACACCCAAGTCCTCTCCTCTCTTCTCCTCTCCTCTCCAAGAAGGATTTACAGGGCTCGCTAATGCAAGCGGGGCGGAAGGGTAACACTCTGTGAGCTCTGCTGTCCGCACCGGCGGAGGCTGATTAATGGACCAGGTGGCCGCCCCGCTCTGGACAGAGAAAGAAACAGAGAGATGACACAGATACATGAGCAGGGCCGAGAAAGGACCGAGAGAAACAGGGTTAAGAGAGAGCTTGAAAAAAGAGAAAAGTGGGGTGAGGGATGGTGGGGAAAAGGGGGAAGCAGGGCACGGCTGAGGTGCTGAGAAAAAGGTGGGATGATTGGGAGGCGGGGGGGAGGAAAACAGACTGGGAGATTCAAAAACGAGTGGAGCCTACTGTTTATATTTCCTCTCTTCCATTTAACGTCATTTGTTTGTTTCGCCTCCTTCCATTGAGCCTTGCTGATCAATGCGAGGGAAGGATGCCATCATTTTTTTTATGGCAGATATAATTAAATGGATACGCGTGCTCTCGCAAACTCCCGCCTCACCCACTTCCTCTATCCGCCTCGCGTCCCCTTCTCCGCTTGCCCACTCTCCCTCTTGCGAGGTGGCTGTTCTTCCTCATTGCCGTTCTCATCATCATCAATCAGCTAACTGCTGGCCATGAGAGAGGACCTCTCTCCGTCTTGTCATTCCCCTTTCTGCATCCTGCATTCTCCCATTCTCTTCCCCACCTCCCGCACTCAATCATCGACTTCTCTCACTCTCACGCCGCACTTTCCCCCCGTCATTTGTCTTCTTCATTGTCTTCACCTTTAGGAGCTGTTTCTCTCCTCCCTTCATCCCGCCGCGCCTCACCTCCCTCCCTCTCCCGGCCTCATGTAAATTGATTTTCTCTTTGTGTAATGTAAATGTTTGGCTTGGTCAGTGTTGCATTTCCCCGGATGGAATCCATTTTGCATTCAATAAGACAGATAGCGATGGTGTGTTTACATGGATTATGGTCCCTCTGACTATGAAGCATCGCGTGGTGGTGCCGCGAGTCTCGATTGAGTAGCAACGAGACGCGGAAAAACAAAAGCTTGGGAGCGTTCGACTGTTAAGAAACGTACATAATTGTTGAAATTAATCCTCAAGGCAAGGTAAGAGATCGTAATGACTTGTCAAAACTCTTCTGAGGACGGGATGATTTATAAACTGCTCATAAACCAGCTCACAGCACGCCTCCTCTCCTCTCTCCCTCCCTCCCGCCTCCCGCCGCCACCGTCACTCCCAAGTTTGCCTGCCTCTTCTTTACCCTTGCCACCTGTTTCCAAAGTCAGATCAGCCATCAGTATGCATATGTGTGCAGGGTATGTGACCATACACTAATCAGTCCATAGGATTACAGTATGACCTTTGACCACCCGCCCATCCCTCAGCCCCATCGCATGGTGCCACAGGAAGTGTAGGTAACACAGTCATTTCAAGAGGTCAGAAAACACCCAGAAGTAAATGACAAGATTCTATACATAAAGAAATAAAAAATAAGAAAGTGGGAAGCTGTAAATATGTTGCATGCACAAGCTGGGAGACTGGCAGGCAACACATGCTGAGAAGTTAAGTGTTATGGAGGTTTCAGGTCTTTTTAACATGCAGGTGCTTACTCGTGTCCCTCTGACTGGAGTGCAAGCACAGAATGGTAAACTAAGGATTTGGTTTGGCTGTGTGTACCAGTTCCTGAAGGAAGGAGAATGGAAAAAAAAGGAATGAAGGCATAACTCACAGAGAGAATGTATTTCTTCATATTTTATTCATATGTCTTCTTGTGTATGTTTTGTTTTGTGGTGTGTCTTGAACCCACGCGGCTACAGTTTTTTTTTGTTTTGTTTTATTAACTTTAACAATCGTCGCTGTCCAGTATAAAAAAACCCACTTCTATCTAAAATGTCAACTTTTTCTTGAGCTGAGAAAAACAGACAGCTTTGTTTTGATGCATTTTTCAGAAGACTCAGTGGCTTCATGAATAGTTTGTTCGGCATTAAAAATGTAATTGTCTCAACTCGTAAAGGTGCATTCCTTCCTTCTATTGAAAAATCCAAAACACCAAATTTGGAGATTCACTGGACAGCGATGCTATGTTGAAATGTGACTAAACACATTTATAATAACCATTGTTTATAAATGGTAGTGAGTGCAACACCACAGTGTTTTTTTTTAACAGCCACACACGATATAACCTATAATGCTTAGTTCTAGCCTAGTTTTATAACTTCAAACCAATTGATGAAAAAGCAAAATTGCAAAAAAAAGCAATGTTATGAAGAAATTGGCATTTTGTGCAATTTGGCGCCCCCATAGTTTCTGAGTGCCACAGCACTGTTACAAATACAAATCCCAGGTCTGTTAACTATTTAGTTGCTAGATACACACAAATCTCAGAAAACGTATATATATGTATATGGAAGAACAAGACACTGTACCATCAAATTAGTTTTGAAGCCATTAGGTTAAGGTAAAGCAGTTACATATTGTTGCTTTAATAGTCAACTAACTATCGATTAAAGTTATTAATGATGGTTTTTATAAAGTGTTACCAAAAATGTGGAGGCCACAAAGTGTGTGGTTGTCTCTTAAAAAACAACAGTGAGCTACTCCCCATTTGGAAAAGATATGAAGTATGAATATCGATCAATCAAAACTTGATTTTTGTACCACCTTATTTTACAAAAAGTGAAAAGCTGATTAAAAAAAACAATAACAGTCAACATTAAAGTTAACAGTATAACACATAAGATAAAAAAGCCAATAAGATGCATGACGCATAATACAAATTAAAATAGAAACAAGGCAATAAAACATTTAGAAACGAGAATATGTAATGCAATGTGCACAAAAAACATCCCAGATTAAAAAAGTCAAGCTAAAGAAATAGTTGTTACTTTTGATGTTTTTTTATCAATACTGTGTAGTCCTTCTTAAGGAAATATCTCCCATCAGCTGTTTAAACATTAGAATAATGTCTCTGTCAGCTCTGTGATTGTGGAACTCCCTGGTTGAAAATCTTTCTATTACTGTTGTCATGGCTCCTGCTGAGACGGTTAATTCCTCCCAGAGATTTCTACATTGTATCGGCACAATAAGAGCATCTCCCTGCCTCAGTGTCGGCTTCTTATGTTATCGTTCCATCTGCCTCTGCCGGTCCTCCTCAGTGTGGCTCATCCGTGGCCCTATCTTTCTAAATTACAGGCATAACATAGATTAGACTGTAATTACACATCTGTGTCTGATAAACTTGATTCATAAGGGACTCTAGTCATGCTGCCTCACCTCTGGGGACCTTAACACTAGATCTCATCACCGTTAGCACGACAATACCGCCATTAGCATCTTGTCTATTATCTACATGATTAGCCAGGGGTGAACTAGCTGGCTGGTGATTTGTGGCAGAGTCATTCGGCTGCGTTGCGTCTCGGCTGACCCCGGGGCGAGAGCAGCTAGTCAGTCATTAGCGGAGCCACATATCGCCGCTGACAGGTTAATTACAGCTGGTTAGGATAGGTTAGCAGCAGGGATGGGATAGTGCCTCGTGGAAAATGCCTGATTCCCCCGAGGCGGTAACAGTTGCTCTGTGTCAGATGATTTGTCAAAGCTAATGTTTTCTGATGCTGTGAGGAAATTTACACGGCGGCGAATAAAAAAGATGACGAGGCATGGAGAATGAGACACGCACGATGGTAATGAATGCACACTGCTGCAGCTCGTTTTGTACTGTTCATATCCCTGAGCTCAAAAAGCCCTTCTCAAACTTTTTCTGTTTCAGTTTATCCCCATCTCCTTCTTCATGAGGTAAATGGCTTTTAAAAATGAAAAGCGATTAGGGATAATGGGTTTTACATGGATTCACATGGTGCACTATGCTTAATCACAAAGTAAGTGTCCCTAATATGTTGTACTGTATGTTGTACTGTAGAGTCGGTGTATATGAGCACGTGATCAAATCAAGAAACCAAGAAATCAAATATTTAAAAACAATTCTAATCTTTTCAGTACAGAATAAACTAATTCTGGGTGTCTCTCTGGGTGTCCAATGCTTATCGGATCCACTTACCATTTTTCCCTTTGGAAGCTTTCCTAGCTTCTGTAAACACATTGGATCCACTTACCATTTTCTAAAAATGGTTAGAGGATCCGATGTGTTTACAGAAGCTTTATAAACCAGCCTGGAACTCTTTTTGAGGACTCTGTATAATAAATCCATAATGGTAATTCCGTATTCTTCTGTGAATATTTTATCCACTCTTCTATGATAAAAAAAAAAAGTTACCACAGATGCTAGCCGGCCATATTTGAGTTCCCACTGTGCCTTAGGTGAGTCTTTCAATCGATCAGAAGGTTGTTATCGACTCGTCCATTAATTGGAGGCCGATCCGACGATTTGTGCCTGATTTTCTATGCCAGTGCGCACTCAGAGCGAGCTGTGCCGGGACCTGAGGAGACGGGCAAAACCATCAATGTGTGCTTCCACTTTTGTACGATTTTTTTCCACCACGATTGCCAAGACTTTCCAAAAGATTTAAAAAAGCCAGACATCTTATTCATTATGGTGTGATTACATTTCAGTGTGATTCCATTTTCGATTGTGTTTTTCTTCCTTTGCCTTTATGGTCATGGAACTATTCACACATTCATGTGACTTCACTGCAGCCACACATAGTACATGTACATAACTTCATATTGCACTACAGGGTGATGTAACACAAGTATTATCACACCAAGACAAGACCAGACTGCTTGGCCTTGGTGGAAGTGCCATTCTAGTTGCTACATGTATTATCTTCTATTTTCAGATTTATATACCTCTAGAGTCTATTTATTTTATTCTCTATACTTATCTGTACCTATTTGTGTCATTGTGCTGCTACACCAACCACCCATGTCATCTTATAATGTTTTAAGCCACTCAAAGACTTAAATCAAACCAAACTACTCAAATCAAATCTCTCTGTCTTTAACGTATCAATTGCAGTAAAGAATCAAAGAATCAATTAATAATTGAATGGACAATATGTACACACATTCTCATAGCTTCTTTGGCCTCTGCACCTCATATCCTTAGATTAGTTGAAATGTAGCTACCGTATGTCTAAAAATATTCTTCTGTCTCCCCAGATCCTCCTATACTGGACCCGGTCTTCCAGGACATGCGCTCGAGGAACTATCAGATGGTGACCCTGACGTGTACAGTCCTGCGGTCGAACCCGCCACGCCTGACTGACATCCGCTGGTTCCGTAATGGCGAGCTCATCCGCATGCCGATGCCGGACCTGAAGGAGACACCGGAGCTGAAGTTCAAGCTGGAGCCCAACAACAACGGCTCCTACGAGTGCCGAGTCAGCAATAATGCAGGGACGTCGACTTGCACGTTTAATGTCTCAGGTGAGTGAGCAGACGAGAGGCAGTCGTTTGTAGTCCATTCGTGGAAAAGAATCACGTTTATCCATCTGATTAATATCCATCCATCATAAATCTATCTGTGGACTCAAGGGTAGGACCACGGCCACTCTCGGTGTCCCCATGTTGGGATAAAAGCTGCAAAAGTGCCCTCTTGCAGATAAAATATGATAATGAGCCCTCTATATGGTGCCCTTCCAGTAAAAAAGTACATTTTTCCCCTTGTGTTTCATTACAGAGGTGCAGCAGTTCTAATCCATAACTAAAACATGTAACCTTAACCAGGGTTTTTAACTATTCCACCATGAATATATCATCATTTTCTTTGCTGGTGCCCCACCACATATACACCACACACTCCACATTCCCCATGAGGCAGCTGTCTTTTTCAGTATCATTCATCAGAAACATTTTGTGCTCTCCCCCTTTTCTCCGCCATCCCCTCAGCCCAACCCTACAACGCCGAGTTCTACTTCGACACACCCAACCCAGTCAGAATCCTAAAAGGGAACAACTATTCATACAACCTGCAGTGGACACAGAGAGACCCCGAGGCCACAGACCAGATCATAGGCTACTGGATTAATGTCCGCAAGGTAAAGCGCTCAATATCTATGTATACATACACACTTTCATGTCTCTTGGCTCTGGTATCCATCTGAGAGACGGGCAGGTACGTGACTTGACAAACAGGAACTCATTGACTCTGTTTATCCAATACTCATAAGATTGACGTTCATCATCATGGATTAAACCCAAGGCAAACTCCGGTCATCTGCTTGTGTTTGCAAGTTTGGCATCAGGTCGACTGAGCGGACTCACATGTGTTTCGACAAGAACACACACAAACATAAGATTGCATGTAGTAAAGCGCCCATGCTAAGTAAACGTTAGGCTCCATGAGCTCAGAGAGTGTCAGGCATGTGTAGTCAATCAATAGAGACCTGAATGGAATTACAACAGTGATACAGCCTCCTCTCCTCTCCTTCCCCTCTTGTTTTGGCTCTTTACCAATTTTAACTAAAAAGATCTTTTTCTGATGTAATTCTTGCCCAGATTTCATGTACCCATGCATGGAGAAGATTGTTGTTTCCAAGAAGACACTGCCGTTCGGAGTAAACACGCCTCTCTTGCAGCGAAGCGTGTCTCGAAAATGCTTTCGGTACAACAAAGTGAATGGAAAAGAGAGCAAACGCTGCTGTACTATGCAGCAGCGCAAGTAAACAAAGCAGAAACTAATTTTTTTGGCGCTGCGTTTTCTTTGGCTTTGTATTCTGATGATCTCGTTTTCACTTGGATGTTTAAAATGTTGTTTATCCAGATTTTACTTGTCGAGGTCAGTGTCGATCTGCCAATATCAAAAATAGATATACGCGACTAGATGTTTTCGAAATTAACTCCAGGGACTTCAGCTAACTGCCCTTTAACCTCTTGTGTTATCTCCTCTCTTCCTGTTACGTAATTCTTTATTAATAGCTGTCACATCCCCCTTCAATAGTCAGCGCACATCACTCAGCTTTACCAGACAAAGGCTTCATTTTCCACTTCCAGACAGTGGTCCAGAGATGTAGAGATGAGTGGGCCGCTCAAAGAAGCCCCATCACAATGCCTGACCGTCATTTTTAAACTGTCCACGCACAATTACTTCACTGTCTAGGCCAGATTTTAGCTGTAAGTGCCAGACAGGCAATTATGTGTTTACTTCTGATGTTGTAACCAGTATAGGCACAGCCATGGGAGGACAATTTTTAATGGTATTGTCATGTTTTATCTTGTCCTCAAATGATTGACTTTATCTTGACGTGACTTCATTTTCACAACCCTGTGAGGGGTGTTGAATTAGCCTCGCAGTCACAAACTGAAACTTAAAATTCTCATGCACTGGAAATAAACTCTTAACTCTGAAAGGCCAGGACAGCTGCTGGTGGCTAAAAAAAAAGTTATTGTTCTTTTGTTTCATACTTTTGAACCGCTAATACTATCTGTATGATTTACAAAACTCATATAAAGCAGAGTTTCTCACCTTTTTCAGTGGTATCACACGTCTTGTTTGGGCCTTTAGGGGCGCCGTAGTGTAATTGATTGGTCAAGAGAAACCCACGTAGCTTCTTCCTCTGGGCCAACGGGCAATGGTTTTAGCCAAGCTTGGTTGCTCATGTTCAATGGATAGCATAATGCATATCTCAGTGGACGGCACATTGGCTTCAGTCCTGGATAACATTCATTCATGGCTGTAACTTTCTTGGGAAAAGTCAGATGTAGACAAAAATTCATATGGAAGTGGACACCAAAGTTTTTCTTTTTAAATACATTATGAACTTTAATTCATACGTTCTCAGCTGAAGCAAATGTAAACCTGGGACTTTAAATGAGCCAGACTAAAACTTAAGTGATGTATGGAGCTTGTTGTTGACCACTAGACTAGGCTGGAAAAAAAACTGTATATACACAGGAGAGTTCGTCCAGGTCTTTGAGGTTTAAACCTTGTGTTCCCATTTCCCATTTTGGTAGGTTTTAAACCAGTAAGCCAACTGGATATGCTCCGGGAGATGCTGTGTGTACATTTTTAAATGACACGCACACACAACTTTTCCATTACAAATGTCTTGTGTGTCTAAAAGCATACTAGCTCTACCATTATTCATCTAAATCATGACCGATTCCTACATTTTTTCCCTACTTCTATCTCAAACCGAATCTCTTAGCGGGCCCCTGATCCGAACTTTCTGCCCACATTGTGAAGGCAACCTCAGGCCACCTCCTTGTTTTGTTTCAAACATCTATTCATAGATTACTGGCCTTGAGTCAGAAGACGGGAAGGATAATAGTGAATTATACACAACTGGCTGGGGGTTGGTTCGTGCATGTGTGCATACGTGTGCATGTGTGTGTGTGTGTGTGTGAGACGCTGAAGCGGAGGGAGTGCAGGGTCTGCCAGCTTGCTTTTGTGCGGATGAATAGCTAATTCCCCTCCTACTTTAAGTCTTGGCAGCTTACCTCATTAAGTAAGACTCTGCAGGGAGACAGACAAAGAGCGCTGGCCTTCCTAAGATGCACATATGATTGCATGCCCAAGCTCTACCTCTCTCTTGTTCCCTTCACTTTTGTCCTCCATCCTTCTACCAGTATTTTCCATCTTCATCGAACACAGCATCTCTTCATTTCTTTCTCCCCTGTTTCTTCCTGCTTCCTCCGCCTCCGCCTCCTCCTCCTCCTCCGTCTGTCTCTTGCTTCCCATCTCTGTTTTTTCAGCTCCAAGGTAGCGTGTGTGAGTGCGGACTTAATGGCATTTAGCGTCTGGTGAACCGTGGCAACTAAAATAGCGCTGATGAATAGTCGCCGTGAGTTGTTATGCTGACAGTGTTAAAATAATGAGTTGCATTAAGTGGCAGTTTAGGACTTCTTAAATGTTGTTAAAGTTTAATTTGATTTCAAGGTTTTCTTACCTGCGTGATTTTTTTTTTTTTATGTATGCATTAGAGAGCGGTGGGAAAAAGAGACCGGAGGGGGAGAAGGGGGAGGGGGAGCGAGGGAGTGAATGAACGGGTGCGAAGGAGAGAAATAAGATGCAAATTAAAGAAAAACAGCAAATCTCACTGGTCCTCTCGACTATTAAATAGAGTATGAGAACATTCAAATGTAATACCATCTCAATTTCACAACCCATCTATTTCTGCAACACTTTCTCCAGCTCATCCTCTTAACGCCCTGACAGTCTAGCTTTTTAGCACATACAAAATGATGTAGGGGCTCTCGGGGGAGACATGCAGACGCATGGGGGAATAAAAGAGGAATCAGATCAGTTCATATAGAGCGCTGCTCTTTGCTGTCTGCCTGAGCACAAAGCTATTACTTTTGTGCCGATTTGCTTTAACTTTTTGCATTTTATTGATGTCCATGTGGGCGTTTCTTCTGTGAGTTTATGTATATTTATTGATCTTTGTGACCATGTGAATGGCCTTTTAATGCATTTTTATTTACCTCCTATTTACCGGTCTCCATTCCCGCGTGTGTGGCCAGCATGATTTGCTCCATGACTCATTGCCAGCCTGTGAAATCCACGTTTACACTTCTTAATTTAGATTCGTTCTCCCTGCGGAGAGCGGGGGGTTCCCTGCGTAGGAATGAGCAGAGTTGACAGGCCCTCGTTGTTTCGTCAAGCCGTCCTTACACTCCCTTTTTCCTCACACCATAACCTCTACTCCTACGGCTTCTCAAATGAGTTCTTTGATTTGTGAGAGATGATTAAAATGTGATAATTTAACCTTTTTACAACAAGAAAGACAGATTTAATAAGCCTTTTGATGCTCATTTCACACTAATGAATGCAGGGATCTTGTCTTTTGTGGATGTGTTTAAGGAAGTGTAAATGTCACAGTGGATTCACATTTACTTGATTTACTTTTTTAAAAGGCATTTGCAAATTTGTGCACATATATTTGTGTTAAGGGAAGAGGAAGTTTAAAGGGTAACAGCAACGATTGTATACATAATATGTGATAAAAAACAAGTATAAAGCCTTATGTGGTTCCAAAGGAAGCAGCATGTAATCTGATTAATTGCCTCCAGTGATGTCACTCAGTGGCTAAATTGCATTGTGGGTAGTGTAGGCTCCTGGTTTTTAATATGTGGAATAAAAAAGTAGATACCACTGGTTCTGCTGTATCTGTTTTGATCATTTGTCCATATTGAGTCCATCAGTGCTCTAGGAGTGCAGTGCATTTTCAGAAGCTGATGCTAGCATTACCCACAATGCAACTTAGCCACTGAGTGACATCAGTGGAGGCATTTTATCAGATGACGTGCCGCTTCAACTGGAACCAATTAAAGACTTTATACTAGTTTTCACAATGTTCACATTACATATGCAGTCCCAAGACCTGTAAACACATATCAATGTGCAGAATTTGTTGGAGTTGGTTCAAAAACTAGAAACAAGACAGCCGCTTACAAGGAAAAAGTATGCAGCATCCAGTCACATAATTTTCTGAAGAAATGCTGGAAGGCGGTTGAGTGAGCGGTCATTAAACTTGACTTCACCAACCTGCCGATGCGCACATTTCTCTATCACTTCTTCCATTCCATTATGTTGTGTTCAAACAGGAGACGAAGAACCAATTGTATACATACTGAGAAAGCTGGACCGTTTGTAAAATGGTCTTGCATTTTTATAGCGGTTTTCCAGTCTACTGACCGCTCAAAGCGCTTTACAATACATGCCCATCACCCATTCACACACACACTCATACACTGATGGCGGAGGCTGCCATGCAAGGTGCTAACTGCTCATCAGCAGCAATTTGGGGTTCAGTATCTTACTCAAGGACACTTCGACATGCAGCTGCCGGGAGCCGGGATTTGAACCAGCAAGCTTCCAATTACTGGACGACTCGCTACAGCCCCTCCTGTTAATTCACCCCAAAACAGTCACTGTACCAAGCGTACAAATGATCGCTAGATAGTGACGGAGCAGAATATCCTGTCCTGTCTTTTCCCTGCCTTTCCTTCAAATGTCTTTCCAATGATCCCGACAGCATTTATTTAACAATCTTTAGAAAAACGTTTTAAACCAGAATTGTATTCACAATTGATGCCCAAATCTTGGTCTTGATAAATATTTCTTATCGGAGCTCGCTGATCTTAAACTAAATGTCGATGCAGTTTTCATCTTTGCATGCTCGCAGTCAGGAGTTGGTTCTAGTGTGCTTAGTGTTACAACACAGCGCCTCTGAAATGATTAGAAATGTTCACACAACACAGCAAAGTGTGATCACTCTGTGGTACACACACACACACACATATATATATATATATATATATATATATACATATATATATATACTGCAGAGACACTGCACTACAATCCCATAATATACATACTGTACGTGTGCTTTTTTCAATCCCGAATTTCTTCTAAAGCTTGTTTTCTTTTCTCCATTATTGCTTTTCTCTCTCCGTCTTCACACCTTCCTCCCGCTATCTCTAAATCTCTCCACCTCATCTCTGTATCGACCGCTCTCGCCCGCAGCGATGGAGTTTGTGAATCATCGAAGTTGTGCAGCTAGCAGCTGACCTCGCTTCAGATCGTTGCTACACGCAGGTTCTTTCTGCACACAGCCGCACTCCGTCGCACAAACACACATCCCCCATTATCATATATATGAGAATTAAACATATTCATGATGAATTAGTTTCACGTTAAATCAAATATATGAATAATTTATGTATATATATGCAGATATACTCTGCTGTGCAAGCATAGATGCTCTGGACACAGTGCACACACACACACACACACACACACACACACACACACACACATACACACACACGTGCACAGATGATTGGCTTGTTCACGTGCACCTGATATCGGTGAACTGCTGGATCAGTGACGAAAGAGCTCTGCTAATAGAGGATAATAGAAAAATTAACCTCGTGTTCCCGAGTGTTTGGAGAGGCGGCCTCTTTTCACGCCGCCAATCCCGATCTCCATCTCGTACGCGCACGTCACTCCGCCTGTGCGTTTCCATCCCACCACTACTCCTTCGCTCTCGCCCTCTTTCACACATTCTTTGTCTTGTTGTCTCTCTGCTGACAGTCTGATGGAGACGCAGCTGAAAACACCGTCTGGCTGCGGTCCCTTAAAACGTGTGGCGCAGACACAGGCACACACGAACACACGCAGTGTCAAGAGAGGTATATGGACTTCTGTGTCGGTCTGTCAACCAGCCAGCCTGTTAGAATATGTTGTCACTCACTGCGGTCACTTTGGCTGTCTCCGTCTGTTGGCCATTCCTCTACATGCTGTATGTCTGTCTCACCGTCCTTCTGTCCCTTTGCCTGTCAGTTAGGTTCAGGCACACACACACGCATGCACGCACACACACACACACGCATGCACGCACACACACACATGTGGGCACACACACACATCATGTCCACTGACCTAGTGACGGAGGTAGAAGCAGGGAGACAGATTTTTTCTGCCGGCAGCGGGAGCAGCTGAATTCTTATGAGTCACACTTCAGCACCTCATTGATCCAGTGTGTGTTTCCAGGTCAACACAGTGTGCGAGTGTGTGTTCGTATGTGTGTGTGCGTGTGTGTGCATGCTGTTTGTCTAGATCTTTTTTTTTGGCTCACACACTGTAAAAGGAGGCAAACAAGTGTCTGCACGTGTGTGTGTGTGTGTGTGTGTGTGTGTGTGTACGTCGACCCCACCCATGCATGGAAAAAGGCAGTCAACTAACTCGTAAACCCACTTCTCCCTGCTAACACGTAGTCTTATGCATTTTACATGAGCATAGTTTCTCTTTCGTGCGATATTTCACATAATTATGGATATTCCGTTTGAGCAGTGTGTAAATGTTTATACTGACGATCGTCAGCGTAAGATGGTGTTAAAAGCGCACTGTACTTTTTAACATGTAACTGCAAACCGTGTAAAACGTACATGTTATGATAATGTGTTTTTTTTATGTAATCAGTTTTGGTGCCAGATGAGCAAATGTTGTATATGAATTAGAATTAACGGTGGAATGCCACTCACATATCAGTAGATCAACATAAGGAATCTGGTAATCATTTGAGAGGTGATAGGAATATTTTGAATAACATGATATTTAGCGCAGGACTTGTAATGGAGTAGTTTCACATTGTTGTGTCAGTGCTTTTACTTAAAGGAGACCTATTATATGCTTTTTCCTTTGCTTCAGTGTGTTTTATAGGTTCCCTCGCATGTAAAAGGTCTTAAAAGCTAAAAAGGTCAAAGTCTGCATCAATGGAATCTCCTCTCTCTCACAGAATACACTGCTCCTGAAACGCCTCGTCAGTAGTCCCGCCTTTAATTATGTGACTAACATATGTCACAGAGTCATATTTGCACAATCTATACCCCGGTGGCTAGTTTGGCACATAAAAAATGAAAACTGATGCATTTTTTGTGCGTTAAAGAATATGAAACTATTCTAGGAGTAAACAGAATTAAAATTATAAACCTGAATATGAACAATATATATCTCCTTTAAGTCAGAGATCTGAGCACTGGGACTTTACTCCTGAAAACTTCAACGAGCCCAATGGCTGTTTAAGAAATCTAAAACTCTGACCTTTCCTTGATGTGACAGTCTCTTGAACCAAAAGGTCATGTTTCAATAAAATAGGCAGTGTCCTCTTATGCAACACTCTGCTTCATCCTTAGTTATGTCTCTTCTTTCTGAATCTCATCAAATGATATTTGAAAAACCACAAAATTCCAAATTCAAAAGTAAACAGGAATCCAGTGTGTAAATGTCAGGCCTTTAATTTCCTCTAATATATTTGGGCTCAGAGCTGTATCGCAAATCAAGAGCTTGATGGGAAAAGGAAAACAGTAGATGAGAGAAGCTTGGGAACAATGAATGTGAATTAGAGGAGAGTATATCATCTATGTGTATATGTAGGAAGGAAAATGTGGTTGATATTTAGAAAAAAAAAACAACTTAATTTCACTGGCATTGTGCAAGAACGATTCATAACTGGAAAAAAGAGGGTAAAAATTGGAGCAACTGAACTGGAAACAGCCGGGCTAGCACTGAAGAAAGAAGATTTAACAGCCATTAGTGGCGCAGGGCCTGGTGAGGAGGGAAGGATTTGATTCTGAGTGTGTTGCCGAGCACAACCATGCATGGATCTTGCTCTGGATGCCATGTGGGGCTCACACGATAATTGGAGTTGTACCAAATTCTTTGCAGCCTGAACGAGAGTCACCACAGTCTCATCAATAGAAATGATCATCTCAGTGCAGCCGAGTTTGAGTGTGTGGTGGTGGGTAGACAGCCAATGGGGACAGCACAAATCAACTTGAGTGTCAGAGGACAGGAGGAAAAGCTGAAGTCACCGTGGCTGATGTCAAGACATATTAGCGATATTCAAAGTTATGGAATTCCACCGTGCCTCTATGACTCACCAAACTGATACTCTTTGGATTGGATGAGTCGAGTAGAAACAGGACAGCAAACAGACACATTTGAAACACACGTTTATACTTTTTTTCCATCACTTTTGCATAATTATCCCACAAAGTTGCAATGGAAAAATGTGTACTTTGCGATGGCTGAAATTAAAATTTTGATTTTCAGTGCAACAAATCAATTACATAATGAAGTCACACATACAAGTGCTGTGTATTGTTTTAAATTCATGTTGCATAAAATCTGCACAAACTTGTTACACTCTGATTGCTCAACATGTGAGGGCTCTATGCTGTGGATGCTTACCACACACACACACAAGCCCACGTACACGCACAATCAGACATGACGCACACACACACACACACACACACACACACACACACACACACACACACAGACACTTGTGCTGCATGCATTACCTGATAATGGCATGCTGTGGGTGTACTAAGGTGTTATGGTGGAGTGGCTGACCTAATGCATTAGATTGAGCTCACTGTCAGGTCTTTAAGTAGCTGGGATCAGAGGCAGATACACAGCTAATGGATCCTTCTCTCCGTGGGTGGAATAACACAGCAATAGCTGTATTAAAAGTGGTGCTAGTGAGAAAAAAAAAAAAAAAACACCCCTGACTTACCTTAAAAAATGAGGAGACAATTGGACCGGATCACATCTCATTTCATCCATTTTTATTTCCATTTTCACGCACTGCCAATTCAATTTATTTAATACTGTTTGGGAATCAAACTTCTGTAAATAAAGGTAGAGATATCATAAATGACTGACTCTCGGGGGGAGACGTGCTGACACAGAGGGGAATAAAAGAGGACTCAGAGGATCAGTTTGTATACAGCAGTGCTCTTTACTGTCGGTCTGAGCACAAACATAATGCTTTTGTACCCATTTGCTTTAAAGTTTGCATTTTATTGATGTCTATGTGGTCGTTACTCATGTGAGTTTATTTCCTGTACATTTTTCCATCTTCGTGCCCATATGAATGGCCTCTTGTTTTTACCCATGTGTCCATTCCTGTGTGTGTGTGTTTGTGTGTGTGTAGCTGGCATGATTTGTTCCAAGACTCACTGCCAGCCTGTGAATTGTTTTGGTTAAAAGACGGGACTGAAAATATAAATGCCGTCCAAGAAAGGTAAAATCGAAGTCCTGGCCTGGTTGTCTGGCTGTACGCCCAACGCTGGCTGAGCGCCCGTTGCCAATTCCGCTGACGTTAAATGGAAATGTGAGGAATCACGCACACATATAAAAGAAAAAGTCAAATTATATGATGATTCTGTGATTAATAGGGTGTCTAGGAGTCTAAGAAACTGTGAGACACTGTAATGTAGGTACAGTATATGAGCAATGGTAAATCATCATGCCACACCTGCATAAGTCAGTTGGCCACCTCATTCCAAAAAATCTGGACCTGACCCTGGTGTGTGTAGATAAATTGTTGCTTCGTCAACACAAAGCACATATCTGTGTTCATCAGGAGTTGACGGCATGTTTTAATCAGTTAAGCTGGCGATTGTTTGCCAGGAAAAGTACGAGTAGATCTTTAACCCTGAGTTAGACTCCACTTGCCTGCCTACGTAAAATTGCAGAGAGTATTAGCAGTGTAGGAACGGTTCATATTGCAGTTAAAACCCTCCAGACGGGGGATGAGCCGGAGCCTTGCGTCGTTACCTGGGGGAATTTGCCCTCACACGGTTGACTTTGATCGGCAAACATCTTGATATTTTGGCATATCAACATAAGGAGGCTGGGTTAAGGATGCTATTATGAAAGTACGGGAGGAAAAGGGGGAAAATAGATGGGAGGTGTGCCTGACAGTACTGACACCTCCATGTGTGACTCTCACTTTCTTCTGCGTCTCAGTCAGATCTGCCGTTTTCTGCCAGTCGTCTTTTTTACACACTTGTTCACGTTCTTGCGCTGGCGACAACCAGGTGCACTTACATGTTTGTCCTAAATAGAAGCATAAGTAGGCCTACATTAAATAGGAGAGGTCGCACCACTACTGTGCATTTACACAAGAGATGTTACTCCAGAGAACGAATGATTGACAGTAGATGGGAGGGCAGATTGTCTAGTTAATCACCTGATGGCGTTGCTCACTCAGACAGATTAAAGAAATAAAAACCGCTTAAATGGGTCGCAAAACATACTTTGGGGGCTGTAATTATGCCTGGGTGGCCCGCCTAAGTAAAGTCTATGTGTGGGAAACACTGATATTTGTGAGTTTACATCTTAATATTCCCTGTTTGTGTGCTTGTGTGTGTTCACCTGTACCAATCTAGAACAAGCAGAGCCTGTTTTCAAAGCAGATAGACCTCAAGGGTAAGGAGCCAGAGAAGGGTGTGCTGATGTCCTACACCATCTCAGACCTGAGAATCCCTTTGTCCTACGAGGTCCGACTGGCCCCCATCACCACCTACAGCACTGGGGACTACATCAGTCGCATCATACAGTACTCAGAGCGTGAGTCTAATTTTAATCATGCATCATTTTCTCAAGAAATCTCCTATCATATCCATGGACTAGTTTGAGTGTGCATATCTGATTGTTAATTGATGTTCTTTTCTTACAGCCTACACATATCCACGTTCTTCAGGTAAGACTTCCCTCTTAACCACCATCTTCTGCTCTTCCGCATTTCACCTGCTTGTTGTTATGAGCTGATTGATGGCGGGCGTTGAAGTTAGGAAGGCACGTTGAACTTCGGTGCAAGCTAATTTATCTTGTGTGCTGCAAACAATGCCGGCATAAGTTTTCCAAGACAAAGTTTGTCATGACCCAGCCTCGACCTTAACTAAATCTTATTGCTGGGGAGGAGAACAGCTGAACAGCACGACGTGAGAAAGCAACCGATGACATTTGTCATCAAAGAGTGCCGATTATTTGAGGATATCAGACTGGCTGATGATGTGATCGGTAAATTTGACATATTTGAAAAGTGGTAGACGAACCAATATGACCAATACGAATCAATATGAACCCTCCCCAGTCTCGAAGTCTTGCACTCACTCCCGCTCTCCCCCCCCCTGCCTCTCATCCTCTCCCTCTCTCTTTCTCAGTCAATTGCATCTTGTCTATTTTCTTCATTAAGAGATACGCAGCATTTTTCTGGCAGGAGTGGCAGTTGGCTCCGCCAGGGTGAGGCAATTAAAACAACAGCAGATTGGAACAGACTGCGAGAACAACAGTGCAAATTGAAAGGAGCGCATGTAGTGGAGCAGGGTGTGAATAGTAATAGATTAGCTTCCTGAAAAGAACGAAGTGCACACACTCACACACACGAGCTATCCTCATGGGGAGCGCGAGCCATATGCATCTGCAGCGGACTGTGCGAGTGTCCAGGAAGCCTTCACTGAATCTGTCAGCTTGGATGGTTTTCGATAGCGGCTGCTTCACCCGCTTTCGATTTTCATTTGTTTGGCAAGTCTCTGATAGTGGTAAAGCCCTCCAGATGGGCTAATGAAGGTGACAATGCCATAGAGAGAAGCCCGTCTATCTGGCTTAACAAGAGACATCAGCAATCAAGGATGCTGACATTCCCCCAGAGGTCTTTCTTTGATGCTTTCTTTCTCCTTCCTGTTGTATGTGATAATGTGAAAAATCCCAAATCTGACTTCAAAACATAAGAATTGGAGGATATACAAAGAATCTCAAGAATCCTAGAATATTACTTGTCATGTGGATGCATCTGATCATTGCTTCCCTGAAGCTTTGTTGTGATGATAATTTGAGTGTCAACGGCGGGTTGGAAACAGTCAAATGGAAGCAGGTAGACCTTGGCATCTAAATTCAAGAGGTTTATTCAGGAAAAATGGTCTCCTCGAGAATCTGTGTGCCGACATTCTCAGGCTAGATGTGTTTGCTATTGCGGGGTTTTGCACGGATGCTTCTAAATAAGAGATGACCTTTGAGATACTTTCCATCCTGACCAATGGATCTAAGACCAGACTTGCGCTGGTTAGAGAAGATATAGCTGCTCATTCAAAACTTTTTTTTAATCCAGATCCATTTCCATCTTTATTAGCAGCAAAAGCAAGATTTTTTCTGAAGATTTTGCCAAAAGGGACCCAAAGGCAAAACACTCAGGCAGGCAGGTAACCGGACAAAAGGGAAGCTTTAATACAACCATAAAGTTCTAAATGCAAAATCTAAGACAAAAGGCGGGTCAGAAAAAGGACAAGGACAGGAGAGATGTGGGACAGCAGAGATGTGGGATGAAAACAGACAAGTTAAGGGAAAACTCGGGCTTTAATACATAGGGTGTGATTTACTAATATAACACAGGTGAGCAGGAAAAAAATGGAGGAGAAAGCAGACAAAGACAGGAAGTGGAAAGTAAAGCATGACACATGAGGATAAACTGCTACTGTACATTCTTGAAATTTGACTGTTTGAAACACTCCTCGAAAAAAAGAAGATCAACTGTTCTTCCTCTGACGTGTTTCTGGGTTGTTTCTGGGATATCTCTGGGTTACTTTCTTTGTTCTGTCAGAAATACTCTAAATCAGTCGAACTTATTTTTATTTTTTTCACACTTTACAGTCGGCGCAGCCTGACCTTGTCATGACTACCTTTAATATTTGCTGCGTGTGGGAGTCGAACATCAAGAATATGCTAAATATGTGAAATCCACTTCGAGTTCACATTATTTTCCCCTCCGCCCACATCGTGCCTATCACTTCTGTCTGTAATTGCTTGGCTGTCTGATCTTCACATTTGAAGTGCATACCACAGAGGTTATTAAACGGCTGCATTGTCACCATTCATTTTCTGCTAACAGTGGGTGAAAAGAAAGAAACGGCAGGTTATGTCACTTTTAGTCTGTGGTGTCAAAAAATGTGACGCGTCACTGATCTGCTGTGTATTTTCTCCACACCAGACCATGTGTGTGGTTTCGAGGATGAGCGCATTTGTGGTTTCTCTCAAGACCGAAGCGATGTCTTCGACTGGACGAGGCAGAATCACCTGACGCAGAATCCCAAGCGATCTGCCAATACCGGCCCGGAGACCGACCGCAGTGGAACCAAGGAGGGTGAGGAAACAAGGGGGGGGGGAATCATTTCATGTTCAGCTTCAGTTCTGTGATTAGCGGCCGTGGCGGTGCATTGACTGAAACTTATCATAAAATTAAAACAAAACAAATGGATAAATCAAATTTGTGTTCCAGACTCTGGGTGATAGAGCGTCGTCTTGTTGCTTTCAGGTTACTACATGTACATCGAAGCGTCGAGGCCACGTGTGCCCGGAGACAGGGCTCGTCTGCTGTCTCCACTTTACAATGTGACTTCAGTCAGAGGCCCCAAGGGCTCCGGCAGAGTCCCATACTGTGTCTCCTTCTACTACCACATGAAGGGCAAACACATCGGTGAGTAGCACGGCGGAGAATGATGCTCATAAACATACACACATATCTTCTACAGCGTGAGAGCATCCATAGAGCAGAATGACATGATATACAGGAGAGAGTATGGTCACACTCATATCACTCGGCTTCTGTCGAAGGCTGAACTCTGTGATTGAACCTCGCTTGTAGAGCTTGTCAGACACGACATCAAAGGTATGTGTGTGTGTGTGTGTGTGTGTGTGTGTGTGTGTGTGTGTGTGTGAGTGAGAGAGAGAGAGAGAGAGAGAGAGAGAGAGAGAGAGAGAGAGAGTGAGGGAGAAGAGTGGGTCGGAGTGTTACCAAAGTTCTGTTTGTATATGTTCCTGCTCCTGTGTGTGTGTGCGTGTGTGCACGCGTTTGTGTGTTTGGAGGTGGCTGAAGGGGGGCAGTGGGTGTGTGATTTATGGCAGTGGCAAGTCACAATCAGTCATTTGGACGAGCTGTTCATCATAATATGCTCTGTCACACAGCTAGAATGCATACATCTTGTAGCCTGCACAACTGCACACACACACACACACACACACACACACACACACACACACACACACACACACATGCATCCTGTACAAGGCATGTATTCCCCCGAAAAAACACTAAGTAAAACTGGTAAAAATACATGAAGACATGCCCACTTTTGTTCAAACAGACACACACACACACACACGCACACACGCACACACACATACACACACACACACACGTGCGCGCGAACCCAAACACACACTCATACACAAGTTGATTTATGTGTCCTTAGCCCAGGCATACAGGTTTCACTGTAACATTTGTCACATTCTGACCCGCCCTTCCTCCTAAGAATATTACAGTGTATGTAAGGGCACAATGTTTTGTGGGTGCATGCACATGTGCGTACGGATGGGATCATGCAATAAGTATGTGTATTTACCTGTATGGATGAGAGAAAAGGCATTAGCAGTGGTTTGTTGGTTGGTCTGTAGCTCAATGGATCGATTACGATTACATTTTTGTACCTCATAGAAGTCGGGCCATTGCGAGGTTGACATTTTCGTTTAAGAGTCAGATAGTTTGACAACTGCTGGATTAATCTTCATGAACTGTGAGACATAAACATAGAAGGTATTTCCGAATTACATCAGTGACACTCTGACTTAACAGTCAGGTCACTGATGCTGTGATATACAGTATCTCAGCATCTAAGATCTACATGATGGATGGGCACACATTTTAGATATCCATGGTACACAGGCAGTCTGTCCTGCTGACTTTGGTGATCCTCTGGTGCCACCGTGAGATTGACTTTTAATTTCTTTATTTGGATATCTAAACAGCAACTGATCGATTGCTGCTAAATTTAGATCAGACCTTTGATCGGACCAACCTCACTTTTCATATAGCGCTCGGATGCCAAAGGTGAGGCCTGTGGTCCACTTGCTCAATTCTGCCCACCAGATGTTTGAAGAAAAAAAGGAAAGAAAACAGAAATAAATGAATACAAAATATATGTTGTAATGTTTATGCTGTGAGGTAAAAAAAATGCTCTTTAAATATTTAGAATTTTGAATTAATAATTCATTAGGGGAATATGGGATCTTAGTAACATTTTGCATCGTAACAAACATCAAATAAGGTACTTAAGTTCGGCCCCAAGCCCGCCATCAAGTTTCAGTTTGGCCCTTCAAGGGAAAGAGCATCGCTGCTCTGCGTCTTCGGCTGGTCAAGATTTCGTGTCATACAATAGTTCAGTTCATGAGGAAATACCTGCAGCACTTAACTACATTCCCATCAGCTTTAGACAGATTTCGTTAATTAGCAAATGCTAACACAGTAAACAACACTTTTAAAAAATGGTAAACATTATGCCTGCTACACATCAACACGCTTGAATTACTAAGCTTTTTCACTGATGTACAGTCTCACAGAGCCAAAAGCTACTTACCCACCTTCACATTTACTCACTGTTGACTGCAGCTCTGATTAGAGTGTGATGTGCCTGGTCACAAATAAATCAAACACGTTGAAAAGTTGGGTGTAACCGTCTCTTCCACAGGCAGGGAGTGAAACCGTTGAAAAAGCAGCTGCACAAATGTAACGGAGTTAAGAAGTAGTGTGATTCCACTTGCCATAAAAACTCATCACACAACACGGAAACTTGTTTGTCCTATGGTAATTAAATGCAACACCCCTGTGGATTAGGGTCGTGCACCCTGGGGGGTAGCAGCAGTCAGACCTTGCTGTCTCCCTGGTAGGTGCATGAGCTATGAGCTCCACCATTGTTTCATATTAATTACTTTAATTTTAATACTAAGGGGTGGTTTGAGTTGTATTTTTTAAGCATATAGCTCCCGAATGGTCGAGCACGTCCTTTTTCATGAAAAGTTGACAGTGTTTTTCTCTTATTTTTGTTTACAAAATGGCAAGTGCTACACGTGTTAGCTAACCTGCACTTTCTTTTCATTTTACATTTTTCAGACGTGTATGTGTGTGTGTGAGAGGAACCGGGACTGATGTATTATAAATCCCTCTTCCAGGTATGCATTGTATGTTATTTTATGTTCATTTTGAAACTAGTTGAGCAGTCAGACCTCGCTGTCTCCCTGACGTGTATGTGTGTGCGTGAGAGGAACCAGGACTGACTGTATTATTAATCCCTCTGCCAGGCGAGCCAATGTCCGAAATAAACAGTGAGATTGCCTACTGTGAAGGTCTTCTTCGTCTATTAAACTACACAACGCATTGATAGAGTACAACGCTGCTACACAAGCACAAAGAACCATGAACGCACACCAAAGCTCTCGGATGTCTAATGATTCATTTCTTCAATCTTTTTTCTATTCCTGGAACTAAAACATGGGAAAACAATTTGAAGGTCGTTTTAGATTAGACCTCTGTCCACAATAATACGTGAACAATTTCAACATAAATGGCTAAATCAAGCCAAGGAACCGACCCATTTGAACTGGCTGACATCGTTGTTCTGCTAAGCTCAATTTCCCCACTGAATGACCAAGTGTTTTACGTGGTTATACGGTCCGGGAGCTGTTTTGGAAAAACAGTCTGTAAGTCTAGACGGAGGTCTGAAATGAGAAAAACAAAAACACATTTCCATATTCAACTGGCATGGTGTGGATGTTCTCCCAGATAAGCCAGAAGGACACTGCCTGACAAGCAAAATACAGCAGGCTATCAAAGTGATCCCCTAAAAACTGGGAGGCTCGCTAACAAAAATCAGAGAGGCGGTTTACCAAACTAGACCCACGGCTGGGTGGATGAATGTGTTTTTTCCTTCTCCTTCTCACCGCTCTCTCACAGTTGTCTCGGTTAATCACTTCATGAGCAGTCTTCTGCGGATGCTAAACCACTTACTCGAACACTTTTATCGTGCGGGTCTCGTAGCAGTGAGACAAGACAATGCCGCTTCAGTCGCACGGCGCTCGCTCACAATTAGTCCGTTCTGTTAGCGGTTACGCCCCAGCCTCTGCTACAAGCCCTCCCTCAATTGACTCTGTTGTTTCTCCCAGTCTGTTCCAATCTGTTGTCACTTTAATTGCCTTACCTTGGCAGATCTCACACTCCTGCTGGGGAAGACACGGTGTGACTCCTAATGACAAAAAGAGACGAGATGTGGATAAGACAGAAGGGGTCAGCGAGAGGAGATATGAGATGAGATGAGAGGAGCGAGGGGAGAGTGAGGATCGGCAAAGCCTCCGAGGGGAGGGGAGGGGAGCGGGGGGGTGGGGGGGGGGGATTAAAAAAAAAAGAGGGTTAATGAAGACGGTAGGAAAAAAAGAGACAGGCTGAGGAAAAATGAAGTGCGATAAGAAAAGAAGCGCAAGAAAGAATGAATATGAGGACGCATGAAAAGGAGGGCTGGGACAGAGAGCTGCAGGAGAGGCCATCAGCTCGGTAATGGTCACAGGTAGCGAGATAGGTGCTTTCTGCTGAAGTACTGGAACGAGTTTTAATGTACTCCACTGTATAGCGTTAGAGTACTGTAAAGTGTTAAAAGGGCTGTATATGTTTGAAAGCCTTTTTCCGGTACTTTGACACGAAGCAATTTTTAGAAACGCTGTTGAAATGTTGCACCTTTTTTATCCAACCCACATATACATGTTGGCAGTGCTATAAGTCAGAGCGTTATGTGAATATGAAACAGATGAGAGGATGCTTTTAAGGACAAGAAAAAAGATATCTGACTGGTTCGGACTCGAGGTGTGAAATAGGCCGACGCTGCAAATAAAGGGCTTCCCAATGCGATGTGTTTTTTGTGGTTCACCTTAATGTGTTTCTCTTTGGGCTTTGCTGGCAGCAACAATAAACCACATTTAATTAGTTTTGCTTGGCATCGGGTAGTATTTTAGACAGGCTCAGGTTTGTGAGTGAGTGCCCACTGGCAAGCTAACTTGGAATCACCAGATTATTTTCACTTCAGTGTGATGGAAAACAAATTAGAGTTTAAGTTTATTTTATGTATTATACCTGTATATGTTGTTGTGGATTACGCTTGTATTAGGTATGGCTTTTGATTAGCCTGCCATGTGAATATTTACAGTTCTTTGTGTAAGCCGAATGCATTGTCCATGTCACATGCTGTAGCAAGTGTTACCTTCAGGTGTAAGTTTAACCTTTCCTGTCTTTTCAAGACACTTCTTACTGTTGAAGAAGTGTCTTCCTCCAACGTTTTAGCTTTACATTCTCATTTCAGGAAAAAATTTGCTTTGGATTTAGCTAAATCCAGACTCGTCCCTTTTCTCAATGCTCCTGAATTGATTGTTTACTCAGAACTTTCAATGAAATGCTCTGGCTTGCTGTTTTGATGGCGGGAGCCAGACCACGGGCTGCAAATCTCAGTCTCGTGTGCACAGTTTAACATGTTCGGGTGCAGATGAGGGAGAGAGGGAGGGCTGATCGATCCTTGCTCATCCGTTATTATCAACAGAACACACGTCCAGTATGGCAGTATTTGTGTGTGTGTGTGTGTGTGTGTTTGTGTGTTTGTGTATATGTGGTTCTCTCTGTGTGTGGCTGTGTATCTCCGCCGTCCTCCTCGCTCATGATTCTACGGACAAGTCGCCCTGATAGAGCTGTGCCTTCTCCTCCGCCTCTCTGACACTCTAACCAACACACTCTGCTTTACCCCAGTCCAATCAATGGACTGCTTATCAGAGTCCTCTCCCCACTGTCGGCTGTGTGTGTGTGTGTGTGTGTGTGTGTGTGTGTGTGTGTGTGTGTGTGTGTGTGTGTGTGTGTGTGTGTGTGTGTGTGTGTGTGTGTGTGTAGGTGGTGATGGTGAGGGTGCAAACAGATAGGAGGGGAGAGAGAATGGGAGGTGAGTGATGGAGGAGACAAGGAGGCTCAGATATGTGGGGGTAGAATGAGAGAGTGGGCTGAGCAGGTGAGAGTGGGCTCCACCAGCCAATGTCTCTCTCCATTATACAGTATAACTATATCACAGTGCCGCCCATGTCCTTTCAAACTGAAGGTGATGGACAGTTGCATGTGGCTCTCTGATGGGGCTATTCTAGCTTCAATATCGGTGCATGATTTTTTACCCGGGAGCGTTCTGCCGTTTGGACCTGGAGATGACCGTACAAAACGGTCCTGCTGTTAAAGCAATGGGTTTGTCATTTTTTGGGGGAAATGCATTTGGTTTTTTTGCTGAGAAGTTGGATGTAAAATCAAATCACAGCTTAGCATAAAGGCTTGAAAAGAGGGTAAACAGCTCGCCTGGGTTCAACCTAAAGTACCAAAATCTGCACCTCTAATTTGTGTGATATATCCAGGGGTTTCCAATCTGTTGAAGTGGGACATATCGAAATCACTCTTGTCGTAAAAGTCTTGTGAAAATATTCCCTTTAAACACAATTTAATTGTACTTATATATACTATATATCCTTGAAATTGAATCTGACTTTATATGACTGTGTAAGCTTTATGCTAGCCTAGATGCTAACAACCGTTACATTTGTTTCGCTGTTGCTTCGCATTGATATAGCACACGCATGGATTGAGTGATGCCTTCCTAACCAACACACGGTTCTTCAGTAACTTAGTTTACAGACGTAGCCATGTTACCTAAGTAACTTACATAATATGTTACATACAAAACATAACTTGGCTGGGTTAGTACGTTTTAAAGAAGCTACCCTGTGGTCTGACGTATACAAGTCTTGTTTAACCGAACTGTCGATATTTATACAGATTTTCACTCTCTATACCAGTTCTCCTGACTTCCTCCTTTGCAGCTGTAGCTAAAGTAATTATGGGTGGTAATAATCCCATAATTTAATTCAATTTTGGAATTAAATTCTAAAATTTAATTCAATTTTTTTTCTTTTAATCTGATAACAAGATGTTTTCTATTCTTCCACATTTCCTATTAAAAGGACAAATATGTTTGGGATCTTGTCATCTTTCTCTCATCCAAGAAATAAATAAGCGTTTTTCCCAAAATACTGATCTATTGCAAAAACAAAAAAGTAGCCTGAAATCAGTTGGTTTTCTGCAAATCTGACAGATTTAACTTCCGGCACAATTTTGAGTTGATACACCCTCAACATGTTATTTAACCTCGCTGTTTGCCCCAGTGAACAGTTCACTTCCCCTAGTCGCACCTCTCTTGTGACAGAGTGGGAAGTTAATTACCGCCAGCCTGCTCTGCTGTTTAATTCAAGGTTTGAAGAGCATTAGCCCAAAGACACAAA
Source organism: Diplodus puntazzo (assembly GCA_963678695.2). Taxonomy (NCBI): domain Eukaryota; kingdom Metazoa; phylum Chordata; class Actinopteri; order Spariformes; family Sparidae; genus Diplodus; species Diplodus puntazzo. Next base: position 9,230,916 of record OZ023155.1, on the reverse strand, counting down.
CACACACACACAAACACACACACACACACACACACACACACACACACACACACACAAACACACAAACACACACACACACACACAAGCGAATGACAAACATTTGAGCGCACACACAAACATATATCAACATGCAAACTCACAATTATAAGTGGATGCGCGTGCACACACACACATATACAGTACGTGACATGCAGATAACTGTGCCCCCTGCCTGCATATGTGTTTAAGAGACTGGTGGATGGTTAATGTTCCAATTAGGAGCTGGCTGGGGATCGTTAAGAAGATGAATGATTCTCTCACACCTTAGAGACCTGCGAGAGGGAGAAAGAGAGACTGTTTGGACCGCTTCCTTATGGCTCCAGTGGTGTCATTCTCTCAAGCTTGTTTTTTTCAGGGATTCGGGACAATTGATTTCCGTGTCATGTTGCCACGGTAGTTACAAATGTTTTTAGGGTTTTTAACCGAAGATCACATGGCAGTGACGTCAGATAGGTTAGGTTAATCAGGTCAGTTCACCAGCCGATCTCTCTTTCAGATCTTCCAACCTCTCTGCAACTCCTTTCTATCATTATGTGTTTGACTTTTCTCTTTTCCGTCCTCCCTGCTGCTGTCTCTTTGCCCCGTTTATGTCAGTGTGAAATAAAACCTTTACACCGGACCGCTCATCCGAGGGCGCTTCACACATTTAATTTCACCTAAATGTCATCCACATACAGCGTCTGAACTGAGAGCTTCATCCAAGTATATAAAAATTCAATGCACTTTTTTTTCTCCACTTCTTATATAAACCAAGTGATGCCGTAGCAGAGCTGTGTTTTTGCCTATAAATACAGGCAGCCCGAACACGGCTGTGTGTTGTGTTCCTCAGAGTTTGGTCCCCTAGATGTTGTGAAACATATTCGATTTTTTATATGGTATTTAATGTTGACAACTTGACAGCAGCCAGATATTTGGTGATGCCGCATGACTGAATTTATGCCAGTGACAATCAGTCAGCCGGCTCCCTTTTTTGCAGTAAATTGTTGCCAGGCTGTAAAACATGGAGCATTTTTATTGGGGGAGAAGGCAGCGGTGACGATCAATACATACGTTTTCTCTGGTGACTCTAAACAATCAATTGAACTTTTGTAAGCATGTTGGGATCCGTTGTGAATCAGTCGCTTATCTTATTGTGCTTGGTAAAGAGGTGGAAAAACTCAATTACTGGGAAGGATGCAGTTAGGATCGAGGCGTCTCAGCTGATCAGAAACGACTCCCAGTGTAGTCTGTTTGTTCAGCGCGTTCACTGTATTAATTCAGTTCACTCCTTTCTGACTGTCAAGACTTAAACATACGTCTGTGTTGGTGGAATACATCGTTATGCGTGGGCTGTTAGGATTAAAATGTTTGGCCTTTAGATTTCAATAATCTTAAGGTCTATTACCCGCTTAACATAAATCAGTACTTAGCCTTTGCTTATTGACAGTTCACTGGCAGTTTCTAATGATCTGTTCTGTGTGTTTGTGTGTGTGCTTTTTCACAGGCACTCTCAATGTGCTTCTGAGAGTGAGAAGCATCGCCTCTGTGGACTCGGTGGTGTGGACAAAGTCTGGTCATCAGGGCCCAGACTGGAAGAAAGCATTCTTTGACATCAGCCCCAGTGGACCCTTCCAGGTAATGGCTTCGTGATTTCTCCTCGAAAAACGACAACAACACAGCGGCGAAGACAGACTTGTGCTTTTAAACCAACAGTGTTCTTTTGCCTGCTAGCATGCCTGAAAAAACACGTGTACAACAGGACACAGTTTGTAGCCTGACAGCTTGTATCATCTGCTGGGAACCCTGTGGAGTTACATCATTCAGTCACTGTATACATCTCCAATTTCCCATTGTTGGTGGGAACAACTATTGTAGACTACAATGACTCCTTTAAAGTGTTGCTCCTGGCTTTGCATACCTACATTGGCATCCGAACATCAGACCACCGTTGCTTTGATTTGCCATCCATAATCTTTAAATCAGGATATGTCAGATCGGCTGGATGAGAGCTAGGTTATTAGAAATGATGGTTATAGTTGGCTCTTGGTCATGATAATGCCAGCTACTGACCCTAACGTAAATGGTTCTTTGTTCTGTGTTGTTGCTACTGTGGGTTCAGTTCTCCTGAACGCAAGCCAGTTCTTAGGCTGTCAAAACAAAAAAGAACTGGTTCCAGAGTAGGCACTGTCTCCGAACAAGCACCTGAACCACATTGGTTGAAAAGGTTGGTTGTGCTTATAGTGTGCTCTGTACTGTTTGCTTGATGTTGAAAGGACTCCCAAGCTGAAATCAGCCTCCAGTGCTTGGCCCTTGAGGGTCAATTCCACCACGTGCTGACACCACTGTCAGCGCTGCTTTGGCTTTTGCTTGAAGAAAAAGAGGGAAAAAAAATGGGTTTTCAATTTTTAATGTCCACTGTATTCCTGTTTTTCCTGTCATCCCTCTCATCCCCGACATATTCCTCAACTTCAACCATTTCCTGTCTACTGTGTCTTCCCCGGCGGGGACTCCCTCGACTGCAGCTGAGATAGAACAGGGGGGATTTGTACTCTAGTGGCTGTGAGGACTCAGCGGGCAGAATTCCACAAAGATTTGGGCTTGAAACTTTGCTTTGAATTTGATTAATTCTTCACGGGAAATTCTCCACAGTGACGTTTGAAGCTTCAAAGAAGCAGAGAAAGTCATCAAATTTAGATTTGCTTTTTGACCCCCCTTGCCGCCTCGTACAGTGATGTCAGAGCTAACACATTTTAGCATCCTGTGTAATTAGCACCCCCGCCGGCACCTCAGCCACTGCAGCTAATCACAGTCTTGGAACGTAAGCAAGGAGAGCGTTTGCCCACTCAAATCAATAGCATCACATTATTATTTATCAAGCCACACAAATTTGTGCGAATGGCAGTACTAATGAAGGCAATGAAAAATGATATATACAAATTAACCCCGAGCTTTTATAAGGGAGACTGGGGTGCATTTATCATGGATTAAATAAATGTGTGTACAGCATTTTGACATTTCAGTACTGAGGGAAGTATTGATGAATGACTTCCTCCGAGTGAACATTCAGCTCATTTTCTGCTGAATGTCAGCAGCAGGCCTATCCGCACAGAAACCAGAGGATTACTTGCTTCATCAAGAATGTGCTGATTTCAGGCTGGAGAAAAAGGTTTCACACCGATTTCCAAAGATCCAAGTAGTATGCGCATGTAGCTACCTGCTATCATGAGAAAGAAAATGACAAATAACAAAGTCACTGAGCGGTAGCGGTGATCTCATACACCAAAGTCGTAGCCAAATGTGACCAGTCTAAATGAAATCCAGTTTCTTCGTCCCTGCCATGACAAACAAAAATGGAGTTTTTTTTGTTGTTCTTTAAAGAGACAGTTCGCCCAAAAATCCAATTACAAATGTGTCCTCCTGCCTGTAGTGCTACTTATCCTTCTACATAGTTTTCCTGCGAGTAGCCGAGTGTGGGAGATGTCAGATGTAGCGATGTTTGCCTTCTCTTGAATATGATGGAACTAGCTTGTACATGACTTTTAGTGCTCAGTTCATCTTAAAACTTGTGTTGGAGATTGTTGGACCCAAAAGTGAAAACCAAGGTAGGTGGAAGGTTTAAAAGATTTTACTGAAAAACTCAGCAAGTAGATGGAGTAGGGGTTGGGGTGTGGCTGGTTGCTGACTTAGCTGGGGATCCGTGAGGCTGTTGGTTGTGGTGGTGGCTCGGTTGAGCGTGTGGCGAGGAGAGGGATCTTGCCTCGTTGACTGAGTTGAGAGAGGCTGGGCATGTGAGTTGCAGAGGCGCTGAAGCTTGTGGTGACAGGCTACAGGAGCGATGAAGAGAGGAACAGGTTAGTCTCAGAGATCACAAAAGAGCCTTGAATACCACTGCCTGGAGAGTTTAACGATCTGGCAGCCGGGGAAGAGAACACCAGCCCTTTTTGAGCTGGCGCTGATGAGGAGACGAGCTGCAGGTGAGTGAGCCGGAGGAGCTCCCGCCGGTCAAGGACTCCACGCCCAGCCTCTGCAGGAGACTCAGGCACAGACACACAGACACAAATATACAGAAAATTGGAGTCCATGAACATGACACAAAGTGCCACAAACATACATGTGAACACCTCAAAAGGGATGACCCTTTTCCAGATGTCATGGCCTGGTTACTCAAGCTCATCCACAGACCTTGTTGTGAGCAGTTTCAGGTAGTAACTATTTTCTTCTCATATCTCCCTGCACAATGAAACCTAAATCTACTCATGGATAAGAGGCTAGCTAACTAAGCTAGCTAATGTTACAGATCGGCCAAGGTGGGTGGCACTAGTACTTAGATCTGGACTCCAGTAGATCCATGAGTAGATGAGTGGTTCCAGTTCCAAGTTCAGTACAAAGAAAACACCATCACAAATGGAGTCTAGTCTAGTTCCATTATAGGCCAGAAGGCAGACATCTCTACAGCCAATACCCCCCAAACCTTTCAACTCACACCAGAACAATAAAGATGAATAATTAGAACAACAACAAAAAATGATGTTTGTGACATCTGTGTTTTGTGTTGCAAAGATATCTTCTGAAGCTAGCATGCTAACCAGCTAGGACCATCTTGGTCCAAAGCTCCTGCATTAGTGATATAAATACCCAGACTGCTCCTGCTGCCCGCACCTTCCGCTAGCTGCACAGCTAACTGAGCTAACCAACTAACAGTAGCCACAGTAAGAAGCAGTTGGCAGTTACATGAATGGTATGCTGCCCAAGTCTTACACATTGAGCATTGGTATTAGATCTGTACCTCTGTACAAACCAATCCCCTGAGTTTAGATTCAGAATCACTGTCAGGACAGAAGGTAGGATTGGTGCATATGGCATGTTATTGAAGAGTGTGGATTTGATTACTGGAGTTTATATTCAGGTATGAAACACAGTTTAAATACACAGATGCACCGTATATAAGGCACAACAAGAGAATACTTGATTGGCTTCAAGGATACTAAATTACTAATGCCAGTCCCCTCAAATGATAGTAAATTAGATTATTAACCGATGCGAACTCTTTCTCATGTCAAAAACTCTGACCGAGCTCAAATTAAGCTCAAGGGTTGCACCCTTCCCCTTGTTTGAGCTGCACAATATTGTATTCTCTTTTTCCTTGTTTAAGTTCAGCAGAAGTTCAAAGTTTTAGTTTACTGTCCACATTCAGTCAGCGGTGGAAGAAAGTGGACTGGGAGCCATAACAGAGGAAGTGGCTGTGTTTGAGGACTGTCTGTTGACACATCATTGAAGTCCCTTTGGCTTTTTGGCAGCTGCGTTTGCAGTCAGCTCTCCCCTGTTGGGATGTGGCCGAGTAAACTAGATGACTCAGACCTCCTTTCTGACTGGACATGATCCTTCCTCTCTTCCTCATTTTCCCCAGCCCTTTTCCTCTCTTTTCTTTTTTGGTCTATTTGTGTGTGTGAGAGTGCTTGTGTGTGTGTGTATATGAGTGTGTGTGCATCCGTAAGTTAACAACCCTGCACAGAGAAAAAGAGAAAAGTGAGGGGGGGAAAAATGATGATTATTTTGTTTTGTGTGCCTCGATCCTCTGGTGTGTTTTTCCCCATCTCTTTCTGTCTTTCTGTTTTTTTTGTTTTTTTTTTTGTTTCTCTGTCTGTCTGCTCATGCTTTCTCTCCAGCCCTGTTGTGGGACAGGGGGACCGGTCGGGTCGATCATTGCTTTGGTGTGCTTCACACACACCCCACCTCCATCTCAGGGCTGATGAGTAATGGCTCTAAAATCAACACACTCACGAAAGAGAGTCTTCAAGTAACCAACTGTTCATAGATTTCCATATATGGGAGTGATCTTTACACACACACATACACACACACACACACACACACACACACACACACACACACATTTTGGTGCATAAACACTAATGTAAAACACATGCACACACATACAACTTTTTTTTTTTTAAAACACACACACAGCAGTCTCCTATCCCCTGCAGCAATTAGCTATGACAGGTCAATTAACAGGCTTATTTATGAGCAGGGGATGCCTGCTAGTTGTGTTGTAATGATTCCAGATACTCGACGTACGTGCACGGGGGAAATTGAATCCATGATGAATGCGGGCTGAAGGTCTTGGCTAGGGGCTGCATTTGCTCTTCATTAACTATGCCTCTGCAACACCATGTTTCTTTCACCATTAAAGGGAAAATTAAGTCAGAAACAGTGGGCACACTGTGTGTTTTAGGGCTCTTCTGTGATGCTGGACAGTGCGGACGTTATCGTATTTGCATGCTAACGAGTCTCTTAGACAAAGTTTCGGCATGCTGCACAGACAGACAGACGGACACACACACACATATTCAGTATACAGTTCACTCCAACATGGTGTCACAGATTCTGGCACATCTCACAAATTCCAGGTCAACTTGGTACAACATAATCATTTTCTACCGTTTCATTTTAACCAATAACTAATATTGCCAGTACATCAAGCTATTGGACATTATTCTGACATGATGCACAACCAACAGTGCATAAGTTGTGAAAAGGTATATGCTTGGAAAAAACAACATACTGTGGAAACTTCACATCCGACCAGCACCTCCCCGCTAAATATTTAAAAAAAATCTGATTATGAGGGTTATGATTCTGTTTCATCAGCTGACTTATTGATGTTTAAATCCGCAGCATGTGGGATCAAAGTAAATAACTAAGACCGTTCTATATCATACACTTCAAAAGCAGAAAACAAACGTAGTCCTTCATAGCTTGCTTTGGAGTGCTTGAAAAATAATTTGAGGTGTCTTTATGTCACCTGTAACTCTGATCTTCACAGATGGAAACACACACACACACACACACACACACACACACACACACACACACACACACACACACACACGCACACACACACACACACGCATATGCACAAAAATAGGTTACGAGGGGAGGCAGACACCAGCAAGGAGAACCATGTCCTAGGCAGTTTAATTGGTCCCGACACCATAACCTGCTGGTAATGGATGGGAATTATACAGTCAAGAAGACGACAGCAAGGAGAAAAGTGTGTGTGTGTGTGTGTGTGTGTGTGTGTGTGTGTGTGTGTGTGCGCGTGAGCAGAGTAGGAAGTGCATGAGAGACGCGGAAAGAGGATATGTGCGCGAAAGGGAGTGAGACATGTAGATGTGTGTTTGTCATCATCAATAAGGCACTTAATGCGTCTTAAATATTCATCCCCCTCCCATTTGTATGGTGACTCAGGCGGAGGTAGTTGAGGCAGATGGATGACCGGGGAAGGTTGCGTGCAAGAGAGGGGTCGTCTCCTTGGCAACTGAAGGTTGCCACATACTTAACTATTTTCGCCTTCACTCTTTCTTCCCTGCGAGGTCCCTCTCATGCGAGCATGCATGTTTTAGTAATGTATCCTCTGCACTGATTGTCTAAGTATCTCCAGGAAATCTTGTATTTGAGACTTGAGACTTGTGTATGACTTGCATTTGAGTGTAAAACAAAAATAACTTAATACATAACATTAATAGTTAGTATGATATCTATTAATGTATAAAACAATTGACCCATGATACAGAAGTATGGGCTGTAGAGATAATCATATGCATCTTATTGTTGTAGTCTTTAGGCCTGTTTATCCGCAGCTAATATCACATAAGGAAGACTGAGAGGGCTCAGTGCACAAGTCCAGAGGATGGATGTTATGTTCCAGCCCTTGTCTTGTTTCCAGTCCTCTACCCTGTTTATAACAGCCACGCAGGATATAGCCTGAACCACCTACTTCTGCGCGAAACCACACTTTGTGAAGCCTAGTTAAACCTGTTGATGGAAACACGACTCGTTTTCTTTTAATTCAATGTTTCACGTTTTTATAACATTTGAGAAATTCAACTCAAATTCACTTGACTTCAGATAATTCGGCGAACACAGCTAATGATAATATTACGCTATCTTTGCTGAACTAGTTCCACAGTCATTTGTGAAGAAATCCCATTATTAAATAAACTGGAGGTTCAGAAGGTGCAACAGAAACTTGGCACATACTGATGATTATGATTCTTTCCACCTACACGCTCCATACACCTTAACCACCAACCTAAACCTGTATGATCCAATAACAGAAATATAACCTACCTACCTGTCAAAGCTGTCGGTGTCCAAACTTGAGAGTTAAAGCAAAAATAGTGTCGTCTTGTTTAGTCACTTGCATTCAGGTTGCATCCGTGATCTATATGAATATTTATTGTTTTGTCATGTAATTGGAAAACAGGATTTTTATAACCTTTACAAAACTTGGTCATGGGTATTTCAGTTCTTCGGTTCGCTTTCTCAATCTAACACACTCTCTCTCTAATGCACACACACACACACACACACAGACACACAAAAGCACATAAAACTGCTGCCGTGTAACAAATAGAGTTGTTAAATAATGTAGAAAGCATGCCGCCTTGATCCCAGCACCAGCCAGAGGAGGCGAGCCGATAAACATACTTTGTCACCGCCTTCTCTCGCTCTCCCTCCTTTCTTACTTTCTGTTATGCATCGAGCTCCCAGAGGGCCTGATGAAATAAGATAAGAAGGGTGAGCCCCATCTCTCCCACCTCCATACACGCCTGTCTCTCTTGAGCTTTCTCCCTTCAGCCCGTCCTCCCTGCACTGTCTTTCGGCTCTCACCACTGCTGCCGCTCCTCCAGCTGCCCTGTCTTCTCCCATTCACTGCCTGTCTCTCATTCTTTCCTCTCTATCTCGCCCCGTCTCTCGGGAGTGCTGGTTTCCTTACGATCAATAATAATGATTGAGCTGTCTGCTGTTGACAATGGGAATTACCTGACACAATTGCTGTTGTTGTGATCTGCTGTTTAGCTTCTTCTCCACGAGTTGAAATCGTAAAGAATGGCTCTATTAAGTGCGTTTCGCCAATTACTATGGCTCGCTGCATCCAAAAAACTCCAGATAGTGATGTTTATGAGGGAGGAGATGACTGCTGGCTGCTGGGAGGCAAAGGATTGGGCAAACCATTGCTGTGTTTGTGTTTTGTTTTTTTACAAGCAAACGATGCAAGGCTTTGGCAGCCTTTGGTAATTAAACTATTCGAACGTTGCCGATTTTCACCGCTTATTTACATGAATTCTGAATCAGTAGAGACATGATGTTGTATGAGCATCAGGCACTAGCAGTGTTGTGTAGCACTGCTATTAAGAAGTAGCTTGTTACATTGCAACAGAAGCACATAACCCCTTCACAGCTCTTCTTAACATCTTTATGTTTGATCGCAAGGGACGCATAAAGCCTCATAAGTTGATACAAAATGTAGTTTTTTTCATGCAGTTCAACTACAACGCAAAGGTTTCATGACATGGACTATATGAAAGCTGCCTCTTTAAAAAAAGAATACACTACATCATGTTTCTCGTGAACCAGAGGCTGCCCTCTCGGCTCTGGTCACCTCACTAACTGAGTCACACCGGATCCAACACAACCACACCAACACATTCAGAGGTAGCGGCGAACTGCCTGACGAGAATTGGCAGAGAAAGGGTTTTCTTTGCTTTTTTGACACAACAAAGGTAACAGGGAGATACAGTAGAATATTACTTATTTAAGGAACAGAGCAGAGCTAAATTGATCTGGCCTCCGATATACGCTAATTACCTGTACTCCTTTGAAACAGAGATTTCAAAGGAGTACAGATAAGAGATGTCTCTCTCTCCCTTTTTTCTCTATATTGCCCTAACACTAATAAGTAGATACTGAAATACAGTGTTGGGCAAGCTACTTGGACAGTGTAGTGAGCTAAGCTACCAGTTACTCTACATTAAATTAAGCTTCACTACACCGAAGCTACCCCCCAGAGAAACGCAGCAAGCTAAGCTAGAGCAACATGGCACAAGTAGTTTAACTACATCAAAGCTTTTTTTTTTTTTTTGAATAAATATTGTAACAAATTTAGTATAACATAATCAGTGTATACTCAGCAAATAGTATATTATAGTTATAGTTTTTGTTAAGGTTCTCTAGTCTGTATTCTAGTTTCAGCTTTTATATTTAGATTTCATATTTGAGTTTGTCTATTTAGTTATTGTATATGATTAAATAAAATAAAATTCATGAAGCGCTGCAACACAGGACCATGAAATAATTAATTAAATAGTGAAATACTTATATAAGTTTTTTTGCATAAAAGGAATTAGTATTTTAATGAATTAATGACACATTTAATTAATTAATGACAAATTAATTAATTATTTAATGGTCTATTTATTTATTTAATTATGGTACTTTTAGTCCTCCATACTCTACGGCACTACTTGGTCAATAATAGAGCTAAGCTGCTGAAAAGCTATTTGATTCAGAAAACAGCGATGCTACCACCACGCTACTGAGAAATGTAGCTGAGAAACTAGTAACGCTGCTACTTGTAGCAACGTTACTGCCCAACACTGCTAAAATATTACACTGAGTGGAGGATATAATGTTGATTTAGAGTCGTGATAAACAGTTCAGTCATTCAGCAGTATCTGACACATGAAAACATGGAGGAGAAGGGTCTTGTCTACACACATTTGTGTGATGGAGAGATGATGTATTGCTTATATACTTTTCAATGTGAACAGTCTGCTGGAAATAATATACTTTACTGTTCGTTTAGCAGGCAGTATGCAATACATACTGATTGACTATGTAGTAGGCGGTACGTTAGTATGTGATTTCAAAACACAGCCCATGTTTGCTCACCACTGGTCATATTCTAATTTGTCTTTATTAGCGAATTGCTACATTTGTCTCCACATCGCCGCTACCGACCGTCGATCAGCACAATAGTCAAAGGAAACCAAAGGCAGGATGTGTACCGCGCCACCCACGTGCTCATTCAACCTTCTAGCGCGTGCAGGGCAAACTAAAGAGTGACCACCCGGTGAAATCATTGTTTCGTGGCCCCGCTAGCAGTCAAAAGCTCCACATGGTATCTCTAATCTTCGGTAGTCACGATTCAGAGGAAGTTTGCCGCTTGCAGTGCCAGACACCTCACTTCAGAATCGTAGAATTGTGCAGAATTACGTAATAACCGAACAAAGTTAAGCCAGTAGTCGTTGATTCGGTGTTGCTGTTCCGTGAATTCTGGGGACTGGTGAGAGAAAGATAAAGTATACATGGACTTCTATCGATCCCACACTTCCTTGTCCGTTTCCTTTCCTTTCTTTTTCAAATTATACACCCTCTGCTTGCACCACAGGATTGCAAATAAAAAAATGTGACAGCCATCCTTAATCTTATGATGTCATCAGGATTAAATGTCAGTAAAATTATATTAATTTCCCCCTTGGAAAGGTTTGTTTATCAGCAGAGGCCAACGTCCATACAGGGTTCAATCAGGGTTGGAAAGGAGGGCTGTGATCCGTGCTGGGTGCATTGTTTCAAACCTTTTTATTGTGTCTTTTCATGAATTGGCCTCTATCTCCATGTGATCATATAGGGAACCACTCCGTTGTGTCCAAACCGCAGTTTTCAGTGTCAGCCACGTTCAAATGCCCTGGAGCTGAACACTGTTGAGTACAGTCGTGGCTGACTGTGACTGTTGTTTTGCAATATAAAGCTGATTCTTTTTTCTCTATAGTTGAAACACCCATTAACCTAAATTCCCCAAGAAAACTAAACAGAAATAACCTTGTCGTGTCAATTATCTATCATCCCAAATGCCCCCTTTGAACAACACTCACATGATTTTTTCAAATTCAGTCGAATTCCCAGCGAGCCGCCGTTTGAAGCAAACGTTATTTTGTTCCGCCGAGTGCGGGGCGCGGCTGCACATCGAGCCTCGTTTCATTTCTGCCTAATGTTGAGAGTCCATGTCCGTGGAGAACACAAACTTTCTAGTCCCGCGCACAGCTCGCTGACTGCACACACCGAGAGCCTTTGAGGTGCTGCCACTCGTCTCTGCATTTCCCCTCTCTTTGTGCTCCGTCCAACAAAAGTAATGATGTCTTTGAGAGCGGCCTCTCTTCCTGCCTCTTCTGAAAGAGCTGCAGCCCGGCCGATGGCTCGCATTAATACAAGGCTTTTATTGTAAACAGCGCTAGAGCCGACCGATAAGCAGGCATTAGAATTTAAATTGTTTACTGCCTGCTGGCCATGATTACTGCATACAGCCCGAGTATATTCAGGTGGTACATTTTTTAAAATACGAGCTGCGCTGCGTGAGCTTCTCTGCTTTTGAGTGGGCTCGTCGCAAGAATTTTTGTCTCAGCTGCCCATACATATTCAACAAAAAACATCTCGGCCATCACATTGTAAATATCTGTAGCAATTACTTAATGTTTTTATCGTCCAATGAAACCGCCATCTGTCTCAGTTTTTTGCAAGCTTGCCAATCAACCGTCCCGTGTAAAATCTGATATGATCAGAATGATTTGGCTTTGAAGCCGGTTGTTCGTCGAGACGGATTTATAAAGTAGAAATTACATGTGCACATAAAATCAATGGGGGAAAAAAACAAAAAACAGAGGTAAAGTTGTTGTAGTACATTCTTTGTGTCCCCATTCGCTCCTCTGTGGATTACCCAGAGGCCATCTGTGTTCCTCGCAGTGTTCGGTACCTGGGGGGCTCGTTGGAAACCAGGCCAACCCACATTTGTGTGCCTCGCACTGCACCGACTCTCTTCTGCACTGGTATTTCAGTCTCTCTCTCTTTCTGTCACACACACACACACACACACACACACACACACACACACACACACACACACACACACACACACATACACAATCTCTCTCTCTCTCTCTCTCTCTCTCTCTCTCTCTCTCTCTCTCTCTCTCTCTCACACACACACACACACTCACTCCCTCTCTCACGGCTGTGTCCCCTCTGGTATGTGGACAGCACATCAATGGGAACATTAAAGGTTACAAGGCTCGACAAAACGACACATTCACAACTCCAACCTGACACTTTATTGTACAGCCTTTGATCTTGCAGTCACAACCACACACACACACACACACACACACACACACAGACCCAAGCTCACTCAGGCTTCCTCGTGTGACAAAAAAATGGAAATGAAGAGAATTCTACTCATAATTGTTTCAAGAAGGGATTTTTTTGTGGTCCACCTTTCCAAAACAGTGAGATTGTTTCCCGAGCATTTGGTAAATGTCACAGTTAAATATCAGACACATTAGATGAAACGTCAGCCTTTTATGGCCCGTGACCCCATTTTTAGATTACACATTAAATCTCACGACCCTTAGCACCGAGGGAGTCGTCCAAGTTTCCGCATGCATTTTGGGAGGAAATCTGTGGTATTGTACTTTTAAGTGCCCTGAAAAAATGTAATAGTGCGCCCTATATACTTATAAACGACTTTTGATGACAACATTTTTTGTTAAACTGATCAAACTGAAATAATTGTTGATTGCACTGTGTAATGCCTATAACACAAGCCTCGCTTTCACTATGCATTTTTGTCTGCCAACGGGTACAAAATGTCCTGGAGTATAAATAATAAAGTCACTCTTTTTCTTTGAATATTTTTCTTCTACCCCAACCTGATGCCAAATCCTGCTGTAGTTACTTAAAAGTAGTCTGATAGTTGTCCGGTATCGATTCATCGGCAGATAAATACACAGTTTTTTGCAGTGATCCTTCACATGTTGTTATCAAACTCTGAAATGACGTCTGTGAACTGTGATGACGTTGTTTTCTTCACTGTGTTCTTTAAAACCAAGAGGTTTTCCAATCAGCCAATATGGAAGGCATAGACCATACACCAATACTGACGATATGTATTTGTGATGGGCCAATATGGTCTCATAACAGCGGCTAACGGACATCTGTCGGGCTCTCGTTACTTGTTCACACAAAGCAAAACTTAAACTCGGTTCATCTTCATCTGTTCAGTGAATCTGCTTCTTCTTTGTCTCTGGAAAGTTGGAAAACAAATGCAGTGTGTCCCTTGTTGCTGGCAGTCGCTACTCACAGGAAAACAGAGAGGTGTCCCGTTTTTGTGACAATAATAATGTCAACATCATGTTACATTTTTTTTCTTCTTACCTCAAAATAACAGCTTCAAAATCATGTTGATGGTTCAGCGTCTTGTAATAAGGCGAATGGTGTCTCTGTCTCGGCCACTCTGCCTTCTATCACTTGTTTGTGCGCTGTGTAACTTCAGTGAGAGTGTCGGATCACAGCGTTACATACATGTTTATTTCAACATACAAGTTTTCAACACATAATGTTGTGATGATGTCATGAGTTGTGTTTGCCGTCAGCAGCTGTCTGACAAATTGTTACAGACCTGGGTTTTGTATTTACGACAGTGCTGGCAATTTCCACATAATGTTGCTCGAAAAGTTGTCTTTTTTTTCCTCGCTGAGATACAAAAAATCAGCCTTACAAGATCTTCCATGTATATCCAACAACCTTACCACTCCCAAGGTTGAGTAACTCTCAGATACACTTTACCTCAGCACAGTGCCCAGCAGTGTCGTTTAAGTGTGGTCGACTGTCGGCGCCGGCAACTCACACTTCAGCTCCATCTGTCAGAACTGGACACAGAGTGGAAGGACACAGGCCTGTTTTTTTTATTTATTTTTTTTATTCCAGAGCCTCTTCAGAAAAATAAACACATGAAGCTATTATCTTGCCATCCTGTGTTGCATGGCAGGATATTGCATTGCTTTGCGCTGCGCCATTCTGTCTGATATCTTCGAGGAAATGATAGCGCTCTTGCCTGATTGCTTTGTTATGTAGCTTAAAGAGTCCTCTTTATTTTCGCTTATTTGTGCCGTGGCTGTGTGTGGAAGTGTGTCATGGCCGGTGTCTCAGTCTCTGGGTTTTTCCTCTCTGCCAATTACTTTTCTCATTTACTCTAATTATGCAACAGTCTGCTGCCTTTGCTCCGACTTGTTTGATTCACGTGTGTTTGCAGGTGTACAGAGGCAGGCACGCGTGGCTCCAGTCTCTCTGTATGTTATGTATGGTGCATGTGTGTATGTTGCTGCCTGTAGTCGGGGTCCTGTAAGCGTGCTTGGCTGGTTTTATAAGTGACATAAAATTCACAAGAAGGCACATAAATAAAGCAGAAATGTTAACCGCAGGCACGCAGTGAAGAAACAGCATCGTAGCGTTTATAAATGAGATGACCACGGACTTTTGACCAATTAGCCTCTTTCCCTCTACTACGCCTGAATTTCCCCTCGCAGCTACCCTCTGCCTAGTAAATCAAATAATCCTTTTGCACAAATGAGCCGACCAGCTAAACCCATCCAGCCGGTGCTGCTGCACTTCCCTTTTTCCTTTCTCCCTCCACACACCGCCCAGTCACTTTCAAGGTTCTTCTAATTATTTTATTTATTCATTCAAAGGAGATCTCTCGCTCAGGGACTAAATTAGAAAGCAAGTGGGAAAGAGGTAGTGCTGCTCTTGTGTTTCCCTCCCCTTCATGAATGTAATTGAATGGGCTCTATTTTCCGAGTGGAGGACGGCGTGAGGGACACAGACGGCAACACAAGGAAGATTATTTAGGCCACTTTGGGGAGTTTGTAGGGGCTGCGGCGTCGAGGTGGAGGCCACACAGGCTTCAGTTAGCTTAGTCTAAATGAAGCGAGGAAACAAATGTTCAGTAATTCTCCGGGTGAGAGACAAATATATATAAATTTCCACTGTCTTTTATATATTCGCCCTTATCTTGGCTTTTCGCGATTGCTCTGCAGAGGTTAGCGGTCGAAAATGACTCCACGCAGCAACGATGATCCTTGTCTGTGGCGAT
Organism: Diplodus puntazzo; assembly: GCA_963678695.2. Classification (NCBI taxonomy): domain Eukaryota; kingdom Metazoa; phylum Chordata; class Actinopteri; order Spariformes; family Sparidae; genus Diplodus; species Diplodus puntazzo. The sequence goes on along the minus strand of OZ023155.1, from coordinate 9,215,129 downwards.
GAATAGGTTATTGATATATGCCCCATGAATTTCAGTTTGATACTTCAAACCGACACTGCTGTTACAGCACAGCACTCGCAGATTAAAACTCAGGTAATGGAGTGTCCCGGCAGTGAGAGATGGTAACCGCGGTGTGTGTTCCCTCCGCTGTTTCATTTCCTCACACTGTACAGTATATGGGCTCGGGTCAGGCTTTTTTTTTCTCCTTGGTGGGTCAGGACCGGGTTAATTGAACTCAAGGCTTGATGTATTTACACATAAAGTGATGGCAGCTTTGTTCTACCTCTTTACTGGGTTAAATAGTCTGTTAATATAGCAGATTGGTGTCAACAGATGGAGTTTAAAGTGGGGTCAGTCATGCATATTTGCCACCCCGTGCATGCACCTGCTTACATTCGCATGTTTACAGGGAGGCAGTATTTCTTTTTCACTCATACACACAGTTGCACCTTATTTATTTTTTTTTAATAACCTGAGGGTTTCATGCCTGGCTCAAGGGCTAGTAAGCAAGTTAAGTGCACGAGCCCATGCACGTGACACACGCGTCTGTCGAAAACCACTTTACAGATAAATGAGCCATTACGATTGAAAATCCCTCAGACATGATCACACAGAAAGCCGTTTGGTTATCATATTTCAAATTAAACATTTCAGTTGTCGTGCAGCGTGCAGTTGTCGCCAATAACTGCAGCCGGGAGACTCCGTTTTTGAGCAACAAAGTTCCCTGTGTATTTGCTTTTTCTTCCACCACATATTCCGGATAGAATACGGCTGCTTTTTTGATTAACTTGGCGCCTTGGCATGGCACAGTAATTAGGCTGTCAGTCAAAACCAGATGGCCGGTGGCTAAAATGGGGAAGTCGCCCAGAAAGTTTTCAGATGAGACTTCTGTTTAGCTCCGTGGTTATGAGTCCATCAGTGCTTCTGGGTTAAAGGAGGCATGATATGTTCATTTTCAGGTTCATCATTTAATTAGCTATAAGAGGGTTTACATCCTTTTCTCATATTCCCCCCCCTGCTCTGATTAGTCAGCTCACACATGCCTCAGCACTGCTAACAACAGAGCAGCTGTGACAAACTAAGCTTTAGACTGGGAAATATGCAAATGTGTGACAGAGTGAGGTATTTCGATGTCACAAAGTCACTGAATTAAAGGTGGAACTGCTGACGAGGCATTTCAGGTGTTTTCTGTGGGAGACAGGAGCTCCTGTCGGTTCGGACTTTGATTTTATTACTTTCAAGAACCTCCGAGGAGAAGCACCTTTATAAAACTCTGAAGGAAAGGAAAAAAGTCAATAAGCATAACAGGTCTCCTTTCAGAACCTTTAATAATGAAGGATATTACCACCTGCGTATTGTTATCTGTGCTGTTTAATAAATGTTTCAGCACATCGTCATATTAAAATGCAGTGCGTTTTAATGAATTCATATGGCTGGTCTGAGATCTGATCCAGTTTTTAGGGTGATTCATATTAGTCACATCTGTTCTCTAGCAGGGCGCCAGATATGCACTATACCACATGTACTTACCCGGCATCCGTCCGTCTCTTTGTTTCTCCCCTGAAACAGATCGTGTTCGAAGGAATCCGGGGCCCGAGTTTCGAGGGGGACATCGCCATCGACGACGTCTTCATCACCATCGGGAAGTGCAAGCAGGAGAACACTGTAGCCAGCGCAGGTAAGACAGGTAAGATTTTTTGAGAGGAACATCAAACATGCATCTGTTATGAAGCACCTCCTCCCTCGCTGTCTGCGCATGCAGGCGCATTCAGGGAAGCTGAAATAAGGAAGTCGATAGACTCTTCAAAGTCTAAACTGCGTTGATGTTTTTTTTATTTGCAGCAGACACGCTAATAAAACACTCGCTGGGAAGCCTGAACAGCCGAACTGACACATTAATCTGAACTTAACTGGTTTTAACTGAAAAGAAACAAATTAAGGGGCAACAGAGAGGGGAATTAATGTGGAAAGAAGAGGCTAAGCTAAACACCTTTATTATCTGGGAAGTGTGGGAATGGGGTGCGGAGAGAAAAGGTTTGTCAGCTGTGCAGCTGTGCAGAGACAAAGGGACGCCGTAGGGCACGGAGGTGATTTGGAAGCCTCATCATCTTTCGCGGACCTTCCTCCGCCGCTGTCGTTTTATTTACCTCGCATTCGCCTCCGTCTTTTCATCCTCTGAGTTTCCACATCACCACCGCCACTGCCCCCCCACCCCCCGCTGCCTCCCTCCTCCCCACTCACCCACCTTCATTATATCCTGTCTCTTCACCTTTTACCTTCTGTTCTCTATTAGCCATCTACCCTTTATTATCTCTATACCTCCGCGCACTGCTCTTCATCTTTAAAAGCTTCTGTTATTTACCCTTTAGACAGAAGAGAGAGAGGGGAGGGGTGGCTGGGTATAATGATAAGGATTTTGAGAAAAAAACAGCATCGGATGAAGGCGAGTTTCTGTGCATTGAGGGATCCAGCGGGGACGAGACATCAGTCCACCAGAAGAGTTGTTTTTTTACTCCATAAACCAACCGCAGCGTCACCACAGCACGCAGGCTGACATGCAAGATGTGTCAAATCAATCCGTCTGCCTTGAGATAGAAGAGCAGAATACTATGTTGCTTCGTGTAAAATCGTCTTGGTGGCAGTCCACTTTACCTCGAGGGTGAACCGGAGAGAAAAAAACAAGTGGGTCGCGAGGAATGAGTGCATGTCCAGTGCAAGCGCGTTGAGAGGGACTCAAACAGCCTAAAGGGCCGGCGCGTGGAGAAGAGACAAAGAGAAAGAGAAAAGGTCAAAAACGGAGTGACCGAAAGAATGTGATTGTGTCTGAATGTATGTGTTTTTGTGCGTGCGTGCGTGTGTGTGTATGTGTCTGTGTGTGTGACAGAGAGAGAGAGAGAGAGAGAACCGCAAAGAAGAAAGGGAATATCAAACTAAAACCTGCCAGCAGCTTACCTACAGTAAGAGCTGAACTCCGCCAGCCAAGATGTGCATAGTCACACACACACACACACACACACACACACACACACACACACACACACACACACACACACACACACACAAACACACACACACACACACACACAAACGCACAGGTGCATAAACACTTAATTCTCATAACAGCCTTCACTGCAGTCGAGCACAAACTAAGTGGGTTGGCATCGTTCTTTTATAGCATACTGCCATAGCTGTGAGGTAAAATAGGGGACACACAGATTGTTAAACTGCATAACAATCAATCACATGAGTTACTGATATGAAAGAATGCACAACCTTTGTTCAGCCGGTCAGTTTGATTTATGTTACTTTTGACTCTAATGTCATCTTACCATTTTGTTTGAAACATAGGTCACGTTCTGTTTCAAAGTGCAACTTGAGTGTTGAGTTTAAGTCTAGTCACGTCATCTCAAATCACACATTTGCCTCGAATGGCTTTACCATCTGTATAGCATATGGCACCGTCTATTTTTTGATCCTCAGCTCCCAAAAAAATACCTTTGAATGGAGGAAAAAAGGGAAGAAAAAAAAAACTCAGAGTGGCTGAGGAGAAGGGACCCTCGTTGAGGACAAGGGGTGCTGTATCGACTTTCAGTGTGTTAAGTGACATTTAGTGCAGTGACGTGTGGTGAGAATCTACGCAGTATTGTCCACTTTCTATAGCTTGGACCAAAGAAAACATTCCAGCCACAGAATCATCACAATACTAAAAAAAGTGGATTATTAACATCCCGCTTTTACCTACTCAAAACCACCCAGTGTGTGATGTGTGTGTATGTGTGCAATGTCTCACATATGTGCATGTACAGACACTGGCGGATGGAGTGAATAATGGATGGAGGTGTAAACAGGAAGAGGAAAGCCCCTGAGCTCTCCGAGTTTGAGCGTGTGCGCGTGTGCACGTGTGTCCTGCAGGTTCTGTGCAGGCAGAGACGTACGACGCAGACAGATGGGTAATTATCAGACAGCCGACTGACGAGTCTTTGCCACTGTAAGAAACACAAATGCATCTGTCTTGAGTGCAGATTTAGCCGCTGTGGAGTTGGCGAGGTAACATGAGGATTAAATCTCAAATTGTGTTTGCCAGGTATGATGAAATCACAAAGGATACGCTTCATTTTCACAGGAAAATGCAGAAAAGGTTCTATCAGACAACCGATTACGTTTAATGCAGGATCCACAGGGTATTTTGCATTGCAGAGAAAGTCTTAAAGAAGATGCATAATGTTCGTGTTTAAGTTCATCACTTTATTTTGGGTTACTACTTGAATAGGTTTACCAAAAACAGGCAGAAAAAAAACACGGTTTTCTCTTTCTGAGCTCTGTTCTGATTGGTCAGCTCAAGCACGCCTGACCCAACAGCGCTAACAACAACAGAGCGACTTTTGCTAAATCAATTCTCACTGGCCAGACTCATCACTAGGAATGAATTATGCAAATGTGTGACATGGTGACTTAGCGTGATGTCACAAAGTCACTGGATTAAAGACGAGACTGCTGACGAGGCGTTTCAGGAGCAGTATTTTCTGTGGGAGAGTGTAGCTTCTGTCGGTGCAGACATTGACCTTTTTAACTTTCAAGATCTTTTACACGCACAAGGACTTGAATAAAACACTGAAAGAAAGGAAAAAGCACATAAGGTCTTTTTTAATAAAACTAATTATATACTCGTTTGAGTCCAAAGTGGCCAGACGCACCGACTCTGTGTAGATTCACAGCTAAAGGGCTGGAAATATGCACACTTGCTCTTATCATCACATTTGTAAAGCTCATGTACGCCTGGTTCTGGTTTATAAATCTCAAATCATTGTTGAAGTGGGTGCACAAGCCTAATTTCCACTCCATAAATGGACGTGGAAATGTCCTTAACCATCTGTTTGTATACCAATACTTGTGTCCACTCAACCGTTCAGCAGTCCTGTCGATTAAAAGAAGTGCAATTTCACCCACTGCGGTGCATCAAGGAGGTCCTCCAGCAGCATCAGAGCAGCTGTCACAGCAGGAACCAGTACACGCCGCTGTGACTATTTATAGCCACCACTAGCACACCACCATTAGTTGCCCCTAGTTCATCATTCATCTGTACCTGTAAACCATCGCCACGGTGATATCTCAGTCATCATTATTAAATGTCAGATGGGATGATCGTGATTAATTTATTCAGCCCAGTGAAAAATCACAAAACTATTATTTACTGTTTGATGTCTTAGGTGAGATTTCATCATCACCCACAGCTGTCAGAAACACCTGGTCTGAAGTACACAATGTGCCGTACTCGTGTTTTCATTTATTGATGAAAGATTACCACCAGTGGCTAGAAAACAGTAATCGTACGCTCTTAGATGGATACATAGAAAGACAAATAGGTTAATAGTCACATGGTGACATGGTGCCTCTGAATGAAGGGGGGGTCTTGGTGGTGGTTGTATGTTTCCGACCCAGAGTGCATTTCTCCAATGAAACCTTGCTGCTGCATCGCTCGGGAGGTGGAGGGGGGAGCGAGGGGAGACTGGCAGCATCACCCAGCTGATACATCACACCTGTGCAATACACGCACACGGAGGCACATGTCTGATGTGCGTTCACCCGCAAGTGCTTTCAGCGGTGACCTACTGAATATATAGGCTCACACGCACGCACAGGGATGCGCAGAATCTCACAAATGCACACACATCAGCACGTGCACACACACTTACTTCGGGTTAACTGCGTGTACACACTGGGACTGTTATCCTGCGGTCCTCCACAAATGAAAGATGATTGCCTCTGACATGTTTGGCGCAACTCTGCCTGCATTAATCACAGGACACCTGCTCCGCTGTGTGTGTTAAGAGGGGAGGCGGTGGAAGGCGTCTCGTCTCTCAGGCCACTGTTTTACATTTTTGCTGTGTTTAATCTTCCCCGTTGAAGGAGCGTCGTCCTCTCATCTTCACTGCTCTTTTATCACACGTCATGGATCCGTTGCATCATTTTCTGAGGACTTACCGAACAGGTGAAACAGTAACACAGGTATAAAACCGGATGGACTATGGAACTGCTTAATCTAATTGAGCCACGCAAGATCGAACAGTCATTAAAATCGACAGTCTGGCTCGAAATTTTGAATTGTTTGACTAGACTTTGACATAAACCGAGACTAAACCTGTTTGGCTGCACTTTTCATGAAGCCTATGTCTATAAAACATTATGAACATACAAACGCAGTGTTTAATGTTCCTATAGCACTGTATGGTCATAGTCATGGGCGCTCACAGATATTCATAATGCTTTATAACACCATTTAAAACATTACTCATTATGACACCATTGCCTATAATGCATAATACACACTTGTGTTATAGTGCGCCGATAGTTAATAAGCTAGCACAAACATTCTGAATGCTTTATGACCATGACAAATTATGAAGCATTTTATATTGACTTATAAGGCCACTCACTTTTTTTGCAAGGATCATACAGTATACAATCCTCAAAGTTCTAATACATTATAATCATTTTTTTTGTGTGAGTAGAAGTGACTGCTGGTGGCCATTGGGGGCTTTCAGTTAAGTAATGAAATCCTTGTGTTACAGGCAAATATAATACATTACAAGCTGGTTATTAGTCAATGTAAGAGGTAATTGTTTGCTTTAAGTAAAATGGAAAAAAGGAAAAGATTAGGTCAATGCACACAAAATGTTTTACAATTTATTTTCTTTAGAAAAAAAGAATGTTTTGAAAAATTAGACTAAAACTGTGATTGCTGTTATAAAGCATTATGACTATCTGTGACTGCCTCTAACCATGCAGCTGTATGGCTCTTAGGCACATTATAACACATTATAAGTATGGTTGTAATGTGTTTTTTATGCATTTTGAACACAGACTTCATAGAAAGTGATAAAAGTGAAAAAAAGTCACGCACTCTGGCTCCAAATCCAGTTTTTCTTTAATGAGATAACATGTCGGCCCCTCAGGCCTGCTTCAACATTAACTGAAACACAGACACTGATGTTGTATCAGCCACACCCCGGCAACACTCAGACAATCATGCCCCCACTCAAACAACCGTGACGCCAACGCGGATAGCCTTCAAGCCTTCATAGATAATGCTACCTTGTGTGTGTTTTTTTTTTTGAAGATTTAAACCATCCCATACTAGAGGATATTGAGTTTCTCTAAACAAAGCTGCTTGTGAAGAAATACAAAAAAAAATATATTTTTATATGGTTTCAGTGAATACCCACCCATGTTTTCACCTTCCAGATAATTTGTCTGAATCATCTGTTTGAAAATGAAGTTATAGTCAGTCAATTCACGTTTGTTACCTGCTCATTAACCGGGCAGATGAAGGGTTTGTCCGTAGCTACAGGGGCCTATAACAGAAGAGTATGTAGCAGCAGCACATTGAATCGGTGTGGTGGCTCAGCTGTATGTGAGTGGATTAAAAGGCCGATGCACTGTCTGGACCATCACATAAATGGAACACGCATTGTACTCCGTACGTCCAAAGTAATCCATTATCTGTCTAACTCCATTTTAATTCCTTGACAGTACAGATAGATGTACAGACCGGAAGCACATACGCACAATCTCTGCAGCACAGAGCAAGAGGGATGTAAAACATCATGTTTCACTTCAGCGTGCTGCCTGCAGACCATACTATAGGAAGGTTTGTGTGTGTCTGTGTGTGTGTGTGTGAGAGAGAGAGAAAGAGTGTGTGTGTGTGTGTGTGTGTGTGTGTGTGTGTGTGTGTGTGTGTGTGTGTGTGTGTGTGTGTGTGTGTGTGTGTGTGCGTGCTGCATACGGATCAAAGCTTTATTATAAATATTGATTTTCTGCCTGGAGGATGGACCCCTGATATGAAATCATATTGATCTTTTTAATACAATACCTACATTTTATTTATGAAACTCTCTACAAGAAGCCTGTGTGTGTGATTTGTTGCTGCATTTTTATATAAAAAGAGAGAGTTTGTATGTAATAGGAAGAGGTGGAGGATGTTTTCCTACACTGCTTCCATAAGGGACTGTAAAATTCTGACTGGAAAAAATAAACTGATTATTAATTCATCGATCAATTCATTAATTAAAAGGGTTCTGAACAGCACTTGGACGATGTCTCTGCATCTACCAACTGTGCATAAATAATAATAACCTGCACAGAAGAAAATCAAGAAAAGCAATCCATCACATATCGGTGATGATGACATCAATTGCAACTTCTATTTCTCATTAAAATCTCAAAGCTGTCATGACAAACTGTGGATATCAATGTGAACGTCTCTGTTTACTCATCCGCCCCCTCACTGTTAGTTCCTTCTCTCTCCCTCTATCCTGCAGCCGTCTCGCTTTTCTCCGCATGCAATTGTAAAAAAAAACAGTTACATCTTTCTACAACCAGGCCCCCCTGATTTCAACATCGCTAACGTGTTGTTTGAATGATGCTTTGAGTGACAGAGAAGAAAACTTCATTGTCACACCAGGGTTTTCTTTTCCATCACACGCGCTCGGCCTCAGGCTTAAAGACGAGCCTCGGGCCAAGGAGATAAATACATACATGTGTAGTTATCTACAAAGCCCTGGGGTTAGTGTAATGTCAAGGTTAACTTGATGTTTATAAAATGAATTTTACAAGGGACAAAGGAAGAAATAACGTCAGAAAACAGGGAAAATGTAGAATTTGCACTTTTGCACTTGCACAATTTGCGAAAAAAACTAAAATAATTATTCGTACTTTGATGATTCAGATGTTATTAAATGTTTCAGAGAAACTCTTATCATTTGTGCATTTATATTTCAAATGAAAGAATTACGATTACAACATCAGACTACTCTAAGCCGTTTCATTAATTCCTGAATTAGCAAAGCAAAAAGCCATCGTTGTTTGCATCTTTTCTAAAAAGAATAAATTATGAGTGAAAAAAATCACTGAATTGAAACCCAGAGGTTAAAAAGCCTTCACAATCACTCAGCCAGCCTCTAATTACAGGAATGTCTCATAAAATGATCACAAAAGTAAAAATGCAACAGTAATTAAAGCCTTAAAACCCCATTGGTTGGGTTTTGGAAAAGGTGGCGTTACATGCGCGACATAACTAAAGTGCGATACATTAGTTAACTTCAAATGCTGACTTTTGGTGTCTCAGAGCGACATGAACTCCGCTCTCCTGGGTGAAAGTCCCACGGTTGTTTGACCCATCCTTCAACCCCGACCTCCATTATGACCTTTTCGCTCGTTTAAACTACATCACCTAACATTTCTTTTTGGGATGCACCTGCTGCAAAATTTGGCCTGTGGAGTACGAGCTTCACACAATTAAAAAGTCTCAAGTCACGTGAATTTAAAAAACAAATTCAGAGGAGTGTAAGGACGTGTGTCTGTGGAAAGCCATTCATCATTCATTATTCATTTATGTGAACTAATAGGACTCTTTGCTGTCTGTTTCCACAGTTCTGATCGGTGGATCACACTCGCTCCCATTGGCCAGCTGGCTGACCTTTGGCCTCTCCTGCATCCTGTCGCTGCTCCACAGATGATGAGCACTTCCCACAGCACCACCTGTCTGCAGCGACAGACAATGCCCTGACTTGCGCTCTTTTACTTCTCTCTCTCCCCTGTCCTCTCCTCTTACTCACCCGTCTCCCCAACTGTTCGTCCTTCTCCACTCGTCTTTCTATCCTCCATGCATCCATTTCATCCCTCTCGCTTAGATAAATGGTAACATAAAGTCTTTGTCTAGAATCTCCTGCTCCGCTTTCTTTGGACCTTCCCCCACCCTCCAGACGCTCAGTATAACCAACTGACGCTCATACTGTATTTAAGGTGAAGACACATCATGATATTTGACAGTCAGGCTTCTCTCCTTTGTCGATTTATTAATCCAGTTAGATTCACTTTAATCATGTCAACGTGTCACTCCGTCACCTCTCCCTCCCCTCTATCGACCTTCCTCATACATACGTGCACCCTCTCATGTATCTCCTCTCCCCCTCCAACCACAATCCTCAACGTCCCCCCACCCAGTTCCCAAGACACACCAAAGTGTCGGACACTCTACCAAAGATGACAAAGGACCTGAGGGAATAAAATGAGGAAACAGGGATTCCAAGGAAGTGAAAGACAGAAGAAAAAAAAAGCAGGGAAAAATCCTTTCTTTTTCTCAGAGACTGCCGCCCGCTTTGACCCAACCTTTGGGACCATGGGAGCTACGGAATGACAAAAGAGACAGATGGAAAAAAAAAACACACACTGATGAATGAATGAATGAATTAAGAAATGAATGGAGAGGATTGAGGGTAAAGGGACAAACCAGAAACAGAGGAGAAAAGAAGGGTGCTCCTGGCAGCCTCTCTCGCTTGCCCTCTGCTCGCCACAAGAGACGAACCTCAGTGCGGAGTATACGTGTACATTTATCTCTCTATATATTAAATATAACAAAGTTTAAACTTAAACACAACTAGGACAGTGGAGGACTTTACAAAGTGAAATTAAAGAAGCACAACGTTTATACAACCTCTACTGTTCCTTTGGGTTTTATTCTACTTATTATGTGATGTTGCAATTTGTCAGACCTATTCAATGTTTTTGATAATTTGCTCTTTTTTTTTTTTTTTTTTTTTTTTTTGTTGTATGGCGTTATAAAGGGTCGAGGGGCAATGGATAATAAAGTATTATATTAATATTTATGAGAGGAAGAGAAGATGGTTTGTGATCCGGAGCCTGAATCGAGCAACTGACACATGCAGTACAAACACACACACTGGGTTTTTCCTCGCTGGCATCATATACTCAGCTCACCCTCCGCCTCGACGACGTGCCTCGTCCGTGGGCGGATGGTGAACGTGGCGTTCACATTTCTGCACCTTTCCCATTAACCTCTCACCGCTGGACACCTTCACTCAGATGTCTGGACTAATCAACGGCAACAGAAATAACCGGGACATGAATCTGTAACGAGCGCAGAAGCCCGGTGTGGTTTCAGTTGGATGCGAGATCAGACAGCATTTCTTCCTCCACAGGTTATTGAATGTCATGTGTGAAATTCCCCCGTAAGTCTGAGAGACGGGAGAGGAGTGTAAGGCGGGTGTGCATCGCGGATTTGCATATCAGAGTCTTTTGTCCAATAAGCATCGAATGTCTGTAGCGCAAACGATTTTTTTCATAATCGCATAGATATGATTGTTAAAGTTAAGCAATACTCATATCTACAGATCTATATACGACAGTTGGTGATAACATTCAGTCCGCAGAGTGACAATTCTGTCCGTAACGCAGCGTAAAATGAACATCTCTCTTCATCTGTCAGTACTGATCTTTGCTTACTAGTGTATTCACCGTACAGTTAAACCTCTTGCTGTTTTAATCGACCGGGGGACAGTCAGTATGTTTGCATTTTCCTGCATCATGCTTCGGCTTCTCATGACAAAAAAAATTCCATGTTCACGAGTCACCGCGCTCTGATGAGGGGTCTGCTTGTGTGTGCGTCATCGCCACGTCCATTTACATGTGAACCAGTCTTTTCAGAATTGTATGTACTTCTGTCTCTGTCATGTCACCTTGATTTGACCGTTGCACTTGTTTCTTGTCTTTGTTTGCTTTTTCCTTATTGTGGTCAGTACCAATTGTATCACTGCTTTACATACGGAAATGAAATCACTGTTTTGGCTCGACTGGTCCGCTGTGAGCCGCACTTTCCATGTTGGATGGATCTGTGAAACTCCACAGACGGCAGTGTGTTGTAAGAACATGGAGGGTTCTTTGAAAAAAACCTACTGTAAGCAAACTCATGTATCTTCGCTTTTTATCTCTGTCATGATAAATGTACCTCGGTGTGATGAGAGCGCCCGACGGCGGTTTGTGCCTGAGCGACACAAACTATTTTAAGAGGTACATGTGAGCGATACGCTTTACTGTAAATGTAGCCTGTTCATTCTGCATTCACACGTATACTCTACTGAGCTTCTAATATTTTCCAGCTTGTTGTAATCCTCCTCAAATCGTCCGTTGTCATTCTCCCAAAAGACATCGCAACATGTTTGGTTTTTAGGCGTTTCACTGCAACACGTCCGGTTCCGTTGTCCTATCCGACTACGGAACTGGCTACATCTGGTTGTACAGTACCATCGGCATTAGCACTAAAGCAGCACACAGTGGGTCAGTACATTACCCATATAGTATTAAATACATTTTAGAAATACATTTAAGAGGTATCATAAAGCGTTGATGTGCATGGCATTTCATCATGCTGTTAATCATTCCTTGTATGAACTTATCCCAGCGACAGTAGTAATGGGAAACACTAACATTGTTATCATTGCATTTAGAGCGATGTGTGATGCGACACAACCGACAGAACTGTGGCTTCACGAGCTGTCTGTTACCTTTATTATGTTTTCAGTAATGACACACACAGAAACACACACTGTCGGGGTGTTTTTGGCTTTTTGTGACATTTTGAGATCGAAAGTCTAAAGTGGAAGATCATATCGTATCATAATTCGCACAAAAAGTCCACATAATCGCTTAGCTTTTGGATTATCATTGTGTTGACTGTATGAATTTTATGGCAATGTTGGGAAGTAACTAGTCATAAACTCCTGAATGAGAGTAGCTGTTGTTTGTTTTCTTAGTATGAAACAACAAAATCTTCAAAACCGGCCTCGCCAGCAGTGCTTGATTCCCATTTGCTGACCAGATGGAAAACATTGTTTTCAACAGAATGTAAATGACGTTACTGTCATTGGTTTTAAATTTAAACTATTTTGACAGTGGTTCAGTAACTGCTCGTTCACAATATTCAGAGTGTCTGTAGAGAAACATTTTATTCATGTCCTGTCTGGAACAGATAGAAAGTGAGGTTTGCATATTCATTCCATGAAAAAAAATCACAAAATACTAACAGCGTCACTTATAATTCAAGTGATGTACATTATTTCTGATTTGTTTCAAAATAAAATCTGTCAATAAAATTTGAATCCCAAAAAAGAAATGAAATCACAAAGCTTTGGTCAGTAATAAAAACATCTGTCCTGTGTGATATTCTGTTGTAGCAGCGCTGTAGCCGAGCACAGTGGGAACATGTAGCACATCTGTCAGTGAGCACACAATAGTTCAGGAGGCTGAGTTGTTTGGCTTCAAGCAACAGAAGTTGTGTGAGATCAATCAAAACTTGTTTGACGTTGAAAACGGCGTCTGTAGAACTCAACTTCAATAAAGTCATCACCCTGTACAGTGCTTTGGTTTTCACACCGGCGAACATGAAGGCCTTTTAAGTCTCACAGTTCTGAGACACTGATTCTTTGATAGAACACGATGGGATTCTCCAACAGTAAGGTTTACTTAGACGAGCTCAAATACAGTTTTAAAAGATTTTGATGAAGACAAACCAAAGACAAGAAGGCTTGTTAAATGTTTACCACACGAATGAGTTGACCAGGCAGGTGATGTAGGTGTAACGGTACACAGAGGTCACAGCTCTGTACTAAGTCATTACTGGTCGGGGTTCAGTAGGAGTTAGGTACGATGGGATGCATGAGCTGAGGTTTCCTGTCATTTACTTTTAACTGACAACACAGTAAGTTACACTTTGTTCAACCTCGAGTCCACCTGGTTCCACCTGAGGTAGTTGGTACACACATCTACAGACTGCTTGAAAACAGCAGGGATACATTGTCGGACATTGTTTTTTTTTTTTTTTAGTCTACTTCATCTTCTGCTGATGTTGCTTGATGGCGGCTGGAAAACAGTTTTTAGGCGCATCAATGGATTGGAGTGTTGATCAGTACGGTTATACTCTCACCTGTTTAACATTTGCTCTTGTGTGACAGTCAGACATATTCTTCGTCTAAAAGTCTTTTCTAATATATTTCATTTAAAAGGTATATTGATTTCAGTCTGACTCCCCTCACGTAGGTTAAGTCAGTGACTCGGTGTGGCTTTTCCATAAAGATCCCAGAATGTCGAGACTTTCGTCATCCCATTTGTCGGCTAAATGTCAGCAAACGCCACTTGGTTTATCTCGCTTCCTGTTCACAACATGCTCATTCATCTGCCTCCTGAGCCCCTGTTAGAGCTGCACATGTACACAAAACAAGTTACAGAAAGATATTTCTGCCATTATAAAGGTTAAAAAAAAATAATAAAATAAAAACCACAATGACAAACTGACTGTTAATCTTCCAACCTTCTGTATCCTGTCTGTACTGGCTTTGAATTGATTGGAATTGAGCTGCAAGAGACTGTCCGGGGAAAAACACACAACTGTGTGAACTGTGCAAGCTGCTGACACACTGAGCAACAGAGGGCCGATAGATCGAGCGTTTTCCTCCTGGAGACAGAAATAAAGAGAGGTACATGTTCAAAAGTTATTTTCCTTTTTTTTTTTCTTTTTTTTTTTTAGGAAATGAGATCATGTGAACTGATCAGTGTCTGAGAGCTGGTAACAAACCAGGTTAATGTTTCCCTGTAAAGTTGCTCAAAATGTGATTAAAAGGGTTGATTTACAGAGCGGAATGATATTTTTTCCACAAAACACTGTGACCCTTGTCCTGGTTTCTCAAAAAGTTAATCCATGTTGTTTTGCTTTAGGAATATGAGGTTTGATAAAAAAAAAAAAATTAAAAAAAAATAGCCTTATGATCACCAAACCACACACCTCGCCAGTCTACTGACTTCAAGTTTCCCAGTGGACTTCTTGACATTTGACCAACACACACACGGTGGAGTCTCTGTGTTGTTGTGTTCTGTGGCATAATGTTTCACCCAGCAGTGTCAGAAGGGAAACACACCTTAAAAACCTTATAAAACACTTTTTTTAGGACACACCTGCCTATTGTGACTCACTGTGATGAGCAGTCTTCACACTGAGAAGAAGGTTTTGGGAAACAGTGCATCGGTCACAGTGATAATACGCACACGCCGACTGCCGGGTTTTTAACGGCACGTGGCGGCCTATGTGTCGATCCATTTTGGGACAGAAGATGTGAAATGCACCTTTTAGTGGGGAGAAAAAGGGAGAAGGAAGGGTATCATCAAGCGCTGGGTGTTGTATATTTCTGTCATGTACTGAAGTATTTTAGAGGAAAATATATTTGATGACTCTGAAAGGTATAAATAAACATTAATGAAACAAAAGGTTTAGTTGTTTTTCGTTGTATGAAAGGAGAATATACATGTAATTACCAGTGAGTTTAAAAGGTCAGTACCACTCTTGTGTCTGTATCTTAAATATGCATCTTAAGCCAACAGTCAGTTAGTTTTAATTAGCCTGGCTGTGTCAAAAGGCAACAGAATCTGCCTACCAGCACTTCTAATAAACAAGTTATATCACGTTAGTTTAATCTGTACAAAAAAAACAGTTATATTGTTGTTTTGTTGGGTTTTTTTTGTACATTTTGATCACAGCAAAAAAGAAAAAGACAAAGTAACAACAACACAAGTACATGTTATGTGATTTTCGGCTCGCTTGACCATTCAGGAGATACAAACTTGATCGAGGAGGAACGACATGACAACACATAATGCCAAGTCATTCCTCCCAAACTTCCTCCCGCCTCAGGTTATATCTACAGCGCAGAAAGCGTCCGTCCCATATGTCGTTATCTGTGACACAACAAGGAAGAGAAGAGTTACTGCATGAGCGTCTCACCTCTGGCCAAGTGAGGAATACAAAGAAAATGCGTGGCAGACAGTGAGACTGCTACAATAGATAGATCGAAGGACATCTTAAGAGTTTTACACAAACAATCAGCTTTGCTCTGGCTCGGTTTGCTCGGTTGTCAGGCATCTGTTCTGTTGACAGCAGCTTTGAAATCGCTGGGTTGTAGAGACCATGAGATATAAACTCATAGCAGACATCACTATGCCCTTATCCAGACCTTAACATTTATACAGGGTACACATGACCTCGACAACTCATATGAAGACAGAATGTCCTGGGGGAGTCATATTTTTATCCCACAGTACACAACAATATGCCAGAAGTTACAGCAAACTTTCTATCTTAGACATTCAAAACGCTTCTCAAACTAAATGGCAAATATTCATGAAATCTTTTGTAAGTGTTCATCAATCAACCATCCATCATTACATCATCACAGTCATTAAACAGGGCTGAGGCTGCACGTTTCATTCTTATCAGTTGCATAAAGGCTTCAGAGGGTTACCCCTCCCGGCCAGGAGCTAGTCTGCCACATTTTGTCCTGAGATGAGCTTTGATAAAAAACTGATCATCCACTTTGCAGATATTTAAACCGACTTGATTGGTTTTAAATTATCCAGCACAGATAAAGCAGCTAAAATGATAAAGGCCATAATATTACAGTTCTGTATGTAACGTGAAATCATGTATATTATTCCTGATTAACCTGTAAATTGCAAACAAAGACGTACCTTGTGTAATTACCATCTTTTATTTGGGATCATAGCTATTTTCATGGGGCACTGTGGAAATTGGGTTAGGGTTAGCTGCTGTGGTCCAGGTCATTAAAATGAATATTGCTAATAGCGGTTTGATTAATAGTGGATGTGTTGTGCATGAATCTAACAGGGGTCTGGGGGGTTCTCCCTTGAACATGCGTTCACAGGGTTGATGTGATTTTCTGTATTCTCGTGCCTTTTAGTAAGTCATCTAAGGCTTTTATCTGGCTACACAAGCATGAGAAAAATGATGGGGTGATATTTTCAATTTAATCCAGACGTAGTGTTTGGCCCCAGATCGCATAATTTGAAGATATTAGAGCTAAAAGTACAGAAATGGATTTTTATGACTAATTCATAACAGCTTTGCAGCAAGTGCCTGATTTTTTAATTATTTTTTTTTTTTGGGGGGGGGCAAAAATACATATTTTCTAACATTTCATACAGCAGTGGAAATCCCCAAAATCTATTGAAATATCTGACAACCTCAAACAGTTATCAGGTGCCCTGTATCACTTAAGGTGATAGTAACATTGCAGTGACAGTTAAAAACAAATGCAAAGATAATGCTCAGAGCTATGGCCCCTCCCTTGATACCCTTCATCCCTTGCTTCTTTACCTCCTCATGTCATTCTTTTCTTTCTCTCCATCTTGTTTAGTCTCATTTGGCATCATATTTACCTCTTTTCCTGTCATGTTTCCATTCTCAGGGCCCATTTGTGTCGGCGATGTGTGACCCACCTTGACTCAGCTGTCTGGTACATTTAGGCATCGATAACCAGAGAAATCAAGCAGTGTGCTTGCTAAGCTATCTGCCGGGGCGCAAGGTAGCAGTGACAATGTTTAATTGATTTGGGGATTCTCTTAATAAGCAAGTTGGCTGGATATGATAAGTAAGCACTGACACAATGCTCTGGAAAGAGTGCAAGAGCAGATAGATCTATGCATTTTTAAAATGGTAAACGTTGGGGGGTGGGGGGGGTCTAGACTAATAATATATATAATAGATAAAATAGATAAATAAAAGCTGCCTATTTGCTTTTGATTTGATTAAAGGCAACAGCAGAATCACACCGAACTTTAAAAGCAAACATTACATTGAGACAGTGGAGTTCTTCTCGAGTAAACAGATAAGAATATTTTTTTGAGAATAACTTGTCGATGATGAGAGTTTTAACAGTTGCTAGAATGTCCAATTATCCCCAAATCACCTGAACCCTGTGATCCTTTCATTACCACATCCTACTGAGCCACAGGGTTCAAAAGTGAGTTCAAGTCTTGGCTTTGAAATTGAGCTCAACAATTTGTTTCAAGTTGTTTTTTAAGCCTGAAAGAAACATACCTCTCATGCATTAAAACAAAAAAAGAGACATATACAAATATTAAATAACCATAGGACATGTGTGACTTACTGCTATTTCTCAAGTGCTTGAAATCAAGAGGCGTACTCGCACATGCCGTCTGGTGTGACCTTTTTTTTTTCTTTTTTTTTTGTACAGGAAAGTACATCAGAACAGCAGGGGGGTAATTACAGAAGTGCTACAGGTGCCTAAAGACAGTAATTACCACACACACTTAATCAGTCATTATGTGGGATTAATGGAGCAACATGTTTGGACTACTTAACAAATACGCGCAGAAACATAAATAGAAGACTACACAACTCAAACCACGTGTGCTCTGTCTACTGTGCTCCATCAAAGCAGACTTTATGAACAACACTGGTGTTTTGATTTAGATAGGAGAAGATATTATAATTACATTTTTCGACTGAGAATTTATTTTACAGTTCTGTTTCAGTGTATTTTGTCTCGATACGACCCTTGTGATCCACGCTCCGAGCAGACGAGAGGGTTCGCACATGTCGCCGCTGCAACACGCGCAGGGATTAATGAGAAAGTCAGGAATTAAGAAAATTACCAAACAAATTTCAGCTCTTGCTCGCTAATGGCTCGGCTGCCGAGGCTGCCAGCTCATGCATGCCTAATTTGCGAGATGTGTAAAAAACTGTAATGATCTCACTCGAAAGGCTTCTCTCCCATCTTTCACCACCTTGGCGCAGGATGTCACCACAAAGTCATACCATCGCAACGCGTTCAGCAATCAGAACTCATTTACACTCCGAGGGCGTGCGATTATCTTCTCACTTGCATTGACATTATCGCTTCCCCTAAATGTGTTTTTTGCGAATACTCTCTGCCCCCCCTACATTTGTTTAGTTTTTCTCTTTTTCCCCTCAACCTTTTCCGTCCTTTTTCATCCCTCACAGTCTCCCATCTCTGCTCCATCACAAACTAAAATAGATACGGACCAAAAATATACAGGAAGTATAAAGAATCTGTCAGGGTTTGACCTTCTTGTAACAGTCTGTCCCTGTTTAGCTTGCTTACTTACAGTCTGGAGAGCTGGGAGAAGTGATAGGTGTCACACGCTTGAGGTTTTCCAGCTATTTTTTGCTAGAGTTGTTTGCTGTAAATTTTGACCTTTGACTCATGAGCAAGCTTTCTCTTCTCGGAAAACAAACTGCTCGGTCCAGCTGAGACATGCGCAGTGGCGCGCAATCACACGAGCTCCACCTTCATTTGTCACTCACCTACATTTGTATTAAATGTGCTTTTATTTGTCTCCTTATAAATCAGAGAAAAAACGTTTTTTGAAAAAGGCATAACAGGTGTTGGCTCACATTCACAGTACCAGACATGAGCTTATACGCAGCTCCTCTCCTCTTTCACCCTTCTCATCCTCTCTCCTTTCACTCCTCTTTCTCAATTGAGCGGAGCAGAGATGTACAGATAGAAGTCTAATTAATGTGTGCTTTCTACTCTGAGCCGCCTCTTAGTGAAGCGCAGGGTGGAGGGGGTTTGGGCTGAACGGTTCAGAGCTGCGCTGTTCTGCTTCATTTGTTGTCCGCGTCGCTGGGGAGGTGGGATTTCTTACTGAGCCCGTGACTCCAGTCGCCTCGCACTTGCACGAAGAGGGGAGAAGGGCTTTGCTGCTGCGCCTGTAGATCCAAAGATTACCCCGGGTTCATTATTGATAAGGGCCGAGCTTTGCTCTGGAGAAATCCCTATGACGTTTAGATGCTAGCCCAGAATCAATGCACACCATGTCGTGTGCACTAACCGACCCAGCAACTGGCTGTTAAGGTTTAATTATAATGTTGTTTATGAGCGTGTTTGAGCGTGACTACTGGCAAGAGATGTGCCTTTTCATTTGAAAACAACAAAACAACAGTGGTGTAGTGGTGGAGTGATAGATCATGATAGATGGTGATAGATAATTCATCCAATTACTGCCATGTACTCTTTTCCAAACAGTTTCTAGCTGCGCTTTTCCAGAAAGCAAAGTAAAAAAAAAAATCCGGCATGTCAGGTTAGCACATGTTGGTAACAGCTGATGTTATTGTTACTGTAGCAACCCTAGTAAACACTGCCCCTGAAGCACCTGATGCGCCTGGTCTATCACTTTTTGTCACCACATCAGACATTTGCATAAGTCATGCATTGCTGGCTCGGGCCTGTGCGAGCTGACCAATCAGAGCAGACTTGGTATTTGAGAGGCGGGCCTTAAAGAGACTGGAGCTAAAACAGAGCGGGAGTGCTGCAGCACTGAACAGTATGAGATAACTGATGTGTTATTGATCATTCAAGCATGCAAACCTATTGAAGTTGTAATAAAATTAAAATTATGAAGATTAAATTAAAATTAAAAAATAAAATTATGAAGCTGAAAATGGGTCTTAAACCCAACCTTGTAGTCCTAAACTTGTCTACATATCCATTAAAAACATTATGTAGATGACTCCTACATCATTTTCTATATTTCTAATTTAACCAGTAGTATTTGAGACTGTGTGATTATGGGGTCAGTTAAGAGTATGATGACAAAAATCACAAGTGCTCACATGTCTGCATACACACTACAGTACATCTATTACTTGCTTTCTCCTCATCTACCATACCTCCACCCTCTCCAACAGAGAACGCTGGCATTAAACACACACCTTAACAATAACGTTACTCTCAAAGGAGCGACAAATTTACAGAGAAAACCTTCTGTTATGCTTGAGGAGTGAATTCCATTTGTTTGATATTCAGCCACTGGAGATCTTATGAGCTTCATTCAACACGCTGAGAGTATAGAGGAAAGAAAGATTTCTACATCCTTACGAATGTCCTCTTTACATTATTCATCAAACGCTGCTCTTCTGCCGTCTGCTAAATGCTTCCTCTGTGGCAGAAATCTGAAGGTAAAATGTTGAATTGTTCTGATAAATGTTTCAGGGTCTCATGAGAACAATTCACTATAAAGTACTCCTCAACGACCTGAATATCCAACAAAGGTCACATCTTCCACTTTTTTTCTGACTAGATTTGAAATAAGCGCTTTAGATTCTTCTTTGTAAATATCTGTATACTTATTTATTAAGTGTTCTTTATCACATGGTCGGACAAGGTTGAGGCTTGTTGAGTTGTATGACCTCGAACGGTTATTTTTTCTGAAGATAGAGCTTAATTTGTTGTTTGTGATTTTCAGATCAAACTGTTCAACAGTGAGTGTGTTGTTTACTTTACATGTGAGATGCTTTTAACAAGATAAGAGTTTGAGAACAAGATCTGCTTGTGAAGTTCATTCATCCAGAATAAATGATGGCAATGCTTAGTGGGAACCATGTACATGTCTCAAATCTATGTTTCTTTATGTCCTGTTTTAATTGTATGTGTTGACATTGCTTTGTCTATGATCTGGTTAAGTTAAGGCACATAAACCACTTGGTTTTGGCTGCAAACTTTGCCAACGTCTTGTCAGAAATATTTCTTATTTGTTACTTCCATCTTCCATCTCATTAAAAATATCCAATTGTTGAGCGCTTAAATTGTTGAAATGCCTTCACCAGCAGTGGTTTCTTGCTGACTGTCACGCCGCTACCTTCCCTTCCTTCTCTTAACAGGAACATCAGCTCATTTACGTAACCTCAACATGGTATGACAGTCACTCTAGAAATGTTGATATGTATGAAACGCCAATCTTTGTTCTGGTCAGAAAAAAAATGGTAATGGGAAAGATTGATAAAGATTTTGTCGATAAAGAAAGTGTGGTAACAGCTGATGGCCTTGACGGTTGAACACTATATTTATATCTGTCAATCTGGAAACACTCTCGTAGACCTTAACAACTCCAAACTGATACCGGAAAGTGTCAAAATCCAACATTCGACCAGGGATTGCAGATACAGTATCAGAGCCAGATTGTTCAAACAGAACTGATGTGATCTCAGTTGCCTAACATGTCTGAAGGCGTAATTAGGAAAAGGAAGATTAGAATCCTACAAATCCCATCGCACAAGATAACAAGTGGCATCTCGCTGTGACCTGAAATATCTTGTGCCGACGCTCCACAATCTTGAAATATTGAACATCGACCACTTTCCGCAAAAGACTCTGAATAAATATGATATATGACTAGAAAGGCTCTAGAGAATCTCAACCAGACCAGACGAAAGGATCAATCTAAAATGGGAACTCATCTCCATCATTCCCCTGCCTTTATAGGACATAATATACCAACAGGATGTTGCCAGCAGCATCCAGCATCAGGTACCTACTAGGACGGTTGCTTTTCAAGGTTCTAAACAGCACTTGACTATCAAAGGGCTTCTTGAGTTATGAAGTGAAGGGGTGCATTTGCTTGTTCAGCCGCAAGAAGGACAAGCCTTCAAAGCAGCAAGTGTTTGCAAGTGTGTTATTCTTTGTAGGCATGTATCTTTCATTCATGTTACGAAATGACAAAATCAATGAACCTGAAAGATTTTGGTGATCTCCCGACTTAGAATTTATCAGCACTGCACTTGGCTTACACAGTTTTTGGGAAGTGTTTCAATAACTATTAGATGGATTTTGATAACATTTCTTTGGTTAGCATCTGACTTCATGAAGTGCCAACTTGAGGTTGAAATCTGTGGTATTCCATTAGGTCTCACTACTGGAGGGACTGCCGTGTCAGATAATAACATTAAGGATCTTTTGACGTTACATACAATGCCATTATCAGGTCAAATTCCCCCATATGATCAAAATACCTTAAAAGTTTTTGTCCGCAAACATAGGCATGCTAACAAGCAAAACTGAGAATATGAACGGACTAAATAGCTGATTTGTGCATGAAAGTCCCACATTTTGGCATATTTCAATGTTCATTCCCCCTTTGAGGCCGTATGATACCTGAAATTTAACTGAAGTCCAGCAGCAAAGTTTCATAAGTTTTGGAGCTTGGGTTGTTAATGTTAGCCTATTAAAGTGCTGCTAATGTTAGCAGCCTGTAACAAAGCAGTGACGACTTGGTGGATAACTTAAGTTGTGAACAGATTGTGAGTGCCCATGCTTCTGTCTTCATCAGATAAATGGCACTGTGTTAATAACGGGAAAGCCACGGTAACGCAAGAGAAATCCCTGCAGCCGAAGATTCCAACATCAACCGATGCCCTATGGTTGTCTTAATCGTTATCCCATTTCACAGGGAGCCTTTTCAAAACCACTACCTCTTGTAACTGTGTTCTGAGGAAAGAGGGAGCACTCAGTCATACCTTGTTGAATGACATATGGGAAAGGAGGTAGATGGACGAACAAGAGAGGGTTAGATAATCAGCAATATTTTATTTTAGATTGAAAAAATCCCGAGGAGAATGACCTGTCCTCATGAATACTGATGTTCCTTGGCATCCAGCTGGAATTTAAGTGACTCACATTGCTGTAATAATCACAGCTATCGATTGGTCTGTGCCGCATGGGCAAGGTCAACAGGAACTCTATGACTTCCAACAACAAGGATAAAAGGCAGGTGCTGTTTAGGAAGCAGGTTTAATCACAATTGGATTTACAGTACAATACCAATCCATTTTACATTTAGTTTATTGCTATTCCTTAATAAAATAGAATAAATAGGACAGAACAATTTTAAATCGATGCCTGACTGCTGCAGTCTGTGTATGTTAGACATCTTAAAACACACTGAACCCACTACACCTTTGAATGAGACAGACTAATCAGTGGTAGTGGTAATTCAAATACTGCAGCTGTAAGCAACTTTCAAAATAAAGTTACTATCAAATTAAGTAAAAAATATTACTTTGATATTACAGTTTTTTAACTTACGTGTATATATTTAAAAAACAAAATAAAATGAAATGAAAAGGAACAGCACAGGAAATCATTCCTACCTGCTGCTATCAGACTTTATAACGCTCACTCCAAAACACACAAATAATTTTTGCTCTTTAATTTAAAACTATAAATAAAACTGCACCTTGTCCTCTTGCATTTTATGTTCCACCTAACTTTACTCCCCAATACCTCAGCATTTTATTTGATTAACCTCAGTATTTTATTTTATTTTATAACTACTTAAGCATTTTATTGTATAAAGTACTTAATTGTTTTCTAAATATTGTATACGGTACTTTATTGTTTCTTATTGTTTCTATATTTGCCCTTGTATTTTGATTGTATTTGTACTTGGATGTACCAGCCGTTATGGTGACCTAATTTCCCTTCTGGGATTAATAAAGTTATCTGTCTATCTACCATCTATCTATCTAATGTTGTATTTATTATATAGTTATATGCATTGTTGTTACTGTAATTGTTTATTAGAATAGAAGGCCAAGGCATTAGGGAGTAAACCTACTGAACTCCATGCAAAATAATGGTGTTTAGTCCATCATCAAATGGATGCCTGAGAGAAATTCTCTGGTTTCCCAATATCACATTATCCCTAAATGGTCGGTTCGTCATTAGTGATCCGAACTTACTCCGAGCAGTCGGCGTGTGTGTGTAAGAGGACAGGGTGAGACGGAGACAGCCAGAGGTTAGCAGGAGAGGACGCGGAGCACATCCATTCCCAGAGGTGCCTTTATTGGATCATCGTTTCACAAAACTACATTTTCCCTCTTAAATAAAGCTTTCGAAAAAACCAGGGCAGGGCATTCTCTTTTATCCACTCCTCACTATTTCTGTTGCCCATAGCCACTCCAGACATGAGAGAGTATCAGCTATTAGAAATGAATTTTAAAAGAGATTAAAAAATGAGTGCAGATTCTCAGGGTTGCACTAGAAGGGCAAGCTTTCTAGATTTTAGTGTGCACTGTCAGCAGGCAGGGCGCTGGATGTCCTATTAATGAGAGATAAAACAACTTCTGATTACATGCTGCGTCAATCCACTGTGAAGCGCTCGTAGTGCTCAGAGGCTGCTTAGCAGCTTGAGACGGCTGCAGGACATTTTTCTTCCTTTTCCTTTATTTATTTTGGGGCTAGGACGATTGTGCTCTGAGTGGAAATGATGGCGGGGGAAGAAAGATAATTTACAATTACAGGCTTTGGACTTGGTGCCACTAAGTGACATCAGACGGAGTTTACTGGTGGCTGCTGAGCAGGTACTCTGGTGCAAATGAGTTTTTAACACTTTGTTTGACAAGTTTGGTGGAAAAATAACAGCTGCTAAAATTGAATTTGCTATTTAAAAAATATGCAATGTCTTATTTCGGTTAATCTCAGGTCCTTATGCAAACAGCTGTCTGAGAATGATGGCTTTTCTTGGTAGGAATAAGGAAGTGCGGCATGGTTCGAAAGGCCTATTGTGAGTTTTTGAGTTCCAAAATAAGCAGGAATTTGATACAATCATTTACAAGAAACAAACTCTCACCAAGCCCAATGGATTTTGCAGAGGACGGGAAAGCCTATTGTTTTTCCAATCCAGTAAAGGAATGTGTGGAGGGTTGACCTGAAATATGAATAATTCAATTGCAATAAAAAAGTATTGAAACAATCAGTGAAGGGGAATGGCAACACATGGTGGTAATTACCAAGCAAACATATTTGAATTTTCCATGAACTCACCCCAAAAATTTGCTCATAAAAGACCTTGAAATGTATTGAAAACTACCCCCCACAATATGCAATGATGATATTTGCTATATTCCAGTAAATACATAGCTGGTAATTTATTTAATATATTTCCAGGAAACTTCCAAGCGGTTTCGGTTTAACTTCTGATGATCATGCAATTTTAATTTCCAACTAGTCGCCGTCTAATTTTATCCACAACAGGGCCACTGAGCTGAAGTGAATAATGCAGCTTCACATTCTCACCAGTTCAGCAGTCAATAATTAGGCTCTCTCTCTCTCTCTCTCTCTCTCTCTCTCTCTCTCTCTCTCTCACACACACACACACACACACACACACACACACACACAGTTATTATACACAGGTACTCAAATGGTAGTAAATATTTAAACAATTATTTAATTGCTAATGTATTGTTGTTTGATTAAAACAGTGATGTAAAAGATTACGATGAGATCAAACCCTCGCCGCACCTACAAAGAACATTTTAGTGGAATATTGCTTCATTTTCATGCAGATGCCCTGATAGTGCTACACGGGAGGCTCTTACATAAATCACCAAGTGGGCCGCTGAAGTCACATCAGTGAAACTGGGACAGGGGCCAGATGCGAGTACAAAATGGTCTATAGTGTTTAGCACTCCTTTAATTTATTTAAGAGTAATTCTTCCATTATACTGCAGTCATCTTAATTAGCAGGAGCTTAAAATGAAATATACCTCTGGTGATGGATGACTGCGAGGGCAAAAATAAATAATGACTTTCTCATGAATCTGAATGGTAAGCAACACTAATCCTTTCTTTTCAAATATAATTTATATATTCAACAGGTAAAAACCTTGAACGAATGCTCCCAGTAACTACAGGTAACACCACCACCGCATTGTTTTGGCCTTAGGGGGCAGAAACTTAGTATTATGTTAAGTCCCACCACTCCATCAACCTTGAATCCAGCAGCGGCAGGAGGAAGCTGTTTTTTGTTAGACAGCTCTGATAATCCGGCTGTAGAAAAACCTGCTGACACTGAACAACAGACAGAAGAAGGTAACGGAATAGCTGAAGACACACTGGAGCAATGAGCAACGAAAAGAAACAGATTTTAATGTCGACTTACTGTAAGGAGGTGGAGACCAAAAAATAGCTAAAAGGAAGGAGTAAAGGTTGGTTCCAAGTGAATAGATAGATAGATAGATAGATAGATAGATAGATAGATAGATAGATAGATAGATAGATAGATAGATAGATAGATAGATAGATAGATAGATAGATAGACATTCTATACAAGATCGCTGACCTTGTGCAGAGTTTATTCCAGTGCTTTGATTTATGCCTCAGACAAGCTGAATATCTGTGCGAGGAATTAAGCCAGTGGTTTTATTACTGGCCAATTAGTCTCATACCCACTCGTACTGAATGACCCGCTTATCCGTCCCTGTGTTTGCACACTCTGCATACACGCACACACACACACACACACACACACACACACACACACACACCCACACACACACACACACACACACACGCACACACAAACAGGCACAATCAGTATAAACTGTTTAGTCCACATCAGCATGGACCAGATAGGAGAGCATTGCGCTAAGTATGTTTGCTCTCCTATGGTGCTAACCGCTAGATAACAGTTAATACAATCACCAATGTGACTGCCTTATCTGTCAGCTGTGTTATTGAAAAGTTGTCGGGAAAAGTTTCGACAGCTAAAAAGGCATAAGGATTGTGACTAGCAGAATGTCAACCGCAGGGGGACACAAAGAATACATCCAGTGAAAAAAAAAACTAATTTATCAACAAATCACAAGATTTAATAAAAAAACAAAATGATTCAGCGCACCAAAAAAAGCCTCGCTGGATGAAACCCAAACTCTTCATTTTCTGTCTCTCTCTTTCCCCACGGGCTCTTTCTTTTTCTGTCTCAGCTCTGCCTCCTTGCATGTTCTGGTCTGTCGGTCTCGGGCTCTCCCTCGGCCTCACGCTTCCTCTCTTTCCGCGTTCTCTCTCCCCACCTCTGTCTTTCATGCCCTCCTTTCTCAGGACTTTATTAGGTGAGATGTTCTCAGCCGGAGCATGGCGCTGGCTAGACCTGACTTGCATTTCATAAAGTAGACGCTGCGGTGCCGCCAGCACCGTCCTCCTTCTCTCTGTCCGTGCCTGTCTGCTACTGCCACTGCTGTCGAGGGTGCAGCAACAAAAATTCCATCAATGCAAAACGAGCGAGGGAGACACTACTGTGGTGAAAGATGCTGAAGAAATTGGGTGTCTAACAAGACCCCAGAGTTTGGGTTAGGGGATGAAAATGCTCAGATTAAAATGTTCTGTGTTACATACTCAGTGCTTAGCAAAACTTTGTTCGGATGGAGACAAAAAAGGTTTTGTAGTCAGAGAGCGAGAAAAAAACAAACAAACAGCTGAGTTAATGTTTTCACTATATTGCCTCCCTTCTCTCTGTGGAACTTTGAACCAGATTGTTTGGGTTTCTGAATTGGGTGGTTTGTACAAATTTATTGAGGGAAATGGTGGGGAGGCGAAGAGCTGGAGGTGATATTAAAAAGATTATTCTTACCTGAAACACAGGAGCCTAGTGTATAGAATGTGTAAGAGAGCAATAAATCTCCCAATACACACTAGATCCCTGCCAAAAAGGGAAAATAAGATTATTTACTTTGGATCTCCCTGAGAAATTAGTCAAAATATATTTGGTACTAACATGAATTAAATTAAGGTAAGACTTTGTTGTTACAGCTGCAAAACCTTCAAAATGTGTTTCGCTCTTCGGCTGTTTTTTGCCACACGAGGCCAAAAGGAAAAGCGGCTTTAGGGATGACGATAAGCATCTGTCAGTCGGTCACCCATTTGTTTATATGGAATTATGTCAATTATAGGATAAATTATTGTGAAATTTTGTACAGACAATCATGTTCCCCAGAGGCTACATCTGTACTACTGACCTTGGTGATCCTATGACTTGTCCTGTTCCTCTCTAAAAATCTCAGTTATCCAGTGAATTTTCAGCCCACTAACATTTATTTTGGCGATTTGGTTGGAATATCTCTACATCTGCAAACTACAGATACGTCCAAGTTTGATCTTTGTACCAAACGTGGCATATCACATCCACATTATCTGATTTTCTAGCTGACCTCCAGAGGTGGAGGTGAAGTAGGTGGTGTTATTAGAAGCCAACAAGGCAATTTGAGTCTGTGGGGAAATTTACGTTTTCCATTTTTGTGCTGACCAAAGACGGCTATTTTTCACAGAAAGTTGGACCATTTCCAAACATTTTTGTGGTGACAAAACTGTGTTTTTAAGGAGACCAGGAGAAAATTTCAGGCCGTTTGTGGGAACCAAAGCCGTATATTTTCCTTGGGAAGTCATACCATATTCAGCCGTTTTGAGGCGACCAAAACAGGTATTTAAAGCCAAATCATGATGTTTTCTTAACCCTGACCAAAGGTTTTACAGAAACTTACTTAGCTGATATCTATTTTGGCAATTTCGTTGGAATATCTCTTATCTAATCTCGATTGATTAGCATTTCCAACATGTTTCGCTTATGAGCAAAAAAAAAATCTTCATCTTCGGCTGTACTTTAACTTAAGTTCTAATTAGCTAATCATGCTAGCCTGCTAACTTGCTGAAATAACATGTGAACATAGTAAACATGGTAAGTTGTTCAGCATCAGCGTTTTGGCACATGAGCATGAAGATTTTGGCATTTAGCTCAGAGCACAGATGGCTATGTACAGCACCGGTGCCACTAGCATGGCTGTAGACCTACCGAGGTTTGTGTGTGTATAAATGTACACATTTTGCAGAGGAAAACAAGAGTGAAAGAGATGGAAACAGAATTCAGCGAAGCATTTGCCTAACCCTCTCTAGTGGTTCAACAACCGATTCATCAGGTGTGGACGAGGAGCATACGCGGAATAGCAAAGATAGACTGTTTATTGGATGAATAAGATTGTTTATTAGGTCCGTTGTGTACTGTCACAAAGTAAACAAGTGCCGCTTCGGCTTGTTTTAGCAGGGTACGCTGGTGGGGAGCTAATGAATTGATAGAAACTCGGTTGGGCTGAGTTTCTTTGGCAGAGGACTCCAACAGAACACACACACATGGCCACACATAGTGGAGTGCACAGGACCCGGGCTGTTTATTACAGGTTCAGACACAAAGTCATGCTCGCTACAACACTCTGCTGTGTTAGAGTAGAGAAAGATACGAGGGGGTGGAGGGCTGGGAGGAGGGAGGAAAAACAACAACATCCGGCACTTTAATTTGCGGGCCCTCTCAAACAAAGCGTGCCATAATAAATTGGAAATGGTGTCATCCACAGAGGGACACGGCCACATTACAGCAGAGGCTTAAGGTGACCACTGCATGAAGCAAAGCCAGGTCTGCAGACATAGCCTGGGCCAGCATACGAGTGCTGTACTTCAAATGAGATTTTGATTTTTTTTTATGGCTTGATATCTTTCCAGGCAGGATAAAACAAAAGAAACATAGCGTGTTTTTTGTCTTTATTTCCCTACGTACTCACCATTCTGTATTTTCTCTCTGACTCTAAAAAACCCATCTGGCACAGTGTTGTACTGTAGATCAGGATTTATTCAGCATTTTTGGCCTGGTAACCAAATAAAGAAAAAACGCTCATCCTGAGCCCTGCAGTCATTCTGCTGCTTGTTGGCATTGACAAGCATCAGGCCCAATTTTGGCTCGTGATCCAGCAGCACAGCTGCCCAGTGGTCCTGTATTTACTCTACACTTATTTCTTCAGTCAGTGTTTTCAGGCAAAAGGTCAAGGCAGCAGTAATCAATCAACCAGTCAATGAATCAATTTTTTTTGTCTGGTATCAAAGGAGAGCCAACCACCTCGGAGAGTCAGAGGCTCTGCAGAATAAACCTGTTGGATGAGGCAGCTTACAGACTTTTTTGGGGGTAGAAAAGCAGCACACAGTCTGTGCACTCTCAAGGGCCGGTTTATAAAAGCTTGATCCAAAGTCGATTCAGCTTCCCACTTCCTCCACTAAACGATTTTACTTGGATCGGTTATTTTTTCCTCCACGATAAATCGATTTTTCAGCATTGCTTTTTCTGTATTATGTCGAATCTGACTAGTTACCTTTCTATATGTTTGTTTGCAAGAAGTATTTTTTTTTTGCGTCTACACAAAAAGGAAGCAATGAAAGGTTGGCTCCCAGTCCAGGCGGAGTCAGCCAAAGACTGCTAGCTTGAGAGCTAACTGACTAAGCTACAATTTCAGCTGCTCTGGTGACATGCTGCCCCCTATTTGTTTGGAGTACACATTTAAATTCTTATATAAATATTGCACCTTTAAGGTTAAACTTCATATTGAATAAAATATTAGTTTTTAATGGCTGGATGCAGGCGCAACACTCACTTTCAGGCAAAATAACATAAGGCTAAGATAAGATATAAGACATCCCATAACATCATTACATACATGTTTTCAATGGATGAAGCATCATTATTTTAACATCAGCTGACTTTATAAACAACAGCGCAGACGTGAGTAGATGGGTTATTACAATATTCCTCTTCTTCTGCCCTAATGTATTCTCTGTTGAGGCAGGGTGTTGGAGCAAGGTGTAGTACAGTCACCGTCAGAAGTATTGGGAAACTATGTGCTTGGTGCTCGTCTGTGTCCAGGCTCTCTTCGCCTAAAAAACACCCTCATACACAAAGAGCAAAGGGCAAAAAACGGGAGCAGGGTGCAACCAAGTGCTCACAAGATATTATAACATGAGGATATCATGGACAACACTGTCTAATCGCAGAACTCAGAAGCAGAAACAAACTGCTTCGATTAACTTAACAGTTACATCTAAGTGCCACATCGTAGGCAACTGGACTTGTTTCAGTTACTTAGATATACCATGACATGGATGACTGAGAACCTTCAACAATATGTACAGTTACATGCAAGCTTGAACAGGCTTTGCTCATGAGCATGAGCTGTTTTTTTTATCTTTTTAGTTTTAATGTGAGTTGCGAAAGGTTGCGCTGAATTAACAGTTGTAAATAAATGAATGTTAAGGCTGAAATTAATTGGTATTATTTGTTAAGCATTCTAATCAGTATGTTTAGCAGGCCGTTCGTGTGTGTGTGTGTGATGTAGTGGGACGTGAGTTTTGTGTACCTGCTTACGTGGCCCGGACCTGCAGCTCCTCTAACCTCTCAGCCATGAAATCATTAATTAATGGAGCCATGAAGCAGAAGGAAAACCGGGCCAATTAATACTGAGAAACAAAGCTTGCCTGTGGGAGACTGAGGAGGGAGTTGAGGTCAAGGTGTGTGTGTGTGTAGTCTTTGGATGGAAGTGTGTTTAAGTAGGGAAGAAAGAGCGAGAGAAAAGAGGGAGGAACAGGAGACCGGGAAGAGCAAAGAGGAGAGGAGTGGAGAAGGTACAAAACAAGTTGAAATGGACGGAAGTGGTAAAAGAAGAAATGGAAAGTATAGTGAGGAAGCCAGGGGAGAGGAAGGGAGGAACACTGTGACAAGTTAGAGGGAGAACAAAAGGAAGGCTACAGAAACTAAAAATGAAAGAAGGAAGAGCAGAGGTGCAGCAGGATGAGGAAGCATTTGGTTTCCTTGTAAACTGTCGGTGCGTGGCAAGGGAATGACCTGAATCAATTAATTAGTCTGTTAATTAATGAATGCATATATTCTGCGGGCTGTTAGCAGGGTTGGGATTTACTTTAAAAATGTACTCTGATACTAAATGACCTGGTGAAATGAAAATCCAAATGTCACAATAATAAGGTAGCGTAACTTGACTTGTTACTTCCCGTTTCTTTTGTATTAACTCATTGCAACATATATGAAAATGGTGACAAGAGAAAGAAGTACCAACTTTTGTCTAACTTTTCAACTTTGTTTTTCAGAACAATGTAACCTTGGAAAAGAAAATGTGGACAAAGTTTCTCCACTTCTTCCTTCATTATACAGAAATATGCGTTTGGGAATAAATATGTGTTTGGTAAAAATGTGTTTCAAATGTAAGCCTAAGTACGCTATTTCCATTTCACGTTGAAACTCCAAATAAACCGCCATATTCCTCCAGCATCACCACCTCCAATCCCTAATATTTCCATTAGTAGAAGAAGAGACATCAGAGAGAGGAGGCAAACCGCTTAAAGCATTTTGAAAAGAAAAGTCTGTAATGCCACAGATGGCGGTTGAATGATCCATATTGTCCTTCCTCCCCAGAACCCGCTGCCCTGCTCTCACATTGCCTTGGCCACAACCGGGACTGAACTCAGTTACTTCCTGTTCAAAAAGAGAGAACATGACTTTGTTGACTTTTTCGTGGATTATTTTGGGTCGTTTTGGTCATAGGCGCCCTCTCGTGCACATGCTAAGCAGGAATATTACCTGTGGGGAAACAACGTCTTAAACGTTATTTTGGAGCATTGTTTTTACATCAGATTTGACGGTCAGTTCTCTACATGCAATTGTTGTCTCCAACTAACCACTGAAACTGAGGTACCAGCTCTCTCCCCATTCAATTAGACACTAGCATGGTCTAGTTAGCCCAAAATAACCAAGCAACGCTAGCTGCCCAGTGTGAAGATTTTAGGGTTAGGGTTATCCCATCTAACCCTAACCCATCTGGCTAACTAGCTAATTAACATCATCTAATTGAAGTTCTGTGTGCCATTATCAAATCAGAGGTTGGTCTTAGATGTACACGTTTCCTGAAATTAGACGCTGAGTTGTCGGATGTCAGCACGACAGCTTAAGTTACCGCTGAACGACTTAACTTGCACAGCACTGCTACCCTTTTTCAGTTTTAAAGACAAACCAATGGTAAAATTTCCGACCAGTGAAAGTATTTTTTCAGCGTGGTGTTGTGAGACATGTGATTTGACGCGTGCGCACAGCGTTGTAGTTTTTATCCTAAAATTGTTCTGTTGTTAAAAAACGTTGGTATCCGAACACCACTGCTGCACTCCTTTATTTCACCTACCTGCTTTTTAGATGAACACTGTGCGAGTGTGTGTGAGCCTGCGGTGTCTTTGATTTGAAAAGAAACACCTTGAAGAATGAAGTGGATTGAAAAGGTGGACTGAATTTACACTTGACAAGTGTAATTTATGGCTCCATATGAGACAGAAGTTCAGCCTGACATCACACCTACCGTGAAGCTGCCACATGTAAACCTATTGGTTTAACATTTGTCGAAAAAATCAAATGAAGCCTCTCAGTTCTACCAATTTCCGTACCCTCATATCAAAACATATTCTGAATAACAAGAGAAGCTGTCCTCTTATTCTTGCATGGTTCCACTCACTTTAGCCTATAGGGCCGCTTTGTAAAATTACATTCATTTGTTAAAAGACTCACATTCCTCAAGCGGTTCTCTCTCCAGCCCCTTGAAAACACATTTGTAATTCTTTCCTTCCTCTCGCCGAGTCCTTTATTAGAGGACCAAATAGCATTTGGTGGGTGAACACTGATTTGTATTCCTTCAGCTCTAATTAAATTTGTTCTGGTAATACAAAAGAGAAAGCCCATCAACAAATAACAACAAAACAAACAAGAGGGGTGCATGCATAAAAGAAGATGAACAAACCTGCTTTGGGGCTGATTGTGTTCAGATGTGCCTGATAAAAAAAAAGAAAACAACTCTGCATGCTGAAAAATCAAGTTTGTTTTATGGGTTGTTTTTTTCTCTACCATTTGCCGTCTCATTCATTGAACACAAGGGTGGAAATTTAGATAGTGCTTGAAAAATGAACAGGATGACTGAAGATTATTTTTTACAGTGAGAGTACTTTGAAGATATGAAGTTTATACAAGTGGTGCAACGTTTCAGGAATCCACCCACAACTGTTACCTTTTGTAAAATAAATCTTTGCTTTGTATTGTATTCTTTTCTTCTACCAGAATTATGCAATTCAAAGTGCACTAAATGAATGGAATGATGAATGTAAAGTTAAATCTTGTCTCAGCTGTCACACTATTCTCTCAATTAGCAAATTCCTATCACTGACCAGTTATGAGAGGTTGAACTCTTGCTAATGAAAAATATGTCTATACTCTTTAATTGGGCTGCTGAAGATCAAACTGAATCTGAGAACAGGGTGGCACAATTTGACTAGGAGCTGTAAGACAACAATACATTATTAGTATGAGGAACACATATCTTGCCAGCCCTGTCCCCCCGAAATCATGTGTATGCATATTTCATGAATACTTCCAATTCTTTACTTTCCAGATGGTTTCCTATAATATTTAGCATGTTCTCCTTCTGGTTTGTGTTGAGCTGTTGCGACAGGAAGGTTTGCCAAAGACCAAGAGAGTCTTTCCACCATGAAAAAACATTCCAAAAGTTCAACTAGAGTCCTCCATCAACATTTGCTAGTACATTTCCTAATGTATTAATTTAGGAATACATGCATGTGTTCTTAAATTCAGAGGAAAGTTAGCAATTTTGTATTTCAGGTTCCCTTGTCTCTTAGTCAACATGTTTTTTTTAATGGCTTTTCAGTATTTTCAGAAATGCCTAAAATAAGGTCTGTGGTTAACACAAGATTAAGAGATTTTTTAATGTTTTGTTCCACACAAATGCCACACGTTTGAATTATGAAGCTTATGGGTCTCAAAAAAGGTTGTTGCTGACAAGTGGCGATGAGACTACAGAGGTAAACATCATCACACCGAACACAGAGACTCATCTGATCACTAGTCAATCTTTACAGGTTAAAGTTGCAGACAATTATAACCGTGACTTTTCAATTTATAGATTAATGAAGGGCGATGCCAACTTCCTGGTTAGCCTACAAAAAAATGCCATCTCTGCAGCACTCTCTAATGCCTTTTTTATATAGTCACATTGTTTGGATTACATATATTGTTTCCCATATGAACTGTGGTCTTCATTTGTTTAGGCGAGGTGTGACAACTGGGTAGTACCTGAAGAAGGAGGAGGTAGACTCATCAATAACAACGTCTGTTTTTGCATTGATATCAATACTATATTTTGTTGGAACCTCACAGCATTGCCCTAATAATAAAGCGGCCTGCACTTAAAACCAGAAGCCCAACATGTGGCCTCCATGCACTACAAAACCCAAACCCAGAATAAAACGTAGCAACCCTCCACAACCCAACCTCTCATTCCTGTGGAAGGAGGACTTCCCTCGCTGTGCCCTGCTTTCTTCACCCAAATCTACTCTGCTGTTTTCTCCACCATGACACAGTGAAAAGACATGCTCAGCCCACTAGTAAGACTCTACATCACCACTCATCCACAGAACAAGCTAGATTAATGAGGCGGATGGACACCGGATGGACACGCGCTAGTTGCTGCTAGTCCAAGTGAGGTTTAATTCAGTGTATGGGCGTGTCTTGTATGCTATAAGCTGCATCTGTGAGCTTTTTGGAGCCATCGTTCATTCAGATATGGGGTTTGTCGCAGTAGCTCGTACGCGTAGAAGCGCTCCGTCAAAACCACACCCTGATTAAAGGCACGTGTTGGATCAGTGGGCCCTGTTCCACCATTGTGTGTTCAAGTTACTCTATTCAAAAGGATATGACACGGACGTTGTGCTAGCGAGCCAGCAGGATGAAGTCTGTCTAATGTCAGGTCCGACTGATTTGCAATGCTGTAGAGCTCCTCCAGGTTACATCTTGGATAAGTCCAGGGTTGCAGTGCATGGGGGAAAAAGTACCATATGATGACTTACAGTGTTATAGGCATCGCCTCTACAAATCATATGCCAGCAGCTGAGGGAAAGATCAGGTTTTGGTTAAGTGTAAATAATTAAACACGCCCTCTCTATGACTTGAAATCATGTTGACTTCAAAGACCCTCATTTTTCAGTGAGTTCCTCACTATGAGCCTGGAAAGCCTCAAATGTTTATGCTTTACTTACTTAAAGCAGATATTTTATGTAGGAAGCTGATATTGGATAAAATAAATCAACTACATTGTCAATAAATGAACATTTCACAGCTTACCGGGTACATTGATGATGTGTTTTAAAAAAGACCTATTAACGGCAGCATTATGTCTCTCTCAAAACATATTTGCCGTTGAAAATAAGCAGCCTATGAACATATTTTCCAGCAGACGGGGTTGTATTAGCAGGTGTCAAGATTAGAGGTGGATTTATCAACTTGCAGCACACAGCGTCCTAATAACAAAAACAGCAGACCAAAATGAATACCAAAATTCAATTGTACTATCTGCACTGACGAAGCTCCATCGCACGTTCCAGAGCTTCAAAATAACCAAACAAGCACAGGCAGACTCACAAAAAAAAAAATTGCCAATCTTTCAGTGTTTGCACCTTCACCGCTCGTTTTGCAAGCATGAAAATCAGGCCCTTTATCTCTTTTAAATCCTTTACTTCGACAATTACTTTCAGCCTCTTACTAATAGACTCAGGCACAGCTAATGGAGACTTCATCAGAGCACACACTGACAAATCTAAACTCGAGTCAACTTGAGAGAGCCTCGGCCGGACCGAAGCTCGGCGGGATTCATTTGATCCGACTCTGTATCTCGCTGGTGGACATGAGCAGGAGAGAGAGGTCTCTATTACGTTGATGCAGAAAATGAAGAGAACTCAGACTTACGCCACGCTCCATCAGTGAGGACACACAAAGGTGTAGGGGGACAGCTTGAGGAAAAGTGTTTTGTGTTAGTACAGAAGCATAAACCTACGAGCTTATGTTTGCACCCTTTCTAAAGACGAGTTGCCAGATTGGTCTGGAATATGCAGCATATGTGTGCATGTTTGTATCTTGACTGCAAAATATGAAAATAAGGTGACGCTTCATATTGAGATCACTTAATAGCGAATAAAGGTTTCAGTCAGTTCTTAAAGGATGTTTATTTACATTATATAGACTACATAGGTGTTAATAACAGTCATATAAACATGTTTATTGTATGATTCGAAGTTATTTATATAGACTCACAAGAAACGTGTTAATAATTTAGTGAAGCTTAATGACAGTAATAAAAGCCTTGTGATTTTCTTAGAATTGTTTATAGTATCATTATTTATCATGGTTATATGACCTGCAACCTGCAGCATAACATAACCCCAAACTTTCCATGCTGAGCACAAAGCCAGAGAAAAATGGCCACTGTGTGAAGAGAATCAGTGCCAAATTAAAGTGAATACATTATTTCATTATGAACTTATTCAAGTTTTTACAGCTCGAATAAGCATCAATGTGTGTTTTAAACACTATTATTAATTATTAAACTTATGACGCTTTTAACATTCTTAAAACGTCTATAAACTCTTTAAATCCTTATAAATATCTCATAATAGAATACTTTTATTTATTTATTTAGCCATCTTTAATAATATAATAATAAGGGCCCTATTACCTGTTACCTTATACTTATTACAAGGACCTTAATATAAAGCGTAACCGAATATTGTGTGAAAGTATATGTAATCCATTGCAACTGTCAAAGGCATGCCACTTCTAGAACAAGTGCCTACAGGTACCAGGTTGCATTGCACATTAATGGTTTCAACACCAGACTCTCAACTCGACACCTTCTCAGCTCCCCGACGGTCTGGTCGTACGAGTAAAAGCTTCTTATCGTGTCCACCTCCTGAAAGCATTTCTGCTGGCCTGACAAATGTGACACAACTGCACCTGATTTTATTGCCTACAAATCTTCCATTTGCACAAGTTACAACCCTCTGTGCTTTCATCTTCTCTCCTCTCTGCTCCACACGTCTCATCTCATCTCATCTCCTCACTTGTGTTCCTCTTACCCGGCTCTCCTCTCCCTTCCTTCCCTTCCATTCTCCTGGATCCAGCAGCACTATACAAGCTAATCAGTGTCTAATCTCACTTTTAATTCTCTTCCTATTAACCTCTTGCTATCATTTGTTTTACCATTACCCCTCCACACACAGAGGCACGTAAATTGCCTTCTGAGCTAAATTGCGGTTTATTTCCACATCATGGCAGAGATATGCTGAGTTAATTACAGGGCGCAAATGAACGTCACAGCAAAAGGGAGGAGGCGAGGAAAGGAAAACGGAGGATACTCACTGCAGAGATGCGCAAGCTCGCCAACTAATGTCAGAATGCTTTTTTACTTGTGTTTTTCTTTCCAGATAATACTTGTGCTGGGGCCAGTTCATTTGGATGTTTTTTCAACGTATTGATTTGTTTTTCTTTAATTGAAATCAAGGGAAAAGATGCCCATAATATCAATTTTTAGACAAACAACCTGTCTTCCATCTCCAGTTTTTCTCTTCCACATTTGTATTTGTTGAAGGTACTATATTTTAATAAACAAACAGTGTATACACTGTATATCAACTAATGCTTTGGTTTCTTAATCACTGATTCACTTTATGCTGCACAAACGTCAACCATTTCCATTCTTTTTCAGTTATTTTTTCACCCTTATACAGCTTTATTGGAAGGACAGCTTCATTGGCGACAGCAAGCAGGATGTGAGAGATGGGGAGTGACAGGCAGCAAAAGGCCCCAGGACGGGACTGGAACCCGGGGCCAGAGCAGCAAGGACAAAACCTCTGTACATGGGACACCCGCTCGACCAACCGAGCTATTGGGCGCCCCACCATTTCCATTCTTGACTCCATAGGAAATGTAAAACGATACAACTGTAGACACAAGATGATTTATTTTGACAATAACATTTTGCTGTAACTGTGTCTTGTAGGTCCAGGGGGTAGGGCGGGTAGATTACCTTTGTTATGACTGAGAATCTACTGCGTTATGAAAGTCTTTATGGGTTAAATGTGCTGGTGACTTGTCTAGTAGCTGAGACATGCTGCCCATTGAACATACGAAAACGGGCCTTAATGAACTCACTGCTACGTATTACGGGTGCTTATACAGGTGACAACTCTGACACATGTAATAAAAAAAGCACCTGTCTGCAAACACGGTAAGGATTGTCTGATTATCACTTCAGTGATGCCACAAATATCATCGGTGCACCGCAGCTTTTAATCAAAGCGATAACATGATCAGTTCGTAGCGCCATGCGGCCTTAGCAGTGTCGCGACCTGCTCATTAATTAGAAGGTGAAGGTGTTTGAACAGCACTGTTTTGCACACCTGTAAATCCGACACCATGCGTAATTAAAGGTTGTTTTTAGAAATCCACTTTTCTTCTTACTTGATTGAGCTCAAAGAAAAGCAGAAACTTGTTACGGCTGACTTCATAAGCGTAATATTTTGTCCACGTAACAGCTTATCAGTGTTTGAGGGTCAGTATCGGGAAAGGCTTCGGGTAATAAAGCCCCACTGCGATGAAGATTTGTTTACCGTGCAGCAGGATGCAGTCAGCATGGACCACACACACAGAGCTTTAATAATACAACATGTTTATTCAAAAAGTGCATTGATTTACCTATATATATATATATATAAATATATATATATATAGGTAAATCTTGGAAAGTGTTGGAAACATCAGTACCCTAAAGCAACAGCTTGTAATGTTTTGACCTTAAAATAACAGCTTCAAAATTATTTTGATGGTACAGTGTCCTGTAATAAGGTGAATGATGTCTCTGTCTCAGCCACTCTGCCCCACTATCATTTGTTTCTACTCTGTGTAACTTCAGTGAGAGGGTCGGATCACAGCGTTACATACATGTTTACATCAAGATACAAGTTGCAAGACAAGTCTGTAGTTGGCACCTACACTACGTCTGACAACTTCTACAGGCCTGAGATCTGTATTTATGTATTTACAACAGTGGTGTTGCACTTCAAAACTGTGGGGGGCGCCAAATCGCACAAAATGCCAATTTCATGATATTGCTTGAACACAAGAAAAATCCACCAAATTAACATGCTGGGTCACTTTTTTTTAAACATACAATATGTCATTTCTGCTGCTTGAAGGCTCCCTACCAAAAGAAAGCAAAAAAAAAAAAGGAAACTCACAGAATGTTATGTGAGGATGAGCTGGCTATAGTATCGGGGGCTGAGCCAGACCTGAGGAATAAACATTCACATTGGATTCTGATCCGAGGCAGTTTACTGATGGGGGGAGAGCTCAGGGATTCCTTTTTAACTTTTGGGATTAAAAAAAAAAGTGTATTTATCTTCGCTTCTGTTTATCAGCCTGACTGCAGCAGCAATCTGCTGAGAAGACCTTGTCGGTGTTCATGTCATATTTGAGTTCACCTGAATTCAAACACAGCCGCACTCTCCTTAACGTTAGCTCATTGCTAGTGTAGTATCATAATCTGGCTGTTTGCAACGGATAATGCAGCGATCAGACCACCAGTTCAGGCCAATTTTCAAACTATTTGGCCGTGGCCAACACATTTCTTGCATTGACCTGTTCAAAAGCATCGGGAACGCATACAGATGTGCAGTATAATTGAAGAACAGTGATGTTGCAGTGTAGTTTGACCATCGTGAAGGACATCAGTATTGTGCAGTCTGATCCCGGCATAAGGAACACAAATGATCCTGCAGTTAAACTTGGTTTGCTGGTGGTTACGCTGGTGGTGCACCATTTAATGGTTAATGCACCATTGTAGGAAAAATGTAGGGTAATGTATGTACACAACTCAACAATATATTTAACAAAGACCTTGTTGTTTTTAGACATTGTATTGCCGAATCTCTACATGTTATATTTTTAAGTATTTTGTCCCTACATCACATAATGCTGAGTATTCATGAGTGTACTGCATTGTAGTTTATGAGCTTATGAAATATGTCTGTCTCTTTCTTCCTTTGTGAACATGATACTTGCACAAGCAGAACACCGACCATGACTTTTTTTTTTTTTTGCAGATGAGGCCTTTATATCAGAAGGACATCTTATTCTCCAAGCTCACATAAGCAGAAGGCTATAGGTAACATTAAAGCAGCGGTGGACAGACCACCGGAGGAAGGAGGAGACTAGCTTGCCTTTCTTAAGCTGAGTCAACAGTTCTGTGAAGGCACATTGGAGCTCAATAAAAAGATGTATATTTCACTTGGCCATACAACACAGTTGGCCCTATGGATTTGATTTTTCTTTATATATCTTTCTATATACATTCACAATGAGCTGAAGTAGCAACGGGCCGTTCTGGAAAAAATGCAATTCCAATTAAGTCTCAGAGGAGACCATTAAAGATCTGGAGTATAATATGCTTGCTGCGCCTCATCCTTCCCTCAGCACTTGACTTTAACTTACCAGTAAAGGTTTTAGCATTCAAGGGGTTAACACCAGTATCCTGTAATGTCCCCATCTCCATGCAAGACCCAGGATTGTACATAATTGGACTTCTGATAGCCGGAGAACGTGTGGTGAGATGCAGCAGCCGACAGGAAATGTATTAACCTGATATGATGAAAAACTGTCAGTTTTCTGCACCCTTGTATTATTTTTTACCTCTAAACTAAAGATTAGGTGCACATCACAAGCTTGATTTGTCAAACAGCAGGCACAAACCTGAGGAGGCTTTTCCCCTCCGCCGTCTGGGGAAAAACCTTCTACCTTATTTTCATTTCCAATGACTAGTGTTAGAGGAGGAAGGCAGGACTGCAGGGAAACAAGAGGCTTAATTGGCCGAGCTGATGGCAACGCACTTAAAGTTAGAAGTGCATGAGGCATAGATCGTAGACCTAGGCCAGATCCCAGGTGAGAGCTGTGCGGGAGGAGCTTTATAAGTCTCAGAGC
This sequence comes from Diplodus puntazzo, assembly GCA_963678695.2. Lineage (NCBI taxonomy): Eukaryota > Metazoa > Chordata > Actinopteri > Spariformes > Sparidae > Diplodus > Diplodus puntazzo. The sequence goes on along the minus strand of OZ023155.1, from coordinate 9,173,150 downwards.
AATTTGCTGCGAATGTAGAGAGGAATACAAAGAGGGAGAGAGCGAGAGAGCAAGAGAGAGCGTGGATAAAGGATGGCTTATCATGTTTTCTGTCATCTATTTGCTCACAACTTCCCTCCTCCTCTTTTAAATCATTTTTCCTGTTCTGTCTCACCCTATAGCCAAACTACCGAATGGAAGATAATTAGGCCACATTGTGTGAGACAATTCCCTGAACACTAAGTACTGAAAACTCAGTGTAGTCTTGGAGTTTTTAAGTTCTATTTTTAGCTAAATCTGCAACAATATGGCTGTTCCAAGTGCCACTCCAACTTCCCCTTTACCGACGGATGTCACACCACTTCACACCTTAATTCATGTGACTCATACCACTTTCACATGACTACAGTGGGACCTTACAACCCACATACGACCTCAACAAATCTCATGTGTCATCAGCGTGTGAATGGCCCGAAGAGATTTAAAAGCCTGCTTGTGCGTCATTGGTGAGTTCTGAAATGTCCACAGCGAGTTGTCATCATGGCACAAGATCTAGATCTGGCTGAAACTTGACACAAATGCTCTAGAGACAGTTTGTTTAATGCTTCTTCTTTTTTTTAAATCCTTTCCCATATTATATTCACATTTTCATTTCCCATTTCTAAAGTTTTAATAATTCTGGAAATTAGCATTTGCTTTAATTACCTTGTATTAACTGGGAAATTGAATCACCCTGTGAATATGAGCATTACTATAATGAGGCGGATGTGAATTTGTATTTTTTGTTGGTATTTGGTCCTAAGTAAACCAATAAACCATAAAAGTATGGACAAATTGGAATTTTGATGTGATGGCGATGTGGGATCAGGGATCACAGGAAGTCTTTAGGATGGATCCTAAGAGAGGTAGAAATGTTCATGACAATCCATCCTACAGTTGTTGAGAAAATTCGCTCAGTTCATCCTTGACGTGATGCTAGAAGGAAATCAGAGGTACTAAAGTCTTTAGGACGTATCATCTGGGGACCATGAATGAAGGTTTTCTTTAAATCTAACCAGACATTGAGTTATATCCAAGAACAAGTGAAAAAAATGACCTGCTGGTGCCATTTGATTTGGGGAAAAGTTAAGGGATTGCAAAAGTCATGAAGATTCGTACTCTGGGCACCAAGAATATCTGTACTACATTTCCCTGCAATCCATCCAATAATTGTCAGGATATTTCAGTAAAAGCCTTATGTCGGCACGAGAGGAAAAGTAATGAGATCACCTTAGTGTGTAGCATACATCCTCTGTAGACCGTGACTGTCATACTGTAGCAATACATCTTAAGTTGTTGGGATATTAAGGTACTAACCGACTGACCTGCTATCGCTCAAACTGTGCCACTATCGTGTCTAAAAGTGGCTACACAACCAGTGACTGGGCCCCACAAACGTGGCATCAATATGCCAAGTCATATACAACAGATGTCCCTGTTATGGTGACTGGCTTAATTCATGTCTGCTGCCTCTTTGAGCTATATTTTTGTTGTTTTCAGTTGTCTCCATTTTCAGAGAAAGATTTATGAACGTCTCCTCCGAACTGTATATCAGATTTGAATGTGTGGCAGCAAGGTGTTTCACAACACAAAAAATATGTTGATACAAGGGTTTGCCCTTGGCAGAGCAGACCTGTGTTGAATTATATTATGTGGTTCACCGTCTCACCAAAAAGAAACTAGTGAGAAAAAAAACATCTAGCCAGACATTTCTCTCCTTTTCCAGCTTTTTTGTGTGGAGAAGTTAGAGGAGGGAACATACACCCTGCAGAATGAAGAATGAAGCTTCAGATGTTAAGCCCTTTGGTGAGACTTCAGGAGCCATGTTTCAGTGTAAATAATGTTCCCCTCTGAGGTCCTGAATAATAAAAAATAATAATGATTGAACTTCCCTCTCCCATCATGCCAGTGTACCCAGTTTGTCCCTAGTGAACATAACTGAGTTACCACTTTGTCAGCTTCAGTAGCTGAAACATAAATAAAGATTTGGACGGTTTGCCTCTGAAGAGCTGTGGCTCAGATACTTCAATAATAACTGATGTCCAGGGTTTTTTGTCCCATATTCAATCAAACAATGGCCAACTACACTGCAAATATCACTTTAATAAGAAAACTTAACTCAGTATATCATATCGCCCATGTCATTTCTTTTCTAGATCTTTCTCTGATACATTATAGTAATACTAACTAAAGGAACAATATGTTTTAACTCTGATTTCCTATTAAAACTGCCTAATGACAACACAATCTATCCTGTCGTCGTTTGAATGCACATAAAGTTCAGCTCCCTGTTTAAGAGGACTCGTGTGAAGAACTTTCGCTTGCCTTGCTGTTAAAAGGAGGTTTTGATGTAAACTGATCTTGGTGATGCAGCATCTGAAAAAAGCACTCTTCTCTGATCCACTTCCCTTTCACCTCCCTTCCTCCTCTCTACCCATTTCACCTTTTCTGCCATTCATTAAAGCAACAAAATGTAACTTTCTGGAGAAAGTTAGTTAGATTATTGAGTTTCACTCCTAGATGGCGAGAACTCGGGTTGGCAGCTCGACCACCTGAGGATGAAACTCAATATTAAACATTTTGTTGCTTTAAAATCTCCTTGTAAGAAAACACAAGTTTTTCTGCCTTTCTAATGTTATGATTCATGAGCTGGGCTGAATCACCAACCACTGTTTGCTTCGATGGTTAATGAAAGACTTGTGCTGTAGAGAATACGGTTGGTCCTACAACTCATTGCCTCAATTTAAAGAAAAAAAACAGATTATTTATCACAGTCTTTTTTGTTGATCACAGCGTTGCATCATAACTGTACTTATGATAAAGTCCCATTTGGGTGTACTGCAGAACGGGTGACCAACTGGTTTGCCTGTTTTCCGTCAGCTGGGCCTTTTAACCCTGCTTGAAATTGTTGTGATGCTGCAGCGGTACTGAGATGGTAAATAATAGATAGACCAGACATTACTCGGTGCCTCCCATACCTTTCAAGTGTCAGTGAAACCAAACAACAAGAGGCAATTTCTTTAACAATCGATTCCTCTTATTCAGTATTTCAGCTTTTGTCAATTCTCAGTGAACAGCTAAAGAAAGAAAAAAAGACTCAAAGACACATGTTGCGTAATAAGGCCTCTGATGACACAAACAATTCAAGGAACTGAATTATTATTTGTGTCATCACCATACAATGCGATAGGAGTTGACTTTTTTTCAATGCATCACTAGGAAAAAAAAAACAAAAAACAGTAATACAGCCTTGTTTTCAGGCTTTACATCCCTCTCCCCCAAGCCCATTTTTCTAGAACAACATGAGCATCGGGAGCTCTGGATCTTGTTTCATGCTGCACAGATCAAACACCCATCGCTGAAAACCTCATTTATTGGCAAAAAAAGGAAAAGAATGAACTTCGCTGTGGCGGAGAGTTGCTATGATTTTTCTTTCTATGGCGGAGCAAAACGGCGAAAAGTTAGCATCAGGAGGAGTGTTTTGCTGGTGTGTTTGTTGAGCATGTCCTGGAGCTGTAGGGAGCAGTGTACTGGGAAAACGGCGCATTATGGAAGAAGGGAGGGAGGGAAGTGGCAGAGAGGAGGGAGCGAGGGAGGGAGATCTTTGATGAGGCCCCGGGAGTGTCTCTAATGAGAAGCGATGTGAGAGAGCTGCTCCTTTCTTCCATCGCAAACGGAGCTGTGCCACACTGTTATAATCAAACCAAAGACATAACCAACGGCCTTAATTAAAAAACACAAAATCACCATTCTGCTTCATGCCTTTCTGAAACACAAACTCCAGCAGGAAATCTCTGAGAGAGCATGCAGAAGGGAGACAACACTATCAAAGGCTTGTTTTCACTGTGTGATTTATACTCCAACCGCCAACCGGGATGATTCTTTTACCCTACGATGAGTCATTTTAGCAACAATCAGGAAGGCCAACAATAAGGTCTGTGATGTGACATGTGAAAGAGCGTGGTGTGTTCAGAAAAAAAGATTTTGCAGGTTTTGAAACGTTGCAACTGGTGGGAATACATTTACACTTAGCATACTCGTACAAAGTCTCTCATATATCGTTGTGCATCAAGTGAAATTAATGAAACGCTTGGCATTAGATTTCGGAGAAAGTTTCACTGAATCAGCTCGAGACCAAAAGGGAAGCACGCTGCCAATTTCTTGCCGACAAGAATGGAGCAGAATTCATGAAAGAAGTCGTTTTCAGTAATTAAAATTGGCTTCAAACGCAGAATTCTTCATCTTCCAGCCACGGAAAAACAATGCAGCCCACAGCAAATCTTAAAATCAATTGTCCAAGTTCTAATCCTCCCCTTTTTTTTTGGCAATGCGCAAGATATTGCCAGAATTTTTAAAACTTGAACTAACATTATCATTAGAATGTGATTTAGCCATAGTGTTGATACTACTGCTGTTACAAAAATGTCTCCTAAAGTTTGCATAATAACCAGCTAGTCCCAGCCTTCTGTCTTGTAATACACATTGTCTACCTACCTCAGGGGTAGAGCGTCTTGTTATCGGAAGGCCGCTGGTTCGATTCCCCTGGTCTGCATGTCAAAATGTCCTTGGGCAAAATACTGAACCTTAAACTGCATCTGATGTGGTGGTTGCAAGGCAGCCACCGCCATCAGTGTACGAATGTATGTATGAATTACTGTCTCTGTGGACAAAAGTGTCTGCTAAATGCCCTAAATGTAAAAATATAATTTAAATATATACCTTAGGAGGAGACAGTCTGATAGCCATATGTGAGTGGTGAGTCCATTACGTTCAGCATGCTCTTAATGCCCAAGAATTAACACAATAACTCTAAAAATGTTGCGAAAATGAATATTCTTACACGCCACTGTATACCCTGTCTTCAACCCGACCTCCGTGGGTCTGGGAGGCTTGCTGAATGTGTGCGGTGTTTTTGAGTGTTTTTCTACCTGCCTCCCTTTTCTCCTTCCGTAAAATATTGTTTGATGACTCATCTTTGTCCGTGGGGTGGTTACATAAATGCATCCAACCAGATGTGATATTGGGTCCTTGCTGCTAGCAATCATCATATAAAAACTGCTCCGACCATTAGCTAGTGGGCAGGTAGAGCGAGCAAGCACCTAGTGTGTGAGTGTTTCAGTTTCGGCTGGTAACACTGTAAAAAAACAAGACTGCAGTCCAGTTCTAGATTGTTAATTTTACCCATACATTCCTTCTCTTGATCTCACAACACACATGCAGAACTATGTCACATTTCTCTCACTGTGACTTGAAAAAAAATACAGTGACTACACTGAAGTAAGCATCAGGTAATCCCGACCACCTGGGCCTTTCTTTTAGAACTGATTTGATTTTGCACTGTTAAACCGCTGTGAATCAAATCAAGCCAGCACTTTCATAATCCCCCCCCCTAAAAAAATAAATAAAAATTACACGATAATATGTGAAAGCAAACTGCATGAGAGAGGAAAGAGATAACAGACTGTCTAAGTGTCAGGGATTTGTCAGCATTTCAACAGACAGCCCCTGCTTTCTCTCACTCTCACTGTCTCTCTACCAAATCTGTCTCTGCTCACACAGGGCAATTCACCACCAGACAATTTTCCAACTCACTGCGCGAGTGCATGTGTTTAGGTGTGCACGTGTGTTTGTGTATGTCGGATATGTGGAGATCGGAGAAAAAGTGCCTTTTGCTCGCCGCCGCGGTTACACTGTGACTGGCAAACTCAGATTGGAATGACTTATTTGACACTGATAAACAATGCAGTCAATACAGGAGGCTGTTACTAAAGCTGTAACTTGGACCAAATGGATGAGTGTCTAGACACACTTTATGTTTGCTATGTGTAATGTATGTGTATATGTGTACATATACTGTCATGTACTTGAAATAATCACTACCTATGTCTTGAATTGTATATTAAAATCTTTGAAAATTTGGAATTAAAGGTTTTGATAACAACACTGCTGCTGTTCAATTCAACTGCCCCCTCAAGTGGCATGAAGTTGCTAACAATAGCTATCAAACATTAATATTGCTAATGCTAGCTAGCAAACAGTAACGATGCTAAAACTAACTAACTTTAGACATCAATAATGCTAGCTAGAACTGATAACTATCATGTCTCTTGATCTGCCAAAACACAGAGCTCACCTGATACCAATGGCGTTAAACCGTTGGTTCACAAAAACCTTGTTAGAAGCTGGAACAGACCGCCCGAATTCTAAAAACAAAGATAAACAAAAAAACGAAAATGTCTCTAAGGAGGAGATGTACTTTTACTCTGCACCTTTCTACAAATTCTGTAGATGTGTTATTTAAAAAAAATCATTTGCTATATGAAAATGTTAACAATATGACCCTTAAGCATCAGAATCTTTTAAACATCTCAGTATAGAACTCCCATCCCTGTCCTCCACAAGTAAACCAAATAAATCAAGTGGAACAGATTAATTTGTAGTCAACCATTATCCAAAGCATTTGGTTGAATTACAAGGGGAAACGCTTGCAATTTACGGCTGTCTAACAACCTTTTTAAAAATACAGGTCGGCAGAGCGTTTGACAGGATGAGACAAAGTTGTAAAAAAAAAAATACTTGGTGGAAGAAAACAACAGCATGAATAAGATGTGAAAGGAAAAACAGCATGTTGACTTAACAAACCAGTGAACCCATCCCCTGGAAATGAATGCAAGTTAATAGACGCAAATGCTGTAGCAGCACTGCACTGTCGCAGGAGCTATAAGGACACGAATAAAGAGGAAGGTGGATAAGAGTGACATATATACTTACTGAATGGTTATTTGCATTTATATGCAATTTAGTTGCATATTATGATTTTCTCATTACCAGGAACCCATTTTTTATCACAACAGTTCAACAGTCATATTAAGATAATGGATATACAGAAACTAAGACAAATAGTGTACTAGTGTTTTATATTTCATTACTTGTATAGTTAATAAACTGCTGCAAGAATACAATATGCTCATGTAGAACGAGCTGCTGAAATGAAATGAATTCAAAGTAACACCTAATTAAAAATGTAAAATGTATAGTATTATCACAAACACCACTCCTGCTAGCACAGATAATAATTGTTGTAAGTCGGAAAAAGAAAATGAAACATAAATTAGAAGTCGAAATAAGACACCAAATTAATCGGACTCACATTTCAGCACATGTCACTCCCAGGAGTTGCTAATTAAAAATCAATGCTTTAATGCAGTTTCATCAGCACACTCCATTTCACAGACCACGTGCAGGTAGTTTGCTTCAATTTTTAATTACACCTTGCATGCTAATATGGAATACAAACCAAACACTTACCAGTAGGGACACCTTTTCATTTCACGCTGGGATGCTCTCTTGTGTTTATGAAACGAGCGAGCGAGTGTGCCGGTGCGTTAAACAAGGATGATGTGTGTCTCCTCGGCGTCAGAGCTTAATAAGCTATTTACCAAATCTGCAAAATATCTGCTAACTGGTGACGCCATTGGCAAATAAGTGAGAACCAATTTGTCTAACTCAAACAAGATTGGCATTGAGTAATTGGCTTGGCAGAACACTCAGTTATTTCACCCCCTTTTTGTAATTACGAGTCACATCGTGCTATCTGCATGAAACTGAGTGAGACACCCAACAAAAGCCGAAATGGAAGGAGCTACAGGAGTTCCAGGAAGTCTTTACACATTTACTACTATCGCGTGTCTGAGAATGCTTGCAGGGCCGCACGATAAGAACGTACAAGACATTCTGGTCTATGTAAAAACAATCTGCTGATTCAGCTTTGACCAAAAATAAATCTTCATGGGTTCTCCAGCTTCCAGTTTCATCAACCTGAGCTCTGTGATACTTATCAGAGCTGACCTGAGTGATTGATTGGCTGCAGATGATAACTGGCCAGCATTCGGTCACTTCCTCGGCGATCAAACACCATCTCCCGCACCTTCTTGATGTTTTGAATCACATTATCATCATCAGAAAAATATTTCAAGAAGATAATACAACGGACCAATGTTTTTTGTTAGGCGAAGAATGGCGGTGGCATCAGAGAATGTGATTACATAATGTAGTTCACCGGCTGGATAGTGGTGCAGTCACTGGTAAGCAATGTATATAAGACTAAAGAGCTGTAACAACTGTTGGGGCGGGGGGGATCTTAGCACTGACAGAAAATTGTTTATGCTGCACACCAATGTTTGGTTTCCCCTTCTCTGTCATTTTAATGCGAACAGATTAAAATACCTGCTGCAGTTACAGAATCAAGATACGTGGCTGAAGACTGCTAAATGCTGAAATGAACTGAAATGAAACAGCGCGACAAGAATTAGCAGGAAGAGGCTTTGTGATGCTTCGAGACCGAAGGTGTAATGCATCTTCTCTCCATCTCCCCTGCTGATAAGCAAACTGATGGCAGTGTAATAATGACTTACCCTCTGTTGTACCACAGTCATCTTCAAAGACTTAACAAGAAGAGATGTTAACACCGGGATCCTGAAATGTTTATTTAGAAGCGGCAGATTGCTTTCTGAGTTTAGTCTCATACTCTTTGGTGTATTCCCTGATTCCTGTGTAAAGGTGTATGATAGAGATTATTGATTAGTATTTTTAATAGCACAGACTGACTATTCACACACCACAGAAGGGACGTGAGGACACCTGCAAAAGCCCTAGAAAAGGACGAGACTAGAGCCATTACTTATGGTACAAGGTAGTACTTGATACAGCTACAGAAAGTCTGTAGAAATCGTGTTTGTTTAACACAGCCTCCTAAACTCTGAGGATTAATTGGAGCTGTTAAAATGATCAAGGCTGGTAAATTACCCCACTTAACTCAGAGCACTCGAAGATGTTCCTTAACAACTTTTGACAATTTAAAGGGAATCCGCTTTGCTCTGGTTAAAGACTGATATGTGGATACAATTATTACTGTTCTTGGGGGCGATTATGTAAAATACATCCTAAAATCTATAGTATAATAGTTAAACAGTTACAATAATTTACTCTGATTTATTACTTTATCTTTACTTTAATACAAAGAAAACAAACGTATCCAGTTTTCGTCACATTCACAGAAATATTTATTCAAATGATCCCAAACATGCGACTCCTTCGGTTGCATGAACCTGACCGAGACGAAAAACTGAGGACAGTTTAATTTTCTACCAAAAAAAGAAAAAAGGGGGTTCTGCTCAGACCTTTAAAAAGAATGAGGCTTCTCCAATCAATAAACTCTTGGCAAACAGTAAAGTCACATTCATTAAGGCCTTTATAAAACACATATTTCTTCAACGGGTACTTCAAGGTCCTCCATTAAACTTGATTAATTAATTAACCTTGTGCTGGTTTTAAATGACCTGCCGGAGATGTACATAGAGATAATGATAGCCCATTCACTTAAAGCAAAAAGAAACAAACTGTGCCTTAAGAGGGCTGCTGGCAACACCTGGAGTAAGAATGGGATCTAAGCTGGAGGCGGAGGTGAGCGATCAGTGCACGAGAAATATGCCTCTGAGGGTACTAAGATTATAGCACGTGAAATACATTACAATACATTTTTTAGATTTGCTATAGTGCAAATAAAGAACTGCTATCATCTGGTCATCAAATACTGTGCAGTTGGCGCTTTTCTAGGGTAACAAAAAGGTTAACGTGTCTTCGAGTAATTTGACAGGATTGGGAAAATTGCTTCTCTACTGATTTGTTGCTTTCAATTCAGGCCCGATTGATCAATTACCCAAATGAGTAACCATTTAGTCCTGGACTGATGATGCCTGCATGCACAGTTTAGTGCTTCAAATACCTTAGCATGAATGTCGCAGACGGTGACAACAAACTGCAATCTCAATCTGTAAATTGACAAACATTAATATTTAAACCTTTCATGTGATCCATCCATTTTTAGGACTTCATCTTTACAATCTTTTAATTACAGATCGTTAAGCATATTTTTTTCTTTTACGTTTTTTTTTAAATAATAGCCATTAAAAATGTAGCATTCTGTGCAACAAAATACCTAATTATGAAATTGGAATAGTTGAGTTGTATATATCATGACCCATACGCACTTTAAAACAAATAATGCAATTAAAAAACTTCAAATTAAATCTTTTCCTTCACCCTAATTAAAAAAATCCAGAACCTATGAATATATAAATAATCATAGATATATCAAAAAGTTTAAGTGTACACAAGACATCCCGTACTTTACTGAAAAGTGTGCTGGAGACTTCAAGTTTCCAAAAAACAATGCTTGTACGTGCACTTTATGAACTGAGATTCAAGGCGAGCACATATGTGAAAACAGCCCTCCTTTTTCCAACTCTGCTCATATATTATTCTGCACTGTGTAGCTGGAACGTCAACGTGAAAGAACAAAAATTTCAAGAACCTTTTTTTCTAGTTTACTAGTATATTTCTTCATGGGTCAGAAATTCTGATCCACACTCCATCATGACCAACAAGCGCCAAGACACATCATCAACAAACCAAGTAGCATTATTGCTAACTTAACTGCTACTGTATGCTGAAGGCTTGGTTTGGTTAGTCGCGATTGTTTAATGCTGACTAAAAACAAAAGGACCGTAATACATACAAACCCTCGGTTTGAAGTGCACAGCTGGAAAACCTCAGTTTGGAGGGTCACGTCTCCAGACACTTTGCCTGTACCAATCTATAATTTGATAAGAATCTGGACACCCTACCCCTAGACGTGAACATGCAAAATGCAGGGATATGGCCAATTGGGGGAATTGGGACTCTGTGTTGTATGAGACAGATTTTGATGCCCTACATGACATCAACATAGTCAGGTGGTAATGCATCTCTTGACATAATGAACGTGAAAATGTCACCAAAATCCTTTTAGTAATTTGCTAATATTACTTTTTTTATGACTTAAAGTGCACTGAAGTTTGAAGTAGTTCTTGTGAAGTGTGAATGTGCAATCAGGTTAAAAGCTGTTAAATTCAAGGTGTGCATTGTCAAAACACTGCTCGGCTAAGTGCTGGATTTATGGTGGACTCTGAAGGTCAGGATTTTTAAACAACGGCACTTCCTGCTGCTTTCCCTGAACTCTGCTGTCATTATTCTCCAAAATGCATCAGCATGTGTGACAGATACCTAAATCGAAATAATCCCGGCAACAAGGGGGATGACAACACTTCTCAGCAGAAACGGCTGTGCTTGAACGATAACTGAGTCATGCTATGGCAGGAAGCACAGGGCTTAAATCCTCTGACTTCCTGTCCAAGTTTGACACCTGAAGAAGGGAGAGAGGAGAGATGACACACGACCCTGTCAACCCGGCTTCATGGGGTAGAACGGCTTGTGAAACCGGGAGAAATTACGCAAAGTATCCACCGACAGTTGCACACACACACACACACACACTAGTACTGTACATATATGCATGTGAATCATCCACCTGCTATGTGAGGACTTATTTTTATTTTTAGAAAAAAATAAAAAATAGGCAATGGACAATCCTCTTAGACTCAATCAAGCAGGAAGGACAGGCAGGCCTGCTCAGCCATGCAAGCATAAACGGAGGTCATCTTAGTAAAAACGCACACTGAATTGAACCGAGAATAACTCAACATTTTTCAGAGTTCAAAAACAGGATACCCAAGAGTACCTGTAAGACTAGCAAACTCAACCAATAAACACAGGATGTTGAATGTCACTATTGAGAACTTCTTACTGTATTTATGTACTATGTACTCAAAACGAGATGCGGCGAGGGAACAGCGCTGCTTTGGGCCAAACGCTAGCACGCTAACATGCTTACACTGACAGCGCTAACTTTACCTGCGCAACACAAGCTTAAGAGATTTCCAAGTTTTATTCAACAACATAATATATGTCAGTAAATACCATGTTCATCCATTTTGAATCTTTTGAGGTGTTCTAAAAAGGGGGATTGCTAACAAGCGGCTAATATAAATGTGGCTACAAGGACATTCAGTGTCATCACTCCAAACACAGACACTTAGTTACTACCATTCAGCATTTACTGCCAGACTTTACTTTCAAAGTATAACTGGAACTTATACAGATGTATAAATGTATAGTTATGTCTGTATAGTACGTAGCTGGAATCTTACTGCTGCAGTGTTACAAATGTAACGTGATACAGTAATATGTTACTTTAAGCAGAGACAGTTATATAATGTGTCTCTTAGAGAATACCTGCTAGGTTATTACAGGTACTATGTTCAGTAATGCATTATCAGCCATAAGCAATCATTAATTAGTCTTTTTTGTCAGTGTGTTGTCCCGTCCTTTCTATATTTTATCTTTCTCTCCTATCTAAATCTTTTTTTGTTTTTTTGCATTTTTCAAGTCTTGTACTTATTGTATGTCTGTCCAACTGCTACTGTAACAAGTGAATTTCCCCGATGTGGGATGAATAAAAGTCTGAAGTCTAAAGTTGCATGTTGTCCTCGTCTTTAATGTTCGATGTGACCTGCAGAAATCATTCTTTCTTCTAAACTGTAATCACAGTTCAACTCCAAGCTTCATCCCCATTCAGATGCAAACCTTATGAACCCAATCTGTCTTTCTTTTTCACCCCCACCCCTCCTTTTTTTTCAGGTCAGTTTCTTTTTGATGTATGGCCACTGCCACTTATACCAGGGGACTTGGGGTGTTTCACAGTGTGTTTACTTTCCTGCTCCAGAGCGCACGCAGCCTAACTGTAAGTCTGATAGCAGGTAGTACCGTTCAGGGATTTGGGACAAAGCCTCTGCAGGCTCACAGTACATGCATGTTAATGTGCACACATGCAGACTTGCAAATAAACCCAAGCGGAAAGTATATGCACATGTATGTATCGACAAAGAGGCATACAAACACGGGAGCGGAGGTATGTGTGTGTATGTGTGTGTGTGTGTGTGTGTGTGTGTGTGTGTGTGTGAGTCGCTGTGTGTTGCGTCGGCCTTGTTGCTCGTGGCAGTGATGGATGCTGCAGATAATGCTTTGGGCTTCCTACAACACGCACGTAAATCAAACGTTAGCCAGGAGCTGGACTCTCATCGCCTACACATACACAAATACATTATAGTGTAGATTTAACTAAACAGCACAACGTATTGCACGTTAAAAATAGATGGTGTTGTTTAATTCAAGCAGCGTATTTGCTCCTCAAACGTGCTTATTGCTGTAGCTATGGTAATACGGAATAGTATTAATTTAATTCCTGCACTGAATCCAGGAAACGTCTGCTGCTGCTTTCTATAACGCTTTAAGAACGTTTAAAAGAAACTGGACACAGAGTAAAAACTGCTCCTTAACGCTACACTACAGCAGATCATGACTCTTTGAAACAGTGTTTGACTGCACATGCAGCAGAGTTAAGTCATGTTCTTTCAAGTAGACTTTTGCATTTCCCAGCACAGACACTGCATTGTTATAGAAGAACCCATGGGCAACATATTCACAGTGTACAGTATCTACTCCTTCGCTTACAACTTTGGCTGAACAACTGTTTGGGCTGTGGGGTCTTTGAGGTTGGAGTCCATGATGTGGGGTTTGCTCCTATCAATTCGAGCCAAAGTGTCGGGATTTGTGTGAAGAAGTGCTGCCTGAGAAGTTTAACACCGGACATCAAATTCACAGCTCTGGAGGGGAACCGATCACAGGAACATTCGCAGATCTTACAATATAATCTGAAAGAATATAAAGCTCGTACTTCTAAAGCTATTCCTAACGACTGCACAATGTGCCAAGTGCAGCTTCAAGTGAGGGATCTATTAAATGTGCTACCAGACGCATTGAGGAGCTCGGTATTACAGAGTGTGACTCTCCAGTTACAGTGTAGTTTTTTCTTTTTTTTTTCAAAGTCAAGACATTGAACCATAGAAAATATTACATTAACCCCAAAGGACCAGCTTTGGAGATGGGTTTGTCCCCGTGTCAACAGCAAAATATGAGCTCGAGTGCAACGAATGGCCAAGAGTGTCATGACTCAAGCCCACACATGCAGAGAGCCCTGTGAGTCTGAAGTGTGAGAAAAAAAGGAGTTTGTCAAGAAGTGTCAGAGGCTCACACCAACGCACCACACTTCCATGTTTGCACACTTGGTGCGAAACATGCACACAAGCTGAGCGCCGACTCCAAGATGCTTCACGGCCAACCATCATGTTAGTCACATGCCAAAATAACGATTACCTTATTACCACTCTGTTATCGTCCCGCTTTCTCCAAGCGGGCCAACACATCCTACTCTGCTACGTCGTGTCTCCATCTACTCACATCTCACGGAGATGTTTACCTTTTTTTTTTTTTTTTTTTGCTCAACAGTGCTATGCAAGCTCATGTTCTGACATGGACATGCTGACTCATTTCGACAGCACTGAATCACTGAGGATGCACACCCACAACTGTGACATTTAATGGTCACTCTCCATCTCCCGAACTCAATCGTACATACAAACACTCTCCTACACAGAGAACCATGCTGTGTGTTAAGCGGCCGGACCCAGATGGCAGCCACCTGGTGTGTACTGATGGGCTCCTGCGATGGCTTCGGACAGGATATGGACACACACACAGATGGCGACCCACTGAGAGTGGCCGGGAGATGGACGTGCTGACTATTGATTTGCTCAGATCAATGATTCACAACCTGGTCATCTGACACTGGGAGAGCTGCACCCACTGAGCTGCCACAGTGGCTTGGCAAACATCACTGCATCACATCACAACATCTATGCAGGGGACAAGTCAACTAAGTTTTAACCCAAACTGTCATTTCTCTGATTATATTCTTAAATCCCTGGACACATGGATTAGGATAGGTTTTATATTGCCCTCTTCGTACCTTCTTTGAACAAATCAGTCAGTGAGATATGCAAACAAAAATCCCCTGCTGACATAAAACACATTTTTTTTCATTTTGATTGCAGAAACAATGACTCATAGAGGCATATGGTCCTCAACTGTATGAACCCAAATCAAACAAAGGTTGGTTTAAAATATGTATACCGCTTTTAAACCATCATGTACATCTTTGTAGTCCAAACAAAAAGAGGGCAGCATATCACCAGGATTACCGCTAACTGCTGCTAACAGTAGCTGCCGTGCAATGCAGCCTGCTATCCAGACTGGGAGCTCAGAGTGGTAATAAGAGAAAGGACGGTTAGCCGGTTAGCATGCTAATCTGCAGCAGAATACACAGACGTCATTGAGATATAAAATCAAATCTGCTGTTTCTTTACATTCTGCTGACACTGACTTTGAAATGTTTAAAACAAGACATCTTACATATTGTACCTTTAACTGATTAGTTCAGTGTCATTGCAGCCTCATGTGTTACATTACTGTTTGGTGCCTGTATAACCTTCTTTGTCCTTCATGCGAAAATACAGCCACACATCCACATGTGGATATAGACATCGAATACATATAAATATCAAAATACACTAAAAGATTGTTTCTTGTTTTTTAAAGCAGAAGAGGAATTAAGACAAGAACCTAACTTAAGCTCCAAGTCTGATGGACAAGAATAAAAACACAAATTATATACCCCATAAATCTATCACACATTTTCAGGTTCATGACCTCTCTGGTCCCCCCGTGAGGAAGCCTCTTCCTCTCACTGAGTCTGCAGGAGCGCTGAAGTCACACTGGGAGAAAATGATGGGGCGGATATGTTAATTTGCGGAGGCAATTAATGCTGAACACCCCGGAAGCCATTTAAGTTCCTTGGCTTATTAATTATGCACTTTGTACATACTAAAATATCCTCCAATGCTGAAAAAAAATTAGCTAATTAGCACCCCCCCAAAATATGTCATTTTTCTTCTTAAGACCTTTAAATAGGACAAGCGCTGCAAATAAAGTGTGTGAAACCAAGCCAAGTTATCTTTTAACCCTGCCGTCATCACTCGCTCATCCTTCATTCCTACATCTTACCTACCTTTCATGGCTGTGTAACCTTCTCTAAAAGCATACACAGGCATTTAAAGAGTTTATTATTAATGTGCTGGCACAATGTGCTCTTCAAACTGTCAGCGTTAATCAGCACACTTCAGCACTGTTCAGAGGATGACGCGAACACACTGCACTTCCTTGTCAGGTGTTGAATTACTTTATCTCGGTGCCTATTTGCAGCCTCCAAGGAAGACCCGTTGTCACGGTTACCTTTGGAGCATCTCATTATTCATAAAGGTCATTGCGGGATGAAAAGTAAAGCTCAAGGAAGGAGCGATGAAGGGAATACTTTTGAGTGTCTTCTCTATTTAAATCATAACAAAACTCTGCTCTCCATTCTCATATGTCAAAGCTGAAAGTTCATCCATCTTTCAGAAACAAAGAACTTAAATCTCGGTGGGGTATTGCTCGTAATAAGTTTAATATGTCTTGAACACACAGTGCTCTGCCAGAATGAAAAGACTAATTTTGAATTTCACCTGCACCTGCATTTGCATGAGCTGTATTTTTTTTATTATTACTATTCTTAACCTTCAGCAACACCTAACAGAGAAGTGTAGCTTCCTGTCCGGCTAGAGAAATCACTAGAGAAGAGAATCTCAACAGTTGTTACAGAGCAAATAAATTCAAAGGTAAGTGAATATATCTGTAAAGTTGCTATACACATTTAAATTGTTTTATTTCAATAATATGTGGATGGTATTTCAATACTATCCACATTGATTTAAAACTATGTGGATAGGCTGTGCTGCTGTGAATTTGTAAGCCCAATGGTTTGTAACGGCAGTGGTTTGCTGTGGCTTAATGCTAATGTCAGCATGCTAACAGGCTCAGAATGATAATGTTGACACACCAATATTTAGCAGGCATAATGTTTTACAGCCCAGGTGGACAGAGATGTTATTAGTTTTGCATTTCTGTTGCATACAATTTTAATTCTGGATCTGTCTGGATTAAAGTTGTGGACCAACATTCTCATCCCTGGCCATGTCACTTGTGTAGCTAAACATTGCCTCATGCAGCTTTAAGGACAGAATTTATCCGTGGGATGAGTATTTCATGGCCCTAGCATGCATTAAGCACCAGTATGGTACAGTATATACCATGTATATGATTTTAACTTGTTTACCCAGTAAATATGCTGATGTCCCGTTCATATACTGAATATCCGCCGAGCATGAGTGGATGGTGTTGATACTGTGGCTGCTTCACTGGGAATACAGTGATGTAGTGGAGGATTATATTTGTGTTTCCAGAATTTACCCAAGACAAAGAGCGCTGTGTAAACTCTGCAAAATGCCCTGGAGATTCTGAAAAAAAAATGCTATTTCTAAATTTGAGATGTGGGTTTACCCTCCACTACACCCGTGAGTGGTAGTTAATGTGAGGAGAACTGGTCTTGTGGAACCAGGCTGTTTTGGGGTTGTTCCTTTTAGATAAAGGTGCAGGAAATGAATCCACTGGAGTCTGTTGCAACAGTGATGAATTCCCAGGATCTGGGGCTTCCTCATAGATGACAATGACAAATACCCGCAGCTAGTTCCGTTTGCTTTTCCTCCATAATTCTAAACTGGGACCCATTGTTCTAAATTTACCTCAGAAACTAGTATGTGTTTAAGAACTGGGTTAGTAGTCCATATGGATTTTGTCCAGGTTCATGTCTCCGATGAGTTGTGCATGTATTTGACATTCTTACATTTAAAGTCATCGACACCACTGTGAAAAATCTGCTCCGGTAAAAGGCCAAATATCTGCCGCTGAGCCCAAAAATATCTTACCAGCTCAAAAAGTTTACAGGTTCCAGCCATTCACATGGATCCTCCAGGAATTATACAGTTCTCTAATTCTTGTTTAAATAATGTCAGATACAGACAAATTAAGAAATGCAGCTTTTTGGATGTTATTGCTGGGAGCGATGGCATTCACAGTGCAGCAAAGTTATAAGGGGCAATTATAAGGTGGTACGAAACAAGGTCATCTCTGTTAAGTACAGTACGTATCTATGGATGGTTCCTATTGGCTAACTCCAGGAGCAGGTGCTCTCTGTTAGATCGACAGCTTGACTGTGTTCTCAAACCACCTTATTTACAAAGGAGAGATCGGCTGTAAAATACTGTTAAGCTCTCATCAAGCCATTGTGTAAAAGCTGCAGATGTGTTCAAGTTGTCAGCGGGACGACCATCATGTCGCTTGCGTTATTACCGACTCCAGTTTGTGCAGCACTAATAGCTGCAACTGCTTTAGCTTTATCCTTAATCGCTTTTTTCAGGTTTCATTTTCAGATTACAGCCAAGCCAACAGAAATAGTGCGGTGGTTAATTCCTCGTTCTGTATTCTAAAACTCACTATTGATCACAGGTCACGCTGTGTTGCATGTGTTTTTATTATGTAAAACTACACACTATTACCATCAAATGTCCTAGATAAGATATTGCCTAGGCTTAGATATTGTGCAAGGCAGGATGTTGTAGGAACAGGCTGGAGTGACCCGGCCAGATGTTTCTTGTATTTGTTCCGAAGATGAGTATGTTTTTGCCAAATAATGGATGAGTAGTGTGCCAAAACTCCCCTAGAACTCCAGCAGGGAGGAAGATAGAAGAAGATGATCTATCTATCTATCTATCTATCTATCTATCTATCTATCTATCTATCTATCTATCTATCTATCTATCTATCTATCTATCTATCTATCATATTCTCTGGTTTCATACTCTGCAGACTGTGGTGCACGTCTTTGTTTTATTAAATAAAGACACTAGGACGAGAAGACTTCTCTCTGTATGTTTATATTGGAGCTTTATTGACAACTCCAGATACCGATGCTGTACATGTGGGTCGTGTGCAAGCTGAAAATAAAAAAAATCCGTTAACATGAGATGCTTTATGTTTTCTAGGTGTGCATTCATCCCGACTCATTACTGTCAGTGGCCGCTGCAGCTGACGGTGTTCATGGGTGGGGAGCCGGCAGGGGGGTTCACGGGCTGACAACCGAAATCCAGCTGTTGTTGCGGATGCTAGATACGGATGCACAAATTAATTTTCTAAATGTGACAAACAGCTAAAATAACTGACTTCTGTAGGCCTAACCGTGACACACACCATCACTCAGAGAGAAACGGATAACACTTTAAACCTGATTAAATGAACTTCGACACTAATCCAATCAAAGTGTCAATCCTGTGTTCGTGGTCCCGTTACGTTTTAATACCAATCTTTTCTTTCCGGCTTCCACAAAGCTCTACCCTCCCACCTGAACAGCTCTCGATGCCGAGGAGTATTAGTTTTGTGTTCGCACATTCATCATTTAACTTTTTCAGAATTAAATGCATGAAGAGAAAACACTTGTGCTCAATGTACCAAGTCAGAGTGTGTTGATTGATTCACTAAGCCTTAGTACATACAATACATCTGCACCAGTATTATGCAGTGTTACACCACTTCATCTCATTTCTACAGAGGCTTGTACAGGTCAAACTCGTCCTCAGTGGTCAGAAGTAATGTGGTTGACGTTGCGACACAGTTCGTGTTTCAAGTGGTCGTTAAGTTTTCCTCTCAGAAATGGGTACAAGAAACAAAAAACTGGTTGGACTGGTTATATGATTTTTGTTTTATATTACAAAAATTTCAAATTTAAATACAAGGCAAAGGTTTTTTCTTTTTCATGGTCAACGGGGATGAGTGGATTATCATTTTCTATTTCATGTAATAAAAAAATTAAATCACTGAAAAACAGAAATAAGAAAAGGGGCTGTTTTTTCCTTTTAACCTAAAACTGTCCCCCAAAGTATACATGAATTTATACTATGTCATCCAATATAGAAAATTTAAGTCAAACCCTTTTTAACCCTTTTTGCTCAACCCCTTTGAAGAAAAACACCTCGCATTTCAATTTCAATTTGTGTATTTTCCAACAAAACACAAATTTAACATCAATTTATCAATATATTGCCAATAGTATTAGCTCACCTGCCTTGACTTGCGTATGAACTTAAGTGACATCCCATTCTTAATCCATAGGGTTTAATATGATGTCGGTCCACCCTTGGTCCGCTCTAATTCATCCCAAAGGTATTTTATCAGGTTGAGGTCGGGATTCAGTGCAGGTCAGTCAAGTTCATCCACACCAAACTCTCTCATCCATGTCTTCATGGACCTTTCTTGTGCACTGGTGCACAGTCATGTTGGAACAGGAAGGGGCCACCCCAAACTGTTCCCACAAAGTTGGGAGCATGGAATTGTCCAATATATCTTGGTGTGCTGAAGCATTCAGAGTTCCTTTCACTGGAACTAAGGGCCCAAGCCCAGCTCCTGAAAAACAACCCCACACCATAATCCCCCCTCCACCAACCTTTACATATGGCACAATGCAGTCAGAGAAGTACCGTTCTCCTGGCAACCGTCAAACCCAAACTCGTCCATCAGATTGCCAGATGGAGAAGCTTGTTTCGTCACTCCAGAGAATGCGTCTCCACTGCTCTAGAGTCCAGTGGCGGCATGCTTTACACCACTGCATCCAACGCTCTGCATTGCACTTGCTGATGTATGGCTTGGATGCAGCTGCTCGGCCATGGAAACCCATTCCATCAAGCTCTCTACACACTATTCTTGAGCTAATCTGTAGGCCACATTAAGTTTGGAGGTCTGCAGCGATTGACTCTGCAGAAAGTTGGTGATCTGTGTGCACTATGTGCCTCAGCATCCGGCCACGGAAGTGATTGGAACACCTGATTTCAATTATTTGGATGGGTGAGTGAATACTTTTGGCAATATAGTGTATTATGTTTATTATTATTGTAATAGTTCTATTATATTTTAAATAGTTATTTTATTCTTTGCTACTATTTCCCTCTCTCTGCTGTGTTACCTGTGAATTTCTCCCAAGGGGGATCAATAAAGGAACATCTTACCTTAGTTCTTTTAAATCCCGATTTCTGTAAAGAAAATTCGACAATCTTTCAAATTAGTCAAAAAGAATGGTAATTGATACACTGATTGATCTGGACCTGGATAAATAGGAACTGTGCATCTCCATAATATGTTTCAGTGACTCAATCACCAACAGACCAACTGCACCTGACTCTCCAAGCTCAGTCAGATTGGTGATGGTTCCAGTAAGGACTTGATTTGAATATTGTATTTTTCAGTTTAGTTGACATGCTGATGTATAAAACTAAAGTATTTATGTGTGTGTTTGCTGGTTCACTCTTCCATCACTATACATAACCCCACTATAGACATAAACACTGTTTATTACGCCTCTTAACATGCCCGAGAGAGTTTCATCTTTTATGGACTCAACAGATGAACAATTATCACATTGAGGCTTTGTAGAGTGTAATTTTCTGCATCTCCCTTGTAGCTTTTTACCACAAATAGCTCCGACTAAATCGGGTAGAAATGATAAAGCATGAGCTCTACATCCCTCCTCCCGGTGCACCTATCACATCCTGATGCAATAAAAGAATAAAAACTGCCTTCTTTTTTTTTTTCTTTCCTTGCTGTGGGAATTTCTCTCCGCTGCCTTCTCCGTTGGTCCAAAAGGTCATTGGGTCCTGTTTACTTACGTGAGGATCCATAATGCATGGTTTGTATCGTTTACTTGAGGGACTCCCTGTGCCACTCATGACTCCCCACTCTGTATGTGACAGGGAGGCCAAAGGAGAGAGGAGATAACCAAGTGTCAGGTCAGTCCTTGGGACAACTCTATGCATACATATAAGTGCACACACAAAAACTGTGCGAGCGCACAAGAGGAGAAAAGAGACACTTGAGGAGTGGATACGATAATCTCCCTGGTGTTCGGTTTCCTCCGCGGATAAACTCATTTCCGCATAAGAATGAACCCTGACCTATTATGTAGAATCTCCGCGGGTGAATTGCCTTCTTTACTGAATTATTAAGGCACAAGTCCAACACAAACATGACTCATTTTTGCCCCTGCCCATAACATACGACCAACACAGGATCAGCATACAAAATGGCCGCCACCATTTGGGATAATGTTTGATCACAATATAAATGAAGGGCAGGAAAATACTAAAGAGGTCAGGTATATTTCCAAGTGGTCATATGGACAGTTCAGGGGTTGTCTCAGCGTGTTACAAAGACATGAGGTCCCAGACCTTCTCTTGGATGGGATTCAGTGGGATTTTGTGTGTATTGGTGTGCCTGTGCATGCGTACGCGTTATTCGTGTGTGCATGTTGACGGCGTGTGTCCATGTGTCAGGGGATCCTGGCACCTGCTGATGAAGAAATCAAGTCAGAGAGCGCTCCCGCGTCCACAAGCTGCCCTCCAACCCCAGGAGCCTCTCTCACCAGTCTGTCATATTGGCTGGCTGGTCACCACACAATGCCCACAGTCTGATTAGAAATGTGTCTGTCTGTCTGTCTGTCTCTGGTGAGGTCACTCACACCAACTGAAAACCAGAATCCAGAATCATGATCCCCCTTTTTTTTTTCTTTACCTTTCTCTGTGACTGTGTGTACAGTAATGACTATTTCTTAGTTGTTATTTTCTTTTCAAGTTTTGTTTGCGTTTCCACGTTATGCTACAAGTAACAGATGTTCTCTGGAGATAATACATATCATGAGAAAGGGAGTCATTTTTCAAATCCTCCATACTAGGTCAAAGTCAAACAAAACCATCAGCAGAAAAAACCGACTATGCTCATAATTCCAACATCTAGAATGCTACAAGCACCTTTCTCACAGCAGACGTGTTGATTCGTCATAGTGGGAACACAACAGGTGGTACTGATGACATTATCAATGGCTCTGGTTAATTCAAACGCACCAGTGAGACAATTAATTTGAATTTTTTTTTACACCCGTGCTCCTCCTACTCTGACATGTCAAAATGTTCTCTTTGAAAAGCAGCTTGGAATAACACTGGACCCACATTAAATGTGTTTAATATTTGCATACTCATTATGCAAAATTGAATAAATAGATTAAATAAAGAAGAGCACATGTTTGAGAATAACGGATGTGATGTTATTGGATTACACGGATTACTGCGTTCATCTCTTCAATGCTATAGCTGTTAAAAGTGCTTCAGTGCTTCATATAATTTACCTGTTGGGTAGGTTTTGAATTTCCTTCAATCCTTGTTTCATTCTGTGATGTTTCATAAAGTTCAGTTGTTTTAGTCTTTCTTTTCTGTCAAGCACTTTCTCACCTTGTTTGAAAAAATCATATGGATAGTTATTACTACTATTATTTTTATATGTATTTTCACATATAATATTACATCTTGCTGATCAGATTTTATTGTTCTCTTAAATTCTTTTAACAAGCAGAATTCAGCGAGTATTTGTGAATGGTCATATGTCACACAGGGCTGTGTCCTTTCTCCTTTGTTATTTATTATGTATACTGACAGCTGCAGGTCTTCCCGGGTGGGCAGCCATCTTGATACATTTTCTGATGACACGGCCCTACTTTCACCCCCCCAGGGGACCCAATCAGATCATGGCTGTGCATTACGTTCATTTGTGGAATGGTGCGATGATAACTACCTGGACTTCAACGTGACAAAAACCAAGGAGTTAAACATTGATTTTAGGAAGAACCGTCCTGATCCTGCTGCATGCACTATTCATGGAGGAAATGTAGAAATTGTGGAGACATACAAGTATTTAGGTACAATGTTTGACCTCAGACTCAAGTTTGACAAAAACACAGAGTATATTGTTAAACGGGGCCAACAACGTATCCATCTACTGCGGAAGCTGAACTCTTTTAATGTTTCTAAGAGCATTTTATGTAACTTTTATAATTAATTGAAAGTCTGCCGACGTTTTCTTTTATTTGTTGGTTTTATGGTCTGATCTGTGAAGGAGAAGAACTGTCTCAGCAGCATTACCAAAGTCTGTTCCAAGATCATTGGAGTCCAGCCAACAGACTTAAGCTCTATCTGGAAAAAACGTGTTCTATATATATATATATATATATATATATATATATATATATATATATATATATATATATATATATATATATATATATAAATAAAATAAATAGTAACTAAAGTTGTCAAATAAATGTCGTGGAGTAGAAAGAAGTTTAGATTTGCCTCTTGAATTGTGGTGAGGAAGATTTGTCATGTACTGTATCAGAATATGTAAATGATCAGTACTCCTGGTAGGACCCATCACCCTATCATGTCTGCTGATAATGGACTGCAGTGTTGCATATTCGTTATCAAGCAGAGCTCCTAAAAATGAACCCAACTAAAGAGCGGCGCGGTGAACCTCCTCTCGAGGCCCCCCGGGGAAATGGGGGTATTTACCCACTTTGCTCAGCTGATAGTTCAGCCACGCTGAACTGCACATAACAGAAATCAAAGCAAAACAAAACAAAAAAATCCTCGGAATAAAAGGAAGTCCCTTTTCTCCCACTCTAGTGCTTTCTCTGGCTGATTAAACCTCTGCTCGAGCTGAAGCATCAGTGTGAGGCGCTACACGGATTCATCTGCGGTCACCAAAACCCCGTGATACTAAAATTCCAATAGTTAAGGTGCAGTAGGTGCTGTAACAGGTGCACCAATTGACAGCTGCAGCAAAACAAAACAGTGAAGGGAGATATCAATTATCCACAGTCTGTACCCGCCCACACAGCCACGAGAAGAGCTCTAATCAGGCAAACGAGTGAAAACACCTGTGTGGGTGGACCGCGGATGTGTAGCTGTTTTAATGAACTGTTGTTTCCACATTCCAGAAAGTAGTTAATTGCTGCTCCGGTTCCCCTCCCCCGACAACAATCCGCCGGTTTGTAAGTCACAAAAGTCATTTAAAACAATCAAATACAGTAGACGTGAAGTAAAATAAAGACTCTATCAACCGTTTTATCGAGCTAAAAGTTAATTAGGCCACATTCCTCTCCTGTGTTGTGTACTGATTAAAGTTTTTATTTTTTCATTTTTTTGTTCCCTGCTGCTTTTGCTGCTCTAAAATGAAATCTAATCTAATAGTCTGAAAAGTTGCAGCCAGAGCACAAGTTACGATATGGGGGATTTACCTTTATTTGACCCCCTAAACTGCAATTGGAGTTCAAAAGTGCAGCGTCCACAGAGCAGGACCATGTGTCCTGTCTGTGACTATATAAAGAAAGTTCACCTCGTACCTCAACAAAGTAGCACAGGGCTGTCTCCGGCCTATGAGAACAAACGAGGCAGAGTTAAAGTAGATGGAAGAGGAAGGAGATAGTTGCAGCTCGAAAATCACTTCCTCCCCCCCCAACCCTGTTTAATTACATTGTGCAGCCCGATGTGAAAAGGTGTCAGAAGAGCAGAGAAGCGAATCCTGTCCTAATGAATGGAAACAGATGGGCGAGACAGCGAGCAGGGCTACCGCCAAGAACTGGGGTGGCACAGAGGGAAGGAGGGTGCCAGGGATAGAGGAGAGTGCCAGATAGAGATGAGGAAAATAGGAAGAATGATGAAGGGGTGGATCAGGGACAAAGCCAATTTTTCCAACTGTCATATAATTTTCCACATTGAAAAAAAAAATTAAAAATATGTGTGATTTCTTTCAAAGGCAGTCGTACACAACCTATGGTGCGGCGGATGATGCAAATGTGGCTACAGTGAATCCCCCATCGAGGGGCGAAGCCAGTTAAATGATAATGAGTGGGTCATCAAACCCCGGGGAGAGGATGGGGAATAGTGGTCAGCGACAAAACACACAAAAACACAACACAAACACCTTTTTTTTTAGCTGAAAAACATTGTTCATGGGCATTCATTGGTGTTGTTGACTGATTCAGGTCCAAACCCTGACATTTTAGTACAAAGTATTTGAATTCTACATATTGTGTTATAGATATTCCCTCTACTGGTTGAAACCTGGCCACTGCAATTGAATTTTACTATCGGCTGAGCTGGAGGCAGATGACGTGTATTGCGGCAGCTTTCACAACCAGCCAACCTTCCCTCCCCACTGATACGTTCACACCATACCATATTGACATCATTGAAAACATGTCATATCACGTTCACACAACATGTACATGACCAGATTTTCATGTCAAGATGTGGAGATGATGGTCTTGGATTTGGATTTACTGCGATTCAACGTTTGTCGGTGTTTTCTTAAAGACAACGTCAGCCATGCTTGCAGCAAGCAAACAGACATTTTAAGCTAGAATGTAATGTTTTCCTAACCCTGCCTAAAGCTAACCAGACATACGCACAGCATTATCACAAAATAAAACTGAACCTCCAGAAGCGTGAAGTTGCAACGGAAAGAATTGTAAAGTTGCAACAAAGTCTCATTTTCTGTTGTAGAAGTTTTTGTGCTGCTACCCAAATTGCTCGTGGCCAGATAACCTAGAAATTCTAGCTAATAGCTTACCTAATATGGTGTGTGTGTGTGTGTGTGTGTGTGTGTGTGTGTGTGTGTGTGTGTGTGTGTGTGTGTGTGTGTTTGTGTGTGTGTGTGTGTGTGTGTGTGTGTGTCTGTGGTGGTGGTGGTGAGGGGTTGGGTAGACGGCTGGGCTGCACGAATGAGTGAATGGGCGTGTCTTACCACCTCCTCCGAGCCTTGCCCATGTTTAATTAATGTTTAATTCTACTGCAAATCACAAGTAAGCAAGGCATATATGCAAAGTCATTTTTTCCTCTTATTCTCAATCTAATTCTGTCTCAGTTCAACATACAAACACTTGGTGGGCGAGAAAAGTAGACTGTCCACTCAAAATTACAACAGGAGCCAAGGAGGAAGTCAGTGTTGCGACAGGGTTACTTAGTGACAGAGTCCTCGTGAAGAGGAGGTCAACAACACCTGCACATGTGCCCTTTCTATAATTGTTAATACTAAAACGATGATAACGATGGTCCTGAAACCATGACATTGTACTTAATTTAGCCTGAGGCATGATTTTTCCTTTTACATTGTCGTTTTTGTGCCCATCCATCCATCCATCCATCCATCCATCCATCCATCCATCCATCCATCCATCTCTTTATGGATCTCTCTATCCATCCTCTACGTCTCTGTCGAAATAAAAGAGAAATCCTGTTGAATGAGGATCCAATAACGGCATAAAAGGTGACTGAAAGCGAGAGAGAATGGGTACTGGAGGGTGAGGGAAACCTCCCCCGAGCATCGTGAATTAGCTTTAGCTGAGTGAGTGCAGGGATTACTCTGCAGGCTGAAATGGAGTAGTTGTTTAGACAGGGATATAGTATTTAAACAGAGGGATTTTGTTGCCAGACCTCCATGTCTTACTTAGACACACGGCGGTTCACAGTTTTGCATAGACACAGGCGCGCACACATGGGAACAGTATGGAGATAACACCACAGACAGCTTCTGGTACATGGATTGGCAGACTGTCACTTTAGTTTTCGGAATAAGTTTAAAAAGTTGTCCATTCAAGTTCTTTTAAGGTCTCCTATCCTGTGTGAACCATTTTGTCTAAACTGGCTAGCTTCTTCAGAAAAATGTTTCTACTTATTGTATGTATCAAATTGTGTTAAATGTTGTACTCAGTCTGCAGGGAGCTCAAACGTAAAATTAGGAGCACAGATTTAGTCGATATTTGTTTTGTTTAGTCAGCTATCCAAGTTCTTTTCTTTTTTTTTTTGCTGTTTGAACCAATTTAGAGAAACATTTTTCAAAAAGTCAATCCCATATTTTTCTTGCCACGCAGACGGCTAAATGTTTCATGAAACAGGTTTATAACAAGCTCATTAAGTAGCTTTGAGAGTCGCAGACTTTATAAGGGCTCAGTCGAAATTTTTAATTAACAGTCAGGAAACACACAGCTCCATCATCAAACATGGATCAGTGATCAGGGTTTGTGTTGTTTGATTGACTGAGGGAGCTATTATTATCACTTCAAATGTCTCCATTTCTGGGAGTGAGAGGCGCTGCGGTACTTGTTAAGTTAACGCTGTGAGTTTTGGTGGTTGATTGCGGATGTAAGCTGACAAGATGTTACAAGAACACGCGGTTAACGGAAGGAGCGTTTTCTCAGTTAACGCTGGCCGACTGTATTAGCGTGTGTGCGTAAATGAGGTTCAATATATCTGCGTGTACCGTATACATCTCACAAATCCGTAGTTTGTTAGAAGTGTCGGCTCAGCTGTAATAAGCTTTCTGTGAGGTACCTTTTCTCTGCATGTGTATCAGCAAAGTGGCGAGGAAAAGGCTCGATAGATTGCTTTGCATGGCTAATTTGCTCAGCTCATTAAATATTGAGGTGAAGGCAGATTTGTGTGATTGCCAATACACCGGCTCCAGTGGTCTTTGTTATGCCTCAGAGCGTGTGGAATGAAAGGGAATGCGGCCAAACAGAAGAAAAAAAAAAGAAATAGTAGTTATTTCACTTGTGTCATACTGTGTGAGCAGGCATCAATCTACAGTAAGTCAGAGGTAGCCACGTAGGCACACCCGCACAAATCTGCTTATGCATCCTAATATTCATTCATCATATGTTGTGTAATCACTTAACTTGAGCGATCAAATGATTAAAGGTACTGGTTGGGTTCGGGGTCATTCTACCGGGGTCAGTCTGCTCAGATTACGTGCGATGAAACAACAGATGTGAGCGCTGCCATTTGGTTTCTGAAAAAGATACGTGACGTTAGAGTCAGCCGCTCGACATGCGCATCAGTCTACAGTAGGAGAAAATGCCGGTTCCAGTGATTAATAGACGAGAAGCCGGCTCAGTGTACAATCCTGTTTCCTATGAGCCGACAAGTCTGCTCACCTTGATTGTATTGGCGTGGGTGATATATGTGGAGTCGGGTTCCAGTGTGTTTCTCCACATGACCTTCCGAGCGACAATGTTAGTGTGTGCCCGTGAACGGCGGTGACGCATCGATACAGAAACTCACACTCTCTGTATTCCTCTATCTCAATCCAGAAAACACCAATTCCCCACCACACCTCCTCAAATGGCCACTTTACCTCGATGAATTGGGTTCAAGCGCAATCTTGGCTATTGTCAGATGTAGTTTAGGGGCTATTTCTTAATGGTGCACCCATTGCTCTCTGTCCTGTTCTCTCTCTTCAAGTCTCGCTCGCTTCCTTATTGGATAGCGCTACGTCCTCCTTACGGGGAAGAGAAATGTTTTCCTCTGGTACTTCAGGGCAGCGACAAGGATGTTAAGTGCTGTCAAAACAAACCCGGTTGTAAGAAGGAATGGAAGCTAAATCAAAAGGTAAAGACAGAGATTCACAGTATGACACCCTAACAACTTTGATAGGTAGCAGCCCCAATGGATCACTCTCGGCATTTCCCTTTATGTCGTACAGAAACATCTTGTTACCGAGAAACAGCTGCTGAGTTCACATCCCAACACCACCCAAAAAAATCAGCCAGCTTATCACGTTCTGTAGTTTTTTGATATCAGAAATACTGGGCTGTTTGACACACAAATGGCGCCATTTAAAACCGGCAATAAAACTTGACACATTAACAAATTCCGTTAATTAAAACGTGCATTGCGTTGCTCAGCGTTAACCATTATTAAGATTAGAACATTTCACACAATTAATCTCATCTTCCACTATCAAGGATTTAATCAAAACCAAATTAAAACGGCTTTTATTTTTCCCCAATGTAATTGCAGAGTTCTTTTCAATCTTAATTTGTTTTGTGAAATAGAAATTGATTCACAATGCTATTTTTCCTCAATCGATGCTCCCATCGCTGTATGAAAACGTGGCACGAACGCCCGGCATCAGTCATACTAAATACTTTATTCATTCTACTTTGCATCCTTGAATGCCTGATCTTAACCGTCCCTCGTACAGAATGCGATCTAACCATGCGCACTATACTTTTGATTGCACTAAATCACTAATGTCCGAAGTGAGGCACGTTTTCAGTCCTAAGGTTGCTGATGAATGATAACAAATGAATAATCAATCAACAGCCACGGCAAGTGCCCCAGTGCATAATATGCTTCCATCTGATATCTAATATGAGGTCCTACTTATTTAAAGTGAATAGAAAGAAAAAGGAAAAAAAAAGATTACCACCTCATCGACATGTTACACTGTGTGTAGCATGTACCATGTAATATCAATGTTCTGTCTGTCACTGTAGATTTGATGAACTCTCTCTGCGCAGCCACACCTGGAGCCCTCTGGCCAACTCCCTCCACTGCAGGGGTCTAATTCGTCTCCAGTACCAGCTCTGGATAATGAGCACCAGGCTGTCAACAGGGCTCTGCTGGCACTGACTGCTCCGCGTGACCCTCCGAGGACGGCCGCGCGTCCGGCCCGCTCCTCTGACTGATAACTACAGAGAGGAAGAGACGACGAGAGCAATCGTGTGAGGAAGTGAAAGGAAAAAGAGGCATAGAGAGAGATTGTAAATGCGTACGAGGATGCGGATGAGAGGTGGAGGTAGTAAAAAAAAAAAAGACGGAGTCATCGGCGAAGAAAGAATATGTCTTTAAAGAGTGAGACTGAGCTTCCTCGAGGGCCGCTCCAGTGCCAGAGAGCAGTTATCGGTGCGCAACCTGGTAACAAATTCAGTAGTAAAGAGACAGAAACAAGCATTTCATCAAAAATCAGCAAAAACGAGTCAGTGGGGAAGTTTGAAGAGATGTTAAGACATGTTTTAACCAGAAACCCAAATGAAAGTCACTCAAAAAAGGCAAGAGGACCTTAATGAGGACACATGTGGTGAAAATTAGGAACCTCTGGTGCAGCGCTTCTGTTAAATATGGGCCATCATTTTTAAAGCGACATATCAAAAAGCTGACTGGTATTCAGAAATAACTTGGATTGCGGGCACGCAGGTGGTTGAGTGTTAAAGCGCACGCCAAATAAGCAGCCAACCCCGGTTCGATTCCGGCCGGTGGTCATTTGCTGCATGTCACATCCCCCTCTCTTTCCCATGTTTCCTCTCTGCCTACTGCTTAATAAAGGTGTCTATGCCAGAAAAAAATAAAAAAATAACTTGGATTATGTCGCTAAGCACTCGACTACTTGTGGACTGGGAGAAGCAGTTTTGCAGTGACAAATGCTGATATCTGATCAGTTATTTCTTCAACTCAAGGATGTGTGTATTATCTTCTTCATGGAGCGGTGGATTCTGTCCTCTTCTGCTTCAGGTGGAAGGAAAATCCTGAAAATCTGTCCTCTGATGAGCTGCTTTCTCCATTTATTGCCTTAACTCCAATGATGAAGTAAAATAGACTTGGAAATTGACAACATTTGAAAACAAGAGTACAAAAAGGCTCCCAATGATGAAAATTTTTGTTTTTGTGGAGGGTGAGGTTTAACAAAACGGCGACACCCTTTGCCTGTTGTGCTGCCACGATGGCGTGGCTGCCATCACCTTGAAATTGGAAAGAACAACTGAAAGTATCTCGAGGGAGTAGAGTTAGATAGTTTTTTCAGAGCTATAGTGCTGTTTCTTCCTTTGATTGGATGACGTCAGTAATGTTCTTGGATAACACTTTTCAGAGTTGAGAAAAACAAGGAAAAATAGACCTCTTACAGTTTCTGAAAGGCTGCTTTTTTATGTGTTTTGTTTCTAAAATGTCACTTCGTTTTCTGTTTAATCATGCTTTTTTTTGTTTTCTGTATCAACTCAGATGTATTTTCTGAAATGTCATTATGTTTTCTGAAATGTTGAGTCTACCATTTTCTGTTTTTGCCTGTAAAATTACATATTTTCTGTTTTTGTTTGAGACAAGCTGTGTTGTTATATTCACACTTTGGATTGCCTTTTTTTGTAGCATGGAAACAAACATTAAAACCTTTATGTTTACATTAATGCTACTCCAATACTAGCTGTTTCCTCTCACATATATTGGAGAAAACCAATATAAGTATCCATCCATCCATCCATCCATCCATCCATCCAAATGAGCAAGTAATTGAAATGCTAGAAATAGAAATGTTTCATAACAGTGGTCACAAAAGCTTATTAGAATATGTTTCAATAATGGGAATTACTAATTAAAAGAAGAGTTAAAACAGAAAATAAAACCTCCTGAGTTTATATGACTAAGAGGTTGTTTATTACAAGCGGCCAAATTATCTTATAGTTAAATAAAAGCAAATTAGGGATTCATTAACAACACGAAATAAATAGCAAAGCAGAATTAATCCCTTTTATGTGTTCCTTTGAATAATTTAAGCCAATTATCAGACGAAAGATTTCTTGTTCGTCTGATTTAATCTTCAACAAAAGAGTGTAATCAGCTGTAGAGATGCTCTTGCCTCTTTGACGAGACTTTAGTTCCCTGTAGATGTGGTCGTTGCTCTCCTCGTGCTTATTTAACGTATGATGCTACTATTCTGCTTCTGTCTGTTGTAAACTAATATATCCTGATTTACACACACACTACCTCAAAAGACAGAGAGAGAGAGAGAGAGAGACGTACTCTGAGATGGCGATCTGGCTGCTGTGGTTGAATATGTATTAAAAGACATTACGTAACATCCTAAATATCAAGCGTCTCATCAGACTGCAGTTGTGTGGATCCAGATAAAGTCATCCTGCCCTTTTTCTCAAAAGGAAAGTAGATATTACACATCCCAGAGCTGCGGTTGCTTCAGTACTGCGGACTGTCACTCAACACCAGGAGCTATTCACAGGGGATTTTTTAGATTCTTCTTTTTTCTAAAAGATTGTAAAAGGCGAAAAAAAAAAAAAAAAAACATTATTTGAAAAGCAGAAAAATGGAAACTTGCAGCGGAGAAGCTAGGCTTATCTCAATTGTGTGCCATTTTAGTGAAGCCAGGTAGGCTTCTTTTAAAGCACTACTCTATGAGATAAACATACATATATGGATATATATTAGATAGAGATATTGATATTAACAATAACCGTGGTATTTAAAATATACATATTTCTTTATAAATGATGATATCGTGTAAATATAACACAAAATACTGTAATTTCTGATTCGTTCCATTTGAGCGCGTGGTTTTGCATCTCCTGCTGAGTGCCACTGCCATAAAACGACAAAATGAATGAAGTGTAATTGTTCTCTTTGTGCGCTTTTGTGCAGTAATTGTCACAGACTCTCTCTCCACCGCCCTGCAGTCGTATTGTGAGTGTAATGGATGTGCCAAAAAAAAAAGACAAAACACCAAATAAAAAGTTAGAGATGAATTCGTCTGAGTGTTATTTTTCCTTTCTCTTCACATTTCTGTCTGTTCGAAAGGAATGACTCAGGAGGTCAGCGGCAACGGTGACATCACAATGAATAGCTTGTAACTCTGACTTTAAGAGTTTGTTGTCATCGTTTTAAGTGGTTCCTCTCAGGTTGTTACCTTCAGGACCGCAGACACATTTTCATTTGTTCCCGTGCCGTTTCTTTTTTTTAGATGAAGCAGCGCCTTCACATTAAATACACCACTAGAACTGAGGCTGATGCGTGCAGTATGCTGGGGCGTGATTGGGCAAAGGAAGGTATTCCCTCAGATCCATAATGACCCTGAGCCCATAACAGGAACGCAGGTACAGTGCTGTCAGTTAAGTGAGCATCATGCCTCTAGTATAGGTTAAATATTAGATTTAAATGACTTTATAAACTCATTTTAATCAATCACGTTGTACTGTATATCTATTACGAGTCTTTAAATTACTTTACGGAGCTGCGTGTGGAGTTGCAGGTATGTTCATGTCAGATAACTGATTTGCAACGTCTCTCTTCAAACACCGCCCACTGTCGGTCTGTAATCAGAGCTGGTAAATTCACAACACTGTCTGACATCATCTAAATGCAGATTACATTCATTATCAGCCCACACACTCTCACTGAACTCTGTCATCGTTCTTTCTTTTCCTTTCCCTTATCGTCGTCTTTCTCTCCTTCCTCAAGTCTCCGTTCATCCCTCCGATCTTTTATTTCCTCTGCCCCCTCGTCCCTCTCCACCGTCCGTCCCCGCTTTACGATGACTTCAACAGTGACTGATAACAAGAGAAGGAGAAAAAAATCTCTGATCTAAAACAGAAAGCATGAATAATCTGGAGATGCTCGTTTGGTCTCTGAGATGTGTCGTCTGTTTGTTGTTGTGTGACAGTGCAGCATTTGTGATTTCTGTTTACCGTCTGGCCCGCAGGAGGGGACGGCCCTTTTTTTTTCACAGATCTGAGGGAGATGGTATCTCACAGAACAACTGCCTCAGTATGTGTGTTTTTGCTGAGTGCATATGTTTGTATGTCTGAGCAACAATCTTATAGCTGTGCAGGACTTCTGCAAGGTGTAACTAACAGTCCTTTCTTATCAGTGGCAGGAGCAGACACACCCCCTACTGCTGCTCCTCCACAATCACACACACCTTGGAAAAGGGAGCTTTAATGAACGTCAGTGACTCGACATTCAAGAATCTTAATCAGTGTCTTAATAATCATTGGAGGCTCCCTGTGTGACGGGTCACCCTGGCGACAACAGCTCTTTGATATACTGTCGTTCCAGAAATTAGCAGCCATGCCAGATTTCTTTGGCAGAAATGTTGTGACAGGGGGGGGGGCAGAGCGGGAACAAGGGTAGGGCAGTGATTTTAGAAAGTGTGGTGGTTCTAAGAAGGATGCGAGCACCGCAACTCCACATCTTCAGCCAGCGGTCCAGTCTCCACAACAAAAATCGAAATGACTGCGATGCATTTCTTTTTTTATTTACCACATAAAATCAAATGATATTGAGTTCAAAATGTACATTGTAGCTCCTTGCCCTTTACCACAAGTTACTATAGTCACCAGCATTCAACACAGTAATAGTATAAGTGAATGGATTTAGTTACATTAGATTCAAAGCCGCTATTGAGGCTTTCAAATGAAGCTTGAACAACTGTTGTCATAACATATGTCATCGTCCTAATACAATTAAATAAGATGAAATAAAATAATCCTCCTCACTCTGAATGATTCAGAAGATTAAATGCAAGCAAACAGTTTCTTTTCTTAACAATTTAAGAAATGCTGCTATAATGCTCGAAAGACACAATCCGAAATGTATATTATCATCTATTTATCTCTATCACTGAGATTCTAGATGATAAAAAGTGCTGAGGGTATGAATCTAGATTGCTTTCAATGACTTAAGAAATGCAGCATTTACAAATATATATATAGAAGAAGAATGTATGCTGTTGTAACTCTTTCAAACCCTCAAGTGTGCACATTCTATATCGCATATGAACTTCCTTTTAGAATATAAACATGTGAAATTATCAATGAACCTGTGGACCATATCACATGCCGGCCATTTAGCTATAATGTGAAACTCAGGGTGGAATTAGCAAATGTAGCAATTGGGGCCATATTTCAAGGTTAAACCACATTCAACTTCCTTAAAACAGCAACTATCGTTAGGATTACACCACTTCCTAGCTAACATTACTGTTTAATAGTCTCACACGATATAATAGGAAATGTGTGAATCAATTCTACAATATCAACACACGTCTTGAACACATATATTCAAACCTGACGGTGAATCCACACTGGATGTAATTGAACGGTATTGTGAGATAGTAAGTCATTAGATATATTAATCAATAGTGAAATGATAGTGATTTGTCAGATTCACTACGTCGATATGACTTCTAACCTGGAACATAGCAGCACAACAACAGCTTTCCACCCTGATGACATCAGAGGACAATGGCCACAATGTGAACATGATCTATCGGTCAATGAGAAGGAGATTATCAGTTATCATACGGGCTAAAAAATCCATATCCTGCATTCCTATCGTCAGGGACAAAATTGTGTATTCTTGTGACTTGTGGTGCTCCTAAATGCTGCTGCACTGCCCTGTGAAAAGGTAGTAATCCTGCAGAAAGATAGGTCATTCTTGAGAGTAATTCTAATGCCGTCATTTACCAACTTCAACAATCAACTATCTTGAATTACTGAACAAACAATTAAAAGAAAGTGTCAAACCTTCAAGGCTTGAGAACAGCTTTAGAATTTAGACTTTTTGAGTCGATTAACAAAACACTCTCTTTAACAAAAATATATTTCAAAAGAAAAGCAGTTTAAAGGTGGGTGGACTTCTTCAGCACCAGCATTGAAGTTGAGAAGAACAAAGCAGCTTTCAAATGACTACAACTAACTAACACAACAACAAAAAAAACAAAAAAAAAGAGTCTCTACTCACTTGGAATCACGTTTTTCTGTGAAAGTGCAGCCGTCGCAGCAACCTGAACACCCCTGGGTGCGACATGCCTGAGGGAGAGAAGGCAACAAAGCAGAAATGATGGACGGAAGAGAAAAGTTAGGAGAAAAGAAAGGACAGCAGTAGAGAGGAGTGATAGGATTTGGTGGCAGATTTAATTTTGAAGAATAGTGCAGAAAGAGGTCTGGGTCATAAACGTGAAAGATGACATCGCTGGTTCCAATCCTCGATCTACTCTGTGAGTGGGGCAGTGGATGAGGAAAATGTTTTATTTCCGAGCTCTGACATGCTGTAGTGCAGTATGATGTACTTCACATGCAGCATCCTGATTACAAATTAGTGAATGAGTGTGTGTGATTGGCAAAAGGTTCCACTTGCAACCACCTGAACGAACGTGTCTCCAGCCAAATGCTTTGATAATGGCCGTTTAATCAGAAAGGGGAGTTTCTTCGTGCCACTGCTCAGCTGTTCCTTTGGCATTCCTCGCCATGTTCCGCTGCCACGTCGTAGCCTTGGTAAGCAGGTGTAAATCTGGTATAATGTGACTGGTTTGTGTATTATAATATCCGCTATGAGCTACGAGCCAGCACTCCACTCAGGGCAGCTCGGAGCAAGAACCAGATGGATGGGTCAGGCCAAAGATTTAAATGCTGGTCCTGGAGGGAGTGGTGCATTGCTCAACATGCATACCATTACAAAGACAAACACACACAGAGACAACACACACACACACACACACACATCTCTGTCACCTCACACACGAGTCGACCACGAGGATTCACACGAAATTGGTTATGATTGGCTTTGGCCCTTGAAAATCCCAGTGACATTGGCCTGCCTCCATTTTTGAGCTTTTCTAATAATGTTGGTCTTACCCGAACCTTATTGAGAGCACTCTGGTCTTTGCAGCAAATAAAAGACAACCTCCACTTCATCCATGTCGTCGTTTTCTTTCCCCTCCGCTGTAGCCTTGATTATTATTGCTCAGCACTACAGTCAGTCACAGAAGGGTCACCTCAAAATGAGCCGCACGAAGGATTAACTGGATATGGATGGTGCATGAAATGGCGGATAGAAGTTGAGGACTGATGTTTTGGCCATTTCCAAGCACCCGTCCTTTTCTTTCCAAAGTGAGTGCAGGAGCTTTTCAAAAGTGAATAGTTTGTTGTCCAACGCTTATGATGGGTTGGTCAGTTGGTCCACCATTACATTTGTCCAAAATGTAAACGGTCCCCAGAGGAATGCCTCAGAATATGTTGACCATGGTCTTCCTCTCTAACGCCTTCAGGAGGTTGACATTTGTGTGTTTAAGTGAAACATTTGGAAGGATTGAGCATATCTGTGTTTAAGATATTAATACCACCCTTAGAATGAACTGCAACAGCAATCAGCTTCAGTTGAATTTTGGACGCCAACTAAACGTTAACATCAGACACGTTGGGCCCCACAGAAGAACCCATTAGTTGTGGTATTTCAATTGAAAATGTCTAAAATCCTCCAGGTTTCCCACCTTGGTGTGAAGTTCCAAAGTTCCAAACACTGAATTAATGGATTGGCTGTGTTTATTAGTCTTAGAGGGTGGTGCTAACGAGGCGATTGAATGTAAGTGGGATTGTATTAGTTAATCTAACTAATAACTGTTGTTAACTATTTTTGTTTTTTATTGCCAAATTTAGCTTAAATTACCTATTAATGTTGCAATATACCCACAAAACACACAAAAATATTTAAAAGTTGAACATGGTAAACATGATACCTGCTGAATATTGTTACAGTCTTGTCATCACATGCACTGCAGCCTGTCAACAATCATTTCTTGCCTCGCTACAGCTTCACATAGATGCTAGCATGTAGCTATAAACAGAAGCTGCTATGTATGTGATCAATAAAAACAATTTGCTCACCATTCATGTATCTCCTGCTCAGAGAATCCACTTTCATCCATTATCATGTACGATGTTAACATGACTGTCTTCGCAACATTACTCTATAACACATTCTGTACCTCTTATTCGTCTGTTGTCATTGCCCTTCTTTCTGGAAACATGAAGTGAAAAGGTTTCCCGCAGGCCTCACAGTCTCTGGGGAGGAGGACGTTTGACAAGATCAGCAGCAGCTGTGAATATTAAAAAAAAATAAAAAATGCCATAAGCAAACTCATTTTTATTGCGGTGACCTGGCATTTACAAGACAACCTTTATCGAAATGTAATTCACCTGTTTTTTCTGGCCCCTCTTTAGGTTCTGTGACCTTTGGAGTCTTTGTCATAATATCTCAATGACTCTACTTGAGATTTGATTAGACATTTAAAAGTTAATTTATACTAGGGCATTATGAGAGTGTGTTGTGTTAGGAAAAGAACAAATAATATATTCAAATAAATTAAAACTTTGCAAGTCCCTGTGAGGAACAAATATGCAAAGGCGTCTTTATTTACACATCTCTGTTAGCCCCCAAAATTAACCACAGTAGTAAAAACTCTTATTGAATAACTGTTGAGAATATTAGTGCACCAATAAATCAGTATGGCTTCTGTATGTATGTAACTGTTTTGAGCGAGGGCCTGTGTGGAGTAGAAGTTGTTGAAAAGGTTGAAGCCAGGTGGTCGGCACCGTTTGATGGTCGCTGGAGCAGAAAAAGAAAAAAGTGTTGACTGGCAGAGTGAGAGCCGCCAGTCTGTTGGGGCTGAACCGTAACGACAACCGGTTTGATCAAAATGAGAATGTTGTGCAAACACGCTTAAAGATCACAAAAGATAGGCACTTCCAACATTTTAAAACCAGGTTTTTGTTCACAGGTAGGCACTCTCTCTTTCTGCCTCACGCACACACACAGACACACACACACACACAGCCAGGGTCAAACTGAGTGAAAAAGGGACGCAGCCCAACTAATTAATTTGACACGACAAAAGATCTGTATCTCAATGTCACAGCCTGCAGGATGCAACAGCACACACTGATGCCCAAAATACTGTTTGCAAAAGATTTGGGTTGGAATGATGATAGTGATGATAGGGTGTGTGAGTAAAATTGAGCAAGGCCAAAGGATTTTGTCAGATGTATAAGCCTCCCTTGCGCCTGTGTGTGGTTTGTTTTAGGTGACATTTTAAGGACAGAGGAGATCATAGTTCTGGTTAGATAAAAAAAAAAAAAAAGTGATCAAGGCCTCACATTCTCTGGGGAGGAGGAAGCATTTTGAGGACAGAAAAGATCATAGTTGTGGTTGAATATTAAATTAAAAAAGTGAACACATTTGGGGTCATGGCCACAACCTTAAAAAGACGCTTTGGCTGCAGTGAGAACACATGAAAAGAACGAAGTCTTTCAACGGATGCTTCTGAAAAACATTTGGTATGAAAACTTGAGAATTAAGGAACGTGGACAGTGTTACCTTTATTTCATAAAATCCTGTATATCTCATTCCAGGATTGGATCTTGCACATTCCCTTCCTTCCCTGACATTACCTGTGGACGCTGTAGGTCTGCGGACCATAAATTTAAATGTAGATCAAGCTGCATCAGGCGGACATAAAGAGGTAAAGACTGGCAATAAAGATAACGGCATCTTCTAAATAGAATACTAAATATCATCTATGCTTATTCTGCACTAAATTCGATCATACGTAATAGCACAGTTATCTGATTACAAAATATGATGAATGTTGGGGCCTCGGGTTACAGAAATTCATATTTTGTTTGCGAAGTAGTCCTTACATGACCGGCGGGCGTTCTTCTCAGTGTAAGTAATAAGAAATTGTAAATTCGGCTGCTGCGACGGAGAGCGGTTAATAACGGAGACTGCAGCAGCACAGGCTCAGGCCTGCCCTCCAACAGTCAGCTCTCATTATCTCAGCCACACTGTCCCTGCACTCACTGGCTGCTACCTACTGCCACCGCTGAAACAAAAGGAGGACAGCACACACAGGAGGACAGAGCAAGAGGAGGAGGCAGGAGGTTTAAAATGGCTGAGAGTGAAGACCTTCAAGAGTAAAGAAAGCTGCTGTAGAAAGAGCAAAAAACATGTGATGAATATAAAGACAAGATTCAAATTTAGAGAAAAAGGTAAAGAATGTGCTGTGAACTGTAACTCGATCGTGGATGGGCTGCAAAAGAACAAACCTGACACCTTGGAATGTAGCGTCAGGATTAATGGAGAGGACGAACGCCTTAAATGCCAAACACTCTCTCACTTTTATATAGTTCAAGTGAGTTGAACGTCTCGGGGTATCTCCATCTTAACGGTGAAACTCCGAAGGTGAAAATATATGGGCGATTTTTTTTTTTTTTAAGAAAGGCAATAATACGTTCAGCTATTATTGGAAGTGGCAGATGGAATAGAACCACTGTGGATTAGCAAGTGGGTCGTAACGAAGGCAAAGTAATGAAAAATCACAATTGGTCATTATTCTGGGCTAAGTCTTTTTTTTTGTAATTATTATCTTTTATTGCTTGATTTTTTTTTTTCGAAGCCCTTCAGTGGATTACCTAAAAACACAGGTAATAATAGTTAATCCCAGTTGTGTCTGAGGTTTAGGCCTCTTCGTGCTTAAAATCCTTTAAAAAAAATCACGAATTCAACTTCAACGGGAAGTTGTCAAACAACTTTATAAAGTAAAACATACGCCCACATTCACATGTTCTCCAAATAGCTGCGTTAAGGTTAAACGTTCAAGGAGCCGTGTGTGTGTGTACTTCTAAATATGAGTGTGCACCTGTGTGTGAAAATATAGCCATACTGCTGTTGTGTGTTCATTGTGCTCTAAATGTTAATGCA
The DNA here is from genome assembly GCA_963678695.2 of Diplodus puntazzo. Classification (NCBI taxonomy): domain Eukaryota; kingdom Metazoa; phylum Chordata; class Actinopteri; order Spariformes; family Sparidae; genus Diplodus; species Diplodus puntazzo. The sequence continues at coordinate 9,132,339 of OZ023155.1, read as the reverse complement.
GCAGAGTCTATCTACATCGAGCAAACGCACAGGGAGTTTCCCTCCGCAAGCCTGCCAGCTCCTCTCAGCCAGCCCCAATGGGTTATCAAAGCAGACACTTGGCAACCTACTTTCCGAAGCAAAGCATCTGCCCATTCAGAGGCAATGGGGCTAATGTCAGCCTCTATCATTCTTACGTTCAAAATGACCTTGGCATCAGCATATACAGCAATAACTGATGCGTGGGTTTTAAGCGCAAGAGGGGGAAAATATAACTGCAAATCAATTCAAGTTCCAGCGCAGGTCCTTCTGACAGCCATTACTGAAACAAAGTCACCTTCAGAGCGCGCAGAGGTGGCCATTACTTCTTTAAAAGGTGGGTTATTGATATTCTGTTCAGTTTGGACATGCTTGCTTGCATTGCAAGTTTTGGAATTGGGCCTCCAATTGAAAAATGCACACACACAAAGACACTCGAGAGACACTTTAAAACATCTGGCGACTGTTTGACCTTCCGTCTGTCTGTCTGTCCGTCTCACTCTCTCTGAAGACACTTGAAGGAGAGACTGGAAATCATGACTCGGCGGCAAAAATTTAAAACAAACAAACAAAAAAAACCAACACAGATGAAGCCGAAACAAATATTGATCCTCTTCAGCAGTGCAGGGCTTTTACGTGATAATAAATGTCTATTACATTCAAGCCCTTGTCTGATGAGTTCACACAATTATTACATTCATACCAGAGTTTGCTAACGTTTGTGGTGACATTCTGGCGCTAGCACACTGGTAGCGGTGGGTTTTACGTCAGCAAGCAAAGATTGGTTACCCAGATCTGGAGGGTGGAACAACTGTAGCAATTAGGGGTATCACAGGGCCTGTGGCGTCATGAGCACATCAACATTTGTAAATACTCTTACTGCCAGAAGGGGGAGACAAAAGTTCTATACTGCAGGTTTCACTAACAAGACAGGGCATCTCCTTACTGAAATATAATTCTAACCCTAGAAATAAATCTGTGATGAAGTGATGATCCTTTTGTCTCCTGTGTGTTGGAGAACCACTTGAGCACTTAATGAGTCTCATTCCCAGGTCATCAAATACTGTCCTTTTGGGACGGTATGAAGTCCAAAATTCTAACTCAACGTGGGTATTGGACAACCTGGGAATGAGGCTCAGCAATCAACTGTCTTTCTCCAGAATTGCCTTCCCTACCTTTTAAAGCAAGGTGAGATGAGAAGATTAACACAGCTCTCATATCTCCGAGGTAGATATAAAGCTACAGCCAGTAATCAGTTAGTTTCCCTTATTTTAGCACAAAGACCTGAAACAGCTAGTTGGCCTAGCTTTGTTCATTAGCAACGACAGGCTGCGGTGCAAGCCATTGTTCCGACGGCCTATGAATACAAAATCTCCCCCAAAACCTTATTGTCCCAAAGACAAACACTCATTTTCTGTAGACCTTGAAGATATTAGTTCAGTGACTGCTGGACCTGTCCCTGTTGCTGAACTGTCAGAGGTTTCAGCCCTCATAGGCTCATATCTTTACACCAAACATCATATCCTAAATCCAACACTAAAATATTAAGGGTGAATAACTGCACACTGTGAGGGTGTACTGGGGTGTCGGACAAAAGGTCTTTTGGTCCGACTGGACATTTTAAGACCATTGGGGTTTTGTAACAATAGACCTCAGGAACAATGGCACTGAACCGCAGCCCATTCCTTCCCATAGTTGCTGATGGACAAAACTACGCTTCCTCATCTGTAAAGGTGCTTTGTAAATTAAAGTTATTATTACTACTATTATTACCTACAGCTGTGTCCCCGTTTCAGGCTTTTGGGTGTTTTTCCGACTACCTTTGCTGGCTGTAGCTTCATATTTAACAGAACACTATCAAGGTTTTCATCAGAATCTCGGCCAGAAAATATTTAAGATAGTTTCTCAGTAGATTGAAGTGTTACTTGAAGTGGAGACTTGGTGAGGGTCATCAAATATATCATACTTATATTGGATAATTCTTGCGTTCATAGAATTTAAACATAAACCAAAACAACTGTGTGAGTATGAGAGAGTTTACAAGCAGGAAATCCAGACTGAGAATGGCTTAGCAGAGTGTCTTGTTGTGGCTTAGCCCCTCTGTCTCCCGCTCTCTGAGAGCAGCGTCTAGTGTTTTAAGTGCCTGACAGACAGAAACAGACTGTCTGTCTCTTCTCAGGTCTACATCACTGCTTTACGTAGGGATTTTAACAATATAGCCTTTGGCACGTACCACGTGGTACCACTGAGTAAAGGTCAGACAGGGTTCAAACTACTTGGTTCTTTTGTGTTTCAAATTTGAATATCTTTTCCTTGGAATTAAGGAAACCCCCTAGCTGACAAGGGTAACAATTACATCTGAAATAGAGATCTGTAAGACATGAATATATTTCAGAGGTTACACATGAGCATAACCAGTAACAGCCGCCACGAGGAGTCAGCAGCACTTTCACTCCAGGTTTTGGGTCAATTGGTCAGCTATTTATCAATATAGCAACCGTTCTCCTTGTGCACACAAAATAGTAATTTTGCATTACGCGTATTAACCTAACAATTAAATACTATTAGCAAAAGTAGATTTGCATGGGGATCTTGTAAAACAGCTTGAAATAATTAGGATAAGAATTATAAGATGTTATAATGTCCATTCTAAATGCTGTATCATAGGAAACTGGACTTGTTTCAGTTTCCTTGAGACACTTCCCCTCTCATCTAAGAGTTCTAACCCACTGGAGGGGAGTTGCAGACTTTTAGACCCTGTGTGGGAGTGTCCTTAAACTCCACTCCTGTTAGTTATAACTGAGGAAGCCTCTTGAATGAGAGGTGAAATGTCTTCAAGAAACTGAAACAAGTCCAGATCCCTACAATACAGCACTTAAAATAACCATGACCTGGATGACTAAGAACCTTCATCAGCGTTTAAAATGTCCATTTATTCATCGACTCACTCATCTACCAAATATTTTTAAATCCTTACAACAAATACTGGTATCTGTGATTCATTACCCTTCCTTATTTATTGCATTTTTCACATTTGCACTAACCTGCTGCTATCTCTTCATGCACAACCCAGCCTACCTCAATGCTACTTTGCACCTCATGTAAATGCTGCAAATGTCTTATTTAGCTTATTTAGTCTATTTCATTCTATCTGATTTGTTTTGTGTCCGTGTAACTAACATGCTGACTTGTGTACTTAAAGTGCTTACTTGTTTGTGCAAGTGTACAACTACTCTGCATGCCTTTAATTGCCCCTCGGGGACAAATAAAGTAATAGTTGAGTAGAGTAGTTTAAAATTATTTTACAGCTGTCCACCATATAAATATATGACAGAATACATTTATTTTTGATGATGATTATGATTGTTGTTATTATTGTCGTTTAGAGTTTTGGGTTGTTGTTTTTTTATTTTTTTTATTTTATTTTATGTATCCACCCACAGAACTGATCTCATTAAGTTGAACTTAATTCCTGTGGTTGATATCACTGGACCCAAGTTCTGCAGTCCTGAAGCAAAAGCATATGGAACTCATGACCATAAGTCTCATGTTCAGTTTAAATATGTTCTTTTTTTTCCCTCCAACAAAGATGCCTAATTACTACAAACTATCATGTGGCTTAAGTGAGGCTCAGCGGGACACTCTCAAGCTCCTAAGGGAAGAAGCTTGACCTTTCCATCCTCTTTTTATAGATCAAACAGAAACTAAGCCTGGAAGAGATTCAGCAGTCTGAAACAAGAATTACAGATGTATACCCACCACGAAGACATCCACTGCCAGGCCTCATCATAACTCGCAGTGGGAAAAAATAAGGCACGGAGCTGGGAAGAATGATGACCGTGAATTATTCTGAGTATTATGACCGGTGGCGAGAGCTTTAATTAGGATATATCTCGATTGCTGAAATTGAGCAGGGGATCCAAACTGTGAGACGTTTCTCTTCAGCTCGACCTGACGAACAGGCAACACCTGCAGGGATACACGCTCGAATCCCAACGTTGCGATTTACTGGGTGACAGTAATCTTTATCATCACATCTGTATACATTCTACTTTCATTTTATTCATATCATTTGCTGGATATACTGTATAATATCTCAATAATTCATCAACGCACCCACATGAAACATGTCACCCGGTAAATTAATTACTTGCAGGGTTGGGGAGCAACCTAGAGTCGTAAAAAGTAAACTGTGTCGACCACATTTCAGAATCAAATACTGGAGAAGGCATCAGATTTTTAAAAAAAACGACATTTATGTTCACTAATTGCTTGATTAATGGTGTTTTAATGCAGTCCCGACAACATTGAAGGTACCAGCAGTACTAATTGAAAGTAGTGAATCGAATCAAGACTAAATATTAATAAATGCTCATTTTTCTGATAGGTAAAGTCAAATGAGAAATTTTAAGTATCAAAGCCGCTTCACTGGTAAACATGAAGGAAAAAGTAAAACTGAACACTAATTGAACCTGATCTCATAAAATGATGAAAAGCTGAGGGCATCGTGAAAATAAGACAAATCACGTGTTGCAACCAAGATATAGTCTATAGACAGTCTGCCAATGAAACTGATTTTAGAATAATTTAACCTACAGCAACCTAAATTAAACATATAAGATGGCATCATTAATGTGTGAACATGGAAAAAGCAAGTAAGCCCTAAAAGAAGTTGGTGTTGTGAAACATGCACAGTAGATCTATAACCGTAAGAAAAAAAGTGTTTTAAATCTTATGTTGGGGCAAAGTCAATCATTTTTTAATCAGATTTGACTGATGATTCTATTCTGGCAGTTTTAATGTCTAGGTGGTTCTTTTATACAGCCTGACACCGAACACAGTATCTAATATCAGTTAACGAGTCGTTTTCCGTTTTTTGTTTTCCAATTTTAAAACGAATAACGAGATACGAGTCATTTTCCGTTTTTCGTTCTTTTATTTTGAAGCGAAAAACGGGAAACGACTCATTATCCGTTTTTCGATTGTCGACTTCAAAACGAAAATCGGATGGCCGCAACGTACACTGACCGAAATGACAGTGCCATTTTTCATTCCAGATTTTGCCGTACGTCTTTTTTAATGACCCGGAAGGCGCCGTGTTATGCCGCGAAAACTGACGCTTGGTCAGGGCCCTTTCGTGTTGTGCACTGACGCCAAAGGTGCCCCTCAGCGCCTTATTTCGACGCAGGGGGATCTCAATTGATTCCAATGCAATTCCCTCCGCGGCGATATGTGACGCTCAGAGCAAGTGATCGCCGCGGCATCTAAAGAGGGATGCCGTTACCATATAAATGTCTACTGAACCCGCAAATTTCATGTTCGAGTGAACCCTTAATAAACTCTTCTCCTCATCACTCAATAAACGCAGTAGGTCAGAAAGTGAAATCATGGTCGCTCTGTGGTAAACGATCGTAGAGTTCAGTGATAGCAGTAACTAGCTAACATGAAATTCACGGGTTTGGTAAACGTTTCCATAGTAACAACGAGCGCCACCAATCAGAGACGTCGGTGTTACACTATGGGATTGTGGGTAGTGTAGTACTTCTCCATGACATCGCGAATAAAACATGTTTTTCTCAAAACAAGATTGATATCATACGGACATCTAAAGGGTCATATATCATCGTTTGACAATCTGATAACTCGTGGCCAGTCTACTTTGGATGGTTACGACATTATGGCCAATAATCAAAATCTATATGCAGAATAAGAATGGCATTTTCACTTCTTTTTCACTTCCTCGGACAGGGAAGGCTAAATTACCCATGAGCCTCAGCCACAAAAAGCCTCGCAGGAGACCAAAGTGGTCACTCAGTGCTGCGGCTATATCGACACAAGACATCCCACTTGACCTCCTGGCTGTTATCAACTCTGAATATTCAGATAAAGACATGACACTGAAATCGGCCTACGGATCTGATCAAGTGTTTTCGCGGCATAACACGGCGCCTTCCGGGTCATTAAAAAAGAGGTACGGCGAAATCTGGAATGAAAAATGGCACTGTCATTTCATCCCCGATTCCCATTTACGAACACAGTATCTAATATCAGTTAACGAGTCGTTTTCCGTTTTTTGTTTTCCAATTTTAAAACGAATAACGAGATACGAGTCATTTTCCGTTTTTCGTTCTTTTATTTTGAAGCGAAAAACGGGAAACGACTCATTATCCGTTTTTCGATTGTCGACTTCAAAACGAAAATCGGATGGCCGCAACGTACACTGACCAGCCACACTAAATGTTTTCCATTTTTCTTCCACGCAAACAGCCGGACAAGTGACACCTTAGAAATAGCTCCCCAGTGCCTGGGTCCCCAGTTCTGCACTAGGCCAGCAATCTGTTTTAAATGAACTGCTTGTGTTCCTCTGACACATTTGGTGTTCTTTTAATGGCTTGGAAACCACAGAGCAATATCGTAAAGGATTATTATACCTTTAAATCACCTGTGAGGACCGATCCGAGTGCATAGGAATTCCATTAATCATCTTTGCCGGGGTGCAGCTCGAATTAAAGACCGAGCCTCGTTCTCACAGGTAGGAGCAAACAAGGAACAGGAAAACAGGAAAGCTGTAGTGAAACACTTTCAGCAATTTCAGCAGGTTTTTCACTGTCAAACATCCTGTTTTTGTTTCAACTGGTACAAAACACTGTCACTATTTCAGACTTCATGATGTGGAAAAAAAATGGAAGGAAACCAGATTCTGGCTGGCTGGTATAAGGATCAGTTTCTGTTAATCTTTACCAAGCAGCTGAGGACCCTGAGACAAGAGGTCAGGGGATATAGTCGATGCTCTAATGTGTGTCTAGGGCTCAATATGTAAAGTCATTTCTGTTTAAATTACTCTGCATAATCCGGCACATCCATGATTCATGTCCCCTGTGCTTCTTGTTTACCTAAAGATTTAACTCGAACTGATTTTCTTGTTTAAAATGTTTGAGTTAAATGAATTAACCAGTAGTCTGTAAAACAACCCATAATATATTTAATAATCACATAAGCTGGTGTCAGTTTGCTTCTAAAGGAAAATAACAGTTTGGAGCAACTTCACATGCAAATACCCCTCCAAAAATGGGATGGATGTGGGATAGACAAGTAACCAACCACAGCCAGCCAATCAATAAATCAGCCAACAGGAACTCATGCCAACATCAACTTTAATTGCCTGTTCTTCGCTGAATGATTCAGGTTTCGCCGAAAGCTTTAATGAGGTGTTGAATTTCGCTGCAGGGATTGAAACACAGCCAATTAAATGGCAGATGTAGTAAGGTTAACCAAAGGAACAGGAGACAAGGAAAGAGTAGAACCAGATATTAAAAATTCTCACAACTGATGGGCAGAGCCGGGGTCCTAAACGCTTCGCTGCTGCAGCTTTTTGATTCGTGCAAATCCAATGAACGACAGAAAACGTTCACTTCTGTTATTGTTCATTTCAAACAAACCAGAGTTACTGCCACCTTAAATACATTTAGTATCCATCCATCCATCCTGCAGCAGATTTTCATTTCCTAGGGAGAGACTTGCATATTCAGTTTCGGGGTTGGTTACAACATTAACTCAAAAATCTTGAACTTGTATACTGGGTTATTCTCCTTCACAGTCGGCTTACTAACGCTACACAAAGTGCTAACTCCTATCTTCAATACATTGCATTCGTCTGGGAATCCCACCGGAGTTGTGTTTTGACTCGATTTGCATGCAGGATTAAGGGAGAAGGGAAGTAAAAGGTGCAGCCACATATTTTAAATAAGCCACCCTAAGCTTTACTCAGGTCTGTCCCAGAGGGCGAAGTAAGGCCGACTAAACAGACGTGAGTGAGGGTGGAGATAAAGCGGGAGAGGTGTTGTTAAAATTTACCACCCAGAGTTAAACTTTAATTGTTTTGTTATGCTACATGATGCCGTACCCCTCCGTTTGTGCATGTTTTTCTGCTATTTTTGCCTTCATTAGATAATTGCAAAAACAGGACACCTGGGGAGAGAGAGAGAGAGGAGGAAGTCTCAGCATCTAATATTCCTTCATTATTCCCTAAGTGATACAGATACTATTATCAGTAGCATATTGTATTTTATTTTTTGCCTGTGTTATTTTACATTTTGCATGATTTCCCGGTCTTGCGGAACGACTTGAACGTCAAAGGGTCTTTCGGTGATCCTCGAGAACCTTTTCACTCATCATTTACATTTCATGGTTTTATGCTGATGATGCTTCCATAGACACTGACTTACAAAGTGCAACCTTTTCTCTTGTTTTTAATATTGATTAGGTCAAAAGGTGGCGCTTCATGTGCTTTCAAATGCAAATGTTTAAAAGTACTGTAGCTCACTGTTGCATTTTGTGATTCATTAGCTAAGGGAGCATCTGAGGTAATGCTCTGCGAGAAAAGACAAATCTGGTTTCAGTCATTAAGAAGCTTTGTTCTGTAATTACTCTCAGTATGTGTGATAAAATCACCGGGGTATTAACTGAACTGTGACCTCTATGTACTTTTACACCACTCCGGCATTCATGTAATCCTTCCCCATGTCTTTTTCGGGAATAGATAGTAAGAGTACATTTGTTTATCCTGTGACCTAATTATTGACCCCCCTTTAATTTTTTGCTAACTTCAGATGGGTGTTATCGTAGCAAGCACCTGGCAGGTGGCAGTTGGGCAATATTACTTGCACAATCTCTGAAGTACGCTCACATTTAAAGGTTCCATTATGTAGAAAGTGGGATTTCCATGGATTCGTTGGTTATAAATCAGGTGTTTAAAGCAGGCACAGAGAAATCCACACTAACTGTCCCTTTAAATGACTCATAAGTACCCCTCTATAAGACTGTGATGTCACAACTATACAATCGCCACCATTAGCCATGCCCCCTGCAAGCCAGTATTTGCGAAAAACACCGGCGGAGCAGATGCTGAAACATGGTGCTGCTCAGGTCTGCGAGAGCTGACCAATCAGAGCAGACTGGCCTTTAGAGGAGGAGGGCCTTAAAGAGACAGGCACTTAAACGGAGTGCTCAGACCGAGGGGAATGAGCCTGAAGTATGAGCCTGAAAATTAGCATTTGTATTGTTTAAGTGATCAAACTGTAATGTTAGAGTGGCCTGATAAGTTAACCTTGTTTATCCCACTTGAACTTCATACTATACTGAGTATAGGGTAATGGAAATTGAGACAAATAACCAAGATGAGAAACATTTTGGGTGATGAACCCCAATACATCCATTTATTTTACTGCACTGCAACATTAAATGGTTTGCTGTAAAGGTAGCTGCAGTTTATTATTAATGTGTACTTAAAGCCGGGACATAATAGGTGAATTCCAGACTATATTATCTGCTTGCTTATACAAGTATCTAAGAAGACATGCAAGCTCCCCCAAAAGAAGGACTCTCATGTTACCTCTCTACTGAAGAACGTAATGGATTTAGAGTGGCTCTAAGGTAAAGTTATTTAAGGTTGAATTGTCCCTGTGCACTCTAATCTTTATTTGTCTGCCTCTCATTCAAAAAGGTGAGAGCCTGGACACCTGAATGCCAGCCCTCGGCCAATTAAAATAGAGGGCATTTGAGGGCACTGCAAACCATGTTATGCTTCAATCGGTTTAACTGTGCTTTTACAATGTTTGATTTTTTGTACAGTCCTCCTCAAAGTAGTTATTCATATTAGGTCTCATGAGACAGGACATGCTCTTATTAAAAAAAACTGTTTTTTGTTTATGTCATATTTTTCTTGGTTTCCAAGAAGTTTAGAGTCGAGTGCCATCACTTTCTCCTTTGGGCTTTATGCTTTAAGGGTTATTTTTATATTTAAAACTGAGCTAATTCTTGTGCCGTATCCCCAACAGCAAACTCATGAAACTCAGTTACTGCACTCAGAAGGTCTTTACAACATGCCACAGAGAACTACTTCTCAATTTGACTTCTTAGGTGAAAGCAGTGCGTTTACACAAGAGATGTTCCCCATTATAATAAGCAGTTCAGCGAAAACCATTGTGATGGATGGTCAGCCAAACTCCTGTTTATGCTAATGGCGTATGGTTAATGGGGCAGACTTAACAGTGTCTATTATCAAGTAATCACAATTTGTTCCCCTTACACTTAACTGGATTGAGAGGTCTGGATTCCTCCGACAAACAGGCGGTGGATTGTAATTAAAGCTGTGAAGTGTCACATGGAACAGTGAACAACAGGCTAATGGCTGTTATGGCAGCACTCCATTTACAGATGAAGTCTGAACCTGATCATCTCTGCGCTGCTGTGGGCAAATACTGTAAAAGCGCCCAATGCGGGACTGAAGGGGGATGTCATCCCATCTTTTAGCACAAATTAAACCATGCATAATCCGCACGTCAAGGGAAAATGAAAACTGGCACGAGTGTCAACCTGCCACGCCACCTCCACAATAAGCACAATCTATTACAGTAAGAGCTGGAAGTGTCATGGCTAATTAGTTAAAAGAACAACATGCTCATACTGTGATTATACTGCTTTTCTTTCCAAGCAGACATGACAAATTGTACGCACAAGGGAACAAAACACTAGATAGCTGACTAAAAGTCTAATGCCATTGTTCATGAAATAGTCACAAATCATCATACACAGGATTCATGTACATGGCCACAAGCTTTAATTGTTTTTGTGACACTAAGCAGTCTTTCCTACTTGCACCATGCTCCTTTGACTGAATGAAATCCATGCTGGAGACGTAGGGAGGTGGACGGGTGGATGGAGTCGAGGACTGTCAGAATCCAGGATTCATGTTCACCCTGTTCACACTTTGGCAAACAGTGGTGGACTTTTTTAAGGGGCATGGGAGAAAAGAAGAAAAATCTTGTTTTATCTACCATAGGGGCATACAAGAGGGCACTGTCGCAACACTTTTTTCAAATATAGGGTACTCAAAATCAGTCTCAAGAAATACTGACAAATTGAATTTTAAGGATTTGTGTACATGGCAGCCACATAGACACATGTGTGGATGTGCCATCTAAGACGAAAGCCACTGAAATGAATTGAAAAGATCGACGAATAGTGAGACTTTTCAGTTTTAAATTAATTTTAGATGATTGCTGGGTTGAAACACATGCCGCCTTTGAGCTAAGCTAGCGATTGGCGACAGATTGTACGTCAAATATACCAAAACAAAGCTCACAAGTTTTTAGGAGGCCATAAATCGAGAAAGAGGGGCAGATTAACAGCAGAAGCAACTCAACATCCGGGATGCTCCTTCACCCTCCAGCGCCTCGAAAACAAAACCGACCGCTCCAGCTGAAGCCCCTGGACATGGTGCTGCTGCAACACTTATGGTTCATGCAGACGATTGGTGATTAGACCTTTGCAGTTTCCACACCTCAAGGTTTAACACTGCTGCAATAGTTGTGCTGTAATGTCATTCCGCAATTTGTTGCAGCATTGAGTGGAGGTGAAGTTGCAGCTCGCCTCTTATTTCTTGAAAGCATCACACGTTGCCAAGCAACCATAAAAACAAAGACGGCTCACTGCTATCGATGCAATGTATTAAAACTGACATCAGGTAAAATCATACAATATTGGGTAAAAAAAAAAAAAAAAAAAAACTGCTACGGTTGATCTAGACATCACTTTTTGTTTTGGTTCCTGTGCACCTTACGTCTGACAGGCTCACCCAAATTAATATTTTGGCTATGCTCACACAACGGTTTGTTCCCATTACATGACAGACCACAAATTACTTCTCATCATTTTTGTTCTGTGTGGTTTATTCGGCTCTTCCTGGGATTTGGTTGAATTACAAACCGAGGTCGATGTGAATACGGGAAGATATGGACTCACTTAGTTGTGAAATTGTATTTTTCTGTCATGGAAAAAAAAACAAAAAGTGTTCACGCTGAATGGGGAAAACACACCCTAAACGGCATATTCAATTTACCTGGATGAAATAAATATAACAAAGTGAACATCACACACACACACATCGCAGTCTACTGTAAACTCCTTCTCCTCTGCGCTCTCCCCCTCCTCCCTCAACCCTCCTTTCTGTTGGGGGTTTTCATGTGAAACAAGTTGCTCAACAGCTGTTCTTCTTTGTCGGCAGTCACTTGTGTGCCGCCTCGGTGGGACGCTTGAGTTCATCCCTTGATCTGTCATGTTATCCTCATCCCAGGCCACCTGATATTCCCAACATAGCCAAGTGTAAGACAAGCCCTGCTCCTTCCTGTTCTCTTCTCTCTCTATTCTCATTTCTCCTCACCTTTTTCTTCTTACGCCTCCTCATGGTCTTGCATTTCAAGCCTCATCTCTATCACCTTCCTCCCAAATGGTGCGTTCATTTAAATCCCCCCTCCCCAGCCCCTACTGTCTAATAACTCTGTAATGGTAGAATTGGTCTGCAGAGCCCCAAGCTATCAGCTTTTATGGCTCTAATTGTTTCTTCTGTGCCGTTACTTGTAAGACCGCTGTCGAGTGAATACAATTTGGCCACAGAAGGGAGCAACATCGAGCACTGATCCAAGACTAATCGTGGACGCTCTCGGTGGACGCAGAATCAAAAAAAAAAAGGAAGCTAATAACATGCTACTTGTGAGGGTGTGGGTGAGCTCGAGGAAAAAATAAGAAAAGAAAGCAAACGGCGAGAGAAATCAATCACCGTAAGACATTATTGCCTCAGAATTCAGTCTCACATCCAGCTTTTATCTTCCCTTCTCCCATCCCTCCTCCAAACCCCCCTTGTCTGGCATTGTCACCATTTCTAATAGTGAGGGATTAACATTTAATATACTCTCCTGTCAGGGATTATGGAACAGGTGACACATTTCCATTTCAAGCTCACTCCGTCAAACGGGACGCATGCAAACACAGCACGCATCAATATTTGATCTAGGATTACTTGTCAAAAGAAAAAATCACAAATGATACAAACAATTGTGTTTGATGTAAGCTGATTTTCATTTTTTTTTTTTTTTTGGTGCCACAACTGGATTAAAGTGATAAACCATTTTTCCCCCCGCAGATTTATCTGAACACGTTTAACTCTCAAAACGTGGCCTCGTTCTCTCTTTTCTAAACGCGGGCCTGCAGTTGATTCTAGCTGGATCTGAGAGAAACTCAAAGATTCCCAGAGAACGGTTTGACGATTCCGCACTCCGTGTCCCGTCAGTGTGACGGACAGAAGGACTCACTGAATGACAAAGCATGTTATCATCCTGTTTTCTCTGCGTTTTGTAATCATTACTCTCCAGCAGTCATAGCTCATCAGCGGTGTCAGGCTGTATAAAAGAACCAAACAGCCTCTTGACACCGTAAGTGGGGGTTTCAGTGCTAGCTATCATAGATAACCACACCACGGCACAACCAGGCCGAGCGTTGCTTTCTGCGGGCCAAAGGCTAATTGGTTGGCCTTCAGCCTGTGTCAGTAAATGGCAAAGCGTGTGGATAATCAGAGGCTATCAAAGAGCCCCCAGCTACAACTAAACTGCTGCTATCACCCTGGATTAGGAATATATTTCCTCCCCTCCACGATTTGTTTGTTTGTTTGTTTGTTTGACTTTTTTCTTGCTTCCTTTTCATATGCACATATTTTTTTTTCTTTATCTCCAAGCATCATAAGCCAAAACCATCGAAAAGAACTTGAAATTAATCCAGAAACACTTGTAACAATGCGTATAAAAACAACCGGCACAACAACCTGGTGCGTATTTCCTTGTTGTGTCTGTATTGCTTTAGCGTATTGGATCAAATATTTGATCACCCTGATTATAGGATGATCCTCCCTTCTCCAATATCTGTTTTTGGAAAGATAAACTAAAAAACACTGAATTAGATTTAATCCGTCAGGAAAGTTTTCCTGACAGAGGGAAAGTCCAGTGTTTGACCCACTCAACCAAACCCTGATCAGGGTTTGGTTGAGTATTAGTCATTTGGGAATCCATAATTCCCAAATGACTAATGGACTCCAGCATCCATGATTTTTAAATTTAAATTGCCACTTTTTTCCCCAGTTACAGAGCAAAAACGACGGACAAACAATGGTCTGTTCTTAGTTGTACATGTATTCCTCCTATCAGACACCGAGTTACACAAAAAAGACGGGACCACATAAAGCCTTCCTCATATCTCTTTTGACTAGATCTGAATGTGAGGGACAAATATAAAATGGGATAAAGAAAAAAAATAATGTGCCAGCATTTCTCTAAAATATGAAGGGGCTAATGTGTCCTCCTAAGAGATAAGAGTGTAGGAACAAAGGCTCAGAAAAAAAGTGTATTCCTCTAGTCAAAGAGCCCCTCTTTTCAATGAAAAAGCAATATAGAAGATGAGGTGTGGCAGCAGCTGAAATGCATTTCCATTAGGAGCCAACCTCCTTGGCCTCAAAATGTGTGTTCGACTGTGCTTTTAGGCTTTTATGTGTGAAATGTGTGTGTGTGTGAGAGAAGAAAGGTCTATGTGAGAGAGGGCCCACACATTTACACGGAGCTTGTGTTGCCTTTCAGATGCTGCTGGTGTGTTTAATCCTAAAATCCACACTCGGGTTCATTTCTTGAACTTATCCACCACCTGTAAGAAAGGCTGCCCCTCCCTCCACCCACTACCGACCCCCCTCCTGGATAACAGGATTTGCCTCCATCAGAGCTGTTTTATCATGACTCAAGCTGTATTACTGGGAGATTAGAGGGAGGCTTGGGGATGGAGGCACGGACCTTCCTGCTGGGAGGGCTGGCGAGTTGGCTCGCCTTGCCTTGGGTCAGCCTTTTTCCAAAAACAACAGAAGAGGGTGTCTGTGTAGATTTTATCTCCGTAGGGGATTGTGTTTCTTGTTCCGAAAAAAAGAGAGGGGAAAAAAAAAAAACTTCATCATAATCCAAGTCTTGTGATGCAAATCAATTTGCACTGAGGCAAAAAGTGCTGAATTGACCTCATTATCAGGGTTAGCAAAAAGTCCACAAGCTGCTTAATGTTGGTACTGTACATTGAGCTTGCTTATAATAAATTATGGTGATATACAGAAATTCGGCCTACTTTGAAGTTTCTTTAAAAGTACTTAATATTGAAAACAAATATTATTATCTTCCCCAAAAGCAAAAAATCAGAATCGCATCCTTCCTTCTTGTTTGTTGTTTCACAAGTCAACATTTGGCACGGCACTTCACAACACTTCAATTTTGCTCTTTCATCACTTCCAACCTGCTGAAGTTGACATCAGCTGGATTAAACAATGAACAATTAGTAAACCACCGTTTCCATCCCAATACAGAGAAGAAAGAGCATGAAGCCGCTGAAGACAGAACGCAAGCTCATGATGAGATGAACCTTGCATACACTGTAAAAAAATAAAAAAAATAAAACAAAATTTACTGGAATTTAGTTGAAGCTATGTTTGTTTTCTCATTTATATAAAAAAATGTATTTTTTTTTTATTTTTTAGACCACTTCAGAACTTATAAACACTTCTTCTATCTTGAATCCTTTTTTGATTGAAATCATGAGTTAGATGAATGCACTATGTAAAGTTCAATCAACTTATGAAAGACAAACATCAGCATATTATCCATCTCCCTGCATGCATTTTTTTCAGCATTAAAACTCTCCCGAGACTCGTCTTTTTCACAAAGAAAGCGTGTGATTAAAACTTTGTTTGTCTTTAAGCTACATTTTGAGTTACATCGTGGTTTTAACATCTATGAAAACACTATACACATGTACAATGAAATTGTGAATGGCTTTCTCTTCAGGTCAGTAGAAACAAATAGTGCAAAGCAAGAAAAGGAAAGTACAACAAATAAAATATATAATAAAAATACATGCATATATACAGTACAAAAAATAAAAACAGAATACAAATATATATTATAAGGCTTGTATACTATGATGAAGGTGTTGAAGTCAGTCTTTCACCCTCCCACCATCGCATTAGAAATTATGAAACTGATGCTGGCTTTATATTGCTAGAAACACTGGAACAAATAAGCTCTTTGAGCCCCCCATGATGAAGGGCCTGGGTCAACTGATGGGTGGCCCATCGCTCTTCATGGCCCTAGTTATATCTATTGTCTACAGTGACAAAATTAAAGGTCTCATGTTATGAAAAACACGTTTTCTCTGGTCTTTACACATAAGCTCCCTGAGCCTGCCAACTCCCAGAATGAGGAAAACAAGTGATTCCTGCATGGTCTCTGCAGCCCACCCAATGGTAAAACAGCGCTCCTACAGGCTGTTCAGATTCAGCTCCTTTCGTTTCGTATCAAAAGGAGTCATTTTCATATGCCGGCCTCTGCACAGTGATATGAGATATCCGAGAGGGGGGCGTCCATCCCCGAGGTGAAGTTCAGTGTGTCCAGCGGCAAGACAGCAGTGTTTCACAATGTCATAGCTCAGAGTTAGACACGCAAATCGCCCTGTTGTTCATTGTTAAAATCAACTTAAGTGCCTATATTCTGTCCCAGCAACAGAGCAACAGAAGAGACAGTGGTTGCGTTTCATTATTTAACGACAACGTGCAGGCTGCGGTTCGTGTAAGTTTGTGTGTGTGTGCTAACCACTTCACATTGGATTGCTTCAGTAAGTCAGGAGAGTACAAAGCTGGCTTTGCCTCGACACTGACCTTCGTAAAAGGATCAGTCCCAACCATACCGGACCCAGCAACTGCACTCGAGCCACAGGTAAGAGTCGGCTAGTTTTGATAGTATTTACAGTTGCCTACGAGTAACGTTATGGTAAAGTCACCTGGAAATTGGCTAACTAGTTAGCTCCACTTCGGTCCGCTATGCAATGGCGTTTGCAGCGAGTTTAATGTTAATAATATTACGATGGTTGTCACAGTAAAAAGTCTGGAAACGTGCAGAGTGGAGACAGACGATGCAAACAGTGTCCAAGAGTTTGGAGACTGTTGGAGACAAACACAGCTTTCGCTAGCTGTTAGCCATTAGCTACATAGTAGTAACTATAACAACACATATGAACAAACTAACATTATTCAGTTACACTAACCATTCTGAAACGTCCTGGTGCAGCTGCAGAGTCTGTACTTCTTCAGGAGCCTCTCCTTCTGGGTCCAATTCTGGGTCAAACTGGTATGGTTGAACGACAGCATCTCCGCGACGGTTACATCCACCATAACATTAGCACATGCTACCGCTAGCTTAGGAGGCATCGTCTTCCTGAGAGGGACGTGTAGCTGGCAAGTAGGCGTTGACAGACGGAGCTCATTAGCATTTAAAGGTGCAGGCACAGAAACAGCTTGCTCTCAGTCGAGCAACTTTTAGACTGCTGAAATTCAGGACCATGGAGGGGTTGAGGCAATGCATTTCAAATACAGAGTTGTTGGACCTTTGACAGCTGTGTGAAATTGATAATAAAGAGTATAATATTGGAGCTGTAAAGTAAAAAATGTTAGGCAAACCAGATGTGTTGAAGTATTTATAGCTTTCAAATTTAAGTGAAAATAAACTGAAAGATTGGGTTGATTCAATTCCAGAATTCTATAGGAACTGAATTGTTAAGTTGCATAAACTAAATATACCAAGTATAACTGGATTAATATCAAGTTTATATGACTAGAAAAGTTTATCTGTTTTGAGTCATTACAAAAACACAACTTTTCTCAGATTCAGCTAACTTAAAGTTTTAAGGCAGCCCCCGACATCAACATGTTGAAAATAAAACAAAGTTGTTGTTTTCTTTTGGCTCTATTTTTCATGTCCAAAACTCCAGTTGTTATTAATGGATGCAAATTTTAATTACGAAAAAGAAAGGCAAGCCAAGTCCATCTAAAAATACATTTAAAAAATGAATACAAGTAATCCGTGCTGTTTTTAAATATGGCAGTTCTAGCTGTCTTAGCATTACTCCACAACACACTTTCACTTTGATGGAATAAAATTGGAGAACTAAAACCCAATCAGTCGGATTTTAGTTTAACATTGCCTCCTTGTTCTTTAGACGGTGCATATGATTTATTATTGGGAGTAGGATGACTTTACCAGTCATAGACACTTTCAACACTTTCTGCTCCATTACACTGGCTGCTGTCTTTAGTGATATAACCTTTCATTATTTGTACATTTCCACAGCTCTGGGCGAACCCAAACATTAAGTGTTTGGCATGCAGATATATGGCTGGCAGCGATGTTGAGCAGTTTACCATCAAATTGTGTCTGTGCCCGTAGGCTTATCGTTTCAACCTCACTGACTTTCTGTGTGATGAAAATAAAGCATCAAACTTTTTCTCCTTCTGAATAATGTGGCACCCGCTGTGCCTGAGCTGATAATCCTTGATTGTAATGTCATTATTAAAATGGTTATTCCTTCATTCAAACTGCTGAGCTTGCCTGCAAATTGTGTAAAATCACAGATGACACAGGATTGCTTCTGATTGCTTTTCCTTAAATCTCTGAGTGTTTTGATATCTGTGACTTTTCTGACAATAGTTAAATGAATAAATTGTCACATTTATTCTCCAATCACAATGCCAGAATCTCCAAAAACTAATGGTAGCCCCATTCCTCTGCATTGCTCTTTGCAAAAGACATTTTGCAGGGAGCTTTCATCCAGGAAGGACACACAAAGGTCTTTACATCGCCAGGCAGCTGGATCTGTGAGACCACATGACTATGCAATCTCGCAAATCCATCAAAGCTATATTGCTTGTGGCCAAACAGATTGGTACAACCGACTAGCATTCAATGAAGAACTGCTGAAGCTACAGGTGTGGTTCAGATGCGCGAGAAGCGTCTGTTTGTTTGAGATCAACACTTTCCTCTCCTCAAGCCGTTAGCGTAGAAGCTGCTCAAGCATCTGTGACAACAGAACGAGAGAGTAAAGAGTGAAGAAGACTCTGTAAAAGATAGTTTTGTTCTGTTCTCTCTCTGGCTTTTTTAGAGGATGATTTACTGGCTCTGAAGGAAACAGAATACTGTTGACCTGATTGGTTGAAGGTAACCCATAAAAGAGTGATAAATAGATGTTTTTTCCAATCGGAGTGACCAACTCGGTCTTCCTTTGCCTGCTCTTGTATTTCTTCTTTGCTTTGATATACAAGTACGTGCAAGGATTAAGGAGTCGAACCAATACACACTGGCCAAAAGGAAGATCTGTTCTCCGGTGTCTGGACTTGTGACCTGTCATGGGGATGGCTTTGTTGTCTCAAAGAAAATGATGTGACAATGACATAAAGCCAGATGTAGGAATAAGTGAACAGAAATCAATTAACTGCCCCAGTAAGCCAAGACAGTGTTAAAGTGAGCTATTGTGCACAATACTCATACATAAGATAAATGTCTACATCATCATTAACTTACATTTTATTATTTACACCTGTTGTACAGACATTTCACCATCATAGACACTATGAAAAGCTCTGGGGTCAACAGTTTTAAAATAATAGTCATATATAAGTAAATCTTTTCCTATATGAATGTTTTAAGGCCATCACAATCACAGATTGTTGATATTTTTGAGGAGTTAACTGACACCAAGCTTTTTCTTAGGTGCATCTATATGTTCCATCGCTCTCATTTCTAAATTGTCAAATGATCAAGGGAGTGAATTCCCCTTTTAGCTAATTGGCAATTCAGCCATGAAACATCCATCCATTTGTGTTTCCCTTTGCAAAATACAGAAGCGTGTCTTTATGTAAAGGTGCCATATATTCAATAGAGTTCAATCTGCACTGCCCTTAAAACAACAGCAGTTTCCTCTTGGTAGAACGTTTTCTTGTAAGTTTGCTCCAGAATTATTTGAGGCACTTTGCTTTAGCATAGTAACAGTGAAATAAAAATGTGAGCATCAATGGTAAAAGCCACCACCACTCCAATTGTACATAACCTCATGGCCCTGAGCCCAGAACTGATCAAAAATCTGTCACCGTGCACGCACTGTGCCCCCTACATGACAATGATTCCCAAAACTAAAAAAAAAAAAAAACTCAATGTGAAAACCTCATATTGTGTTCTGGTGAACTAAACAAGATTGAAGATGGAGTGACCCCATGACATACCAGTAAAAGCAATCAAAACTGTTTTGTTTGATTAGAGGGATTAGAGTTGAAGTAAGACAAGAGAAACAAACCTGAAACAGTTACAAGTAAAAAGGTCGAGTGTCATCAAACTGGAAAATGTGAATGGGGTCATAGAATAAAATGAATTATGACAGCCAACAAGGAAAGACTCCTGAATAAATGAATAAAAAAAACGTTTCCATCATTGACAGGCAGATGGTCTGCTAGACGTTTTCTATGTGCCCTGAAAACAGCTCAACAATCACACACAGGCACAATGTGTATAATCCCACATGTCCTTGTGCCTTTGTCTGATTCAGTGCCCCCAAACCATTCATATTTCTGCCCAAGGCACTGCGCCTGGATGTTGGCTTGGCCTGTTAAACAGCACATATGGTTAGAAGGGGCCTGATGTGGTGGCTGATTGCAGATAATGTTATCTGCTGGGGTTGACTCAGACAGAGTTTGTTTATTTTCTTAACGTTTAGCACACATTTCTGTTGCTGTACCTGCTCGTGTTTTTGTGCATCCCATTTGATTGATGCAGTTGTGTTGTGTTTTCTTTCGCATAATGTTTTTATTTTGAATACAATTTTACATTTACATTTTAGGGCATTTAGCAGATGTTTTTGTCCAAAGCGACTTACAGTAATTCATACACTGATGGCAGTGGCTGCCATGCACATCAGGAGCAGTTTGGGGTTCAGTATCATGCCCCGGGACACTTCGACATGCAGACCAGGGGAATTGAACCAGCGACCTTCTGATAATAAGACGCTGGCCCGATCCCTGAGCAATAGCAACCAAAAAAATGGCTGTTCTTTCGTTAACAATTCACAAGCGCCAAATGAGTAGAAATATTCTTTTAATTCTCCATCTTTCACTTATGTGTCAGCGTAACCACGTAGATCATGATGTACATCGTGGTGAAATGATTTTTCTTGTCATCAAAATGTTTCGTATGTGCACTCATCCGAAAAGATGCAGTCAAAGCAGCAGCAAATTCAAAACCATCTGGTGCCCATAAAAGTAAGATGTCGTTTATGCAAATCATGTTGCAAAAAAAGCATAACTCTAAGCCGTCGTTTGACTTGTCTGAGCTGATGATCTGACTGAGCTGGCTGGCATTTTTTTTTTCCACTGGCTTCGCTGAAGGAGCTCACCAGGCATGCCCTCTGCATATCTTACTATGGACACAAACAGCAAAGCCCAACGGAGCTCTGTTTTATTTGATTATCTACAGCAAGAGACTGGCAGCGTTTCTTACAGGACGCTTGCATCACCCATAATCTGCACATTGACACTCCCATATGAATGATATGTCACTCAAAAAAAGATCACGGGCTTTGATACACGTGCGCTCAGAATCAAGGTTATTGCATCTCATTTTAGTCCCGCGAAGGTCAGGATTGTGATGATGATGATGATGGCTTTCCCCTTGCCAAGGTTGTGAGCGTGTGTGCGGTGCATCAGAACGACACAGCAGCAACAATCATCATCATCATCATCATCATCATCATCCTTACGCAACGACAAGATGTCAAAACACGAGTTAGTCTAAACCGCAGAGAAAACCAGAATAAGTGCTCTGACAGAGAGGCCTTTGTGTTGGCATCATCAAAGGGAATTACTGACTGTTTGTAAAAGACGCGATGGGAGAGGTGAAAACCAAGAGATTTTTTCAAAAGCGAGTTTTTTTTTTTTTTTTTTTCCCCTCAGGGATATCAATAAGAGCGTCTGCTGTGGAAATAACATCAGAGCGGATTCTTTACTGCGAGTACGACCGTGATGCAACACGTACAGGTGGTGCATCCCTGAAATACATTTTTAATTGCTGATTATGCTTCGTCCATTCACTTCACAACTTCGAAGTTTGAGCAGGGCTTCACGTTGAGGATAAAATAATGGTTAACTATGAAAAAAAGAAGGGATGAAAGAAATATTCATTCATCATTGTTCTTTTGCATATCAACATGAAGTAGATTGCACAGTGTAAACGTTGGATGTGCTAGGATAATGATACAAACAGCCTGGACTGGTTCCCTATAAACTTCACTTTCACTATGCTGCTATGTCTGCCACCTAAAATCTCCCAGGAAAATGAAGGCAGACTGGCCGCCTGGCACCATTCCCACCTGCCTTCATGTCTCCATTGTAGACTAAATGAATGAACCAGCTCTCTTTTCTCCTGTGTTGTTGGAGGTTGCTACTCTTCACTTTTAGCAACACTAGCTCTCACATAAATGTGATAAAGTAAAAGCACAGATAGTTGCCTCAAAAGTAGAATTACAAAGTGAAGGAATGTGGCACAATTGCAGCCCAGCTCAGTTGTTAAGTAAATGTACTTATGTACTTCGGCTCATACAACCTTGAGACCGTAAAAATATATACACATATATACGTGTAAAGTATGAAAATACCAAAATAACAAGTGAAGGGCAACAGCATTTTTTTATTAATCTCAAATAATTATATTGTACTTTTAATTCTCTAGCGTAAACTCCATAAATATGTGGCTTTTAAGTAATATTTATCTCTTATCATTCATTTTTTACATGTTTTCCCCCTCCCCCAGTCTGTACACTGCACTGCCCTGTTTGTCAGCCTCACGATGGGGTTTGATGGCCGTGATTAACAGAAAAACTTGACGTGGCAGACTTGGCAGCCCCTTTCCTTTAAAGCTTTGAAAGAAACAGGAATTTTATTCTTCAGGGCAACTGAAATGTCTTTACATATTCTCTCTCCTCTTCATCTCTGTGTCCGTCTCTCACCCACTGAGGAGGATGAGGCGCGACAGTACAGCAGACTACACGCTGTACAGTGCCAGACACAGGCTGCGATAACTAAAAGGGGAAAAAAACGTGTGTAAAATCGCCATAAAGCGTGAGAAACCGCGGGAATTGTGACCCCAGGAGGAAAGTGGGAGACAGAAATTGAACCAAGTTCTTGAGACCTGATGGCACACGAACAGACCGATCTGCTGCAGTCATCATCAAAGTATTGCAGCACTTGCTTTTGTCAGTTCCTCAAACCATCATTCAAATCCTTTTGTTGCTGGTGCATTGCTGATATTTGCATCTAATGTACGAATCATTCATGTAATTTCATAAAACCTGATGACTTTGTGACATTTCAGGGAATCATGTATTCAAACAGTCAGTGTTTTGGGCATAAAAACTTCTGTTAAGTGGAAAGAAACTACAACACAGACATTGACTATTAATCGTGTTTTTCACTTATGCTCTCTGTGGTGGAAGCTAACCAAGTGACTTCATTTGAGAAGTCTCCAGAGAACTGTGGGTGTGAAGTCACGTCGTTTACTGTATGTCCTACTTTTTAAACAGCAAATCTCAAAGTGAAGCCCCGCGCATCAATATCAGGGCTGTTGTTCGCGCTAATGTATTATCTGCTGTCGCTGTACATCTTTTAAAAAATGTTTTATGCATCTGTACAGACCGGGCCAAATCAATTTAAACTATCCACTGCAATACCATTGATTTTTCCAGGCTCGGGTAGGCAATATTATGTGAGAGTGTTACAGCAGTTTAGCAATAGCTCTATTACTCAGAGGATTTAGATTAGACAATGTACTCTTTCATTCCGGCTCTACGGGGAGGCGGCCGACTTGTAAAACAAACAGAATACATGATGAAATGTGATGCTTCTGCGACGACGCTCAGGGGCAACAAGATGTGTCAGAGTGTCACAAGTCACAGCGGTTTGAATATTTAAAATTGATCTGGTATAAGTTGTCTTCATATGTCATCATTATGAGCGTAAGGCTGACTTAATACCATTTACCTGTCCATCTCTATTTCTGTCTGAGGTTTAAAGATGGACTATTTCACCGTGTTACTGCACTCTTCAACGACTAAACTCAACCGGCTGCCTTTTGAAAAGAGGACTTATGCATTCCTGCGGTGAAATGCCATGACTGTTGATTGTGAGAAAATTCATCCTGTGTTATGCAAGACTGTTCTGAGTGCCGACGGACTTCTGAACGTCACGAGTGAGTGCACCATTAAATCAATTACAGACACTTTTCTTGACGGTCTTTAGGTTGTAAACTTAAGAATAGAAACAAATGATCTTAAAGATTGACAGGTGCACCCTAGGCACGCATCGCATGTGCACGTGTGAATGAACGCACCCAAAATAACATTTTGAACTTGTGAAACCTTTTTAGTTGTTCCAAAAAAATGAAGTAAAAGATGTTTTGCTGCCTTTTCGTCATTACTTGCAGTGTTTCCCACGAGGAGACTTGACTTGAGCACACTGCCCAGGTATATTAACGTCTGCCCAAGTATATCTGGTTGATTAGTTGTCGTCTTTTTGTAAAGAGAATGACGTCATCTGCGATCGATTAACTAGTCGACACTACGCCCCTCCCTCTTCCCCTCTCGTCTACTGTCGATCACACACGCTTTGCAGAAAGAGACAAACTCTCTGGTGTAACATCTCTCCTGTACGTACACTGACTGATCTGATGTTTTCTATTTAATGTAAGCCTGTCAAATCAATTTTACTTGTACAGCCCAAAATCACATTGCCTCATTGGGCTTTACAATCTGTACAGTGAACGATATCCCCTATCTTTAGACCCTCTATTCGAGTGAGGAAAAACTTGCCATGCTGATGGGAAAGAAAACCTTTTAGCAGGGAGAAAAATTAAAAAAGAAGATGGAAGACACAGGACACAGACAGACATGCAATATATGTATAATGTATGTGTGTGGCTCGAGGAGACGACTGAGCAGGCCTAGGCATCACCAAGTGGTGCCCAAGCTACACAACCTCCTCTCCAACGTGGTGACCTGGAAGAGGGTTGTATCATACTTTTCATGATCATGCACACTGTGACCGTTTTATATACTCACTTGGAAAAAACCTCCAGTGCACTCTGCCAGCACTGAACCTACGACCACTATCGTCAACTTGATTCCGGGTATGTTTTCAGGATTCATTGTGCCCATCTCTGTCCCTCATCTCTGAGGAAAGTTTATGATTTGGCTTAACATCACTTGGCCTTTGTCATTAAATTATAATTACTCAGGAATATCTTCAATAATTCACATGCAAATTGACTCAAAGCGGTCAAAGTTCAGCCCGGGCAAGCAAATAGAGATTCTGACAAGATCATTAAGAGCAGAATATGACAGGGAAAAGAACAGGGTTTCTCTCTCTGTCTCTCTCTCTCTCTCTCTCTCTCTCTCTCTCTCTCACACACACACACACACACACACACACACACACACACACACACACACACACACACACACACACACACACACACACACACACACACACACACTTCAACGCCACAGCTGGTCAAAACTCTCACTGGGCCTTCTGACTGATATGTTAATTGATCTTTTACTGACTATTAATACAGGGCAATATATTCATGAACTGTGCGAGGAATATTTATGAGGCAATAAAAATGTAAAATGACTATTCGCAAACTCCTGCGATAGGTTTGTGAGACTTCAGGCGGCATAGAGTTCAGCTACCTATCTCTAGCTTTATTTTACAGTTTTTTCAACATTGAAAAAATACGTTTAAAAGGCAAGCAATTACTGGTGCACCATGAGAGTACAACATGCAGTATTTGTTTAACAATGGTAGATGTGTTTTCGCATAGAAGTCCCCGTGAGACACAGAGGTTTGCAGCAGAGAAGCGTCTCTAAAGCCTGGAACAACATGATATATACAGTATAGATGTTCTTAAAGCAAACAAATACGATGTTAAGGTACAATGACAGCAGTTGACTTCTCTGTGATGAAAGAGCTAATAATGGAAACCTAATTCGATATTTTGCGTCTCCTCAAGTTCTGCATATGTGACAGCAACAGCGTGCAGATGATTAATGTTATGACTTTGGGAATCTTCTTCAGTCCTTCACAAACCTGTCACAACAGTGAGTTTAATTGTATCAAGCACTGATCAAAAGAAGATTACTGCGTGTGCTTTGTACTGTCAGATCAATGTACACCAGTGACCTGAGAATGTTGCTTTGTTTTCTTCTTATTTCATTTTGTTTTGTTTTACTTTGCTTATAATTACTTTTTTTTTTGTGGCTGATTCACAATTTTTTGTTCAGAAGAGGACATTTATTGTTGATATTCAAGGGTTTCAGGCTGATGGATTTTTATGTCTTTGTTGACCCGGTGATGATATCGCACCATCATCTGTCAGGTGTTTCATCTGTCAAAGGGCCGAAGCAGGCAGGCAGAAAAACGAGCGAGCCTTGATGATCAGAAGCTGTAGTCTATACGTTCGTAATCCAAAGTGCAAGCGACAAAAAGGGCTGGCATCAAAACAGGATTAATCAAAGAGCGACAAACTAAACCGAGGACAAACCGGGATGACTCGAGGACACAGGCAGCAAACGCATGTAAAACATGAGAAGACAGGACCAGACGAGAAACACACAACTGAGGATGAGTATAGACAAACCAACGTCGCTCAGAATTTCCTTCTTTCCCTGGCACGTGTACACAGAATTTCACCCCCAGCAGAAACAGTAGGGGAAAAATGAAACATGAGGTGACAGACACCGCTATAATTTTGTTCTATTGCACTTTTATTCTTGGAAACTAACACATATTCTGTAGCGTATGCAGACATCCTATCCCCTTGCCTTAGGTGCCGACATTGCTGTGTGACATCAGAAAACTACCACATCATGAAGTCTTAAATGATGGATTGGTCCCGAGGTCACGAATGGAAATGTTCGAGCTCTGAGTTGGCTGGAACGAGGCATTACATACACAGGAGCTGATAGCTAATGGAGCACATGTGAGCAGGAGAAAGGGCGGGAAAAAAGACAAAGACAGGAAGTAGAGAGCAATCCATGATACATGAGCACGTAGTCTACAAAATAAAACAATAAATGACTAAACTAACAACCCAAACCATGACATCATCAGGCCAAAGGCAAACATCTACCTCTCCAAGCATAGTGGCACTTTTGTCCAGTCTTTAGTTGATTAACTAAGTAATCCTAAAGTTACATTTTGGATTTTTAGACTATTTTCTTAGTCTAAAAACCCTGACACAAACACAAACTTGTTCATACTCCTGACACCCAGGGACGCCTGATGGCGCCTTTATTTGTGTCTTTTGTGTGTGTGTGTGTGTGTGTGTGTGTGTGTGTGTGTGTGTGTGTGTGTGTGTGTGTGTGCGCGTGTGTGCGTGTGTACTGATAGGTCAAACCCCAGTGGAACAAACCAGTGAAAGGTAATTGATCTGTTTAATGGTCAGATTTGACAAAACAACAACCAGGGTTTAAGAAAGCTTTAGGCTGCCTAATTGCTCTTTCTTGCTACAAGCGAAAACAGAGGCATCAACCGAACACACACGCACACACACACCCACACACACACAATCCAATTTGTTTTTCCATTTTTTTTGCTATTTATCATTCTTTAAACGCACAGTGTAAGTATCACTGTCAAGGACATAACACCCGTTCCCGGTCCTTTCTGTTAAACATATCAGTCCTTGTAACTGACATCATGAACATGTCTCATTAGTGTATAATATCTGAGTAAGTAAAAAAAAAAAAAAAAACATTTTTCGAGTAGCTGACTCGACAACAGTGCCAGGAAATTAATTGGGGTCATTCCGGCGCAAAAGAAATATCATCTGAGCGATTATGACAGAGTTTAGATGCTAAAGTTTATGGAGACATGTACATGGGAAGGATATCACCCGCATGCTTCATGTCTGCCGTGTTAAACACTAACACATACTTACAACCCAGATAAATTTGTAATACATGTAGGGATTAATGAGACATAATGTGTAAGACACTGTTGATTATGAAAGTTCTATGTAGTACTATTCACTACTTACATTTGTCAGACAATGACTGACGTCGACATCTGGAGAAGAGGTGCAATTAAAACTAAAATATACATAATTGTAATTTTCTTATTTCCCCTTTTCATCTTAAAAGAAGATTCTTGAAAACACATATATACACATATATACATACAAAAAGACAACCCCCCCCCACTGAGACTGCTACTTTGATGCCCGACAAGTTGTGTTTTAATTTGTAAAATCAGGTTCCACACCTGCACAGTGCAAATCGGTTGATTTAGGGGTCGTTTGTGGCGACAGCAAATTAATCACTTAAACGTACTCCATGAAAGTTTTAAATGGTTATTAAACAGTCTAAATGCCTCTATGTGACTTACATAAGCAAACATACCATCTGCAAGAAGACTGGATATTTCTGTACAGTTATTCCTAATGCCTGTCACCAGGTCGGATTGCTACTTTTCATTTGAGTTGGTCGTACAGTTAAAATGATTGTTCATGGCAGAGTGCTGAGGATGAATTGAGGAGTCTCACTGCTTTCAGAGCAAATCTGCTCTGTACTCTGTTGGTCGGCATGGTATTACAAAAAAAGGTCCACTTTGTTTTACCCTCATGATATTACAGTTATTAACCAGTACTGTACACCTTATCACTATGCATCTCACAAAAAAGGGAAAAGAAAAAAAGGGTATTCAAATTGCATTTCCTGTTTCTTTCATTAGTTTTCAAAACAAGTGCACACATGCAAGATCAAGGTCATCTACAACCGGAGTCAGTGGTTCCAATAACGCCGTGGTCCACAGGAGCCGCCTGAATCAAGAAAAGCTGCTTTGAGCCATGCACAATGACCAACATCATCATACTGCAGCTTTAGCCTCCAGCTAGTGCCCTAGCAATGGTAGGAGGTTAGGGGTTTGCCCGTCAGGATTACACAAAAGCTACTGAATGGATTCCCATGAATAGACCCCATCAACTTTTTGGTGCACATTTGGGTAAAGGATCGGCTCAAGATGTGTTTATGAAACATATTCATTAATTTCTCAGAGAATAATGCAGAGGTCTTTATGAAGAAATTAGCCATATATGGATTAGATTATAATCTAATCCATATATGGCTGATTTCTTAATAAAGAAGAAATAGTCGTTATCATGCCACCAATAACTGCTTACCATTTATTCTATGAGAATAAATGGTAAGCAGTTATTGGTGGCATGATAACGACTATTTGTTTAATATTGGCTAGGCTTTCTTCACAGAAACATCAAGCTGATGTTCTGCTGAAACACAGTTTAGCGTGTTGTATGCTAGTTAACACTGTAGTTACATAAGATTTCCTTTTTTAATCATGTCTTTGCAGTGGCTGTTGTGTCATCAAGTGATAAGACCTCCTTATGACGGTGGATGTGCGCTGCCAGCATTGAGAAACGCTTGAGTTTTTACTGAGGCAACAATTGCGAGCAGAAATGATAAAACTAAAACAGAAATGGAATGGATGAAAAAAATTGGTGGGCGGTATGTGAGTGCCACATCATCAGCCACTGGTGACAATGTAATGGGTGCATATTCAGGATGGATAATCTTTTCCATCACGAAACAAAACATAATTGCTTTTGAATCCAAAAACGGAATCTAAATTGCTCAAAATATTCAACAGGTTGGACAAAGAGTAACTTCCAACTTTAACCCACCTTCGAAGCAACAGTGAGCAGAATTTTAAGTGTGCTGATTAGATGCTTTTCGCTGCAGCACTCGAGAGTTTGTTCACTTCTGTTGAATTTTAATTCAAATATCGGTTGCTGTTACGACTCGAGGACAGCCCATTCTCTTTTTGAGAGTCCTCCTTGCTGTGTAAACTCCTCAACCACTCTTTAAGATAAGATAAGACGTACGTTTATCTTATCTTAAAGACTTTCACTGCCTTGTCCTTTTGTGTTGTCCCCCCTCTGTTGCCCTTTGCTGCTCCCCTTGCTCCCTGAATTAGCATAGACAGCCGGAGGTGCGTGCATTCTTACGTATTGATCTATCCATTTTTAATGGCCACACGCTTCCTGGAGCAGGAACCATCTTGTGCAGGTTCCGTTGGGCCAGCAATGCTGTCAGGGCTTGTTGCCACTCTGTGCTACTTAGAGCGAAAGCACACGACCTTGGAAGTGCATTAAGAGCGATCCCTGGGGACAGGGACGTGTCCATCAGTCCCTGGTGCCGCATGAAAAATCCACAGATAGTCTTCACTCGATACCAAGTCGCAATTTAATTTTGAAGGTTTTCAGTGTTTTCTCCAATTAATCACACAACCTTGCTAATTTTGCTCGCCCATTTTGATTAAAACTGAATACGGGTTTGATTTTTTTAGCGGGATACTGCCACTTAATTCAGACACTAATCAAACTTCAAGATGAACGTCCTCTCTGAGCGAGTGTGCCCATTACAGTAAGAAGGGAGTTATGCCGTGCACCCCCCCGACCCTGAGATCACAGAGTGTCACAAGGGCATAAGAAGAGAGATGAGCTGAATGGCAGACACGCTCTGTAATTCAGCCATCACTCACTTGACGTTTTCTTTCACAGATCTATTACCATCTGTACCGTCTAGGCCTAGTCCTCCGAGCCTCTTTCATGTGTGTTTCATTCTCTCCGTACAGTACATCCTCTAATTTCCTCCCTGTGATGAAGGCACTGTCACTAATGCAGGCCTCAGACGCTTAATGACCAATCAAAACACAGTCTGCCGAGATGGCAAGCAGTTAATTGCTCACAAGTCTGAGCGAGGGTACGGGGAAGGGATCGGCTGGGCGGTGATGGAGATGAGGACACAGATGAGGGACAGTGAAATTACTGAGGGGAACCTGGAAGCTGATCTCATACAGTAAATGGCAATGCTTTTTTTTTTTTTAAATAGTTGTGTCTCATCACGGCATGTATGTTGTTCTGAATCATCAGGCAAAACATTCCTGTGGTAAAGTCATTTTTGGCCCTTTACATGAATATTTTGTCTTTTACAGTTTTTCTTAATGCCATTAAACTCATTACGTAATTACAATGTCGTGTGTTGAAAACATGTACTCAACGCTGTGATCCTACCGTCTCACTGAAGTTACATAGTGCAGAAGCAAATGGCTGAGACACCATTCGCCCTACTACGGGACACTGTACCACCAAAATGATTCAGAAGCTGTTATTATGAGGTGAAAAAGTTACATGATGTCACTTTAAGATTATGCAAATTAGGCTATAAAAGAAAAAAAATACATGTTTTGCATGCTGGAAAGTTGTGCGTGTGATGAAACATTGCTGTTATAAATGTTGTTTTGAGTATTCAATGGGCAGCTTGCCTGATATATATACGAGGAGTATAATTCGTGAGGGAAAAAAAACAGAAAAACAATTGACAACACTTAATTGTTGCAATCAAGACAATCTTTTAACAGTACTCCAATGTATGTTTAACTACTTTATATATATAGTTTTGCTTTCCACCCTTACACACACACACACACACACACACACACACAAACACACACGTAAGTATATCCATGTTCACATACACAAATATATAATTTCACACTAATGCATGTGCACATGTTGTACCATATAATACACGCAGGTTGCTGAATGCACACAAGTATCACGTACCATAGGCACTCCCTCTCAAAGGTGCACATACAGTAAGCACACTTGCACACATGCGTACGCACATGGTCATGCGCAGTCACACGAGGCTCCTCCACACACACAATAAAAGCACACACACAAACACAGAAGGTGTGTATGTATGTCACACGCGCCACATATCTTGAGGAGACATGATTCTCAGCCCGCTGCAGGCAGCAGCCCTCTGGGTTTTCGCCCTCTCTGACAGTGTGTCAGACGGGCCTGTTCTCCAGCTGCTGGCTCGCACTGAGTGAGAGACCAGCCTAATGAGATCACTGGCATCCAATTCGGCGAGGGTCAGCGCTCATTTCGAGCAATTCATTTTTAATTGGTCTCAAATCTAATCCATTTCATAATGTCAGCTCCTGTGCTCATCTCGCCCTCGAGGCTGCTGAGTGACACAGAGTGATTCCCTTGATGTTGTTAGCTCTGTGTTATTACATAGCCCGAAGTGATTGAGGATGTCGTTGGTGGGTTGTTGCTTGGTTGGTTGTTGTTGATGCGGTGACGCTACAGTAATCCTTTGCCCACTGCAGCGCTGTTACCGTCCGCCAACGCTGAACCTTAATAGAACAAATATCTTTCTCAAGTCTCTGGGTTCTCACAAGAGCATCACAACAATCCATTGCGAGGATGGCATTAATGCAGGCACAGTGTCACGATGGTGCCTGATCATCAGCTTGGGTAGGCAGCAGATTTGGAATCATTGCACAGAAATTTCATCCAGCTGTTAGACTTTGTCGCAGCTGCCTCTAAAACCTTAGGCGCTCAGCCCTGAGGCCACAAAGCGCCCGAGGGGCATCTTTGAACAGACGTGACGCGGAAAGAAAGTCCGGGCTTTTGGTGAGACTCGCACTGCAGAGTGCGGTCCTCTGGGGGATAAGGTTTTGTAGGGCAACTGAATACCTCTGCTCCTGTTCGATTTTGTGGGTTTGGTGGGAGAGGGGAGCTTCGCAGAGCGACACAAGGAAGCAGAGAGAGAGAGAGAGAGGCGGAAGGTTTGCGTAGGTTTTTGCTGACTGCTTATATCAGTATCAGCTGGGAAAATCAGAGCAGGAAAAGTGAAGGAGTGGTGCTCTTTTCTTCCTAGCAACTACTTTGAAGGCCGGGAGCAAAGCAGTTGCTCCCCAGCTGCTCAAGGAGAACTAATCAGTGGGAGACTGTGCTGGGCAGCCCACCAGTGTCAGTTTTCAAGATGTCATTTCCTTGAAAGAGCAAATATTAGAATGGTACGGTACATACACTATTCATCAGGCCTTTTGAAAGCTTCTGATGTACTCTACTTGCGTTTGGATCCATCTCTCTTCTCCTTTTATCTCCTCTCCTTTTATTTTCTTCTGCTCCTCGAGTTTACCCTCCCTCCATCTAACTTGTGTGACCAGCTGCGCCTCCTGCTTTGGCTCCATCAAGATGTCACTTCTAATTTGCTGTTTGTGCTGACTCCGTCCCTGCTAGCAATCAGTGAAGAAGACATCCATTACGCCTAGTCGTGACAGGTCTCCTCAGAGTCTCGCTGGACCTTAATGACACCTGACAGAACACAGGTTTACTACTTAGCAAACTGACCCCCCAGAGACAGCCGGTGGGGCCCATTTGGCTAACACGTCCTCGAGTGGTTTACAAGGGACCAGACAGGGGAAGGTAACACAAGAAATCTTGTCTTGTTATGTCTTACCAGGTTCTAATATTGACCCAGCAGGGTACTTTCAGGGACTTTGTGGAACAAAAGAGAAATATTTGCTGGGTCTAAATTGTCTCTCTCTTACCAGTAAACCTCTAAACCTCCATAGTTGGTGTTACCTTTGTGTTAACACCAACTCAGACCTCTGTTGGACCTCCAACAGATGAGTTGCAGCAGGTTATTCTCTGAGAATACGCCACTTCTGTCTTGCTGAATTCTTTCTTTTGAAAATAAGTGAAAGATTCTGTCCTGCAGATGTTGTGGCGATGTTAAAGGGAGAGTTGGTGTTTGCATGCGAAGAGATTGTCCTATTTGACTTACAGCTATTTCATTCACCGAAGCCCTAACATGCATGCTGTTTGATATTCTTGTCATCAATACCTTTTTTTTTTAAGCCCACAGAGGTCCATTCTTGACCTCGTGAACACATTTCCTCAGATAAACCTATTTATTTTTCAGTCCCGTCTCAGGAGTTGGCTGTGCGCCGTCTTTTCACTGACCCCTGGTTACCTGGCACATATCCATTTGTACACTGATGGCAGAGGCCGAAATGTTTATCAGGAGCGTTAGAGTGCTTCCTAATGGCCCACAATATTCCAATGCTCGGCCATTAACACATCCACTCACATAAAAATGAAACAGTCAGGGGAACGAATTTAGGGTTCAGCACATTGCCTCATGGACTTCTCCTTGAGACACAGCCGGAGCTGGGGATCAAATCACCCACCCTTTTTATTAGTGCAGGACCCGCTCTGTACCTCCAGAGCCACAGCCATGTACTGAGTGCATTTATGCCACACTCAATTTTCAGCAATTGCATTCATCATTTATATGATTTTAAGGTGAATTTCGTATGTTCTAGGCTCCACGCAGCCTGCATTTAAGCTGGCAAATTTATAGAGGAAGGCCTTAAGTAGATTTTAGTGGTAAACAGTAAACACAGTAAAAAAAATGGAAGATGAGTGACGGAAGGAGATGGTCTCAGGTATCGGTTGCACCTGTGAGGCTTTTCGGCGTTGTTAAGTAAGTGATGTTTGCGCTTGTGTGGTTAATGTAAGAATATTCACTAAAGATGATGCTGTTCGTTAAGGAGTATCAAAATGCCAAACCTTCCCCTGACATCTCTGTCTCCCACTCCCAGCTGGTGATGTGCCATCCATCAATCAGTTTAAGGAGACAGCAATGTAAAATATGTCAAATGGGATCATAACATCATTAAAACGGCGAGGTTTTTATTCTTCTGCCACTTATTACAGAGCTGCGTTCATTATTATACAGCATGCGCTCATTAGGTATGCAACACAAACTCTCCTTGGGACCGTCAACATTTCAACTAACTTCGACTGAGTTGGTGACCCACCTAGTGGAGTCATAACTCTTATATTGCTGCTTGTGTCATCAGACAATTGAGAGTGTGCAGTTTGGCGAGACTCAACCGCCTCACAGAGGTTGACAATGCTGGAACGCAAAAGCGATTGGTTGGAAATACCCTGCAGATAAGGCTATAAACTTATATGGTGATCACTGTCCTTACCCCTTTCTCGTGTATGAAGTTTTTAGCTCCGTGATTTACTATTTACGGTTCATCTCGTGTTAATTTCCTTTAAAGAGTGTCCCAGTAATTAAGCGAGCACTGCTAAAAGACAACTTTATGTACACATTTCTGTCATCATTAAATGAAAGGCATGATTTGAATTACAGAATACCAGTGTCGTTTAAAAATGAGTACAGGACAGTGTCATGACAGCCTTCATCGTGAGTCAGCATCCTTTGACCTCAGTTGGCCCAGACTGTAAGGAAAATGAAAATGAAATGTGTGTGTCTGGGTAACCATTGTTGTTGTCTCCCTTGGATAAAGAGTACATCCAACTTTTGCCTCCAGTTTTTGGAAATCTAAGGTAGAGCTGTTTTGGAAATCTAAGTTTGGTAATAGCATTTCTTGACATACATCCATTTCAATTCAAGTATATATATTTGTGTGTTTTTTGAGCATTAGATGAGAAACCAAAAATATATTGATCAATGTGAAAATTTCGCTCCTTCTGATCCCAAATTATTCGGTTCAAGGATCAGTTCTCATATTTAAAGATCAATATCTAAACTCAATACTTTGTTTTGGATGTGTGTATTTTCATGAGCAGGGCCACAGAGAGCAATAACGTATCCTATCACCAGAATCTAGTCTCAATAATAAACCGGCTCAAAAGAAGTACTTCTTCTTCCACCTGTCATAGTCGTATGCAAACTTCAGCTCTGTATAAATGCCCTCGCTGACAGAGAGTTGACATTGATAAGGGCTGACCGCAAACACAATCATGAGTGGAGCCTTTTCAGTTCTCAGAACAGCAATGCGCTGTAAGTGATGTGTGTAGGAGGACTTTGAGGTACTGTAAACACCACAAACACTGTTAAGCATCTGAGATTTAATCACAATACAGAATATGACGGGGTTACGCGGCGGCGGCCTCAAGATGAGGAGAAGAAAGGTACTGCTAGGTTGAGAGAGACTTCAATCATTGAGTCCTTCGGCAATGGTGGGCTTTATCCTGGTACAGAGAGAGAGAGAGAGAGAGAGAGAGGAGGAGTGTGTCTATTGGCTACGTTTATCACTGTCACTGACTGAGTGATTCACATCCGTGCTGCAGATTGTGTGTCGACATTCAAACAACAGAGTTGGATCGGTACTGGCGATACCAGCCTTGGGTTTTGCTTTGTATCAGACCACAAAGAAAATCATTGGATATGCATATCAATATAATCCTCGATATTAGTTGAGCATATTATTTCCTCAGTTTTCCAATCATAACAAGTAAAATTGTACTTGTTTTCTCAAAATCACAAGTTTTTTATGTCATACAGATAACAAGATAATTTTCTTGTGATCTCGAGAAAATGAGTTTTGTAATCCCGAGATAACGAGATGTATAAATCTGTTAACAAAAGAAAACAGAAGTTTGTTCCCTGCATCTTGTGCAGTGTTGGTCACGTTACTTTTAAATAGTAATTAGTTATAGTTACTAGTTACTTCTCCCAAAAAGTAACTGAGTTAGTAACGGAATTACTCCAATATAAAAGTAATTAGTTACCAGGAAAAGTAACTCTTGCGTTACTTTCTTTTCTTCCCCTTTTGAGCTCGGCATTGATTTTAATGTATTCTGCATCTGTGTATTTAGAAAATGTCTTTCTGCATGGCGGACCGGCTCCTGCTCTCCCTGGTATTTAGCCAATGAAGGAGTCTGGTCAGCTGTTGATAACAGGAGTATGTTCTCAACAACATACCTGCCTATCATTGCATTCAGTTCAGTCTGTGTCACACGTTTTAGTGAAGCTGGAGCAGAAACATCCAGCTTTAGCTGCTCGGACGGCTCCGTGTCCTTCTGTGTTAGCAGAGCTCACGTTAGCCACACCTGCTATCATCATCAACAGTGTCAACAACGGAGTTTTTGGCCACTAGTGTTGTAGAAGCGCGTGCAGTTGAGAGATGCTTCATTCGATTAGAGTTGCTTAAAACGGACGTGGACAAAGGAGGTTAAAGTGGAGTCTGTACTTCCACTTTGAAAATGTAAACTTTCCCTCTGGACTCGCTTTGCTGTAGTTCACTTCTGCTAGTTTGTGTGTGCAAGGCTGTGTGGTTTGTGTGTAAACCGAACACAGCCTCTGATTGGCTTACGAACTCTTGCTCTACCTTAGAGAGCCAATCATCACCTCTGCAGTTGTCCCGCCCCTCCCTCCTGCCTCACTGGAGAAAAATAAAGCTGCTGCTTTATTTTTTTGCTCCGGTGGCTGAGAGCCGAGTCGGTGACAACAGCTTCAATAAGAAAAATTCAATTTGTAGCGCGCCACATTTTATAGTCGGTAACGGTAATGGCGTTGTAACGATGGGAAAAGTAATTCATTAGATTACTCTGTTACTGAAAAAATAACGCCGTTAGTAACGCCGTTATACTTAAACGCAGTTACTCCCAACACTGATCTTGTGTTTATTATAAGTGTAGCGAGGCTGATTTAAAATGAAAATGTGAGATTAGGGAGTGCCCATTTTCATTTATTATATCATGTGGTTTGCGTTGAATCTCTCAAAACCCACCCAACACGATAGTTATACTGATGTTGTACAGCACACAGCCTCCAAAGAGCAGAGAAGGAAGCCGAGTGCTTCACGTGCCACCTGTGCCTGATAGAGACTTGCTGCTGTGAAAACCTTTTACCCATGTCTCTTTTAGAAACACAGCTTTGACAAAAGCAAACGCATATCGGAAAGCATCTTTTTAGATCCCTGCATGTGTAAGTGCACCTTACACAGCCATGAGAGGGACTTACCATTGTCCTTGATGAGGACTCAAGGGTTTGCCAGAATGGTGAGGGATGGAGGAGGAGGAGCGGGAGGTGGAGAGCAGTGGCAGTAAAAACATGGCTGAGCACCTGCCCACAAAAGACGGCTGCCAGCTAATAAAGCAAGTCTACAGCTCGCTGCCGCCTCATAAATCCTTCGCTCTCCGCTGTAGGCTTTACAGCGACAAGTCTCTCAGTGTGCAAAGATGTAAATGGAGTGATTGACTCGGGTTTTTTTGTGTTTTTTTTTTAAGAATCGGCTCTCTTGAAGTTCCGGTGAAAAAGAATAATGGTGCAAATTTGTGAGTTTCCTAAAATGCGCAAATGCAGATTCTGCTTGTTCTTCCACCCTCTGATAACATGGTCACAATAACAGCGGCATAATCGGCGAGATAAGACAATTTCCTCCGTATGATTTGTTAAATCTCTCCATCACAATTCACCAGAGCAAGTCGCGACGCTGGGTTAAAGACCGAACTGCTGAAAAATGGTCAAATCTCTCGTGAGCTGCACGCAGCCAGCACCAACCAGGACACCGGTGTGTAAAATTAAAAAACTAAAGTGCCTTCAAATGGTTGTTGGCAATGAAAATTAATGGCAGCTCACAACAGTAAAAATTCAAACCATAAAAACTCTATTTTGGATTCACACCACCTTCGGGGCCCTGTTTTTTTATGTAATTTTATGTTTGGGACTGTGTCGGAGCAGCTATTATGACGTGGAGCTGGTCGTTACAGGTGGAGAAATCCAACATCCTCACGTTTCGCCCTCCTCGGTGGCTTGTTTCAGGACGAACCTTTAACAGGATATTTTTTTACAAGGACAGACCGGCCAGCAGAGCTACTTACAAAACTAGTTATCTCATTGTGTATGTGCTTTGTTAAAGGCTTTCACGTGTAATGTCTACACCGGGACCCGAATGTTGAACACAGAGGGACACATTTTGAATGTGTTAATACACCATGTAGCCTGATATCACTTAACCTGAGACATGCAGGGTTTTTCATAATTTTTCTGTAATTGTATGCCTGATGAATGAAGTTAGCCTCATGAATGGGTTTCCATAATACGCCGAGGCCCAAAGAGCTCAGGCACAGGCACAAAAGTCCTGAAAAGTTCCTTTCAGTAAAACATTTCCTGATGCCCATCTGATTCAACCTGCATGAAACAAACGGAAGACATGTTTGAAGAACGGAAATTACATTTTCGATGAAAATGCTGAACTGATCTTGAAAGGGTATATGTGCTTTTAGTATCATTACGCATTGCTAATGGGGTCTAGCAACACATTTCTAGCCCATGCTAACCTCGACATGATCCTCACAGCTAATTACATGAAACATTATTCTTTTCATGTTTCATTTGCTGCTAATGATTTATTGTTATGGAACATATAGTGAAAGTATTTTAAGTCACATAGAGGCACAGTAATATATATAAACTGAATTGCTTAGAAACTAATCTAATTTTCTAAATTTGATGACCCAAAATATGTCACAAATGATCTGCAGTCTTGCAAACGGAGCCATGAATTAACTACAGCGGACCGAAAAAGAGCAGAAATTCCAGGCTGGGTTCCTGCAGATGAAGCCAGCGGTGTACAAGGTTAATTGCTGATTAACATAGATGATAGTGTGACACAGTATAATATAGCTCTTTAGTGTAATTGCACCACTAAGCTGAAATGCCCTCATCTCACCATGTGGAGTGGAACTTGTCAAACATTGCAAAATGAAGGAGCTGCTAATTTTTGTTTGGTGAAACAAGCGTCCGTGGCTGGAAATGAAACATTAATTGGAACATGCATTCAAGTATAAATCCTCATTAATGACAAATCAGGCCTTGCATATCTGGAGAAAGTAATATCGTCGAATAAGTAGAGAAGTAGAGAACACATTTTAGAGAGGAAATACACTCTGAAATACACTCTGCGGTCCCTTAGAAACCACTTCCCTACAAGAGTGTGATGAACTGTGATGAACATGCATATATTCCACAGCAGAATACACAGCACAGATCACATATATCCTGGATTAGCACTGTCCCAGGCATGATAAATGCACTGCCTTTTTACAGTCGCCTGTAAAAC
This sequence comes from Diplodus puntazzo, assembly GCA_963678695.2. NCBI lineage: Eukaryota > Metazoa > Chordata > Actinopteri > Spariformes > Sparidae > Diplodus > Diplodus puntazzo. The sequence goes on along the minus strand of OZ023155.1, from coordinate 9,092,780 downwards.
CACTGTTTGCAGATTTTGTTCTTGATCATCAGGTGGCACGGGCAGCTGCGAATGGATGAGCTGAACACAAGCCAGGACAATAACATCACGCGTTAATAGTTCCAATGGGTAAGATGGCTTGTGACAGCAGTGGAGGGCAGAGCACAGACGCAGAATACTGAACAGCTCCAATACGGACCAATAAAGTAAGTGAGAAGTTTCGACAGAGGGATGTGTAATCGGTGAGACAGTTTAAAGATACACGTGCAGACCAGTTTAATCTGCGAGAAAAGACGCATTCAAGCAGAACCTGACCCAAAAATATGCAGATAATACACAGTAATGTAATAAAATATGTATACGCAAAGAGAATGAATGCAATCACTCAAGAGACAAGTTGAACTTAACGTATTTATGAATCTTCCTATACGTGGTGCCAGCATGGAATAGAAGTACCCCGCTGAGTGTGAATGACATTACTGTGTTACATCACCCCTTAAATAAACAATGACATCATTACTTGTTTCAGTAAGCAGCAGGAAGCAGTTTTCCAGCCAAAGGGTGATCTAATAGTTGCTCCTTTTCACACCTCGAGGGATGCTCTCTGTAGCAGCACCAGCTTATAGATGCAGTAGCTTTAAGATTCAGGTTCAAGCTTCCCATCTCAATGATCTGAACAGTCAAAACTTTGGGCGCGTGCTTATGAGGTGTAAAAAAGATGAAGAAGAAACCTGTAATGCTTATGACAAACCTTACAGGGTGTACAGAGGAACACTGAGTGATGAACAAGAGGCCGCAAAAATGAATAACTGAGTGTAGAGGAGAATGAGTTGATGTCCCAGGACCAAAAACTCAGCCAGGGGGGAAGTCCTGGGGTGAGCGTTGAGGAGACAGATGGCATCCGAACAGTCACAAGGTAGACGCGGCGGCCCATCCCAGTCGAAATCAAAAGACAGCAGAGCCACTGGTGTTGTTTTCCAGTGACCCTGTCTGCCTCCGACTACGTGGCGTTGATGTTTGTGTGAGCTCTTTCAGTCGGAGGCTCCTGGAGCTCTTTGAATCTCAGTCTGTGGCAATGCTCTGGGGCAGATTAGGATGCTGTGGAGCGCCAATCACTGCCATGGTGAGAGATCTGAGGCACAGCAGTGTTGATGAACTTTAACCAGGTGACACAACTTGTAAGGATTAGGCAACAAAACCGCTCAGTTGGGTTAAGAAAAAGATGTGTTTGTATCAATAATGTTACGGATTGATACAAACAAACATACTGATTTCTGATTAGAGTCGAGGCTTGTTTGATTTTGGTACATTTCTATGCTTTCTCTCCGCTTGTTGCCTCACAAAACAAAAGTCTCTTACATGAATACATCTACATCTGCAGAGAAGTTGTTCGGCCATGTGCATTTCCTGGTTTGAGAGCGACGTTCTGTGTCTGTGAAACTAATTAGTACATATATCAAAATATGATGCAAATGATCTCTACTCAAGTTGCTGCTGCAGGACGATTCCTTCACGAGTGTTGCATCCGAGTGGAAATAGAAGAGTGTGTGTTTATGCTACTAACAAATGTGTATTTTGTATTTCGCCCTTCAACCAGCTCAGAGGAACCAAGAGCTGATTTTAAGACTTCTCTCAGCTGGCCCATGTAAGAATCACAGTGCTCAGTACATTTACAAAGCAAACATATTATCGTCTGTGTGAAGAAGAGCTCAGTCAAATGGACACTTTGAGCAAAATAAAGAGTAAATGGATGAGTCACACTCTGGAGTATAAAGTAAGTGAAGCCAATGGGCTGTTTACTTGTACTAATGCTCAGCAACAGTAAGGCGACTGTATTTAATGTTGGTATTGAGATGGATGTCGTCCAGCTTCACTTGGATAAATTCCAGATGTGCGAGGATTTTTTTCTTTCCGGAGTGCTGTTGCCAAAATAACACCTGCAAGTGTGTCATCTTCACATAGAAACCTTTTAGCTTGGATAGATTTGTACTGGTGCTGCCATAAAGCCTGAAAGCTCTCACCCAAAACATGGATACAATAAATTAAATCTACATTATGAACACTGTGTAAAGGCTATGGGGCGGCTGTGGGTCAGGGGTAGAGCCAGCATATTGTTATCGGAAGGTCGCTGGTTCGATTCCTCTGGTTGCCCTGCATGTCAAAATGTCCTTGGGCAAGATACTGAATCCCAAACTGCTCCTGATGTATTGGTCCGCACCTTGCATGGCAACCGGCGCCATCAGTGTATGAATGTACGTATGAATCACTGTAAGCCACTTTGGACAAAAGCGTCTGCTAAACGTCCTGAACATAAATGTATAATGATAAGTTCATGAAGTAATACTCAACCATTTACAGGGCTAATGAATGCAGAACTACATGATGGTGGTGTTAAGTCTATATGAGTCAGTATCCAACAGTTTGTGGACCGGCTGCAGCACTTAAGGGAGTTAACAATTACTTTAAAGACACTTTTCACTTTCATGTGATTATAAAGTGAGAAATGCTCTTTAAGATGTCCTTCAGTTGCCCGACAAACACTGACCTTCTATAACGTGTACATCAGCATTCCTCCTCCAGACCAACAATGGGGGAGCCCAGACATTTCTCCGAGGGTCAACGTCGTCAAAAGGATTCCCCCTCGATCAATAAAATCCGATGCTCTGTGTAGTGTTGTCGAGACGTGACACTTATCCATAAAATTCACTTTTGCTTAAGTCGTACGAAATGCTGAAACAGAAGTGTTTTTTTTTTTTTTTGCTTTGTTTGGTTTTGTTTTGCTGGATTGCGAGGGACCGGTGAACCCTCTTTTTCACCCAGACAGCTTCAGCAAATTCAGCAGAAGAAATTGAGCCGGCAGTTTGTTTTGCTCTCGAAAATCCTCTTGAAAACCCCTCGGCTGATCCCTTGTACTGATTGAAGCAACAGAGCTGTGGAGTGAGCTGTCTGTATCACTTATTTCTCCAGGCGCAGAAGATTGAGTTTCTTCTTGTAATCTGTTGATGATATCGAAGCCGATATGATGATTGCGGCGCCATCAGCATAAATAAAAACACAATGATCGGGGTGGTCGTTATTATGGATTCTATCACGTTTGACTACATCAGTGTTGGTATTTTTGGACAGGCAGTCATTTTTTTCAACCAAACCTCTTCCTTTCCTGTATTATACCGACTGTATGTTCAGTCTTTGCAGTTATTACTCAAGCATTACCTGAACAATCACTTTCCACTCACTTATTTCCTATTTATTTTCAATTTAACTTTATGCATATTTGTCTGACTCTTTTTCATGTACTTGTTGCATCTTGAGCTGTTGTAATGAGTGAATTTCCCCATTGTGGGATAATAAAGCTAAATCTAAATCTAAATTACTCACCATTAATGTAACCAGAAGTCAATCTTAGTGGACCCTTTTTTTTATCGTAGTACAACCAAGATGTTAACATGTTTAGAAAGGCCAGGATTATTGCTCATTTTATCCCTAACTGAATTCACATTATGACTTCAGTGTTATTATTAAACATTTCTGGGGTTTAGAATGTTGCATAATAAAAGAATATTGCTCTCGGAGAGCTCGTTGCCAAATGGTGATCACCATATTACAAAGCGGTATTTAAGAATGGGACAGCTAAACGCAAGAAAGCTGCCCGCATTTTTTATTTTTAATCTTCTTTTGTTTGTGTGTATGGTTTTAGATTTCATTCTGAGGGCGAGTTAGTCGTTGAACATGTGTGTGTGTGTGTGTGTGTGTGTGTGTGTGTGTGTGTGTGTGTGTGTGTGTGTGTGTGTGTGTGTGTTAATTCGTGCTGCAACTACAAGGTCCTTATCAGCAACCTTATTATCACATTATACTAAAGGTGACACTAGTGATCTTTCAGCAGGGATATAAACATCAATGTAGATGTGACAATACCAGCTCTGAGTTATTGAAGATGAAACACTTATAATAAATAAATCAAACGAACCATAACACAACATCTGGCTGAATATTTCCTGTGCCATTCTGGAGCAGAGCAAAGTTAGAGAGGTTTCCACACAGACTAGGGTTCACCTCTAAATGTTTCCATCTTATAGCAATATCTTACTCCGCTCCAGTAGCTTTCTGCACACTGGAGCTACGTAATGGCGTCTGAGCCATGACTAAACTGGCAGTCTCACGGACTACACAGGGCGATATCTTAGGAATCCATTGATCAGTTCAGATAATCGACCCTTCCTCTGAACTGTCAGAGCCAATAGAATTGAGTGGCAGTCCTCCGAATCCACGTCAACAACATTCTCCAACCACAAGGAGACAAATACTATGTACAGTGCAGCCAACAGAAAAGTTTAGAAACATTACCTGGAACTGAAAACAGAGATATCCGGTTCGCCGTTATGCACTTTGGACAAAAGTGTCTGCTAAATGCCCTAGTTGTGATTTGTAAATGTAAATAAATGATGTCTTACCTCTGCTGTTTGTGATCATAAAATTGTGTCAAAGCAACTTACAATAAGTAAATCAAAAGAAAGAAACCACAACATATCACCATCGATAAAGTAAGTACAATTTTCAAGCCCCCGTCTGAGCATAGCAGCTACTATTTATCAAGGATACCTTTAAGTACACAAGTGCTGTAATTGAAGTGCTAGGGGTAAGAACACTTATGGTCATGGCTGTATGAAGCAATGTTTATTTCTACAATTCTTTGGCTGCTGGTTCAGTGAGTTTTCTCAGACAGTTAGCATTGTTAGCGTGAAGTAGCAATATCACTAACCCTAGCCCCTCCTTGAGACTGTTCTCAAGGAACTGATGTAGGTCAATGCAGTGTGGGGAAACAACAAAAGTGTGTATATACGTGTGCTTGCTCACTTGCACAAACTCACATTTGCACTCAAACTGAATTAATACGCACGTGTCACCAAGTGCAATTTAAAGTTGCACAAACATAAGTTCTAAGGAAAGTCCTTGCTATTGTATCTGCCGGCACAGGGTGCCATCTTGGCGACCTCAATTCATATACTGTAACAACAGAAATTACTTTGTGAGAGTTTGTGTTGATGCTAATATATGTTTCATCTCATTTTCCTTTCTTAATTTAGACCATAAAGGTAACCCTCCAACTGAAAGGACGTTTATTGACACTTGAAGCTTCGAACATTGTGTCTCATTAAAAAAATAAAGACGCTCAGAACTCTTCTAAAAGGCATCAGGCTGGCCACCAAGTGAATACTCTATTAAACCTGTAGACATTTTGTCACCTTTAAGTCTTTTCTTCTCCGCCATTTGATTAACGTTAAGATGACTTTGCGTCGCACGTCGGTGTTGAATAAAACATTTGTTTGCGGGTCCCAAACAGCGGCGGCATGAATGCAAATCAGCACAACAATGTCACCGTTTGAAGAAAAAATCATTACCATTTCTGAGCCCATATTCTGCAGCGTATATACTGTGTACACCGTGTATGTACAAAAGTCTGTCATATATAATAATATTCACACAAACGCTTTGGGCAACAGTTGTCAACACAGTCAAAGTCAACTAAAGCCGCGACTGTCGCCTAAATAATGCATACAATTAAATAACATAATTAGGAATGTGTTAATGTTGACGTGTGGTGTGTGTGTTATCTCAATGTCTTCTACCAGGACACACGGCCCAAAAATGCTGCATCACACACCCGAGAAGTAGACTGGTTGATTACATTTTCGCTTCCAACCCAAAATCCCCATCTACACACACACACACACACACATATATATGCACAAAATTCCCACCCATGCGCACACATCCACTCCCTTCCTTCCTTCTTCCCCTCCAGAGTGTCTCTCTGTTCCTCTCTCCCCAGTCGGGATTATTTACCACTACATCCAGCAGACTGAAGCTCCACAGCTACCCTGCCCCGGGAACGCCTGCAGCCATGCAGCAATCAAAGCAAAGCGTCATCCTCTACCACCTGCACCCATGGGAGCGTGGGAACGACGAAGGGGAAGAGGAGTGGAGGGGGTGGAGGAGGGGGGGAGAGGAGCGGTTAGGGGAGGGGACGGAGGCGGTGGGGACGGAGAAGGAAGGAGGGAGATGAGAATCTGAAAAAACCTTTGGGACCCGGGAGAGAGCGGGAAGGGGAGAGCGGAGGGATAAGCAAAAGAGAGACACTGGCAGCAAATACTTCTTCCCCATGTGGGCTCCTTGGGGCCTGCAGAGACGGAAGCAAGAAAAGGGAAACAAGGAGGGAGAACAGATGGAGACAGAGGGAGACGTAAAATGAAGAGGATTAGAGGATGGGAGATGGATTGCAGAATGCAGAAAGGGTAAAATAGAAGACGAGATAAGCGGCACCTTTAGAAAATGAAAAAAAGACATGAGGGAGAAAGGAAAGAGAGGAGGAGCGACAAGGGTTTTAACTTCACCTTAAAGCCCAGCAGCCCAAAAAGTGGAAAAGAAAAGGAAATGAAGGAGAGCTAGAAAAGGAACAATTAAGGAATAGGAAAATGGGAGAATGAGAGGGTGGAAACCAAAGGATGGAGGGGCTGACACATTCAAATAAAAAAAAAAAGAGATGAGGATTTGATGGGTTGAGAGAAAGGAGATGGTGAAATGGCACAATCAAAGGGAAGGTGATTCGAGGGTAAAAGAAAAGGGAATCAGGAGATTTAGGGACGACAAGGATATGAGCCGTCTGACTAGCAGAGAGAGGGCGGCGCATTAAAAGAACCAAGGCGACAATAAGAAAGCAAGAGCTCGAACAACACATGCAACATCTTATTCATTTAATATCTAATGAAACTACCAAGAAAAATCACCCCCAGAGCCAATCTGCTCAGTGTTAAATGTGTGTGAAATGAGTGCAAGTGTTGGACTTTGTTATGAGAACATATTTAGCACAGTGAAGCTAAAATAGAATTCCTGCTCGTGAACATGTAGAGAGCAGGATCCTCCTGTTCGGTGCTGCGTCTGGTGATTTCTGCTCACATATACGTTTTAACGTAGGGACGAGAGAAGGGATCGCTAACTGCAGATGCAAAGTTAGATATGATGACAACAGCGCGTACGGCACCTTTAATATCCAAATTTGATTTGCAGGTTTCGAGTCCGACATCAGGTGAAACAATCATTTTTGGCAAGGATATAATTTACTAGCTACTGATGCAACTTGTAGCTTCTTCTGGGCTTGTGTGGGTGAGCAAGAGGAGGTGAATACAGAGTGAGTATCCAGATACAGACTGCTTGTTAATGCAACATGTAAAGGAGGTCTATTTTGTGATATACGCTCTGTCAGATGTATAAATATAGATCCTATTGACCGTTATTTAAATGGTCTAAACCACAACGTGAAGGACAGCTCCTCTTTAATTGGGTAAGATGGCATCCACTAGTTCTTATAAGGATTCACCAAGAGTTATATTTTGCCTAAACTGACTTGTTAAAGTTCCACAAAAACAAAAAACTTTTTTTTCTATATTTTATCCTCGTATGTCGATGTGGATATAGCAGTAATTTAAAACAGCCAAACCCTTTGAAGCCGAGTTTCAAATGAAGTGAAGCCACTGCGCATTGCCTCGAGCTCAAGCTTTTCCTCTAATAGCTGCCAATGCAGAACACTCAGTCGATCCCCAATTATACCATGATAAAGTTAGTCCCTCTTAATTGTCCATTAACGTAATTATCACACGCGGTAATTGCCTTTCGAAATAATGGCCACCGAAATGGCCCAGTAGCTGAATTTTGATAAGCGCAACACGTAAATTAGACCCGCAATGTTTTACCTGAGTGATAAAAATGCACCGGGGAGTGATTGAACCACAGGGACACACAAAAAAAATTAAAAAAACAGTTTCTGAGATCATTAAACACTGTCTCTCCCCTTTAGAAACTGCACGAGTAAGCCTGGAAAGTGAAGAGATCTGTAAACAAATATTTGAGCAAAGAGAGGAGGATGCTGTCGCCACGGTGACCAAATGGGAAGATGAAGAAACTGATTGAGTGGATGAGATATAAGGTGCGAGGAGAGGAGGAGGAGGATGAGGCAGCTTGAAAATGAGACATAAAGGAGGAGAAGGAAGTGACACACCAGAGAGGGGGATACTAATGCAACAAAAAAGTGACAAAGACGACAAAAAGGAGTGCGGTGGATGGAGTGAGCGAAGGAGAGGGGAGGACGAGGGGGAAGGAGCGCCGGGGACGCCTGCCGGGCCTCCTGCGAAGTGACAGCTCGATAAACACCTGAGACTCAGACGATGATGATGGGCGTCAAGGGGCGAAATGCAGCCTGGCTCACGCTCGCTTCCTCTCGTCTGGTGATAATGGTAATAAACAGCAGCATAAATGAGCTTGCCACCTGTGTGTGTCTGCGCGCCCCTGTGTGTGTGTGTGTGTGTGTGTGTGTGTGTGTGTCTGCGCGCCCCTGTGTGTGTGTGTGTGTGTGTGTGTGTGTGTGTGTGTGTGTGTGTGTGTGTGTGTTCACAGCATAAATGAGCTACCCTCTCCGGCTTGACAGGGCTTTATGGATGGTGTGTGCATTTTCCTGGGATAAAAAGGCAGATCCATTTGTGCCTCATATTAGAGCAGCGCATGGGTGGCCATCATTTCAGCGACTGTCACCCTCGCATCCTCTTTTTCCCTTTCTTCCACTTTCTAAAATCTCAACCCTCTTTTACTCTGCGCCTCTCAGCCACGCTTGCTCTCTCTCTCTTTAACACTTCTGAGGCTAAGCTCTTTCCGTGGCTTGTTTTTTCTCTGTGTTTTTGTCGCCTCGTGTGTGATACTTTATTGTGTTATCAGCTTCAGACACAAACAAATATGTCTCCCATCTCATCTCGCTTCCATCTTTCCTCCTCGTGTTTGTTCTGGCTCTAGTATTTGGCCTTCCTCACCAGCGATCTCGCGTGAAAACCGAACATTTTGAGATATATGGTGGTTAACAGTGATTAAGGAGCTGACCTCAACACAACAAAAATACGAGGAATCAAGGATATTTTTCCTCCGGCATTGTTCTGCGGTCAGGATAATTAATAAATTGGATTTTTAATGTCTGTCATCCTCTTTGTCTGCAGATGAGAGGGTGACAAGGGCTTAACACTGTTTGAGTTTGATTAAGTCTCATGGAGTGTTGACACAGACAGAGTGGAACGAGTGGATGTATCAACTGTTAGCCGTGTGTGTGTTTGTCTAACAAGACTGCGCGGCTTCACCGAGTTCTGTTTGCCTTCGCTGAGAGCCATTTCTGCATGCAATGTGGTTTGATGTGTGTGTGTGTGTGTGTGTGTGTGTGCATATCATATTATGATCTGGCAATATGAGAGAGAAAATGAGACAACACCAAACAAACTGGACTTGGTCAGCTGTCACTCGACTTAAGGCAACAACTTTTTCGTTACGGGCAGCTCAATTAAGAGTAAATACTCCAAAGATTTAAAGTTTTTGCTTGTTAAAACATAGATGAGCCCACTCCCTCTGGGCCCAGTTATGAGGACGGGATGGGCCACATAATTGGCCAGAAACATACTGTAACTCAGATTTACTGTTATCACATTGCATCTGGGCCTGTGAAGAGTTGTGGATTAGCCTGCTAGAAAAAGAGCTGGTTGACCTTAATTATTATAAATGAGCTGCATATTAATTCCCCCCCAGTATTCTTTAACTTCTGACAGTGTTCCTGACAGTCATCGCTTTATTGGAGGCCATTACGGGATACTATTATAATCCATCGCTGCAGCAAAGTATGAGGTTACTTGTTGAGTTTTCCTCACCCATTGTTTTTTTCGGACTTTGAAGCCTCAAGTTTGGAGTTACGGCTGTTGCCATCTTGGTTTTATGGAGCCAGAAGTGACCATATTTGAATGAGAGACTGGAGCTTGGGAGGATACCCTGATTGGATCTGACAGACAACCTGTGGACACACCATGATACTAGCATGGCAGTCACAAGGTAGCCACCCTAACCCTAACCCAAACCCAAACACAACATCTGAGAATGGTGGCTGCCAATTTGAGGACCAAGAATACAGTACCAAGGTAGGTTCTCGCCAAGTTTGGTTCCTGGCACCCAGCGGCATGACGTTAGTTTCATGGCTAAACGAGCAGCTAAAAAATCACCTCAATATTGGATTGCCTGTTGTCTAACTGGCCACAGCTGATCTTGAAGAAGACATTTTAAATAAGTGAATAGTTTTTTGGCATAGACTTTTACATGGGCACACAAGGTGAGCATAGATGTGATGTAAAATTGTCTAAATGTCTTTTTTCATGTTAGCTTTAAGTGGGGACATTATTTACAAAATGAGCATCATTTTGTGTTGAAGAAGACTTGAAACTCGCAATTGAGATCATAAACTCATTGACAAACTGTTCACAGAGGTGATAAACAAGCGAGGGGTGGGGTAATTTTCTCATAAGGTTACATACAATGGTACTGCTTTTGAAACCATTGGGTCCGCTCCTGCTGGCTGTAAGAAATAAGGCAGGTACTTCAAAATTGGCTTCAAGTTTAGTCGATGGCTGCAAATGAAAATGTAAAGTATGTCCTCACATCCCTGCAGTGAACTCAGCTACCAGATGTGGGAGTAGCCCCTTGAGTTGTTGTTAAGTTCAAGTGCATCAGTTTTCTTGTTCACATGTGAGTTGTTTCTGTGGTCATGCTTGCATCATTAAGAACCGTCATGGTAAAGAGATAGCTGAGCCTCAAATCAAAACTACCAATTTACCAGCCAGTCGAAGTTAAACCCTCACTGGCAGCCAAGAGCTCTGGGTAGAGACTGAAAGAAAGAGAAATACAAGTGGCTGAAATGATCCTTGTTCACAGTGTGTCAAGACTCACCCTCGTGGGTAGGAAAAGGAGTTGGAGGAATTGTAGTTCTCTCACCTTTGAAGGGGTTAGCTCAAATGCCCCAGGCATCTGATCAGGAAGCCTTCTGGATGTCTCCCTGTGAAGGCGTTCCAGGCGCGTTTCACCAGCAGTATCAAGGCTCTCCATATTCCATCTGTTTTGGGAATACCTCGGAATATTCTGCAGGTGACTCCACAGGGCATAGCTGAGAATAAGTATGTCCATTAAAGCCCCTGAAAACATCAACTGAGGAAATCACCAAACTCATATCTATAATCTAGACTGAGGGGGTGAAGTGTCCAGGAACCTCGTGTGAAGGCCCAAAAAGACACAAAAATGAATTGCCATGGATGCAAAGAGGTGCCCAGAGAGAATGCCAATGTGCGGGCTCAAGAATTCTACACTACACCCCTGTGTTCGTGCTCTCTACCTGAACTCAAATCGCTTTAAATGCAGCAAAGAGTTTAGAGGGATTCAAGCTCTCAGGCTCGGTATGAGTGAGCAAAATCTGATCTAAAACCTTTGAAAGGGGTTTTCTGCATGAGGAGGATTTGGATGAGAGAGGACAATGGAGGAGGAGAGACACCCATCTAATGATGGCATTTTTCTTTATCACTCAGTAATTACACCACATTTTTTTCCCCTGATGTCCTGATTCTTTCAAGTCAACTCCAATAGGGAGTGAAGTAGAGAGGATGTCGCAGAGCATTAATGATGAGAAGCTGAACAAGTTTATTAGCACTCCCCTGGACACAGGTTGCACCTGTTTGGTGTTAATGTGGTATTTCTTTTTTTATCCTTTCGTTATTTTTTGTACGCTTTGACGTGTAAGATGTTTGGCTTGGAAATTCGGCAGGTTTTGTTTGGACAGAACTTTGGTTGGTAATTGGAGTTGGTGCCCAATTATGTTTTGAGCACCTTTGAGGCGACAGCCTGCTGGAAACATGACCTGCCAGGGAAATGAAGGAAAGTGTGGCATTTTACACTTGTTAGAGAACACATACCTGGTCATGTTAGTTTTGACCCTAGCCACAAGCAAAGTGTCAAACTGAAAAATAACTATGCAAGTGAAATTTTGTTTTATTATTAAGAATTGCTCATGGACTTTAATTGTTATTACAACAAGATGTTTTCAAGTCTATCTTAGCAGGACATTACTGCCCATGTCAGTGGCCTATAAGTCCTCCATCTCCAGATAAAAAATTCAGGTCATACAACATGTAATCTGCACACGATATGACACATTCTGTAGATGTGTCAATATGGTCATAGGCTGCCTATGACAGATACAAATGTGAGGGGTTGAGTGGTTTGCAGAAACACTGACATTTTATCCTGGCGGCTGTGTGTCAGCTATCCAATCCATTCCAATTTAGCATCCCAGCTTTGAACTCGCGCTCACACCTTCATATTTTACTTTTAATCAACAGTGATTCTTTCATGATGAGACTCATATTACTGATGATCTTTCCAGTTAGCTCACCCCAATCAAGACACGAGCGGGAGGTGAAGAAAGAAGATGAAGCACGCATTTGTCAAATAGGACATCCTTGTCGCTCTAGTGTCATTTATGTCATCATATGATTAATTCTGCAGCTCTTAGACCTATTAACAATACATCTCCTGCCGGTGTCATAGATTGACTGACTGACTGTGAATTGCACTGTTCGACAATTAAAATTTTACTCTCCTCAATTTAGCCACGCTGATCGTGGAGAAAATTAAAAGGAGATAACAGATAGTGAAATGTTGCCGTAAGGCTTTTCAAGGAAACAGTGTAGTACAGTAAAAATGCTGTAATAAAATAGTAATACATTTTTATGTATTCAGATTATATTAAAAATACATGAAATAATTGTGACTTTATGATAAAACAGAAACATACCGATAAAATGTTATGCATGTGTTGTGTCTTTTGTGTTGCTACAGTCAGCTTGACCAATTGATAAACTGAACACGTGTACAAACAAAGCGTACGTCTTCACTCGTTTCCTCTCAGATGCCTGTACAGTCAGGGATCGGGAAACCTTCGATGACGGCAGACTTTGATCCAATTCCACATGACAAGTCGACGGCAGAGTGAGGACACAAGGAATAATAATTAGCTAATTGGAAATACCTACATGAGTTACACATTTGATTGATCTCTTGGCATTGTTATGTAAATGTGTTCTGCCCCCGTATCATGTTCCAGCAGTAATACGTTATAAGATTTGTGATGGGAATTTAGGTCATGGCTAGTAATAAGAGGCCACCACATTACATAATTAATATTAAATTCTTCTCAAGACAAATGTGACGCATGCATAAAGGAAGCTTGATAAAATACCGTGAAATTGCAAAAAGGCACCAAGCTTAACACAGAAACCTGCACTAATGACTTACACAATGCAGCCGACGCGATGAGCAGACAGAGCTCGTCTCCTCATTCAGGATTTTTTTTTTTTCAATTACGCTGTGACGAGACGACCTGAAGCTATTTCGGGGCGCTCTTGTAATGTCGGGAGCTTTACTGTGAGAAAGATCTGTCAAACATCAGAAGTTATAACTCATTCAAGTGCTAAAAGCAAACCAGCCAGCCAACCGACCGGTAAGTCAGTCAACCAATTCATCTGCCAGCCAGTCGGTCGACCAACCAGTGTTTGGCAAATTAAATGTCTCTCTGTGCACATTTTCGATTCAGCTCTTTCGAGAATAATCAAGCCTCCACCACCTATACTTCTCCTTCTCCTCTTTCTCTTTGTCTCTTTACGGCTGTGCTACAGGCAAAGCAGAGTCTCTGATGTGATTCCTTTTGTCATCCAGATAACTTAGCAATTTGCAACTGGGCCTGCATGCATAGCGTACGCGCACAAATAACGTTTTAGCTAAATGAGGCATCAGCGGATGAGGAGGTAATTCGAGTACGATGAAAGGGAAACTCTCGCTCTCTCTCTTCCTATTTTCCCCCCTTTCTTCTATGCATTTCTTCCTTTTCAGTGATATCCCCGATCCCTCTGATCTGCTGAGTGTGCAAGACAGGGGGAAAGATTAAGTTGGGCAGAGGATTCCCTCACACTATCTGATCTATGGTGGTATAATGTGCTGAGAGGCTCGGTCTTACCTCGCTTGGCCTCAAGTGACAAGATTGTAGTTTGCGCAGCGTAGACATCAGTAGACTTCAGCATACACTGGGTGTCCTTCCTGCTGATGTTCTGTCTGTTCTGACTCATGAACATTCAACTATTTAGCCCATTGATGTATTAAGGAGGAGGATGGTAGACTTTTGGAGGAGGCAGGGTCCTATTATTTCCTAATTTATCCAGTGCATAAAATGATACAAGTTTGACTAACCGTGTGGAAAATGACCTGAATCTTACACACATAGCTCACATAGCAACTACAGATTTCTGCCAGTTGAGCTAGCAAAACTCCTGTTTCATCCTCTGCTTACTTCAAGGAGGATACACTGATCTTACAGGCAACTTTTCTAGACCTTCCGAATGTTAACAGGTGCAATGGATCAAATTTGAATAATGAAATGAGTCATTTTACAGGGGTTGTGATGTCATAATATTAGAAATATCTCTCTTGTCATAACATATATAAGCTACTTTTCACTTTTAAATCACATACAAGGTCGTTCTAAACGGGAGAGAAGTAGCAATTTGCCAGATCGTTACAGAATAGACAAAAGTGCTGCATCCTGCTGTGTAACCCAAGATCAAAGCTGAGCCTCACTGTTTCTGTCATAAGTTCAATACTGGTGCATTCATTCAGAGAGGCAAACAAACATTTGTGTCATAAGTGTCTAGATATTCCGTCAGGTTACTCAAAGTTTTTCCTGCGTTCTAGCCAGTTGAAATAAAACCTGCAGTGGTCATTGTGTGTAGATCATTGTCCTGTCTTGAAATTCAGGGCCCATATTACAAATAAGGGGGGACTTCATGTCTGACTGTTTGCTCAGAATGGACGTGAATACCCTTAAAAATCTTTAAAGCTAAAAGTAAACACCTCACTGTTCTTGTACTTTCTCATTGTACTGAAACTCTTCCTGCGATGTAAACTATATAAATATTTTAGCATAAATATTGGCCAGCATTGTAGCTGCTCGCCTGAAGCCAAATCCATGACAGCGAGCAGTCTGTGAGTTAACAAGCAGACGGGACGCCGCTTCAATACCGAGGATTCAAAGCAACTCTGATTGACTGCATAGCTGCATTTTTATGTTGTTTCGAGGTGACATCTGTACGGGACATTCTAGAGTGCAGTCTTGAACAAATCACATATCGATGTAATTATAGTTGTTGACTATTATTAGTCAAATGAACTGTTAAACTGAGCTGCTACTCACACTGAATCTAGCTATTGCCGGAGTGATTAACAGTTCAAACAACCAAAAGGTGCAAATTGATTCACCGCAATGTTAAAAACCAAAAGCAGCGAGTTTCATCAATCATTTGAAGGACGGGTTTCAGCAAGAGGGATTTCAGTCATGAGCCCTCAGGTAAATTATGAAACCTTCATGGATTAAACTGTATCATTAAATGTATCATCAAATGGAGGTTATTTTTGGAATACACTAGGAGAGACCTTAAGGTACAGCTTGTTTGATGAAGTGACAAAAATGACTAAATCTTGTATAAAATGTATTTCAATAATTTTTTGACTCATTTAAATGTGCTTTAAGTCATTATTCTCTTTCTCGCACACAGAGGTAAGAAAAAAATGGCGCCTTTCATTCATGCCATCAATAAAATAGACTGTATGTGTGTTTTATGTGTTTATCAGTTTGTGTTCCAGTTGTGTTTACATGCACATGTGGTGATTCTAATCCAGATGCAGAAAAAAGGACAATCATATAAAAATGTATAGAATTAGAGAAGTTGTATACAAATTTTGAATGTGCCATTCACGTTAATGTCTTTCACTTACCTCTTACACCTCAGTATTTTATTTCATCTTATAGCAACTATTTTATTATATGTAGTATTTTATTGTTTTTTTTATTTTTTGCATATAGTACTTTATTGTTTCTATATTTGCCTGCATATTTTGATTGTATTTGTACTTGAATGTACCCGTTGCTATGATAACCTAATTTTCCTTCACACATTAATAAAGTTATCTATCTATCTATCTATCTATCTATCTATCTATCTATCTATCTATCTATCTATCTAATTTACATGTAAAGATGCAAATTTGAATGTGCCCAGTTTTGTTTCCACACGTTGAAATTATAATTGACACGTTAAAATGTACATTTCATGTGTTGACACTTTTATTTACATGTGAAAAAATATCCCCTTTACCTTATGACATTATTTTCTTTTCATGTCAAAAGACAAATTCTACATGCACTGAGAGAAGAAGAGACAGTGGGTTCGGTCACTTTGCTCTCTTATCTTGAAAAATCTCTCTTATACTCTATGAGAAAGCGTCATTGTGAAGATGCTGTGATTTTGACCGACATCAGCACTGTTTCGCTTAACCCTTCACACCGAAGACCCAATCTGCTGCTCGCAGTGCTTTCAAGACAAACAGGAGAGCCCTCAGTGGTCTCACACGCTTCTTCTCCTCCCGTTAGCTGGACACGCCGAAGAATGGTGACAGAACCAGAGTAACACACCACATCTCGTACACCAAAGAGCTCCTTTGGTGGGTCTAGATGAAAGATGATATCACCCGGTCCTTTGTCATCTGGTGTCATCGTTCGTATTGATTCAGTGACAGATTGGCCCCGGGTGGAGCAGCGACGGCAGATTGTGTCTGTTGCTTGTTTTCGCTTCCTCCTTTCTTGGCATGATGCAATTGACATAGTGCGTATTGATTGGGCAATTATTGCAACGCTCAAGACAGCTAGGGTCAGAGGGGTTGGAGTCGGAGGAGCATGTGTGCATGCGGTGTTACAGCGGCGAGAAAAATCGCTCTCTATCGACGGAGCACAGCAACACCTTTTACACAGAGGGGGAACACGCGCCCTCGCCAGGATAACACAGGAATATCAGAAAGCTAAAGGGGTTTACTGGGAACATGATGGAATTGATCCCTGCTTTTCCCTCACCTCAACTGCGTGCTCATTAGTGTGAGCAGCAGCAGTAGACAATCTATCGGTACATCTGAGTATCGATTTGGACCAGAGTATGTAGAGCCTTGCTCAGTAGAGTAAAGGACAATGTAAACCAACAAAGCAAAGCTCTTTGTTAAGCAAGGACTCTACCGAGGGCTTAATTGCTTTGTGTTTTCAGAGAAAACAGTTCAGTCTCGTTGAGCTCAATAGTCCGCCCCGCTGCTCGGCACTCACGCGGCTTTACAGATGTCAGACCACCTCAAGCTGCATCAGAAACAGGCTGCTCCTTCACCTCATCCGTGTGACATAAAGAGACGCAAAGGCGAGCCGGTCGCAAGCGAGGTGCACAGATTGCTGTAAATGGGCTCTCAAATCAGTGTGTTTTGACAGTGTGTCACAGTGAGCGGATCATGCGGGGGCAGCGGTCGCACAAGCACTCAGACAACCATCACACAACCGCTGTCTTACTCACTATCAAGTCTCCGGAGGCCTTTAGTGAAGTACCGCAGCCACGTATAAAAGCAGCCTTAACTTGATTCTCTAATTGCCTGTTGTGCTTTAGCAACACTCAAGCTAGATGAGCCGCATTTGAAGACGGGAGAGACTAAATCGATGAGGGACGAGGAAAGTGAGGTCCTCTCATGTACAGTGAAACCTGAGAGTATTGATGCAGAACTGTTTTGCTACCGAGTTTATCTCGACGGGCGCATCTTAACAGGGTCATCTTAAATTGAAACAGCATTTATGCATGGATTTGTTTGGTCAGCATTCACAGCCGCGCGAGGAGAAATCCCTCGTCTTTGGCGAAACACTCGAACCACAACAAATCATTAATTTGGTTGTAGGGAAAGAAGAGTGACACATATAATGAGTATATAATGAGCAGCAGGAATAATGAGTGCACCGCCACTTCCACACCATCTGTACCGCAGCTGAGGCAGGAGTGTTTTTTACTCACGTCTACAACTCACACATAAATGATTCAATGCCTTTTACCGGGCATGGCAAAATAAAAGGTGGACTGAAGATGCTCAAGGTGAGCGGCTATCATTAACATGTACAATGCTTCTGAGAGTCCCTTAACGACTTTAATTCATACTATACAAACCGCTGGCTCGGGAGACAAAAAAAGAAGGTGGCGGGCACATACAGAGAGAGAGAGAGAGACGACCGCACATACATATATGCATGTGCATAAGGAAGGAGATGACAATTACCGTTCAACATAGACAGACGAACATACAAGCAGGCGCGCACACACACACATGCGCACACACATACACACTCGGGGGCCGTGCTCCAGACATCCTCCAGAGCACGATGGGGGCAGGGGAGACAGTGATGGATTACAGGCACATCTGGGCTGTAATAAGTAGGTCCCGCATCCCACCTGCATTCAGCAGGAGGCAGAAATCCTGTATAATGGTTTCACATGGAAGGCCAGGTACCCTGGGCTGTATAATGCCTTGTCAGCGTGCATGCGTGCGTCTTGTCATTACTGGATTTACTACTCAGAGCTGAATAAAGCAGTCCTCTGAGCCTGGATAACATTCGATGGTGCTGCAGCGTGGGCTGAAGATGGAGTTTGTGTATATATATATATATATATATATATATATATATATATATATATATATATATATATATATATACACACACATACATTGGTGGCATCTTTTATTAGAGAAAATATGAATATTTACAGGTGCACAAAGTCGTTTTGGGAAAGACATTTTAATCAAAAGGAAAAGTTCATTGATTTTTTTTAAGCCTAAACAAACTAAATAAATGAACTGTCTTAATTATCATGACTGAATAACCAAATAAAAAGACCTTAAAAAGCAACACAAGTTCATACTGTTTTACTTTGTTTATATTTGGCGGACCCTGCCATGTCATTGCTCCTTATTTCCATCTGAAAATAGCCTGTTGTTATGTATATTGGTCATGGATGAAAATAAATATTTCTAAATTTGTGTTATTACCTAATCGGTACTGTAAATATAAAAAATTCTGACTTTGAATTTCTTCTACAAAACTTCATAGTGCCACTTTAATATCTGGTCCTTTATCAGGGTTCTTATCAGGTTGAGCAAGCTTTGGTAACAGCTAACATCAAAAGTGTGAAAGAAGCTGAAATGAAAGTTCTATTTTAAAAGTATTCCTCTGACTAGACAGACACTGAACTGAATGATCCACAGTTCGTAGAAACTTCGTAAACACTGGGCATTTTACAGAGATGTATCCTTTTATATGTGAGCTTTTTGTAAATGAGGCAAAATGATCAGAGCGCTCCGATAAAGAAAATAAAGAACGCAACAATAAATTGAAACAATCGATTGTAACTCGGCTAAGACACATTTCCTTTCTAAACACTCACTAAATTGCCTGATCGAGCGCTAACGAGTACTGAATGAGACAACAATCAATAAAGGCCACAAAAAGCAGGACAAAGAGAAGCAGCACCTGCATTAATCCAGCGGCTCGTTTCAGGGGGTAGTCCATCCTCAGCGTGGTGCATCTACTGTGTGGTGGCTCTGCACACCAAACACACCTGGGGAAAATATCTCATCCTGCATGATTAGTTCGCCGTATTATGTATGCAGACGTCTTAGACAAAAAAAAAATGGGACAAATAATGTTACATTCATATTTAAACGCTGATGATTTTTAATTAGATTTGCCCTGTTATTGCAGCAGCTGTGTCTTATTATTTATCCCGAAGCATGACAGACAATTAGACTTTGTTGTTAAACATTTTTTAAGCTTGACTTTTTAAACATTGTTTTTATTTATTTAACTTTCATGGAATTTGTGTAGAAGGTATCATAAATGAAACCACTGCGGCGAGGTTTTCACTTTTAATTAAGCGTGGACTTGAACTTTTCGCCACATTGAGGACCAAATCAATTCATTATAAGCATTTAATTGATTCCCCTCTGGCATACTGACAGTGAGCCAAAAGATACAGCGTTGTGATCTAGATGGATACGGATGATCTGCGACCGATCATTGAAGGCTGCATCCACTAAGCCTGTAGAAATGGGAGCGCTAATCTATTCAATTGTTTTGACTAAAAAGAGTTCAATGTAAAATTGACACTGAGCCGCACATTAACACAGTCAATACGAGGTGAAAGTGAAGTGAATTTAACTACCTATTAGCAGTACAAATGGAATCAGTTTGTCTTTATATATAACATTTATTTTTGTTATGATGGCAAAGAGCAAGACAAATTAGAAGAATACAAGGTTAAAACATGTTCAGCCACATAAAAGACATCCTCAGTGAAATCGCACCAAGCATGGTTTCTGCTTCGTAACTAGAATCTGTGTACAAGACTGTGAGTATGAGCCCGTCTCACGACAGACACCTCTGTCTTTGCTTGGAATTGTTTCCACCGCTCTCCGTTCACGCTTCGGCACCCTGGCCGTTTGAGAAGCACTGACCCTTTACCGCAGCTACTGACCGGCGCTGATGAAGTGCTTGACGGGTGGTTGTAAGGCAGGTTGGATTAATTAGCTTGTGGGCTGGCTGGTGTTGCGCCACGCTCCAGAAAATATTACTGTGGGCGTGTAAAGCACAGAGTCAGGCCTTGACCTTTTTAGGCTAGGGGTGAAGAAAAACAGCAGTTATTACAAAGAGATCCCCGGAGGATGAGAAGTGGGAGGGGGGGGTCACAATAAGTGTCTGTCTGGTTCTCTGTCTCTCTCAGGGGAAGAGTCAGCCTGAGTTGTTGTCTAATATGTGTATGTATAATGCCACGTATGGTGCGTTAGGTGTCATTTGTTTATTTGCGGTGTTTTCTTTCCCCTATTTTGTTTTGTGTCATGAGATGAAAAGATTACCAAAGACCACTTTAACAGC
This sequence comes from Diplodus puntazzo, assembly GCA_963678695.2. Lineage (NCBI taxonomy): Eukaryota > Metazoa > Chordata > Actinopteri > Spariformes > Sparidae > Diplodus > Diplodus puntazzo. Next base: position 9,072,076 of record OZ023155.1, on the reverse strand, counting down.
CAAGTAAGACACAATTTGGTTAACTTTGTTTTCATCAGTGGGAGGCTGTTTACATGCATAAAACAGCTCTGAACAATGAAAAAAAGTGACATATTTGGCTGGTAAAAACATGTTTTTTTCTCATTGTATTGACTACTATAAACGATTATAATATAATATAATACAATACTATATAAACTATTTCAACCTTTTGGGAAACAAGCTGATTTTTTGCAAATTAGGGGCAACAGAAATAACCTTTGAACACTGACATATTCTCATCCTATAAGTTGAAATGGAAAACTTGTTAGCAGTTGCCTATTTACACATCTACCACTCCACATCATTATTTTTCATTTGAATTCAGGTTTCACCTTATTTTTGCTCTAGTTTTGGTCTCCACCACCCTGGAAAGAAATGTCAGGCTCTTTTGCTACGTTGTTGTTCACCAGCAAATAAAGACAGAACATTACTGTAATATTGGTTTCACATTGTCATTTCTAAAAATATTGGTTATAGGCGCTTTTAATATCTATAACTGTTGAATACAAACAGGATACAAGCTACTCAGCTTATAAAATGTAAGTGGTTCCAAATAGCTGCATATGCTGCTAAATAAGAGTGGCTGTGATATAGTGTTACTCTGATTTGTTTTTCTATGGTAGGTGATGTGTCTTTGCAGGTAAAGCACAGATGCATATTACCAATGATGACTTTGTTCCAGTGAATTGCCTCAGTAAGCCTTACTATTGAGCACAGATGCATAAGGACCTTAAAACTGGGGAATGTAAGGGAATTTAGGCCCTGATCGGTGTTATTAGCTTTTCCTTTCATAGCATGTCAAAATTTGCTTTCCTTCAAGGTACATTGCTGCAACAAATGTAAATGAGTAAAGATACTTTATGTACACTGTCATGGACACAATGTCCCTTCAGTCACCTTCATGTCATTCATCTATTTTGTTGTTTTTAATATTATATCAGGCAGTGAATTCATCTGGATTTAATTCAGACGTTCTCTTCTCCAGATGTCCACATTTACTAGTTCAATTAGAAACTATAGCTGCAGAATTAGGTGCTCAAGGTTTAAATGTCTTGAATGACAAATGTTAGTGAAACAAGAAGTTTGAGAATAGGCCTAATATGATTCGTCATATCTGTGACCTTTCTAAAGAGATATAAAAGCTGTCAGATGTCTTCATATTCACATTCCTTCTCTCTGTGCCAGTTTTAAATTGACCTGCTCCTTCGGTTGTCACAGTAAGCCAGAGAGCCAGGGAAAGATGAATTGTGACCCCCTTATCTCCACACACCAACACAAAGTAGCTGTTTTGCTGTGTTGCATCCTTGCGGGTAATGCTGAGAGTTTGATCGTAATCTTCTCTCTGCTGGATACTGAGGGGATCGAGATTGACTAAGACATGGTCCTGCACAGGTTTTGAAGTGGTAGGACATGCTCTGGCTTCAGGCAGGTTGGACTATTTCTAAATGTTAACTTGTGACTTGTGTTGTTTGATGACTTAAGATAAAAACAGTATACTGCAAGTGAAGATTCTCCTTTTTAAAAGGTTTCCATTTTGAGGGAGGCATCAAGCTAAGCTAATGCTGTTACTGATACAAGCAATGCTCATTGAAATAATCTTACCTGTCACATTATATTTCAACCTTTGCTTTGAATAAAGGATGTAGAATTTGTGTGTGTGTGACAGCGACAAAATGAAATAATATGCTACATGACACTATAATACTAACAGGAAGAGTAAAAGATGACAGTAGCTGTTGCAGACAATAAACACACTATCTGCCTCATTAAGGCATATGCTTGAAACTGTGAAAGAAACAAGCTACTCTTCACTGGAAGTAGTTAAAGGTGCAATGTGTAAGATTAGTCACCTGTCAAAAAAACACTCAACTAGGGGGCAGCATATCAGGAGCACAAGGGGAGTGTTGATGCTGTGCTGTTCTGTTCTGTTCTGATCTGATTATTGCCTTTCGGGGTACAAAATGTCAGGGTGTTGTCTGGTTAGCATGTCACCTTCAATAGATACCTCTTAAAGGGATATTCCGGTGTAAGTTTAATCCATGGTCTAACACACAGTGACATCCAGTAAAACCCCCCTTGAGAGATCAAGTTTGCCGACCACTAGTTTACATAGTTTTAGCAACCTCACAAATGGCCGCACGATAACAATACATTGCAGTATATGCCTCCAACAAGAAACCGCCTTCAAAAAGTCACAAATAATGCTCAGAACAGCACCAAACTTCAGCAACAGTACAAATAGGGTCTCAGCACACAGTTCAAGGCATCAAACCTCCGCTGGCTTTCTATTGTAAAGACAACACAGCTAGCTACTCTCCTGCCGCAGCATCCTGTCGTGGGGAAGTCTCTCGGTGTCACGGTGTGTTAGACCATGGATTAAACTTACACCGAAATATCCCTTTAAACACAGCACAATAATGTCAATACTGTTATTTTCTTTTGATAATTGGGGTTAATGTTTTACGTTATAAAACTAAAGTGTGTCAGTCCAGACCAACACTACTGCAATCAGTAAGCAACACTACAAGCAAATCAGAGAAAGCAATACAACACGTTCAATCTATGCTTTGCACAGTATATAGCGTGTATATCTATATATAGATATACAGATAGACCCTTGTAGCTCATGTTCACCGTTCAGACCTTGGAGCTTTTAAATACCGTTTGCCACTGCACTTCTGAGAAAAAGGAACTCACATTCCAGTCTCAACAGTGCTGGGTGAGAGAGTTCAGAATTTTTTCAACTGAATTGCTCTCAAATTTGAGCGCAACTCAGGAGAAGGAGAAGCCTCCCACTCTGACCGCAGCTCTCATAAGCTAACAACACACTGACATGATCGCAACGAGGCATTGTGACCTTCACTCATTGTAGAGAAACTCGGGCGACGTACGAATATTTTTTTGAGTCGCTGTGACAAATCCTAGCTTAGTATTAGCAGTGTGGGTGGTGACATGTTGTTTTTTTTTTCTTCCTTAGGGTTCTCCTGCACACTCAAATGCACTGTGCCAAGACTGAAAATACTGTGGAACTGATCCAAGTGTAGATGCATCCAGGCTCATAGGAATAAACCGTCACGGTATCTCGAGACCAGATTTCAGTGTCGCTAATAATGGAGCAATGAGACTCTCTCCTCACCTCATCTTAACCATCCATCTGGCCAGGTTTAATCATCAACCAATATGGCAAAAGGGAAACATGAGCAACCATATTACAAAAGGTGCCTGTCCTTCACTCTTGGATGTTTTATTTCTTCTTCTTCTTCTTCTCCTTCTTCTTATGACTCAACCCATATCACCGTTCTCCATCTGGCCTGCTGGCTCCAGATGCAACTGCCAGACTTTTTTCTGATTGGGCCATCTGGGCAGCTCTCTGCTGGAGCTCAATTGAGAGCAAACATAGGCTAGTGTTATTTCTTTTTGGGATTGCTCTTTTTTTAATGCGCAGACTCCCTAAAACTTGAACACACATTCAAACGGATGGCACAGATAAATGGAAAACAGGTTTTTGGGCATGAGTGCATGTGCTTCCTTGTCCTGAAAAAGAGAGGACAGTGTCATACAAAGAGTTTTGATCTTGCGTTGCTCAAACTATAATTAGAAAGAGGTCGTTTATATAGGTTGCTTCATATGGATAACGCATTCCCTGGACAGGGGTGCTGTCCAAGTACTATTGACCAATAATCAGAAAGTAAGACAATAAGTTAGGAACAAGCAACATCGATCTCTCCCCACTTGGCACAAAATGGAGACAGCTTCCCAGCGTTCTGCACAGGCCGAAACTTTCAGCTTCAGTGAATCGTGTGTGGTTCACTCAGGCCTGGAGCTTGGCCCAGACACAGCTACATAACAACATTTTCCAGCCAAACTTAAGCCAAATCATTTAAATATATATTCTTCCTCTCTCACCCTGCTGCACACAAAAGTGCTGAAGGGAAGGCTGGTCATGGACCATAAGTGTATTCAGTGCAGTCAGGACGAAGAATAGAGCGTCTACCTTAGCTTTTTTGAGGGCTTTTGAGCTTTGCTCCCTCCCAGTGTTTCCATGTGGTATTACTGTTGGCACAACAAGATAAGCAACATGGTCACTGTCCAAAGCAAAAAACAACAATGATAATAATCCCTGTATGAAACCCTGATCTCAGTGCTATGGAAGGGCAGTTAAACACCCACTTGTATTATAGGCAGGTGTCGTTACTTACTGATATAAAAAACTGAATGATAGCTTTGAACTGTCTTGAGTCTCGCCGGTGAGGGGGAACATACGTCAGCAGGGGAACGCACTTTGACACAACACTGGAGCTTTACTTCAGAATGATGAGTCAGAGCAATTGCCACTTTAAATACAAGTAACAAAAACACAACAAAAGTATACATATTAGTAATTATGATAGGAGGAAGGAGGATGTACGGTTATGTAGTACAACTACTACGAAGTCTGTGTTCTGGAGGTTGGGGCTGATGGGTTAAACACAGGACTTTTTAACCCAAACCATGTTCTCTGATCTCAACCCAGATCTAAGCAAACTTTGACCAACTTTCTCCAACAGTCTTGTTTTACGTTTCGGAGAAAGGTCATACTTTAATTTTGTTTTTTCAGTCTTGGCAAATGACCTTTTCTGTTATTTACATATGAGAATTTGTTGTGTTGTCTCTTGTGCAGTGGGCTTCCCATGGTTAAGAAACTCGTACACTGGCTTAAAAAAAAGAAAATTAATCTCTCAGTGAACAATTAGATTAGCAAACAGCTCTCTCTAACACACACACACACAATGTGTAAGTTCAAACTTACAAAATGAAATCATTAACTTTCTTCCGTTTTTTTGGTCACCGCTCCGATCCCGAAGTTCTCGCTTGCACCGTCTGTTTTGTTTACAAAGCAGCCCCTGAACGCAAACACAACCTGGTGAAAAAGCTCAATTCATTTTTTCCTTCATTTCCTGAGCAATAAGTTTCATCCATCATCTCATATTGTTTTGTTTTATTTTCCTTCCATGGCAGTGCTATTAAAAACTCTATCAGCAGACGCAAAATGTCCGTCTGTCAAGGCATCTAATAAAGACTTTCTTTTCTGTCTCCCAGTCACAGCTAACATGCAATAAAATGAAAATGCATACGAGAAATGATAGATTTTGTGATGCCTTTCACTTTGAAGTATTTGATGATTGATGATTAAACATGGGTAACATGACGTATTTGTCTCGTCTCAGCATCTTGAATGTGCACTTCAACACCAACTAATCGATCACCTGTGTCTTAAAGACTGACTTGGGCAACATGCACACAGCTCGGCCCTCCTTTTCTGTCTTCCTTGAGGGTGTGGCCATGTCACATCTCAGGTCTGTGGACACAAGTGCCAGGTCAAGATGAAAGTCTGTATTTGTATTTGTATCAAACATTGATGAAATTTTAAAGTTTCATCTGTGAAAAGAACTGTTGCACTAATCCGGATCTCATAGCTTGTTCACTAACAGTGGGCTAAGCCAAAGAGCTATTACTATGTAAGTATTCTGATTCTGTTTTGTTATAGTCAGATGTAGCCAACTTGACTTTATACGAGGTGTGTTCCACTGCATTTACTTCCTTTATTGTGTTAGCATTAACAGTAGCACAAGTTATGTTTAAAGTTGTTTAGAAATTCTGTTTTTTGAATGATTCAAATACAGGTTGTGCTTTACGATTTGATTCATTTTGGTAAAAAGTTTAAATATTATGTTTCTTTGTAGAATTTGTGAGCAGCTAAAGTCTTCCAGACTGTGTGTCGACCTTAATTGGCAGAGGCATATATTGTGGTTTGGTGTTTTATTTTGTAGGGTTTATTCTCAGGCGTCTCGTTTTGACCTTCACTTCCTGTCTTTGTCATTTTCCCACCTGTGTTTCATTTGTTCATTAGCCCTTTGGATATTTACATCTTCTTCCCCCCTCTTTCTGGTGTTATTCCCTGTGCTCTCTGCCCTTGTGTTTTCTGTGTGTGTTTTTGACTTCCATCCTGGTTTGTACTTCATTCAGTTTTGCCTTTCTCTGTAGTTTTTTGGATTTGCCCCAGCCTGTTTTTGACGGTTTTCTTTTCTGCCTTTGATTTTGTTGGACTAAAGCCTCGATGATTGTAGCTCGCTTTTATGATTTTTTTTACCCGCCTGCTTTTTAGCGTTTGGGTCCTTTTAGCCTAACTTCAACCGAAAACACATCATTTGGCACAGATAAAGTGCAAATAAGGCATTCTGCTTTCCAAAAGTCTAATGTTTGCCCAAATATTTGTAAGTGCAGATACAAGTTGTAGCTTTTGCACTATACGCCTTCACTTCACACTTCTACAGGCACATGATGTTTACAAATGTTTGCATCGAGACTTGACATTTAGATTGGAATTTAATTCAAGTCAATGCCTTTTGTTTACATCTACTGCAAATGCTAGGTTATTTAAAGTTACAGTACATTTATCTATCATTTATCCATTCACTTCACTGATTACACACACGCTTGAGCCTGTCTGTCGATGAACCTTCACCGAGAAAGGGCCGATCGTTGGTTGGTCTGGCAGTGATAGATCTTTTTATAGCATTGTCTCTATAACGCTGACAGCTCCTTACCTCTGCAGAGTCATCATGTCTGCGCCCGGCTGGCAGGTCCTGCACAGGAGAACACATCAACACGAGGCGAGATATAGCGTAGGCCTTAATCACCAGTTCTCATCAGGCTGCCAGGCATGTCAGGCTCGTGATAACACCCTCCTCTACCCCACCGACACCACACACACACACACACACACACACACACACACACACACACACACACACACACACCTGTAAAGCTATTCATACTCCTGCATTAGGATGTACTGAACCTGTGATGGTAGTGGTGGTGATGGTATAGGTGATTATGGGTAAATCACATCGGTTGCATTAGAGTGATGTATTGTTTTCTCACCTAATATTACAATCAGCCAAAATTCTTTCAACATTTTTTTTTTTTAAACTGAGATAATTCATACTAATTTAAGTTGGAACGTGAAACATTTTAAGATTATTCCAGGTGGTCTACTAAACATTACTATTTATTTTTGCTCCGATATCAGGCTGTGCCGCGTCGATTAAACGATTAACTTAAAAATAAAATGAACAGGCCGTCGCGGATAACACACTCGGTACTTATCTCCAGTGTGCCGCTCAAATAGGGAAATAGTATACCTGAGGCACAAAATCCCTCAAATAATCTCTCAGCAAAATATTGGCCACCTGCAGCGTAAGCTCAAGGTGTACTGCAGTGGTAAACACACTTGACCAGATAAGACCAGAATCTGGTGTTAAGCCAGAGTGTGCGTGTGTGTGTGTGTGTGTGTGTGTGTGTGCTTGAGTGCTATGTGATTGTGCGTACCCATGTGTGCATATGAAAGTACATTCGAGTGCCAGAGACAGATGGCAACAATACAGCTTTTCTAAAAGGAAGATTTGGGGAAGCAGCAGCAGGCGACAGCTCTGTACCGGCTGCATAACAGGGAGAATCAGGTCGAAGAATAGAGGAAAGGATGCGATCAGAGGAGGGCTCCCAAGCCAATCGACTGAGGAAAGATGGGCAGAGGCAAAGCGGAGACAGATGGGAAAGATATGAGGGGCCTTGATTGAGGGAGTCGTTATTCAGAAATGTAAATTATTTTTATCGCATTTCTGCTTTATCAGAAAGAATAAATTGGACTGAAGCGGGATTATGTATGAATCAGTTAATGTACACCGATATCGATGTAGAGAGAAAGCCACTAAAGTTGTCTCCTGTCACACATTTTTACTGTATTATTACGCTGTACCATTGCACCTAACTCTTTCTTTAATCATATACGGGGGAAAAATGTATTAGAGCATTTAAATGTCTCACTTTCAACGAACTACACAATACTTTTCTTGCACCTTTAACTGCAGAAAGTAGCTACATTTTCACAGTTCTTCCGAAGCACGCAGCCAGACTGCAGTATGCATCTGTGATATGAATGGTGCACAAAGCGTGGGACTTATTTGGCCGGTGATGAGCTACCTGACGGTGCCCTTCACTCTGACACTGTGAGCAAATTTGAGAGCAAACTGAAAAAGGACAGATGGACAAAGAGGAGGAGAGGGCCCGTCCAGAGGGTGGTGCGATTCCAGACCTCTAAACTGGCACACGCTTCTCAAATGTTGTCCGTGGTTCAAAGGGGTGTCTGGTATGGCTGTAGTGAATAGCTGTGTGTAAATCAATGCTCACAATGTAACAAATAACAGCCTCGTCGCCAGGATTCAATCCTGGCAGTTAATGTTTCTGCAAACTACTGATACGCTCAAATTTGTACTTTTCATAGCCCATGCACCATATTGCCATTTCTATGATACGTGTCATATCGTTATATGTTTATGATCTGATTTATATATCAGGAGGTGGAGGACATGTTGATGAATTTGAGTGACCGTAACTCGATATGTGTTTTAACATTTGTACGTTTAAAACCACTGGATATTCTCTAAGGCGATCATTCCAAAAGTCAAGAATGACGCCGCTCAGTTTGAAATTAGAAAAATCCTCTGGGACCCACACAACCTTTTAATCAGAGCTCTGATCCTTTCATGACGCGGTATGAGATACAAACCAAAGTTTTGTTCCCTGCAATGTCACCTACTGACTCAATCGGAGGAAAAATCAACAATAACATAAAAAAAATTGTCTTTGTTTATTGTAAATAACTTCTCAAGGCCCCGCTGCAGTACCGCCATGACCCACCAAGGGGCCCATCCCTTGGGAATTACTGCTGTCGGGGATGTTAGTGTATCTTGTTGCATTGTTTGCAGACAAATGCCAATGAAAACATCCTTTTATAAATTCTAATCCTGTCCCACTCCACCTGTTTTATGAAAGTGAGTTCTGAGGGATTTCCTTAGCATGGAGAAAAGGTGAGGAGACTCCGGTGTGGGAAGAGCTCCAGAGGGAGGGATAAGTGATGAAAAACTCCTGGTGTTGTCAGAAACAACAGTGGGAGAGGTCAGCAAAGTTTAAAGGGAGTACAATCAATGAGAGAAAAAAACCCTTATGGAGATCCTGCAGTTGATGTTTTGCTGATTTGTAGTACAAAAGAAAAACTCCTGATCAGTTGTACAGAGCAGGACTTGAAAGATTTATCACCAACAGTTGTTTTTAAAACGGACGCTCAAAGATTTAACACAACGCCACAACGGGAGTGTGATTTTTCTATCCACAGCCGGAGCTGCCAACCACATTTTCCCACAGAATCACTGTGTGATGTGTTAAGCTTTTATTTTGTTAATTACTGTGCTGTGATGTATTTTCTTTCTCCAGTGTTTCAAACCGACACAGCAGGGAGGTTGTTTGGCATCACACACAGACTAATATTATTCAATGATGCAAACTCAGAGACATTTGAGTAGGGACACGCCAGCCAGATATCATAGGTTATCCCTCCCAGGGAAGCGTATCGGTCTTCTTTTTTAGGTTTCCAATTGTTGTTTACTTCATAGCAAATGTTGGTTCATAATCAATGTGTTTCAAATGGACTGATCAAAAACCCCCGGGTGTGAAACACAGTTTTTTTGTTCTTGTTTCTAGCTGTGGTTACATGTTAGCATGTTAATGTTGGATCTGTGATGTTGCTTGTTGCCACGAAACCCAAGTTCAAAAGCAAATGTTCTGTTAGCTGTGTAACAAGTGCGATCTATTTCACATTTCAGTGACTTCAGGTTAAAGCAGCCTTAGACCTTATTCCCACAGCAGCCATTCTCCTATGACATCACTCAGGGTGGGTAGCTCATATGTCATACAAGTCTCGTTCAGGTCATATACGCGGAGGCAATCTGAGAAACTGTGAGAACAATGGGTAGTCTACTTCAGAGGGACATCAGACCATATGAAGGTAAAACAACTGGTTTAATAACCAATTAGCTTCCATTAGGTAACAGCTAACGTTAGCATGCAACTGTGATAGCTAGGAAGATGCTGAATGCTAACATCAGCTAACGAGTTATCAAATATGTTGCTTGACCTTGATATACGAATGTGCATCCAGATTTGAAGTATCAGTCATCTTTCCAAACAATCATGAATCTGTAAAATTCAAGGATTTGTCAGATCACCAACGTTTATACGACTTGCAACCTGGAACGCAGCAGTATTACATTATCCCAGCTTTCAGGTTTCTCACCCCCAGCATGACATTGGAGAAAAAATGGCCACCAATAAGGTGTGCATATGGTCTATTCACAGAGATTTGATAAAAAAGGGTTACTTGATTGATTTTTTATATATATTTTTAATATTATGCATACATGCCCTTCACAACTCTATTGTAAGTACATTAGAGATTTGGTGGCATACGCATTAGGTCTGACTCAATTTCAGAGCAATGGTGCCACCCGATGCTAAAGTAAATTACATCTCATCCAGCTTTCAATCCCCTCAATAACCAAGCGACAATACAGCTGATTTATTTCCAGTCACAGGGTGAACACGCTGTATGTTAAAATTCAGAGAGTGAAACGTAAAACAAATCGCTATCACTGATTTGATTTCATACCCATACATCAGTAATGCACGGGCTTCTTCCCAAATAATAAACTTCACTCTAGCCAATAATCGCACATTTTTCTATGAAGAGAGACTCCAACACATGTTTTATTCCTTTGATCTGTGCTTTGATACTCGGAACGTGGACAAATATCTCCCGACGGTTAAAACAACCTGACCGTCTCGATGTTAATAATCAGAACCTGGTGTTGCTGCGGTAACCCTGCAGCATGTTGAAATATTAAACTGCCTGTATGCGTGTACAATCCATGCGGTTCATACGTATGAGGACATTAGTTTAACAAAAAAGCTGTCCAAGTGTAAACTTTTATCAAGCGGTCTAATGCAACTTCGAAATAGAATCGGTTGAGTTCATTATGCCTCATCTGACGAACATTATGGAAATGCTGTTTATGTCCTCCTACATTTGATTGTTTATAAGAAAGGCCATTCTCAGAGAAAAAAAAAAAACACTCGAGTGACATATCCCAGAGACATCTGTGTCCGGCCTGTGTGTGTGTATGTGTGCATACATGCATGTTTACCGGTTTACCCGCGTGCCCAAACATCAATATGCCTGTCCGCATGCATGCAAGCGCGCTCAATTATCCTCCGCCGGCTGGTGTATACGCTCCTGTGCGGTGCTCTTGTGAGTACAGGCGCTGCTTATTAAACACGAGGAAAAACAGTTGCTTGTTTGATTAACATCAATACAAATTCTTCCTCTCATCTAACTAACTAAAGCTATGGCCACACAGTGTTTTCTTGTCTCCCTCAATTTGAATCTCAATGCTCACTCCTTTCCACTCGGCGGCATCTTTAATAAAGGCTGCTGCTTGTCGGCGAGGGTGTCCTGTCTCTAGTGAGATGGTTAATAAAGCAGAGATGCTCTGCCCACATCCAGAGGCTTTGAAAGGGGAGGGAGGGAAGGAGGAGGAGGGGGATGAAGACTATTATTCAGTCAAGAAAAACAAGGGGCTTTACATACAGGCACCAGTGTGGGGAAGCAGCGGTGAACTTTTCTTCCTGCTCTTTTTTAATGTGTTTTTCTCTTCCAGAGTCTAATAGCTTCCCTGGACCCAGACAGCTTCACATTAATTGGCCAAGGAGGCGATGCCAAGGCTATTCTGCTCAGGTCCTCTGGCGCCGCCACCGCCAACTCAATATAGACCTTGAAGTTTGCTCTTATTCTCTCTATCTGCCTGTTTCCCTCCCTCTCTCTCCTTCATGTTATCTCCAATCTCCTTCTTCCTTTGTCTCTGCGTTCGTCCCCAGCCTCTGCATGTATGGCTGCTCGTATCCCTCTTCCCCACACAAACACACGCACCGTCCGCCGTCCTCCCGCCCGTGCCTCCGTTCATTGATCCCCCCCCATTTACTATTTTCTCTCTTCGTCGTCTCCATCCTCTTGATGTCTCCCCTCTCAGCCTCCTCTCCTCCTCCGTTTCCTCCACGTAGCTCTCCTTCACTCTGTCTTTCTGTCAGGAGCATATTAAGCAGGAGCTTCACAGCAGGCCGGAGCTCATTGAGACCAGCGCCCAGCAGGACTTTTCATCGAGGCCAGCACAGCACGACACGAGCCGGGGAGAGGCTCTCCTTGAAGATCTCATCCTTCCCTCGGTCCACTCGTTTGGGAACGGGCGGGAGAGGAGTCTTTAGCCGTGCTTGGCTGAGGTTGTCAGTCATCATATATGTTAGATAACAATCCCTTTGTTTGAGTGTGTCACCCAGTGCTCTTTAGATTGGTGGTGGGGTGATTTTTTTTGAAGAATGACGCTGCTTTTTATCATTTATACCCCGCTGTGCTTGGTGAACGAAAATCCTGGGAGATTTTCAGTCTTAATGTCTGATCGTCATTCTGCCAAAAAGCAGAATTTGTCATTATGATATATTACCTATCAAAAGACGAAGCCATATTATCTCCTCACAAGTGAGAACATTTGTTAGATCTGTTAGTCCCTCTGTTTGGGTTACATGTGGAAAACCTGTATGTGTCAGTAATTAAGGGCCAGGAAGAAGCTTATCGAACCTTGAGCGACTATAACACTGTCAGCATTTAGAGTCATCGTTTTCTCTACTTTGGTTCCTCACTTGAACGACCTACATGTCACGGCCTTGATGGGCCCTTATTACGTATTATCATTTTAAAATAAAAAAAAAAAACAACAGTTAGAAACAGTCACCCGAGGCACCCCTAAGCAGACAACAGTAGTGCCAAGCAATAGTGAGCATACTATATACTTAATCTAAAAATATCTACCAAACTCTCAAACAAAATAGCTTTTCTTTCACATGGTGGAGTCTTTTTCTTCTTTTTTTTCCCCCTTGAGTTGGAGCTGTGATTGTCTGTGTGGACCTGCCCAAGTGAGAGATGTCATGAGGAAATAAAAAATGAAGACATCTCTCTTCCTGCCCTTTGGCCAGACTTTGAATGATGCCTCAGAGGAAGTCTGGGCCACTCATTTTGACGATGACCTTGAGGTTGTCAGAACTCTGCGGAGAGACAAACAATGGACTCCTTTCTGTCTGATTTATGCTGTTGGCTCACTCTGATTTCTGATATGTTTTTCCTATGTTCAGACCGCCGACATATGGACGTGCTCCCTTATTTTCTTGATAAACAGTTTCAAACATGGTCTTTACCTGGTACTTTTAATCACATTTCGGGATCCTTGTCTCACCCAGTGTAACCAGAACACATGAGGACGGTGCTGTGTTTTTCATTATCTTGATCCTCAAGCACAATCGAATAGGAGTTGTCAGAACTGGCTCAGTTCTCTGACAAACAAAACGCAAGAGGGAAGAGATGCCGGCAATCATATTTATTTAACACCAAAATATAATAACAAAAGTACAACCTATATCTGTAATAAGAGCGATCAGTGGTGTGTGTGAGTGCATGGCTGTGTGTAAATGTTGGATGTAAACTAAAACGACGAGGACAGCAACAGGTAAGCCGCAGGGTGCCAGGCTGGAAATGGAGAGAGAGCGAACTGGCGTTTTCCACATGGCTCTTAAGGACGTGGCCCCGCCCCCTCGGGACGCACACCGGAGGCCCATGTAACAATTAACCTGTGGGGAGGAGAAAGAGAGCGAGAGCGGCACCACACGCACAAACAGCCACGCAAAACAACCACTTGGGGTTGTCACACCCCCCCCCTTAAGACAGAACCCCAAAGGGGTACTATCTCAACAAACCCACAAGCTACCTAAAAAAATGGCTGGGCCAGTTACATGTTAACTGTTTACAGATGTAACCAAACACTAAAATCACCTGAACAATTCTTACTGCTAAACAACTTAACTTACCGTGTCCTCCCAGCCTCTGCAACCTGGTACCAAGGAAGCCTATTTAAGACGCTGAGAGGAAGATGGAAGAGCAGGAGCGTAAAAGCAGGGATAAAGCTACATGTCATCACACAGAATTAAACCATGCACAACTGACCCAACCCCCCCATCACTTTAAGGCAAAGGCGCTCGAGACAGAGCATCTGCCAAGATATTATCTTGCCCTTTAATGTGGCGTATGTCTAAATCATACCCCTGCAAAAAGAGAGACCACCTGACCAGCCTCTGATTCGGAGTCTTGAGGGAACCCAAGAATGTTAAAGGGTTGTGATCTGTATAAACAATTAAAGTGCCGCCACCTACGTACACCTCAAACTGCTGTAAGGCCAAAATGAGCGCCAAAGCTTCCTTTTCGATGACTGAATAGTTGGCCTGATATCGGTTGAACTTCCTTGAAAAAAAACTAACTGGTCTCAACAACCCCTCGTCCCCTCCCTGGAGCAGGACGGCACCGGCCCCAACCTGGCTGGCATCTACCTGCAAGACAAACTGTCTGTCAAACTGGGGAGCAGCCAACACAGGAGAGGAACACAGTAAAGACTTCACATTATCACTGGCCTGCTGGCACTCACTAGACCACACAAACTTAGCTCCAGCCTTCAATAACTCAGTCAAAGGAAACACCACAGTAGAAAAGTTTCTGCAGAAACTCCTATAGTACCCTACTAGACCCAAAAACCGCTGGAGTTCTTTCTTCGTAGTCGGCTGTGGAAACTCAGAGACAGCTTGCACCTTGGCCTGCACAGGAACAACATTACCCTGACCAACCACACGCCCCAAGTAAGTAACAGTAGCTCTAGCAAACTCGCACTTGGCCAGGTTTACTGTCAACTGTGCCTCAGCCAATCTCTCAAACAAATGTCTCACTCTCTCTAAATGTTAACGCCATGTGTCACTATACACAACCAGATCATCCAAATACACTGAACAGCCCTCTAACCCCTGCACAACCCGGTTCATAAGCCTCTGAAAAGTGGCTGGAGCGTTCTTTAACCCACAGGGCATAACGGTGTAGGAGTAGAGGCCTGCAGGAGTGACAAAAGCAGCAATCTCTCTCGCACGCTCTGACAAGGGCACCTGCCAATAGCCTTTGAGCAGGTCAAACTTGGACACAAATTTTGCAGACCCCACCCTGTCTATGCAATCGTCCATACGCGGCAATGGAAATGAGTCAGACTTGGTGACAGAATTAACCTTCCTCATATCTGTGCAAAATCGCAGAGTCTTATCGGACTTAGGCACCAACACACAAGGAGACGCCCAGCTGGACGCAGATGGAACAGCGATGTCATTTCTCAGCATGTACTCAATCTCAGTGTTCAAATGACCAAGCTTCTCCGGACCCATACGGTAAAACCGCTGTCTGATCGGTTGCGCTTCCCCCACATCAATATCATGCACAATCCAGGAAGTGCGAGAAGGAACGTCACCAAAAAGCTGTGGAAACTTACTGATCAGCTCCACCAACTCTACACGCTGCTCTTCGGGCAGATGTGCCAACAGGGAATGCAGATTACACAGAGACTCAGAATTCTTCAATCTACCACTCAACAAACTGTCATCAGGCTCGGGAACGCCGTCTGTCTCCTGCGCCACACTACAGCTGTCCACGGCGAGCGCTGGACCAACGTCACCTTTTACGCCCTCCCCATGCCCCGAGCGCGGATAATATGGCTTCAGCAGGTTCGCATGATATAGCTGAGATGACTTTCTTCGGCCTGGTGTAGCAACAAGATAGTTAACGTCAGACACTTTTTGAGACACAGTATACGGGCCAACAAATTTAGCTTGAAATGGCGAAGTGACCAGCGGCGTCAGCGCGAGGACCTGGTCCCCAGGACTATACTCATGGCGCACCGTACCCCGGTCATACTGGGCTTTCATTTTCACCTGAGCCTGTCCCAGTTTTCCTTTCGCCAACAGACCCGCCCTAAACAATCTGTGCCGAAAACCATTTACAAAATCGATCAGGTTTCGGGGCGCCTCGGCCGGAACCAATCCACCTCTCAGCGCTGCCAACGGCCCGCGCACCGAGTGCCCAAAAACCAATTCGTTCGGACTGAAGCCCGTACTCTCCTGTACGGCCTCCCGCGCCGCCAGCATCAACCAGGGGAGCCCCTCCTCCCAGTCCCGATCTAACTCCGTACAGTAAGCGCGCAGTAAGGACTTGAGCGTCTGATGGAATCGTTCTAACGCGCCCTGACTTTGCGCATGATAAGCAGTGGACTGGTTATGGCTTACCCCCAGCGATTTCAACACTTCTGCAAACATATGCGAGGAAAAATTAGACCCCCGATCACTTTGTATGACCTTGGGTATCCCGAACACTGAAATGAACTGTGAAAGTGCTTTAACTACCGCTTTGGTGGTGATGGTACGAAGCGGATAAGCCGCCGGGTACCGAGTACACTGACACATAACCGTCAATAGATACTTACACCCCGATTTGGCACTAGGTAACGGCCCCACACAGTCTATAATCAGATACTCAAACGGTTCACTTACTACCGAGATGGGCTGCAACGGCGCCGGCTTTACGCGCTGGTTGGGTTTCCCCGTCAGCTGGCAGACATGACATGTTTTAATATATGCCCCCACCTCTTTTTTAGCCCGCGGCCAAAAAAAATATTTAAGCACCGACAAATATGTTTTTCGTACCCCAAAGTGACCACTTTCATCGTGTGCAGTTTTCAAAACCTGGGAACGAAAATCCTGAGGCACCACTACCTGAAACACAGGCGCTCCCACAACCTCCTCATCACAGGGCAACCATTTGCGGACCAACATCCCATCTTGCACAAAATAGCCCTGAGCTACATCGCTAACCTGATGACACGGCACAACCTGATCCCACAGCGAAGACAACGAAACATCAGATTTCTGAGCCTTAATCCACTCCTCTCTTGACACACGTGGAGGTAAATCAGGCAGCGTAACTGACTCCGCTTGGGCCACAGCCTCCAATGGCGCATACGCACCTTTACTCCGAGCGCGAGTCATGGCACAAACAGGAAAAACTTCGAGCGCTGCACTGTCAGACGCCACCTCTACCGGTTCAGACACCACCACAAGTGGTGGGGGACCACTGGGCCAAACCCGGCCACCACAGATATCATTTCCCAAAATCATTGACACACCTGGCAAAGGTAACTCAGGCCGTACACCCACAGAAAACACACCTTTAACCAGATCACAATCCAACATCACATCATGGCGTGGCACAGGGACGAAGCCAAGCTCCATCCCCCGCATCACAATGAAATCTCCAGACTGCGTATTAGCGGAAAAAGGGAGAACCGACTGTAAGATGAAAGAATGTCGGGCCCCCGTATCACGCAACACTCTCACCCGAACACATTCCGCACTACCCACCAAGGACACGCGCGCCTCTATGATGAAAGGCTCAAACCCAGATCTGTCACTGGCGGTCATCTCCACCGCCTTTTCCTCTCGCGCACTTGCACACAACATAGCAGGACCTGGGGAAGGCACACCATTTTTACGCCTGAGTAAAGGACACTGGTCCTTCCAATGACCCTCCCCCGGGCAAAAATTGCACAAGTTTGAACGCCCTGGGCGCACAGAGACTGGCGCACCACGGGGCACAGCCGGTTTAGAAAAACGGCTGCGCGCAAACCTACCGTCATCCTCTACACGCCCGCGCATCTCAGTAAAACCAGACTTGTGCGTCAGCACGAAATCATCGGCCAATTCAGCTGCTCTAAGCGCAGTAGCTGGCCCTTTCTCGTTTAAATAGGCAGCTACGCGTTGAGGCGCAACATTTTTAAACTGCTCCATGATTATTAGTTCACACAGACCATCAAATGAATTCACTTTTTCCGCGGAGCACCAGCGGTGAAAATGAGTCGTTAAATCGCGCACAAATTCCACATTCGTTTGCTTATCAACCTTCACCCACTGTCTAAATCTCTGGCGATATGCCTCTGGGACGAGTTCATAGGCCTTGAGGACAGCTGACTTCACCATTTCATAAGTCAGACCCTCCTGCGCGCACACAGCCGAGTACGCCTCCTGCGCCTTGCCAGTGAGGACACACTGCAGCAGGAGAACCCGATCCACATCTGGCCACTGCCTGGCCTCTGCCACGCACTCAAACAATGTGAAAAAAGTGTCGGGATCCCGTTCGTTAAATTTTGGCACAAGGCGCAGACTGGTTGTCAAGTCTCTGCCCCCCCGCTCATTCACAAACCCCGACTCACCGGACGCCCCAGGCCTCCTGCCATCGCGGTCCAAAACCCCCCGCTTTGACCGTTCCAGCTCTAACTGTAACCGCAAAAGGTCTTTCTGCCATTCTGCTCTTTCCCTCTGTTGCTCAAACGTGAGCCTCTCAGCCTGTTCTGCTGACTCTGAGCTCAACGCCGCCGCAGCCGCCTCCTCCTTTGACAGAGTTGACTCAGCACCCGACCCTTTCTGCAACACCCCTTTTTCAAACAGTGACAACAAAACAAACATCTTCAACTCATTTTTAAGCATTCCCTCTTGCAACACAATATCATAGTGATTAGCAATCTCAACCAACTCATCCTTTCTACATGAGTCCAAAAACACCGCACAAGGCGCGTCATAAAAATCTGACAAACCTGCCATACTCACCTTAGAGCCGGGTCCACACCGCTATGCGCACTTGAGCTAACACAGCCCCCCAGAGCGTTCCCCTCACTGCCTACCCAGGATCTAGCTAATCTCAACCCTGGTCTTCATGCGGTTCTGCAGCGGGTCGATTAAGCACTAAACCAGCGGGAACACCACAGGCGACCCCACGGAGTGCCCCCGAGATGATAGCTTATGCAACCAACTCTAGCCGCTCCCCACAACACTACGCAAAAACCAAAAACCCGACACAATCTCAAAGGAGAAAGTGCCCTACAGCCTAACGGGAACCTCCAGAAAAATGCGCATCCAGTGTGTCACCTAATGCTCCACAGGTGAACTAAAACCTCTCTACCTGCCCCATTAACTCCAACCCAAAATCATAACCAAGCCGCGGACGAGCCCCCATTTGTCAGAACTGGCTCAGTTCTCTGACAAACAAAACGCAAGAGGGAAGAGATGCCGGCAATCATATTTATTTAACACCAAAATATAATAACAAAAGTACAACCTATATCTGTAATAAGAGCGATCAGTGGTGTGTGTGAGTGCATGGCTGTGTGTAAATGTTGGATGTAAACTAAAACGACGAGGACAGCAACAGGTAAGCCGCAGGGTGCCAGGCTGGAAATGGAGAGAGAGCGAACTGGCGTTTTCCACATGGCTCTTAAGGACGTGGCCCCGCCCCCTCGGGACGCACACCGGAGGCCCATGTAACAATTAACCTGTGGGGAAGAGAAAGAGAGCGAGAGCGGCACCACACGCACAAACAGCCACGCAAAACAACCACTTGGGGTTGTCACAGAGTAAAAACAAAAATCTGAATATTTGCAACCACATTCATATCGAGTGTTGGACCGGTGGCTCCGTAAACACATAGCTCAATTGTACAGTTGATATTTCTCTTGCTTAAAGGTATAAATCAACGCGAAAGACCTAAAAGTGATGATGGCTACAGTCCAAGTTTACTGATGATGTCATGCACAACAGCAAGTCATTTAACAACCAAAGTATCAAACATGATCGTTATGAAGAAGTCATTTTATAACTTTGCATTTATTCTTCATTTTAAACGTTATTCTGGAGCACAGAGCCAGCACAACAATATAACGTCTCCCCAACTGTGTGCCTCTTGACTTTTCAAATGTCTCAAGAGAAATACTGAGGGGAGTTGACAGCTCATTCTCCTTAAAATAAGAAAATATAATATGTCAGTCTGTGTCAGCCGTTGCACAAAGTCTGGCGACCCTGCGGAGAGCAGAGTAATTCAGTCCATTTACTGTGAAGCACTGCAACGCTTAGTCACAGGCCACAAGCAAAAGGCAGACACAGCACAGAAAGACAGCTATCGATCAGAGCGAGCCTGTCAGATGTTTGAGGAAGAGGTTCCCTGGAAAGCACCGCTAACAAGCCCCGCTCTCCTCCAGCTGCAGCTTTTTGATTCATTGGCGTCGGCGGAGGGGAGAGGAGGAGGATTACGTAGGGGATGTGGTATGGTAAATGTGCGGTTTAGTGTCACAATCAATGAAAACAACAGCAGCGCTCCCTTTTCTTAGAGGCTAACCCCAACGCACACATACACGGCCCCTTCCCCAAGCAAAATCGTTTTTTTGGAGTACAAGCATTAGAGAGGCGAGTGTATTGAGATCTAATCAAATATCCTAACACTGGGCCTGTGTATTGACCAGGATTTCAAGGCAGTATTAAGCAGAGTTCCTCCCTTGTTAGCTCGATGCCTTAGAAGAATATAGATATTTCGGACAAAGAGGGGCGGGGAGAGACAGAGAGAGGGAGACGGAAGCAGGGGAAAAAAGAAAATGGCAATAAAAGTTAAGCTAGTTTTCCATATCAATCATATATTGAACGCAGCCAAATTAAAGCTAATAAAACAAAATATGCTTTACTCTACAGTTATTAACAGTTGAGGATTCACAGCCTTTATCTAAGATGTAAAAAGAGACGTTACATAACTTATAAAAACTAAATGGTTTCAGAACAGCATCAAACACGATTAATCAACCTCGTTGTTCCATGATCTCATTTTGAAAACTGGACTAAAGGTCCGTGGAGAAATAATGTGAGAAATAATGTGACCTAAGTCCAACACTTTCTTTTTTTTTTTTTCTCCTTTTCCCAAAGGTTAATAAAACTTTAATGAAGTGAATTCTTCTTCATAAAAAGTTATAATTACCTATTCAATGACAACTAGAGTGAAGAAGAAAAAAAAAGAAGAAAAAGAAAGAAAAAATAGCAGAATTTGAAGATTCTTTTCTTTTACGTCTTTGAGGATCAGTGACAGACAGGGTATGGATTTTTTTTTTTCCCCACTTTTTTAAGAATATGACAAAAAACCCAGCTGCGAAAAATACAACCAATTTACCCCTCTCTAATGTGTGTCTTTGTGCGGTGTAAGAGTGTGCCCTTAGAAAGGATAATACTGACACAGATTGGTCTGTATAATGGAGAAGGACATCCTTCATGGAGGGACCACACAGAAATGTAACCCAATGGGATTTAATTTGGGAAAGAACTGCAGATTCTGTTAAAAATATTATGAAAAAACATTGAATTTATTATTTTTCTTATTAGTACTGAATATAACCATTACCTATTCACAAAATATAGTACAGCGTATGCAATCTGGAGAAATGTTTTCATTGCAGAGCCTGAGTTAATTTATCCAGTAACCCTAATTAAAGTGAATAATGTCCTAATTACAGTTGACTTGTTAGCGTTATTAGCAAATGTGTTTTACTTGCACAGTATTTTAAAGACGATGATTAATAAAGCCGATGTTAAAAACCATAATATAAATATCAACATTTGCCTCCAAGCAGAGCGTTTGCCTCATTTGAATAAAAAGGAACTGTTTTGTTTTTTTTTCACAGTCCATTATTAAGACAGCGCTGCCTGCGATCATTTTTAATACATTCCTTTAAACAATCTTTTAACAAATCTGTGTTTCTGTACAAATAACAAACAAATTACTGTCGAACAACATAGTTCTTGCACTGAGCTACACATTTTAGAAAACAAAACAAAGGATCAAAGACTTTTTGATCAGGCCTTTAAACAAGTAAAGCAGCATTTTCAGCATTTTTTGGTTTTGTTTCTGACAATCTGATGAATGTACGTCAATATTTGCTCTCATTTTTGGCTCTGTTTTGGTCTCCACCACCTCCTGACAGGAATATCTGGCACGATGTTCAGCGGATAAAAAACAGCAGGTTTATTTGCTGACTGCCGTCTGCCACAGTCATTTGAGCACTCGTTAAAAGGTGCATTATGTAAAAATTGTCCTGCTTTTGAATTCGTGATCCAGACAAATAGTAAGTTGCTAAGTGTAGCTGCCATTAACTAGTTAGAGAATCAGAATCAGAATCAGAATTTCCTTTATTTGTCCCGCAAACAGGGAAACTTCTTCATCACAGCAGCCAAAGGATAGTGGTATTGTAATAAACAATAATGATAGTAAAAGAATACACAATACAATAAAAAAGTAAGAAGTAATTAATACAAAATAGAACAAAAAAGAACTGTCATATAATACAAATACATATACTATAGTTAGCTCAGTTAGCTAGCGGTCTGGACTGAGAGCTCGGAGTGGTATTATGAAAAGGGGCGGGGTTTGTTGGTGAGCACGCTAACTTCATTAGATACTGTATCTGTGCTACACAGTACATCAATGTCTTCAATATAATGTCAAAACTTTGATCCCTTCATGTTGTGTTAATGATTTTAGTGGTTTTAAACAAAAATTCTTATATATTTGCATCTTGAAAAGGGAAACTATGAACTTTTGGAGAAGAAGTTTAAATTTGGAATTCTGATATTTACAATATTAATGAGGTTGTAATACAAACTCAGAAATATTTATTTGTTCCATAACTGCATAAACAAGCTGTTTATGCAGGGTCCACCACATATAAACAAAGTTAAACAGTATGAAATTGTTTCGTCCTTTAAGCTCAGTTTGTTTAGTCAGCTAAAAAAAAGGCATAAAATCCGTCAGTGAAGATCTTTCTCTTCTAATTGAATTTTCTTTCCCAAAACTACATACTGCACCTTTAATATATACACAAGGGTATCAGCTTTAAACTGAATTACCATAAAGAGCTCAACTAACTTTAGTATTTTACTTATTTTGCAAAATATTGCAGTGACATGGAATCAGCTAAGATGAACTACTGTTACATAAGCCAGCATTCTGATAGCACTGTTAATGTTTGGTTGCTATACATTGCTTTTGCATTTGCCACTTCCTTCTATCCGCTGATAAACTCGTTGACACGTTGAAAGCTGAGTTGGTGAGCGGCTCGTCGCGGGGCTCCAGAGGGGATGTGGATGTGTCAGGGAGGAGGACAGACCTCTAATTAGCTGCTTTCTATCTCTTGGGAAGGGAGTGGCTCCGAGACGGCCGTCCCCGCTTTCCTAATGAGCGCACTGGAGACCACCGAGACAAACCCTCTCTCCGGCTAGACCAGACGCACGGCGTTTTCTGCCGGCAGTACACTTCACGGACCTCAAACTGTTTGTCCCTAAAGGTCTCACTTTATTATTTTTTTTCCCCCACCTGTGTCATCCTCTCTCTCTCTCTCTCTCTCTCTCTCTCTCTCTCTCTCTCTCTCTCTCTCTCTCTCTCTCTCTCTCTCTCTCTCTCTCGCTTTCCCTTCAGGTATTGTATCCTCTCAGTATGGCAGCCTGGTCCCCCGCTCTCCAACAACAACAAGCCACTCATCGAGAGTTGGAGGGCTCTTTTTTTGTTCCCCCCGCCTCCCCTGGAGAGACACATATACACCAACGCACAAAAAAATCACTGCCCAGGTATTGGAGACAGTCCCACTATACGACGCCCCATTATTGCTCCAATGTGCCAAGCAAAACATCGATACACAGCTCCTTAAAGAGGAGCTTTTAATCCGAAGCAGCACGACCGCTGAAGATAATGAACGACTTAAACGTCTGAACATACTTGCGCAGGCCATTACCGTCTCGGCATGAAGGAGAGCAGCGGGATCGTCCTCTGTTGACTGGCACAGGAGGGAAGAAGTCTGAGGAGTTAAAACAAAAAAAAAATCATTCACACACATCTTGGCCTCTTGTCCCAGAGAGAGGGGCTTGGTGTGCTGCGTTATGTTGGGGTTTGATTAAAGAATGCCTCTCATTAAAAGGTTCCCTCCAGTTACTAATCAAAGGAACGTCGATATCTGGGAATTAGCTCGCCAAACACTCTTACCCCGCTGTTTTTCACTCTCCCTCCCGTTTTTTTTTCTGTTTTTTGTTTTTTTTGCTTACCCTCTCTATTTTTCTCCCTGGTTTTCTCCTTCCGCCTGACTTTCACTTCCACCGTTTCATTCCCCCCTCATCCTCTTCCTCCTTCTTTTCCTTCCTCCCTCTCTGTCCATCTCTTCGTGTGTTGCTTTTGGCAGTGGCGCTAAATTTACCAAGGGAAGAAAAATTGGTGTCAGGCCAAGCCCAACTTATGTAACAGTCAGCCTGTGTAGCTATCATCAGAGACTGGGGTCAGCTGGTCGCAGTTTTGGGCTGAAGTTATTAACCTTGTCTTGGGATTGGTCAGCTGGGGGCGAGTCTAGCAGTAGCATCTGATCAGAAATTTGTTTTAAAGCAGGGCTGACTGCATCCAACCCAATATTAACCCTCATGAATGATATGCAAACTACACTATTCACGCTGTTGCAAAACCCCTTACCTCCAATTACATTTCCTGTGAGCTTTATTAGCCAACTTCCTGTCTGTTTCACTGGTAGTGCTAAAATTGATAGCTTTACTTAATCCACCATTTCCTGCTTTCTGCTTATTCCTCTTGCAGACAGGACCGCCTCTTTATGGAGTTGTCTTTTCTGTTTGGATAACGTTGGCAGGGATACTACTTTTATTTTCTCTTTTACTGCATGAGCTTGACTCATAACACTCTATAACAGTGATTACTGTTGGAACAGAGCTATTTATGAATTATTTACAAAAGGAAGATATCACTGACAGCAGCTTTAAAGGGAACTCTTAAATGTCTGGGCCTGTATTCACAAACACTCTGAGAATTTCCTCCAACCGCTCCTAAATAAGCCTTAAAACCCCTGTGAAGGAGTCCAAGCTTAAGAGTGATTGAGGCAACTCTGAGCAAAGGAAGAGACAAACTTTCATCTCAGTGAGGAGGCATGATCGACCCCGTTTAGGTGTGAATAAAAGGACTCTTTGTGATACCGGGCATAAAATAGACAGTGAAATCGATAAGCTTCATCATAGAATGTAGTCTCAATTAAAAGATGGTGTGATAATGAATATTATTTGGTGAAATGAATAGCTGTAGTTGAACTTAACTTTATGGGAACACAGGCCTTCCTCCATAGTAGCCGACTGGCCAATGTTTTCATTAGTGTATAATTACCTGAAGCTAACAAATGTAGTGTTTTTGTTACCTGAGAAAGAGGTATTTGTATCCACAGAGGCAGCGGGTCCTCTTCAAGTCCACCATGTTTCACTTGGGTTGGTCAGTCAGGCAGACACCAACCGACAGCATCAGTATTTGACAAGCTGGGAATGAGACTCAATAATCATCTTACAAATTGGAGCTTTAAGTACAAATCTCAACAAAATATATCACAGAGGTCAAGTTGCTTTTAGGCTTTTTAATGCAGAAATCTTACATATTATATCTTTAACTATTCATATGATACATAGTACACCTATGCACAAAATAAAAAGGTACAGTAAGTTTTCAGCTCCATCCAATGGGATTGGATGGAGCTGTAAACTTGCTGTACCTGTTATTTTGTCCATTGGACGGAGCTGGACTGAGCCCATTTTTTACCACACTATCAGTGCCCTATTACCGCTAATGTTTCTTGCTGCCAGGTTCCAATATCTGGTGGAAAAGCCGTCGCAGGAGGACGGAGGCTGTTAGTGTAGCATATTGATGTCCATGGTTGAAGTGGCATAAGGCTGAGGCCAACAGGATTCAGGTGGGGCCGATCTGCCTCCTGTCTCGTTGTCCATACTCAGTTTATGTAATGGCCTGGAAGTAGCTGATACAGCATCATCGTTTATCTCTATAATTAACATAAAAACATGCACATCCTTCGCAGCGCAGCAAGCTCCGTATTGACTACAACAACATAGATCACGGCATCTTGAGTGTATTGTTGCATTTACAACTTAAATAGAGTAATCAGGCGCATTTTCTATGATTTAGGATATTACAAGCTGTCAGCAGTCGCCAGCCGCTGCTGTGAACATGCAGCTCGGAGAGGAGAATCCTTTTTCTACTGTAACTGGTATAAACACCAAATCATACTAATTATCTCGTAATTATAGGAGCTTTGTAGTTACCACATGTAGGGATCTCATTTAGAATTTTAATGATAATTTCATTCTCTCTCTCTCTCTCTCTCACACAGAGACCTCTGTCATACTGACCAATCCCGGCCTTGTACAAAGATGGAATTTAAAACGGCGGTCCTCTTGTGGCTGCTCCTTTTATGCTTTATCTTTATCAATCCATCTGTCTCTGCCTGACCTTTCTCGTGTATTCAAACACAACATTTTTAAAGGTTTCTCCCTAAAATCCATGCACTCCCTTTGTACGAGCTTGCCCTTCACTAACCGCGGACCACAGGGCACCGGAGCTCCCATCAGAGCCTCCCTCATCGCCCACCCCCCCTTGCTGCCTTTCTTGCACTGAGCTTATATGAGTGTTAGATTCCCTCTCAGCCTGTGACAGACACGCCGGGGACGGCGTGGCATCAACAAAGAGACTCGGCTCCTGTCGACTGATCTCCGCGTCCTTTTGTGTTGACACTGTTTTTTTTCCGTGCGCTGTGTAAAAAGCTACAAAGGTTTTCTGCTTTCACACTCTGCTGGCTAATTGCATCAAAGCATTTGGAGACTGTTGTCTCAGACCCCGTGTTTGTACAAGCATCAAAAGGAAAACGCTCCAGCACGTGGAAACCTGTGCCAGATATCATCTATCCAGCATGGAGGGACGCAAGAATGCAGAAACCAGGAGAGTGTGACGGTGGCATTTGTTTGTCTCCCCGCGTATAACAAACACAACCTGGCAGGAAATGTTATAAATTCAGCGTCACTCTTCCCCTCTCCCAATAATGAAATGAATCTCGTGGCGCCTCAGATAGAGAGGGAGGGGGAGTTGTGTAGAATGAGGACAGAGAGGGGAGGATGTCAAGAGAGTGACTTTCTCTCAGACTTTGTGGTTGGTCAGACATCCCGCAGAGCATATCAAAGTCAACACCTCCACTTTCAGACATAGGACAGATGGAGTGTATGTGGGTGTGTCCGTTCATGTGCTCACGTCCATGTCTACACGAGGGGAACATAAAATGTGCATGCAGGTGGTGAATCCCACACTCCTGTTTTCTCTGTCCGCATGTGTGAAAGCAAGGGTTGGGCCACCCCAGAGCAGGGTTCTGCTGGAGCTAAAACGCTGGCAGTGTCTGTTCGTTCAGCCGTGTGACATGATTTATGTGCGAGACGCAGAGTGTAAATGTCCTGCCTGTGACCAGCAGACCAAACTACAGACCCAACCTGAAGACCAACAAAACTGATTATACACTTTTTTCCAACCCAATGCTACGCTTCTCCGTTAGCTTCTCCCAGCCCTTTTTGCTCTGACTCCCTTCATCTATTTGTTTCTCCTCTTCTTTCACTCTGCTTTTCCTCTTTCCTCACACACACACACACACACACACACACACACACACACACACATATATATATAAATCAACCTCCAGTCACAGCCCTCCACTGTACTGTTTTTAGCACTTTTCACATGCCTCCCAATGTGTGTTAAAGATGTGTTAACCACATAAGGTACATTACACTGCTGCTGTGCAGAAAAGCAAGGCGGGAATTTGTAATTACAAACTGCAGTCACATCGTTTAGAAGAGTTGAATAAATTCACTTAAGAATGCAACGATTTCATTTATATTCATTTGGTTGACAGATTTTTTTTTTAAAAAAAGGCAGGTGTCGAGAGCTTCTCTCTCTGGTCTGAATCATGCCAGGAGAAGATATATGCTGGCAGAGTACACTGCATTTTATCCAGTCAGGTATACAAGAAAACAAGAGTGGTATTGTACCCACGTGGATCCAACAGCTGCGGTCACTTCTTATATAAAAAACAATAATTGAGACTAAGGATTAACAACTGACGTACTCACCAAATGATGGATTTTGTCTATCTACGGCTAGAAACACTAGTATATGAGCGTCTCTAATGATGGAGATGTTGCCATGATCATGAAGAAATGATGTGCATTTGTCTTGGAAGATTTTATTGATGGAAGATGCCACTGATGTCCAAATTTGCATTTTTAGGGCATTTATTTATCTTGCCCAAGGACACTGCGACATGCAATCCAGGGGAATCGAACCAGCGACCCTCCAATAAGATGCCGGCTCTAGCCCTGAGCCACAGCCACCGCTACAAATGCCAATGCCCCAAGGTTTATATGACCAGGACCAAACAGGCTTTGTAAGAACACGCCTTTAATGATATTTTACAAAGTTTGGAATATATTGCTTATTAATCTAAGTGGTGAAGCGTTTTAATACATCCACGAGCATTCAGCTGTTTTGAAATTTAAACAAGGGTTTTCATCTGTTTTATTTCCGACCTGCAAAAACCCTGCTTTTCATCCATTGTAAGTGTTTTAAAACATGTTCTACAATATCTGCTCAGGGCTACGATGCTGTGAAACAGTAAATGGACTTTCATTTCTATAGCGCTTTTCCAGTCTACAGTCCGCGCAAACTGCTTTACAACACTTGTCACATTCACCCATTCACACACATACTCATACACTGATGGCAGAGGCTGCCATGCAAGGTGCCAACTGCTCTTCAAGAGCAATTTGGGGTTCAGTATCTTCCTAAAGGACACTTCGACATGCAGCTGGGGGAGCCAGGGTTTCGACAAGACGACCCACTTTACCTCCTGAGCTACCTACTATGGTCAAGGTTAGGGGAAGATTGTGGTAATGACATATTAAATATACTCAGTTCAGGCAGCGGGAACATTAACCACGTGGCTGCAGGTGTCCTATGGAAAACGAACGAAAGTCTGCAGTTCATTCACTGTAACTCACTCAAACACATTGAATTGTGTTGACTTTTATTTTAAATCCAGTATTCTTTGCACGTTTATTTGCAGGCAACCTTTCACTGTCTCTTGCTGGTGCATAGCTGCGCATCTTGTAGATCAGCGGAATTGTGTGAAACCACTGGCAGGAAATTGTTAACCGTCTACATCTTTGTGTATTGCATGCAATAAATAAAAATGGGGAGCAGCTAATAGAAAAACAACTTTGTAGTGAGACAAAAAAAAAAGTCTGAAACTCCACGGAAAAGAATCAATAAAGACGTGATGGGGTAACAGGTTTGTTCCAGGATGCAAACTGGAGTCTTCAGACGGGCTTCAGACGCATCCTCAACCCTGAACTCCCAAGCTTTCCACCTTGCTCCTCCTGCACTGAATGTAAATCCTGAGCAAAGATATTCTGCAATTTTCTGTTCATTTCCACGACCGTAGTAGATACACAGCGGTGCTTTTATCCAGCACCTAATTATTGTATTGTCATCATCCATTTACACACACGTTAAACTACAATTTACATGGTCCGGTGTTCGAGGTTTTGCTCAAGGACACTTCAACAAGTGCTACAAGGACAGCATAGAATAGTATCATGTATATTCACATGCCTCCCAATGTGTGTTAAAGATGTGTTAACCGCATAAGGTACATTACACTGCTGCTGTGCAGAAAAAGCAAGGTGGGAATTTGTAATTACAAACTGCAGTCACATTGTTTTGAAGAGTTGAATAAATTCACTTGAGAATGCGATGATTTCATTTATATTCATTTGGTTGACAGATTTTTTTTTTTTTAAAAAAGGCAGGTGTCGAGAGCTTCTCTCTCTGGTCTGAATCATGCCAGGAGAAGATATATGCTGGCAGAGTACACTGCATTTTATCCAGTCAGGTATGCAAGAAAACAAGAGTGGTATTGTACCCATGTGGATCCAACAGCTGCGGTCACTTCTTATATAAAAAACAATAATTGAGACTAAGGATTAACAACTGACGTACTCACCAAATCATGGATTTTGTCTATCTACGGCTAGAAACACTAGTATATGAGCGTCTCTAATGATGGAGATGTTGCCATGATCATGAAGAAATGATGTGCATTTGTCTTGGAAGGTTTTATTGATGGAAGATGCCATTGATGTCCAAATTTGCATTTTTAGGGCATTTATTTACCTTGCCCAAGGACACTGCGACATGCAATCCAGGGGAATCGAACCAGCAACCCTCCAATAAGATGCTGGCTCCACCCCTACAAATGCCAATGCCCCAAGGTTTATATGACCAGGACCAAACAGGCTTTGTAAGATCACGCCTTTAATGATATTTTACAAAGTTTGGAATGTGTTGCTTATTAATCTAAGTGGTGAAGCGTTTTAATACATCCACGAGCATTCAGCTGTTTTGAAATTTAAACAGGGGTTTTCATCTGTTTTATTTCCGACCTGCAAAAACCCTGCTTTTCATCCATTGTAAGTGTTTTAAAACATGTTCTACAATATCTGTTCAAGGTTGCGATGCTGTGAAACAGTAAATGGACTTGCATTTCTATAGCGCTTTTCCAGTCTACAGTCCGCGCAAACTGCTTTACAACACTTGTCACATTCACCCATTCACACACATACTCATACACTGATGGCAGAGGCTGCCATGCAAGGCGCCAACTGCTCTTCAAGAGCAATTTGGGGTTCAGAATCTTTCTAAAGAACACTTCGACATGCAGCTGGGGGAGCCAGGGATTCGACAAGACGACCCACTTTACCTCCTGAGCTACCTACTATGGTTAAGGTTAGGGGAAGATCGTGGTAATGACATATTAAATATACTCAGTTCAGGCAGCGGGAACATTAACCACGTGGCTGCAGGTGTCTTATGGAAAACGAACGAAAGTCTGCAGTTCATTCACTGTAACTCACTCAAACACATTGAATTGTGTTGACTTTTATTTTAAATCCAGTATTCTTTGCATGTTTATTTGCAGGCAACCCTTCACTGTTTCTTGCTGGTGCATAGCTGCGCATCTTGTAGATCAGCGGAATTGTGTGAAACCACTGGCAGGAAATAGTTAACCGTCTACATCTTTGTGTATTGCATGCAATAAATAAAAATGGGGAGCAGCTAATAGAAAAACAACTTCGTAGTGAGACAAAAAAAAAAAAGTCTGAAACTCCACAGAAAAGAATCAATAAAGACGTGATGGGGTAACAGGTTTGTTCCAGGATGCAAACTGGAGTCTTCAGACGGGCTTCAGACGCATCCTCAACCCTGAACTCCCAAGCTTTCCACCTTGCTTCTCCTGCACTGAATGTAAATCCTGAGCAAAGATATTCTGCAATTTTCTGTTCATTTCCACGACCGTAGTAGATACACAGTGGTGCTTTTATCCAGCACCTAATTATTGTATTGTCATCATCCATTTACACACACGTTAAACCACAATTTACATGGTCCGGTGTTCGAGGTTTTGCTCAAGGACACTTCAACAAGTGCTACAAGGACAGCATAGAATAATATCATGTATATTCACATGCAATAATGGTAGAACATTGAACTGCGGTGGGAAAGGGTAAAGCAACGTTGTAAAAACTAAACCATCTCCATGACAACTAAGCATCCTCATCTGATGAAGAAGGCCGTGACAGGCGGTTGAAAGCCGGAGACACAAGTAGGTTGGACCTCGCGTCGACTTTTCCTTTGCAAACCAGCGTTTTTTTCAAAGTCGAGTCTCCTTCCTGACATTTTGCCCTTCAGCTGTTTTAGGGACAAAGTTAAATGTGGTGCCGGTGCAGTGTTTGAGGAGAGGAGAGGTGACAGGAGATGCATGAAGTAGAAGGAAGATAAGAGCAGGGGGAGTGGAGAGAAATAAAGGACATGAAAGCAGATTAGGACAGAGAGGAATGTCAGCGTCCATGTGTCCAGGTGTAGAACTGATGGGGAGTGGCAGATTGTGTGTGTAAATTACTGGCCGGCGTGCTGAATATTTATGAAGCAGACGGTGGCAGAGGGAGAAATTCAAAGTCTAGGTGTGAAAGGGAGAGATGGACGTGAGGAGGAAATTGGAAGGGACAGAGTGTTTCCTCTGATGGATAATGACAGCCCCAAGTCACAGATTAAAGCCCGGACAACTGCCTCAATAATGTTGAAACCACCACGGGGCCTTTGTCAATGAAAGCAATGGTGTGGAAGAGGGCAGGAAACAGACTGAAAGAGAGGGCGAGAGATGAAATAAAGTAAGATGTAGGATATAATGAGCTTATAATAGCTGCCATGTCTCCGGTAATACACAGTAGAGTTACTCAAAACGCAGATTTAGAGTCACCAGGGGTATCTAGGATTTTTCTGAATCAGGAGCTTCAAAGGGGCTATCAAACAAAGTAGTATGTATGGCCCAGTTTCCCTGAGGACATTTTTAATAATATTATCATTATTTGTGAATTCTGGTTGCTTAGTATGTATGTAAATAACCCAAAAATCCCCCACTTTCCAGCAAATCAAATTTAGCTGTAAAATTCAAGCATCAGACAATGGTACAAGTTAAGTACAAGTACATCCAAGCAAGATGTCGCCGCATAACAGGTAACACAAACATTGCTCATATCAAGCTGCTTTCTCAGTTGATTTGTATGGTTGCTGTTTTTTTGGATTAGGATGGCCCGGCTATTTATAGCACTGGTTTTCTTACTTTATATAAACGAGTCCATTTTACCAAGTATCAAAAAACTATAAATTACCGAATGTCTGGTGAGATTCGTAGTCTCATTACTTGTAATCTGACATTTTCTGATTTAAATAAAAAAATGTTGTATTGCAGTAGAAATGTGTGTTGCTGATCTTTAGATGTTCAAGATTTACATAACTAGAACACTGACGTCTTTTGTAGAAGGAAAAAAGTGGTAGGTATCAAAAAAAGGCCATTTCTGGCATCATTGGATAAACTCTGGTGTCATTTAGGCCAAACAATAAAGGAATTTGAAATAAAACCATACACCAGTGATCAGATGAGATATTCTGCAGATATTCTGCAGTTTAGTGTGTCAGATATTTCTGTAAGGGGAAGTGCAAATTTTACCGAAACAGACACATTTTTTGAATGTACATCTGAATTTGCAGACTACTACAGTGCTGCTGCCTGCTTCAGAGAGCGCTCACACACACGCATAGTGGCACATAAAGCTATGTTAAATTAGAGCAGCGAGTTCCCTCTGGCAGGGAACCTCCTAGTTCGGGAGAGAAGCATCTGGACAATACCGTCCCCGAGGTCTGAATACTGGCAACTGACTGAGGAGTCCCCACTGTGTCTGAAGACAGAATACAGAGCACAGCAGAGCACCCTGTCCAGAATAACACATCAGTCAGACGACTGGGGCCAATTCATGTCCAATGGAGCGACATACATAGACCAGGATAGAATTAGGAGGGGTAGGGAAAAAACTTCTCAAACTTGGTGTGAGTCGAACTTTGTGTTTCTAGACAAATAAAACCTCGCGTGCATCATGTCCTCATTGTTTCTTCCGTATGAATAAGATGAATGTCGACTTATCATTAATTATGTTCCCTCAGTGTCACGAATTATGTTGCGTTACCTTCACACACAATACACAACACTGTCCTAAAAATGAAGCACCTTTGTAAGACTGTTTACGCTTGCATGCATTAGTCAAGATGTAAGACAGACACAAGGAAGAGCGTACGACATCCGGTAGACAGAAACAAAGTCACAGAAAGACAGATAGATAGAATGAGGACAGCTTGGTCCGGACCAAGAGGAGAGCAGCGGCAGCAGCTGTTCCTGTTTCCCCGTTCTCTCTGAGCCTAGATACCAACACAGCATGGCAGCACACCCTGGGGACCAACCAGAAAAAGGCTCTTGAAACAAAACCCAATCACCATGCCGTATCATTAATAGGCTTCTCTCAGGTGTGTACTCTATTAAGTCTGCCATCTGTACTCAGATCTAAGAGCCCCGCACACTGTTTTTTTTTCTTTTTTTAGGTTCATCACTGTTATATAGTCAATTTACCGTTCAGGTTTTTACAAAGTTAAAACCCACTCATTTACTGATACGTGGCATGTTTTTAATCGTACATATTGTGAGATTGTAAAGTAGTATGATTTTAAAGGGATTTTTTTTTTTTCTTTCAGAGGCTCCTTCTCCCCGTGGGAGTTATGAAGATTGTCAGTGAGCAGAGTCTGACAGAATGGATGCACTGATATGAACACTCTCAACTCTGGAACAGTAAAACGCAACAAAACAGAAATTCTGACAAAAATCCCCAAAAAATATCTGCAGTGGCAACGTCTACCTGAGGCTTTCTATCCTGTGCAAGGATTGGGGGGGGTCTGCTGCTTTCTTTATTTCTCTTTAAGGCACAATTGCATTAAAAAAAGTTTCTTACTACAATTTACAAATCAAGTTTAAATTCAAAATTCATTTATTCAATCAAAATACAAGTACATTGTCATTGTCAAATGCATTCTATACGAACTGATATCACCATATTTTAGCCATTCAATAGCCTCAGCGGTTAAGGGCTGCATGCTGAGTGTCTGTCAGTCAAAGCAACCGCTCAATGACTGAGTGGACAGTCAGTCGAAATGTCACAGAGGGTAACTGAACAGTTAGAGGTTACAGTGATGCACTAGTTGTGTCCGATGACATTAACAACCTGAGTATTAAGCAAACATCAAGTATAAGTGCTGTGGAGTAAGTACAGTTTATATGATCTCCGACTTTACAAGCAACCAGACACTAAACAGTTTCCACTACAACAGAGTATAAAGACATTGTATAAGAGAAGCAATTAACCAAAGCCAAAGACTGGCATTAGGCTAATTGGTGACCAGCTTTTTTTCTATTCAGTTTGAACTTAGATAAAATACATGTGTATTATTTCAGAATAAACTCACATATTAAATAATGTATATAGTAGCCTATTTCAGATATGCAAATACATGTGTTTTGTTAGAACAATAATTTCTTCCAGGCAAAACACAAAATAAATAATAATCAAAAGGGGATTTAATACATTAAAAGCATTCATTTAATTGCACATCGCTGGTGTGTTAGCACATCAGCCTCTGACTGATCTCAGAAACCCACTAGGATTGCTTACCTCCAGCCTCTCTCCCGTGTCCCTTTCCTTTCTCCTTTATTAAACGACAGGGATATGAGTAAATTATTTTCTGAACTGAAATATCTTCAGTAACTTTGAATACAGTGAAGCAGTGTCTAAAAGACACCTCATGTTCTATCGGACCGTGTCTCAAGCTTCTAAGTGCACCACTAGTATCACAGTCAATTTTTACTGCCTATTTTTTAAAAATGATGCTGTGAGGGTGGTGACAGTAAAGTTCCAGCCTGGAAAAAAAACAGAACAATGAGTTTCTACAGAGCCCCATAGAGCTGGAGGACGGCACTCTGTTGGTTTGTCTGTACAAGTGGTCATGTGATCCACTGATGACATCATTACATTGGTAATAGCCACTTTAATGAAAAATTAGCACTTGATTGCATTTCTGACATCCAGTCGAGGTTCAGATAGTATCCAGGGGAACGTAAAAGAGATTTCAGGTTCAATTTCAGTTATTATCATTTTAGGTGAATGACCAATTTTAATTTTCTTGCAGTTCAACTTTTTAATTTTGAACAGCAGTTCAGTGTATTACGTGTATTATATTGTCTTGTTTTATATCCACCTCAACTTTCAGCTGAATCATGTCAACACATTATGGTCCTGAACACATTTCAGTAATCTGATCGAGTGTATGTTTTGCAACGACCAAGGCAAAAGGGCAGGCTGAAGGGAAATGGAAAAATTAAATATAGATGGCTGTTGCTGACAGCCGAGTGGAAAAGGAAATAAACTTTCCAACCATGGAGCACCCTGTCGACAGTACATGCCCCCATCCTTATTATCAAGAGGACCCATGTCAGCCCTGTCAGAGTGCTTGAAGTGTCTTGCTATCTGTGGAAATGCGTTAAGTATATGTTGATCCGATGCTCTCCCTTTACAGCCCTTCACACTGTCAGAACTTTTCTGGCTTGGCAACCTAATAAGACAGTTTTTACCACACGATTCAGGTTTCAGCCAACACATTATGGACACATTTCAAAATGAAGTTAAATGTGTGATATAATGTGCATTTATAATAGGGCTTGGGCACTATCGGGGCATGAAATTACCCCATTCACCATCCAAATGTGGTATAATTTGGGCTGTGGTGGGTGACTCAGGCTGTCTCACTTTTACCCTGGCAGGTGGCAAGATTGTTTTTAAGCTGTTTTTTCCTATTTTAAAACTGCCTGAGCTGCTAAAAATTTTAAATTGACTCTGGAAATTTGGTGTCCATCAGCCACTGTGACAGAAAAAGTTTCATGCCCCCGGTCTTTATATAACTAACAACACATAATACCACCTTTTGCGCAAACAATCTCTCGTAGGTGTGTGTAAGGGACAGGTATGGATCGAAATGTGTTCCATCAAATTAAATATTTTTGGTAATAGGTACGGTTAATATATCTGGACATGAATCACAAGAATAAGACACTTACCATAAAAAAGATAAAGCAAAAGCTATTCCAGTGGTTTCCCATGCAGTGATAGTTCAATACTTGTTTCTACTACTTTCATATCAATGTGGAATGTATGAAATATAGATGATAACGAGGCACTGAAGAAGACAGACATTCAACCTTATAATGCGTCGTCTTCCTGGGACGACTATCAACAGAATGTACCAGACCATTTTAGATTAAAAATTAAATGTTTTGGATCGCCTGAGTAAAGACAGGACCAGTGTGTAACCAAAGACTTATCCGATCATCGTTTGAAAAAAAAGGTATTACCACCGAAGTGCTGGAGGTTTGGGTACTTCAAGTATTTTACTTCTGTTCTCCTTTGGCTGACCTTTTAATACAAAAATCAGTCAGAGGAAAAAAAAAAAACATTTTACACCTTCTCTTCATTCTCCTACTCACACTTTTATAGGGAGCTACATAACTGAAGTCTCACACTGATGCATGTGCAATGTCCTCAGCTGTAGTTGGTCTCTCTTTTCAACAGGAGCTATTGTTAACATTTTACAAATACAAAAAATACAAAGTTTGGTTGAGTTTTTTTGATGGTATGTCCCACATCACACAAATTTTCCATGTTGGTTATTCATCTGACATGTGGGAAGTAAAAGTAATGACCTTCATTACCACAGGAGTGCTGCATCACTGTGGCTCTATACCAGAGGTCACCAACAGTATGACACTGTGTCTCTATGTCTCATGCCGATTATTAAAAGTGCCATTAAATCCCGCTATAAGACGAAGCACAAGTCTTTTGAGCCAACGTACCCACTCAAGTCTGAATTAAGGGCACAGAAAAATAACCATCAGAGCTCGCATCTCTCATTGGACACGAGAAAGTGGGGGGGCTTAAAATAAAAGGGAAAGAAAAATGGAGGAGTTGAAGCTATTGAGCTGTTAATAGGTGTGATTGCTTATAATAAAGTTGGCTGAGGCTGCTAAGATGTGATATGGAGTTAAAAAAAGAAGAAAAGGGAAACTCAAAGTTTATTTTTTTTTATCAAATAAGCACACTTTCAAGAGACACTTTCAAAATTTCTGTCATAAAATGCAACCTGAAATGATAAACCAACACTTATTTATAAGTTGAGTATAATCTTACAAAATTGTTCGAACAGTATAGAATTGTTCTGTACTTGACAGTTGACTGCATACAGATGTTGATACAACTACTAGGCTTCTTCAGAATACTGTATACTGCACTGAATCATAATGTAAGTTACACATTACGATGGTTTTGACCTTTGCATTCCTTTAATATCAGCCCTGCTCTATACCAACAGACATGTAGGTCAGCATCCTCCTGACCCACATGTACTGACCTCGAGCATATTGGATAGCAACCTAGTCGCCAGAATAAGATGTTGGCAATTAATGTTTCTGCAAACCACTTACATGTTGCAACTTTACATTTCTTTAGGTTCAATTGGATCATTTTATTTTGTGATATCTCTGCACTAGGGTTAGGTTTATACCAAGAACTCAGGGTTAGGGTTAGATCATATTTTGGCTCAAAATACCAGAACTTTGGTCACCACGAAGTACTGGAGATGTCTCGAATTACTGTTGAAAAAATATCCTGTTTTTTTGCCGCAAACACAGCTGAAACTTGTCCCGACGTCTCCTGAAAAATATGCTTTGGTGTCAGGCTTACAAATGTTGAAACATAGTCTCGAACTGCTGTCACTTGCTTGGCGGCCTTCTCGCCTCTAACTCCACCACCGTCCCCTCCACCCCCATACATGAAATTCGGGACATACATTGTATAAATGTCAACATGGTACCCCACAACACGTATAAACGTGAAAACATCAGTGGTTTTCAGAAACATTAACTGCCGACATTTTATTCTGGTGACTGGGCTGTGGATAGTGTCGGCTATACTTTATAAAGGCACATAATACTGTGATCTATTTTACCTTTTATAATCTGCAGAGGGTGAGCGTGTGCTGTGGTGCATATTGTTATAGTGGATGATTAATTAGCTCATAGTTCTCCCCCAGGTAATGTTGACGGGAGTGTGATGCCAGAGACTTCCTTGTCCGTGCATTTCCGCATTCAGCTGTTGGCATTTTGTTAATTTCCCTTTTTGCCTGGCTTGAATGCTAAAACCCCACAAAAAAAAAAGTCTTCTCTGAAAATAGCTTCCTTCCGTTTCACTATTAAGCTCCACGGGGCTCTCGGAGGACTTACTGTATGAACGATGCTTCTTGTCAGCGCTCATCAAGCATCATAAAAAAAACTAAACATAAAGGTTGAAAACTTATAGTAAAATGTGTGCATACTGGCGGGTTCTATTCTTTGAGGCTTTTCTGTTTTTCCTCAGATTTCATTAGAGCAGCTTGTCCCCAAGGGCCCCGAGTTGTTGACTGATTACAGATTCTGTCTGTCGACAAGCTTAGCATCAGTTTGAACTGTGTGCATGGTTGCATAAATACCCATTTCATTATACTCTGACAGTTACTCCGACACAATATTTGTTTGGATCAGAAGGCATTTTTCAGCCTTTCCTGGTGTCTGCGTCGGCAATGAGCATTAATAGTAAAGTCCTTTTCAAGGTCTGTATGATGCTTCTGCTACTCAACAAACCCTAACACAACCACTGTATCAAGATGTGTGTTTTAATGTGTTATTTCACACTTTTTTAGTTTGTTTTGTTTATTGTCTATTCAGCTCTAATTTTCACCAGGATTCATTTTTCTGTCACACATTTGTGGCACGGTGCGGAGGCCTCTCACGCATTCCATCAATTTTTGTCACAACCCCAGCTCTGTGAACACAGTGGGGAACCGCAACCGGGACATTTCACCAATTAAAAGTTATTTCACCCAGGCTTCACCCTATTATGGGACCACATAGGTGTTAGGGGCTGAAGTGCAGTGGGCTGAGCAAACAGTCACAAGCCTCATTGGCTGTCACTGTACACTCAGTCAGCCAGAATAACTGCTCATTTGGGCCGATCTCGGTGGGTAGCACTGTAACAGATATTGATCAGCCATACACATCCCCAGGTGTGTCCCTGTTATGAAAAACCTTCAGGGGCACAGACTGAAGCGTGATCCGGCAGTCCTACAGTAGCCAATAAACCTCACCTCGTTGGAGGAATAAAACCAAAGTCGCACAGATCCGTTGATCTCTACTTCACACTCATGTAGACCTACTCACACAAAAATACCACCAGTCTCTGCCCAACTATCCTGCCTGAACCGCTTATCGCATGAAACATCTCCCTGGTTGATCAATTGCAGATGGTGACCTGCCCCCAGAGAGTCGCAGCTAGCATGACAAAGGGATTCTCAAAGACTTTCAAAATATAAGCCCTAGTTAGTTGCAGTAGTTTAACATGGAGCTCTGGAGTAGGCCTGAAAAAAACCCTGAAATGAAGAGGCATCTTAGTGGAGGCTCAGGAGTGGTGGTTGACTTTCAAAATAAAATTCTCAACAGGGATTCAGGAGTGTTAAGAGGGTCTCTACCGAACCGACGAGTGAGTTGGCAAGGATGAGATGCTTAGATTTTTGTATTCAAAGCCCCAACAGCAAGTTGTCAAGATGGAGACTGTGGATTCTGAATAGATGGGACTCACTGTACTCAAATAAGGGTACTGTGAGTGTGACTGAACAATATTAAACTGAGTGACTGTAGCATGGTTACGATGCCTCTCCCCTCTCTTCCTTTCTGGTGAACTGCAATCTCAGGGTAATGGATAAAGGTATAGGGATGGAAAGAGGCCTCATTAAGTGATGTTATGGTTTGGGGTTTTAGTTTAGTTGTGTCCTCTTTTATGTTGAAAGAGTCTCCCCTCATGTGTCATGTTTTGTTTCACATCCCGTCTTTTTCTCTTTCCCACCTTTGTGATTGACCAGATTTGTTTTACCTTCCCTGGATTAACAGGTTTGTCTCCTTCTCTCAGTTTGCTCCTCGTGTCTCAGCCGTGTTTGCTGCTTTGCACTTTATCGATTTGTTCCTTAGTTTTTGTATTTTTTCTTTTTCTTAGTTCAGATGTACTTCTGCCTGTTGTCTCAGTTTTTGTTGCCTGCTGTTTTTGTTTTGATTCAGCTTTCCATAATAAAAGCTCACCCAGAGTCTTGCAATTTGGTCCTTTTTGCAAACCCTGACAGGTGTAGACTAATCAAACTTATCTAGCTTAGAGACAAGAATTGAAATGTCGTCCTAAGAGAGGACATCTTGTGCTAGTTTTGGAGAGACAGTGTATGTGTGTACTGCAGGCATGGGTGGTTGGGTGTGGTTTGTAATTGCTCACTAATCTGTATTTGTTACTTACTTACTTACTACTTGCTGATATTTGTAGAATCATAAAAGACCCCCTGAAAGAGACTCCAGCTGATCTACAAGACACAACACTGTATACTAAGACCAGATTTGTTGGTTTATGGTGCTGCCTCAAGATAGCAATCTGCTATCAGTGCACTTGACCACACCTCAGTTTAAGACCAACGAAATACGTTCACACAACGTGGGCGCTGACAACTGCATCAGTCTGACACTAGAGATGACACTTCTGCAATCTTCTGCAATTCAGAACAGCAGACTACCTTGTGTAACATCCCCAGCATGGAAAAAAAAAGTTCTTCATTTAAATGAGTCATTTAAAGTTATGAAATACAGCCCACAATGTCATCTTTTTTGGATTTAATTCCATCTTGTCCTTGCAGCATTACCATATGAAAAGAACACCCTGAATAGGTCACATCTTGTCACAAGGGCTCAAATAAATGTGATGCAGGGGCCCCTGATATTGACAGAAAAGACCCTCACTGGTCCATCTGGTTGTGTATTCAAATATATTCAGTTCTCATGATGGAGCATACAGTGTATCCACATGAGCACATGTGCCTTACATATGATGTCGACACAGGTGTGGCCAGTATTCAAGCAGCCATTGAATAACATGGTAAGCTCACTATAGGTCTTCTACGGATTCCTTTGAACATCAGTGCCTCCGAAGTCTACTCAATATTAATGCCTCCATCCAGCTGTGAGAACCTGAAATGTTTCAGTTGGAAATCAATAGCAATGTGTGAATCCATTGCCTTCCTGTTGCATCACATCCTGTGCTATGAAAGCAAGTCATGAGCCTGAGAGGCTGTTGGATGTTTCTGTCATGCTCGTTCTGTTTTGCATGTAAAATGACACATGGGAAACAGGAAAAAGACACACAGGAAAAGTTCTGAACAACAAGGCTGCACCAAAAGGTGAGACAGAATGAGTCATGAAAGAACAGTCCAGAAACAGTACGTACCGTCGCAATCCAAAACAAAAGTACAACACCGGCAACAGCAAATACTGCCACAGACACTGGAGAGGAGAGAGACCTTTTTCTTCCCCTGATAGGTCGGACATATTGGTCTTTTCGTGCAACAGATGAGACAAATTGTGCTTCTTAAAATACAGTCGCAAGTCAAGGTTGATGCATCACCTGCAGTTAAAAGCAGTGGCTGCCAGCATGCAAACTATGTGGTGACTGGGCCAAATGAGTGTCATTTGGATCTCAACGCCATCAGCCTGCCAGTGCATATACTCAAATCGGAATATGTTGCCAGATTTAGAGTTGCAAGGCTTTCAAAGTAAAGCTGATCACATGGCAGACTTTAGAACAAAAATGCTTCCATCTACTGTTATTCTTTATATTTTTTTTACTGAGTTTGTATTATTACCTCATTGATATTGTAATTAATACATTTGTGGGTTTAAATTTCTTCTCCAAAACCACAGAGTGCCCCTTTGAGACCCTGGGGCTGGTGTCAGTGTGTGTGTGTGTGTGTGTGTGTGTGTGTGTGTGTGTGTGTGTGTGTGTGTGTGTGTGTGTGTGTGTCTAAAATTATTTTGGAAGCTTTTTAGATTATATCCCTTCGCACTGCGGCTTAGCCCTGTGGTATTTGCTAGATCTCTGGGATCCTATAGTGTCCCCTCCTTATTACGAAGTGGCCTAAACGATTTAAACCCTTCCTTCCTTCCTTCCTAATCAAATAATTGGTTGGTAGAGATAACCAGGCTGTCTGATTGAGACTAGAGCAGGAGAACACCAGAGGGGGCGAGGAATGAAGAAATTCGCCCTTGTCCTGACTTTTCAAAGTCCTCTTTGTTCCAAATATTTTTCCTGATGATGTCCGACTGGAGCCAAATGGAAAGCCAGCAGCTGCAAATACTCATGGCTGTTTGGTTTTGTTCGATTTAGTTCAAAAGGGATACAGAGGCGTCTTGACAACCTAGCCGTGGGGTTAATGAAGACCAACTGGAAGTCACTTGCTGCCTTGTTGCTAACATCTACTGGGGACTGAAACAGCCTGTCACTCATGCCTGAGCTCCAGCCTCTTCTGTTGGAGATGAGCGTGGCATTGTTCGGTCAGCGTCACTACAGGGACAGGGGATGCGGGGAAGGAGGCAGCAGAGGACACTTTCCATTATTTCTAGTCGGCAAACAGCCAAAGCCTTGGTGCCCAACCCTGAGGCAAGGAGAGTTTTGAAACAGCCACTTATTCATCAACACTGTACGCAAACACACACGTGCCTAAGCATACCGTTCACACACACCTAAAGTATGTATATCCACCTCTACACACATTCCCAAAGAGACTCACTATAGGTACATGATGTAGCAATTAGTTTTTCCTTATTTTTTCTGCTATTCAGCATTAGCGAAAACACGAAGAAGGCTTGAACCAAAAAGGTTTTTATACTGTCCTTGTCTTAAGTAAGTCATGTTTGAATAACAAGAAATAGGACTCAAATGCAATTCACTACATAAACCTTCAACATCTTGACAACTACACTTCAGATTAAAGACTACTACTGTATGTGTAAACTTATGGGAGCGAGGGAGTGGTTCATTTTGTGTCCTTGAACCTTGCCAAAATATCTTCACCAGATGCATTAAGGCACTTCTGTGACACTGAAGGAAAAAAAAAAAAGGTGCACATTGTTTCTGTAAAGTCATCAAACTATTGAATTGTGGGAGATCTAATCAATCGAACCACATGTAGCATGTCCAAATTGACAAAAAGCTCAAACATTTATATCTGTGCTTGCTTAAAACGTGCAACGTGCAAGGATTTTAGTTGAAAATGTTCAAATTAACTAAAATAATCAGCAGAATGTGAAGAAAGAAAAGTTTGACATTGTGTTCCAAAGAGATACTGAAGTTAGCATGCTAACCAGCTAGCCTTGTCCCCTCCCTGTACAAAGGTCCTGTGCAGATGGCTGCCCACCATTAAGCTTGGTTCTGCTTTGAGGTTTCTGCCTGTTACAAGGCATTTTTTTCACACTACTGTCGCCAAATGCTTGCTTGTGGGGGAAATGTTGGGTCACTGTAAATAAATCAAGGAGTATGGTTTAGAT
This sequence comes from Diplodus puntazzo, assembly GCA_963678695.2. Classification (NCBI taxonomy): domain Eukaryota; kingdom Metazoa; phylum Chordata; class Actinopteri; order Spariformes; family Sparidae; genus Diplodus; species Diplodus puntazzo. Next base: position 9,028,508 of record OZ023155.1, on the reverse strand, counting down.
CAGATTAACTGAACACTTGCAAGATGAAAAACTGAGCTAACTAGCAAATGGCAGCTAAAGTTAGCAGAAGTTTGTGGTTCCCTGTATTTGTTCCAAGTATGAATCCAAACTTGAAACTGGTTGCCAGCAGGCAGGTGGATGTAGAGACAGAAGATGTTGAGTTATTCATTGTTGATCCAAATCTTAGCCAGAGAAATTAAGCAAGTAGAACAAGCACATTAAACTGATGAAGGTTTAACTTCCAGAGAAAAATAAGTTGGAAACAGTCATCCTACGTACACATTTGTAGCCCGAACACAACAGCCCTTAATCACAGTGTTATGTTGAGATTCAAATCTTCCTGCTGTACAGCCATGTTATCAAACTTTCTAAAGAAGTTATTTCAAGGGCTACAGTCCAGTGACAGGTAGGTCAAATATGTTGAGTCCTTATACTCTTTAATAACTTAAAACCTGTAATTTAACTTGACAAATAAGGGAATTCCAATTGTGTTATATCTAATTCTGTAAACTCTTTCTTTCCCTATCCCTTCCTCATTCTGCTCTGAGAAGAAACGGGTGTCCCAGTGTCAAAAACTGTCACGCTCGTTGGCGATACGGCTGACGGTGGCACGGTGTGTAATGAGGGACTGTCGCCGGAGCACTGAGGGGAGACGGCGGTGACACACCAGCGTGGGAAACTCATCTAAATCACATTACCAAACCCTGCCCTGAAGGCTCGCATGGCTGGCAGATTAGCCGGCTCGGGCTGTCGCCGTTGCTGCTGCTGCTTCTTCCACGGAAATTCTCGGCTTTGTGTAGGCTGACGGGTAATAAACATTGTAATCAGGCGCACGACTGTGAATGGCTTAACTAGGAACATGACACCGAAGGGTGAAGGACTGGCATGAAGGAATACAAGCAGCATGATGGAGATACTGTATGTAATATGTTTGTGGGGACTATAAAAACTTTAAAACCATATTATTGATTACAAAAAAATACATGAGGATGCATGATGTGACAGGTGTGTGTGCACGTAGGAATACTGGTGTGTATCAGGACAAAAAAGGATTGTTACTTGGTGCGTGTTTGGCTCTAGATGACAGCAGACTGCACGAGGAGCCAAGAAGGTGCTCACCTCCCGCTCCTTTCACCCCGCCACACTTGTACTTATCTCAGCTGTGATTTGTAAGATGCAATAGTGGTGGGCTGCCTGTTTTATTAATCTTATTTAATTCAAGGAGGTTGAGTTGTAATGTCTTTGCTTTGGAGTTGTTAGGGCGTATTTGTTACCTCCCCAGTCAGATTTGTCTTCTATGGTATGTTGAGCAAGCCACCTTTAAAAAGTTATTTCCGACTCCATCATTTTTACCACCTTGTAAATAAACAGATCAGCTGTTACCACTTCAGCAGTCTGTCTTCTTGGCTGCTCGGGAAGACGGGTCTGTTTCATCGCCGCCACTAGACAGCACAGTACACCTGTATTATGATGGCTGTCTTAGTAAATGTAATCATCTTCAGTGTAACAGTCCTCAAAGTAATGGTTTGGTATGTACCTCAAAATGCATACGACTTAAGTTTCTCGTAATTTATTTTCAACAGACAGTCCACCTAGGTCCACCTGAGATTGATGGTACGGCCTGTAGGCACGGCCGGTTTATTTATGTACCACCATTCAGACACAAGGCAAATCAAGGTCTGTAAATTCACAGATGTAGACAAACACATAAAAAAAAAACATAAAACATTAGAACATTCTTAAAGTTGCATTTAAAAGACAAACAAACAAACAAAAAGAGCAAATAAATCATTACAGATTAAAAAGATTCTATGTATGTAATTTATTGGAAAGCCTCAGTAAAAAGTAATGGTTTGGCCCTGATTTAAAAGAGCTGGCAGTCCCGCCAGACCGCAGGTATTCAGGAAGGGTTTTTCACAGGCTGGGAGGCATAATAACTAAAAGCTGTTTCATATTGCTTGGTTGTGCATAAAGCAGTAAAAAAGTGAACATAAAATTTGGCATAGCTCATATTTTTATGCGGGACTGATTTACAAAAAAAAAAAAAAAATGTCAGTTGCTTTGTACGGTCTTTGTCCATGTTTGCTCTCAAATCTAGAGGCTTATTTAAAACAGTTGGGATATAATATTGGATGCCTGTGATTGACACATCAGGGTGATAACATTTAACATGCAGTAGCTTGTCTGATCTGTTTCCATCACATACAACTGTCAAACGATGCAGACACACCATCCTGCTCAGACGACCACCCAAAACTTTCCTTCACGCCATAATGCACAGGCAGTAACTGTGCTTTGGCTCATGGCAGACAGTTGAATACTCTCCCCCAGCGACATATGTTTTTGCCATAGTGTGATAACCACACATGTGATTCATGTAACTGCATGCAGCGTGATGGTTCATGACAAAGACATGTACCATTACATACCTAATCTTCAGAATTTTTCCCCATGCATGTATGATGGATCATGGTTTAAACACATACTGTTGTCATAGCTGCCACATAGTCAGCATCATTGAGTACAGGTACAGTGCCCAGGAGATGAACTGGCACCACTTCAGCTACCACTCTACAGCCAATACTGGCTCCATAAGTCTTGGTTCCCAAACCAAGTCTTAGCTGCTGTGTAAAATTAAAAAACAGTCAAAACCACCAAATATAATTCTGAACCTGCAATGATGATACTGGCCCACTGGTAGAATGAGCTACACATGTTTTTGAAATTGGATTTTAGTGAAATCTCTATTTTTCATGAATATTTTAAAGAAAATTCTGTATGTCTTTTGAAAACATCAGCTGTTTTTTTAAAATAGCTTCCAGGTCATTTGACCCATTGACATAAAATCAACACCAAAAGGTCTTGTTATACTGGTAGAATGAGACACGCCACTAGATTTTAGTGGACTTCCTTGTTTCCATGAATATTTGAATTAAAAATCACAATTTTCTATGAGAGCATCGGATGTTTTTTTTCAATAGCTCCTATGCCATTTGACCCAGTGACTCAAAATCAATCCCAAAATGTCTTCCCATGCTTGTCACAGTAACAAGTTAGTGAGAAAGCATATTTTTTGTCAAATTTAGTGCATTTCTATCTGCTTTCTACAGTGCAGTGGCAGCATGCTGTGTCAGACATCCAAAATGTCCACAGCAGGAGAGCATTTCTCTGCACTTCAGTCAGATGATTGATGATGTATTGACATCATATCTAGCAAAACTTAAACAGTTCTGTCATAGTCAGCCGCATCATGCTGTCATACTCAGCCCACTGTGCATTTTAAAACAGCCTTGGCTGCATGGTTTCCTTTTTTTGTTTTTACTTCGGGTTAAAAAAAGTGCATAATAACAATCAAGCAGCTTATAGTCAATTACCATGAATCTTCATTTGATATTTATTTGGATCATATCCCATCGCTGTCTTCATCTTTGTCACAAACCTCTGAAATTTGTAATTATTGTGGCCACTGTCTGGGCACCCATGGTGAATAGCTTTGAGCTCCAGTTTAGTGTGGTATTATTGCGTAATTTACTTGTCAGTGCCGTCTAACATGTTGCGCAGTGAGTCAGAGTGGCAATTACAGCGCTAGCGGGAGTCTGGAGTGGCATTTATATGACATTAGTGAGGCACATTTAGCTTTCATTGTCAAAGTGAAGACACTCAGGCCAGGGAGACGCGCTCTGCCCCCGAGGTTAACAAGTCATTATTCAAAAGCAGACCTGGAAATTTAAAGACACATTATAAAACAGATATTGTTTCCATGATTAAAAATAATACAAAGTTACTTTGATTTATTTCAAAAGAGGCTAACCTTACAGCAACAATGTCCTGGGTTAGAATTTTGGTTTATATTTTGTTCTCTCTGTGTTTGCTTCACTCCCACAGTCCCAACTGGTTTTTGTTGTTGTTGTTAACTTTAAACAGGCTTTAGAAAGGGCCAGAGTGGTTTAAGGGTCCCATATTATGAAAAACACGTTTTCTCTCGTCTCTACATATATAAGCTGGTCCTCCCTGAGCCTGCCAACTCCCAGAATGAGAGTACAAACGAGTGCTGCATGGTCTCTGCAGCCCACCCACCTGTGAAGCGGCACTCCTACAGGCTGTTCAGATTCTGCTCCTGTCGTTACGTAACGAAAGGAGAGATGTTCATAGGCCGGCCTCCTCTGCGCGGTGATAGGCGATATCTGAGAGGGGGGAGTTCATCCCCGAGGTGAAGTTCGGTGTGTCCAGCGGTAAGCTAGCAGTTTCACAATGTCGTCGCTCAGAGCTAGACAGGCAAATTGCTCTGTTGTCTGTTGTATAGGTCAACATAAGTGCCTATATTCTGTCCCAGCTACAGAACAACAGAAGAGACAGTGGTTTGTGTTTCATTTTTAATGACAACGTGCCGGCTGCAGTTCGTGTTAGCTTGTACGTGTGTGCTAACCACTTCACATTGGACTGCCTCAGTAACGAGGGTCAGTACAAAGCTGGCTTTGCCTCGACACTGACCCTCGTAAAAGGATCAGTCCCAACCATACCGGAACCAGCAACTGCACCCGAGCCACAGGTAAGTGTTGCCGCGGTTGATAGTATTTACAGTTGCCTACGAGTATGTTGAAGTCAGCTGGAAATTGGCTAACTAGTTAGCTCTGCTTCTGCTTACGATGGAGCTTGGTTGTCACAGTAAAAAGTCTGGAAACGTGTGTAGACTGGAGATAGAGACACAGACACAGCTTTCGCTAGCTGTTAGCCATTAGCTACATGGTAGTAAATGTAACAACACATACGAACAAACTAAGTAACATATTTAGACACACTAACCATTCTGAAACGTCCTGCTGCAGCCGCAGAGTCTGTACTTGTTCAGGAGCCTCTCCTTCTGGGTCCAATTCTGGGTCAAACTAGTATGGTTGAACGACAGCATCACAGCGAGCCATAGCGATACATCCACCGAAAACATTAGTACATGCTACCGTTAGCGTAAGCAGCATCCTCTCCCTCAGAGGGGCGTGTAGCAGGCAAGGCAGGCATTGACAGACGGAGCTCATTAGCATTTAAAGGTGCAGAGCACAGAACAGCCTGCTCTCAGTAGAGCTCACTTGAGCGGCTTTTAGACAGCTGAAATTCAGGACCACGGATGGGTTTGGGGCAACACATTTCAAATACAGTGTTGTTGGACCTCTGACAGCTGTGTGAAATTGATGAAAAACAGTATAATAGGGGACCTTTAAGCTTATTTTTTTGTGTAGAATAAATGACCAGTTAGATGAGAAGACTGATACAAAGCTGAAGTATCTGTGTTAAGCAATTAGCGCAGGAAATGCTATCCTGGCTCTTTTAATGTTTTTAAGGCTTAATGTTGGCAAGGGCACAGTGACAACCTCCCACAAAACCACAACTTGTTGGTTTTGCAAATTCATAAATCGCAATCGAAACTGTTTCTTCAGGAAGCGATAGTGTTTTTGTATAACCCCCGTAGTTTCAACAGGAAAATGGAAGTACCAGTTTTCCATGTTTCATACACTGTATAGCTACTATTGTAATAAATAAACACAATAACGTAAAAACAAAAAAAAAATCATGAAAGTAAATATTCTTAAGCCTGTTTTCCTTACTAAACAGGAAATGCAACCATTCACATTCTAATTCAAGCTTCTCTCTCTCACTGAACTAAAAGTCGCTTAATTGCCTAGTTAGCTCAATGTAAAAAACACTTCATTCAAACTTGACCTGAACTCATAAACCTGACTTAAAGCTTGGTTTGTCTCCAAGAATCAACCTGGTCTGGTTGTGAAAAATCCTCAATTCAACAAGGTAGGGTTTTTTTTAGCACCTGCAGTTTGGTTATTTTGGTCTGAACCAAAGAAACAATAACACACATTATTAAGTTTAAGTTCATGTCCGTCTCCTGATCACACTTTATAAATTATTTGTATAATTAGACTGTTAATCAGTCACATGTTATGAATAACAACTAGCAGGTAGAGACAGGATGAAAAGGAGGCGTCTTGTACAGTAATGATTTGGGGCTTATTAGTGTGAGATTGCTGTTACACACTTGTTAGTGGACTTAATGAACTGACAAAATACATGAAGTGGATGCAGCGCAGCAGTCTTAACAGCTTTTGACCTGTTAATCAAGGAATATTCCCATGCTGGCCTGCATACATGTTACCGCTAAATGATTTTTCATAAATAGACAGCTTACAGGCTCGGGATCAATTATAAACATCACTTCCTAACAGTTAACAGTTAGCAGATTGGTTTATTAGTAATTAAGCTCCTGAAAACGTGCACTCTTAATATCAAAAATCTCTTGGTTGGTTCTCTTGCTTTGAAGGCCCCAGAGACCTAAGAAGTCGTCCTGGTCAGATTGTTTGGTTCATACCAGGGTTCTGTTGACTGCTTTTGGCACCAGCCCAAATGGAAAAAACATAACCCTAACCCTAACCAAACCAAACAGATTAGATATGAAAGCAACCGAAGATGTGAAAATATTTCTGGCTCTACACATCATTTTCATCAACACATTCCGTCCACTGAAGCTGATTTAAAACCGCCTCATCACCACATCCCCTGTTAAACCGCCATCCATTTGTCTCAGAGCTATCAGCAAAGAATATCTTGAGCAGTAGTGGTAAACCATTATGCTGCCCCCTGTATTTCTGGAGACAGCTTCGAATTCTGGCCTTTACGTTACAAGTTATACCTTTAACACACTGACATGCAGTGAGATGAGAACTAATCTTCTCATAACTGACAGCAGTAAGGCAAAAAAAAAGCCTTTTACTCGAACGTGAATAAGTCTTTTTTCCAGTATTCCTCCGAGGATCAACCTGTAGAAATCACAGTGAAGGGTGAACCTTTTTTTCTGATCTTCAACCCACATTATTTTTTTAACATCTGACATTATTCTTGATCTTGATTGGCTATAGCTATAAGAAGGCTTAAAGAATGGATGGTGCAGGTATTATAAAGCTGATTTTATTAGAAAAAAAAGACCAGACCAGCTCTGGTAACAAGAACCTGCACTCCGCTATCATTCATCTCAGTTTATCTATCCAGGGACGGGGGTTTGCTGACCACGCTCGCCCTTTTCCTTCAACCGCCTGCTTCACATTCATTGGATCACTTACACATATTCACGCCTGGGAGATAACCGCTGCAACCACATAATATCTCGCTGTCTCTCTTACACTTGACAGCTCAGCCGGAGCAGCTGGGGGTTAAACACATTGCTCAACAGCACCTTGACAGAAATGACTACGGAAGGACCTGAGGATATTTAGTCTACCCACCCGGACTCTCTGAGCCCCTGCGGAGCTCCTGGTCATGTCTGGTCCATTATGTGCAAAGCGCTGCAGTACATAATGTATAAGGAGAAGAAGAAGAAGAAGAAGAAGAAGAAGAAGAAGAAGAAGAAGAAGAAGAAATGGATCTCTTTATAGAATGTGCAACCTATTTTACCTGAGGACAAACTAGGCAAACTATTGGCAGAACATATTGTCAACTTTTTGACATGGAACATATTCATTCTTATCAAATATGAGGGACTGAAGACCCTGAAGACTCTGGTTCAAGGGTATTGCTAATGACCACAACATTTAAATGAGAGAAATGCAAATCGTCTTATGTTGGCCATGATGTTGACCTCTCCCTCAACCTCTATTCACTTAATTCCAATGAAGGTCATTAAAGCCACACAGTCTGATTTAAATGTGAGCTCGATTCAATATTGAGCCCCACACTTGGGAGCCATCTACCCCCTGACATTTAAGCCGGGCTTATGAAAGCCTAGACATATATACCTAGTGACTGGTGTTAAGTGGAGTGAAGCCCACAGGATCTATGCAGGTTCTGGCCCTTTGAAGCTGACAGGCCTGCTCCCTCCTGGCACGCCGTGACTCCACTTTCTGCTTTATAGGTAATTTATTCAGCTGAATAATTAAGGGGGCCAGTCTGCAGCAGGAAGCATGAATAGCAATAAGCACGAAGAAAGAGTTAGCTTCCTTCAGCTGTCAAAGCCCGGCTGCCCAGAGCATACCTGTATCCGAAATATTATTTGAAATGGATTGTGCTGCTTTCTTAGGATGATTGATCCTGCATGGTGCAATAGAGCAACCAACATTGCCGCTGAATGTGAAAAACTGTACACTGCCTTTATTAGACGCACTGTGAATATGCTCAAAAGTAATCAACACATTTTCCAGTCAAATGAAACAAGAATACATGATATGAGGAGGTGATGTGCTCTGCCAACAACATAAACAACATTTGACCGCAGCCTTCTTCTGCAGAGATTTGGAAAATTAGGTGCAACATCTTTAAGTTTTCACTTATCTTGTGTTCAATAAGGGCTGAACAGTTCATTAAAAGACATTATGCTAATTTTCAGGTTCATAATTTTATTTTGGGTTAATACTAGAATAATGTTGGAATGAAACTCTGTAGCTCCTGTCTCTTTAAGGCCCCCCTCCTGAATACCCAGTCTCTCCTGATTGGTCAGCTCACACATACCTCACCCAGCATCATTTACAACAACAGATCAGCTTTGCTAAATCAGCTCTTGCATGCAAAAACTAGCCACTAGGTATAGAATATGCAAATTTGTGACAGTTATGTCACAAAGTCACAGAATTAAAAAGTGGGACTACTGACAAGGTGTTTCAGGATCTGTGGGAGAGAAGAGCCTGTGCTGACTTCTCAACTTTCAAGATCTTTTAGATGCACATGAAGATAAAATACTGAAAAAAATAAATAATACAAACATAAAAATAAAAAACACGATAGGTCTCCATTAAATAATGTACCACATACTCTCTCTTGGTTTCCTACACAGCTAAAAACTGTATTGTTGTAGTTATATACTTCCATCACTTTTATTATATTATGTGTAGTACTGTCATGGTGTGAGTGGGGGCAGTGTTCTGTGTTTTTCTCCCTTTTCTCTGTCTTCCCTCACCGGCTCCTGTCTACCGGCTTCCTGACCTGTGGGCGTGCCAACCACACCGGCTTTAGCGGACAGGCGCACCTGAGTCTCATACATTCATCATCCCCTGCTACTTAAGCCCGATCATGTCTCCACTCCGATGCCAGATTGTTCCGCCAGTTACAGTGAATTATCAAGAGCCTTTGTACAAATTTCTATTTTGACTTAGAGTGAATTTCCTAGATGTAGTCAGTGTGTTTTTGTGAGCTTGTCTCATGATTGTTTCTTTTCTCCTCTGTGTTCCTGCCTCGCGGCCGATTGACACCTCTCCAGCCCAGTCCGCCTGCCCGCCAGCCTGCCCACCTGCCGGCCCGCTCATCTGCTCCGACCCGCCGATTACGCCTGCCGGCCAGCTCGTCTGCTCCAACCCGCCCATTACACCTGCCGGCCTGCTCGCCCACGGGCTCCTGCCTCTCTACGAACCTGAAGCCAAATAAAACTGTTTTCAACTTGAACTTTGATACCTTCATGGCGCCAACCAAATTGCTGCAATTCTATCAAGTATCAAAAAATGGATCGTCATTTAATACCCAAGTTCAATACCTAAGGAGTTGATGTCATCAATATCAGTGGGCCAATAAGCATGGAGCATGTCACGGTCTAATATAGCTGGTGATTGGCTGTCTTGAGGTATGCAGAAAAAAAAACACTAGGTTTCACTCAGATATGGGGCTCTCAACTATGTGTAACGCAAACTTTTAACACGTATTTCATAAAAATGGTATCGTTCTGGAAACGTTCTCAAAGTATTGTATGAGTGACATTGATACCCAGCCCTAAGTACGACTAATGCAAGAAACATGTAACAAAATGCATCAAACAGACGAAAGTAATATCTAAAACACGAGCAACTAGAGTAACAACCACACTGGTGCCTCCTTGATTCTGGTGCTGATGGTTTAAAAAAAAAAAAAAAAACAAGCAAACCAGAGTCAGATTGAAAAAGAGACAAATTAAAATTTTGACCCCTCTGTTGGCGCTAGAGGGAAAAGACACGGGATCATCAAAGTCAGAAATGATTCATCCTCTGGTGACCATGAATGTGTGTATCAATCAGGTGTGTATCCATCAGGTGCGTGGCAGCACTGGCACTAAAATGCTTACAAACCAGCCCCAACCTACTTTAAAGATATTAACAAAAAGATGTATATCAACAGTGTCACCTACTTGGATGATCAAACAATGCTTCTTCAGGGGATAATCAAAACGAAATGTGCTTTTACAAGCTCTCAAGTCCCCAATGAAAGAAAATGTTAAAAATGTTAAGAACTTTTAGCTTCAAACTGGAAACTTGGGTTTCAAGGAGTTGAGTTAAGATAAACCAAATATAAACAAACAAAAGAAATCCAGAGTCCAACCTGGGTTGCCATTCCCCACCTTGCTTAAGCCTTAACAAAAGGGCGCCGTCATACCCTGATTGGCTGGGAGGGGAATGCCCCAAGCTGCTTCCACTCATTAATTAGGAGTCAGTCTCCACACTCTGCACACAGGTGAACTGAATCCACTGCAATCAGTCCAGAGGGATTATGAACTTCAGCCCAAAACAAAGAATTAGATAAGATAGATAGTGAGTCTTACACAATGGGACTGCTACAGGTAGATGTGAAGACATTTTCAGTCTGGACTCCAGCAGTGATCAAACAGAGCGACATTGTCATCCCTCGAGCCACAGCTGGCTGAAAACAAACTATGCAAAGCAGGTGTTGTCCGAATAGATGTATGTATTAATTTTGTGCACTTCACGTCTACTTGACAACCTGGCACACAATTAACAGCAACCTCCTCCTATTTGTAGTCCAGATGATTTCAAATAAATGCTATAACTGTGTGGCAGTGCTATTCCACCATCGTCTGACAAACGCAGACAGACACGCACACATGCTCCTGTGCCCCCTAGCTCTGTTTTTGTAATTGAGGCCTCTGTGATAATCCGGGGGTCAGCAAAATAATGGAGCACAGAGTCCATTAAAACATGAGCACAATTAGGTGGGAGGCAAACACTGCCGATGGCTTCTGACCCCACTTCATTATTGTGCAAATGCAATGATTGTACTCTGTCTCAAACACACAGCCGCTTGTTCCGTCGGCGCTGCACACACTTGCTACCAATTGGATATGCCAGATAACCCACTCGCGGTAGCTGCTGAGTCAATATAATGATTTCAATGGCCCTCACACAAATAAACACACACTCAGACTTACAGTCGAACACGCGCCGAGCGGAACACCAGGTAACTGCTTTTACAGAACGAGGATAGACTGTCTCACGAATCCTCTCATTAGCCGCTTTCACAGAGCAACTGAGACTTGCGCTGATCATCAAAAGGCAATTTAACTCCGCTAAATTGCCAAATTGAAAGGATCACAGCGGTCCAGCGTACGCAATTACGACACAATGGCTTTGTTCCTAAATGTCTTAATGCACACGCGAGAGCGCTTTTTCACGGTTTTCTCCTCTCCTCCTCCGAATTTCTTTATTCTCCGTCTCTTCCCACTTGAAACAGCTGTGGAACCTGTCATTCTGAAGGAGATCCCCTGCACGAGTAACAAGGCGGCTCTCTCCTCTGACCGGGCCGCTGATTGACCTGTCAGCTCAAGTGGGCCTTTTTTTTATGTTTCTGTTTATGTAGACATGTTGATCCAATGATGAGTCCAGACTGCTGTCAGTACAGATCAGCAACAGAGATAGCATTAGACATAAATAGTAAAAGATCCAGGAAACGTGTATAGCACTGAATACTGATTTTCGATGTATAGGTGGGGTGTGTAACTGGAATCCCCCAGTATAATCCTCAAAAAAGACAAACTGAAATTGGCGCTATCTTCGCCGATAGTCTGAGCCCTAGAATTGTCTTTTGAGGGAAAAAGAGACTGAGGGTGTTGCTTATGATGGATTAGTCAAAAGTTTTTTCTGCCTATTCATCAGGCTGTACATGTGGACGAGAGCCACACATACAGCCATTCATCTTTATCATTTATCTTTATCTTCAGCTTCAAACACATCGGTTTGCTTCTTGAAGACTGCTCATTGTCTCCCGGACATGTCTTTACTGAGAAAACCAAAGGAAACCACAGAATTTCACCGCTGCAACGATTCAAAGACAGCCGTGACAGTAAAAATTATTTGGCTCTCGGGTCTCAAACATTGTGACGCTTTGGCATCTTGAGACTAATGAGTTTCGGTGTCATTTATAGATATTGAATTTATGGAAAATAGCAATATTCTCGTGGCGGAATTTGCATTTGGCATTTTTCTCAATTTTTCTGTAATAACATTGTCTTGATGTGAAGGGTGTGTTATATGCTGTCTGTCCTGCTCGCTGACTACCTGGCTAACTTTGACTGTTCTTCTCTCTTCCTGTGTCACTATCTCATTGGCTGCCTGTCTTAACTTCTCCCTGTTATCCTCATTGCCTGCCTGTGTATCTCCCCATGTATTAAAATGCACCGCCCCATGCCTCTAATACTTAGTATTTCCTTGAGTATATAAATGACATATGCCAGCTATACTTTTTTACCATCCACTTAAGAAACTGTTAATAATCACTGTACCGACATGGAAAAACTGAATAGTTTCTAAAAATTCTATTGTTCTATCTCAGATTTGGTATTCTGTGGCATTGACATGATGATTCCTAATTCACGTGGTGGAAACAAATGAAGCACAAAATGCAAAGAACTAGATGTAATGTGTTTTCTGTGACTCATCTTACTGTCATTCTGTACCAGTTAGTCCTATTACCAGTGTGCATTCTTGTGAGTATCTGCACCAGTGTGTGTATGAGACTGTTCAGAATATCAGCCCGTATCCGCGTATTGGTAGGTCCAGAACACATCCAGGCTGATTTTAAGGAAGTCTTGACAGCAATCACATGAAATTCGATTTTGGCCAATTGGCTCTGATCTACATCTGGAGGTGGTTTAAAATACGATTCAAATCAAATTCCTACAGATGCATATCAGTCGGGATGCTCTGACCGCTCATATCAAGCCCAGAGAGACGCAAGTGCATCAGAGCGGTATGGAAGACGACACAAACGAACAACACTCCGTGGGCTGTCGAGCTTAAATTAACTGTCTGCTCCACGACTTGACAGCATGATTGTTTTGAGGAGGAGGGGTGATGGATCTATATTTGCCTTTGTGTTTAGAAAGCTGCGTCCCCAACACGCGTAGGGACTGACTGACGCCTATGTCGCTACCACAGAGACCTATTCAGATAGCTTGGTGATGTCTGGACGCAACTTTCCGATCCGATACTTACAACATATAACAGAGCAGACTTTCTTTCATATTGGACTTGAGAAACCAATCTGATTTGCCTGCTGTCTGAAAACAGCCTTTGTCCGTGCTCTGCAGTTTTATCGATTGGTGTGTCTGTAACAATGTGACCTAGATCAAGCCCCGACGACAGAAAAGGTGCACCTGTAGAGTTAAACATGCAGTACATAGGGTGACCCAGTATGCATCCCTCATTTTGCAACATTGGCTTAAACCTTTGAACTTTCAGACCTGTAAACTGTGAAATAGAGACATTTAAAATCCAGACTGTACCCTTGCTGTACTGATCTGCCAGGTGGATCTCATCAGCCTCATAAAGGTTCCAATCAGCACGTCACAATGTAAACTGATCAGCGACTTGAGGCAAACTTGAGGTAATTTAAAACATTTATTTCTTAAACGTGTTTGTTATCAGTTCCCTTTTTCAACCCTCATTTTCCTTTAAGGTAGAATTGTGTTTGTGACTGCCACAGTAGCAAGTAGAAAGTAAACTAGAGAGTGTATATATAGCATGTCTCTGCTGTTCTCGTTTTTAAGCTGCATTTTAAGTGATCATTATTTTTCTGTTAGAGGAAATACATCAATCATTTCTCTGTAAAAACCCATTTAGTTACCTTTTATTTTATTTTATTTTTCTGCACAATAGATAATAGAAGTTTTTATTATGGCCCCCGTGTAACAACCTCATTATATTTCATTTTGTGTAAGCATATGTGTTAATTGGAAGCGTATCTGTGCCATATAAAGCTCTAACTGCTCTGTTGGAAGTGGATCTGAACGTTCAAGGGCATTGCAGTATCGCTTTGACGCTCGTATAGGTGGAACATTATTCTAGTCAAATATGGCGGAGACTTGCGGTGTCCCTGCAATCTTTATCTCACACGATTTTCTATATAATATACAGCATTGATTTGATATGGGATAGCAACACATCCAATAATAGAGTTAGGGTGCTCGCCGTGTCAAAACAATAGTCCCGTTGGAGCAAACAATTAGACTGTGTAGCGATAGCGAAGCCCTGTTTTATAGTGACTATAATACGTTTTGCCAGGTTGGGAATCATTCATGTAATATGTCGGACTTCCTGCAGTCAAATGGTAATATGGTTAGACTAATGGCTGCACTCGTATAGGCTTCACACTGCTGCGGATGATAAGTATAATAGGTTTACATAAATAAACAAGCAGGGAGCAGTATAACACCCCTCTTGTGTATACTATACACGAGTGGAATTGATGTTGCTGGAGGCTGCGGTGATCCGGTGGAGACGCTGCGGTACCACATGCCACATGCAACGATGGTCGTCGCGGCCTTATAAGAAAGCTCTGTGACGGCGGCATAAAGGTCAGACAAGCTAGTGAAGTCCAGAGTGCTGGTGAAGACGCCAAGCCAGCTGGGATAAACTGGAGAATGGGCTGTGATCCGGAGCCATCTCACATGGGAAAATTGAAAACTCCAGTGCTCGCTGAGAAACAATTCAAAGACGTAGTTTGCACAAGGCACGAGTGAGAAGATGATGGATATCACAAGAGAAGAGAAAAAACAAAGCAACAACCTTTTGGGAAAATTAGATCTTAAAAGTCTACTGACACTTTTTTTTTTAACAGGGTTATCAGCCAACTAGACTGAGCGGCCTCAACACTTCCCTTTGCTTGATTTTTCTGCCCCTCTCTGTTGCTCCTAACCAAAGGCTCTTAACAATCACAAGAGCGATATTACGAAAAAAGGTGCTAATACATAAAAATGTGTGACTCTCAAATCAATGGTTAAATGTCTGTTTGCAAACAAATAAGGAAGGCTGTGCTCCACTCTGGCTCAATACATCTCTAAATGAATGGGCGATAAAGTGTTTGTAAAAGTGGCTCTATCTGTAATCCAGCGAATAGATCAGGCTTATAAGAACAATGTGGTGGGGGTTCTTGTAGTTTGTAACAAGCTATCCCAAACACAAGACATTAAGAGGAGGACTTCAGAGAAGAGCAGTGAAAAAAGTAACCTTGATTCCTCTCAGCATAACACACAGACAATTAAACAGGACATGATGATGTAGTTTATAATTTCTCTTTCAACTCTGCCTGTGCCTCTTTGATTCTTTGACATCTCTTACATGTACAGTGATCAGACTCTGGTCAGTCAGAATATCATGACCCAATGCTTTATTTCACAAAAGTATGATCTTTGGAGATGTAAGTCAAAGCCCTTTTTTTTAAAGCTGCTATAATACATACTGTTACATTAACATTGGATCAAATGACCACATGTAATGTGAGAAGGGTCATTTGTTCTGATACACCAATGAGGAGTTATCACCCAGCTCCATAGCTCCCTTCAGTTCCACAGAGTGTCTTTTAGCTCATCGTTAGAGTTTTAAGGTTTGCAATATTAATGCTTAGGTTCAATCTCACTGTTCTCAACAGTGTTGTCTGGAGTAACAGAGGGAAGCTTTTTAAGGTTAAAAAAAGGGCAAGAAAAACTCACTTCATGCTACCTGCTAAGCCCAGCTGTGCGTTTAGCTTTTTGTTGGATGTTTGCAGAGAAGCTGGTTGAGATCAAAACAGAGCTGAAAGGAGATTAAATGTTGAATTTATGTTCCTTAAGTGGCCAGAATCAGCAACTTCAAACAAATACAGATGTTGCTGTTGCTTCTAGACATGTCTGTATCACATTTGCTTTCTTCAAATTATTAAAAAAAATGGAGGGTCACATGAGAGTTTCGAATTTCAAACAATGCATGCTGGGATGTAGGTTGATATGGTGATAATGTATATAAAGACACACACACACACACACACATATAGACATATATATATGTGTGTATATATATATATATATATATATATATATATGTATATATGTATATATGTATATATACATATGTATATATGTATATATACATATATACATATATATATATTATATATATATATATATATATATATATATATATTATATATATATATATATATATATATATATATATATATATATATATATATATATATATACACACACATGGATTATGTATCTACATCGAAATATACATTTTAGTTTAATAGACCTAAAATAAAATAAAAACTAGTATATTTACATTCATTTAGTGATTAAAAGATTCAACAAAATTGTTATACAAATTTTTTAAGCTGCGTTTTGTGATTACAGCTCTTTTCTGCTGCTGCGGCCACAGAAATCAGTTGAATCAGTTCTGGGTCAAAACATGAACACTAGCATACAACAGGATGAAAAATGATCTTAAACCTAACACTGACTCCAAAGTGTTTTTGTCGCCTGTTGAACACAGAATCGGACGACCAGTCCTGGTGTCGAATGTATTCAGTATGAATGGTGATCACATTGATACAATCAGAAGACAATAAGCGAATGGCCAGTATTATGGTCATAAGAACCAATAGGATACGATCAAAGACACGGGAAATACAAAACTTCACATTCACATGTAATTGTAACTCAAATAAAATAATTTCCTTCTGTTCTCCCCTCCCTTTGAAGATCCCGTGGAGCCGAGACATAATTCAAACATTCGACCGTGAGAAGACTCACAGATGATGACCTGTGGATAATGATGAAACATGTAGGGCCATGTGCTGGTTTTGATCCTGCAGCAGCAGAGCTATTGAGCCACCTTCGCCGCTCACACAGAAGATCAGCGACTAACGTGGCGTTTTGTCGGTGAGTCGTAACCGATATTGAATCTGAGCGAGCCTGTGTGTGTGTTTAGGTGTGTGTGCCGAGGAGAGCGAGACACCAGTGAATGATATAAATTTTTTAGCTGCATCCAAGACTGCATTGATTTTTAAATATGTCCTCGCGGGCACAGTTCACTTTGATGTGGAGCTGGTTATGCATACAATGCAACAGTGGAGAAAAATAATTGAAACAGACACATGGATAGACACACACATATGCACATACTACTCTACTCTACTACACTTGAATAGGCTTCATTTGTTCATTCACTGCCGCTTTCTGAAAAACCTGTTTCCATGTTAATAGTCTCCGCTCCGTCCCTGGCACTGTGTTGCTACAGTGTGAACAACAAAAACACAAGTCATCGAGTCATGATCTGAAATTGGATGTACTCCTACACAAACACAAACACGCACACACACACAGGAACACAGACATACATTTAAGTCATCTTATCAAGACATGAGTTGCCAGCTACCTTGTTCCTGCCCACGTTTCTGCAAACACTCAACACACACACACACAAATCCTTGAAGCAGTTGGTGCTGATGTTCCCGTTTCAGCCCACTCACTTTTTTTTAAGTTATTATATCAGCCCCTCAAAGCCTATGATGCCTCATGCCACATTAAAAACAAAAAAAGGTAACTTGGAATGAATTAACCCACTGAGGGGCTTTAAGTGTTGCCAGGTGACCTCATAGATGAGGTGGAAAGATAGAAAAGGTGGGTTTAAGCACGAACACCTATCAGAAAAATAGGCGACCGGGAATGCAGCTCAACATTAGCAAGATGTACCCAATGTTTCACTCTGAATATATTTCCATGCAACTCAGACACTCACACTGAATATGTCTGGTGTGTGTGTGTGGGGAGGGGGGAAAGGGCTCAGAAAGTAATGACACCACATCATACTCAGCAATCTTTTTTTTTTTCTGCTCGTTAACTGATTGCATCTGCACACATTAGGTACCTACATTACCCACAATACAGCAATGTCACTCTAGACAAATATATGTAGCTTCCTGTGGAGGCATGAAAGTCTTTATAATACTTGTTTCATATTTCAAAGATCAGTAAACACACTTCAACGTGTAAAAAATGGTGCAGCTACCATTAATGTGACAATAACCGAGCCCTGAGGCATCAGAAAACTTTGATGCAGTATTTCTATAGGAAAAAAACTAAGACATCAACCATGCAAGAGCCTATTTATGACTATACACCTACCTATAGCCTACCTATGGTATCAAAGCCCCACTGAGACCCAGCAATAGAAGCACTGAGGTGGAATCTTAATCCACAGTTGATCATTCACCACTCTAGTAAGTGTAGTTTCGGTGGAATGACGGGTAACTTTACTCACTAAATATGTGGTCCAAATGTTGCTGAGGCTCTTCATAGAACTTGGAACGAAAAGACCCCTGGATCAAGTTGTGGTAATTTAACCGCAGCAGTCTTACAGTTAGTGACGACTGTAAGTTATAAGTGTCGAATTTACAATAATTTCAGCTGTAGGTCTCAGACATCTGTAAGACTATTGGTAAATGATGTATTAATGGTGTGGGGATACAATTGTGATTACCTTAGAAATTTTGTTTGGTGGGACTTAAGTTGCTTTGCAGGAGACTTCACAACCACCAGCGTTGGAGGTAGACAGTCTCAGTGTTGTCTGATCAGTCTGCACTGTAAGCTAGAGGCCTCCAAATCAGCACCAACTACACATTTAGCAGGCTCTCCAGTCACCTGTGACCTACTGAGTGCTTGAACCCTAGTATCTAACTGGACATGAACTCCATATGCATAATATCAAGGTGTCTATTCCAGCAGGATGAAGGCTGTCCATCTTCACCAGGTCAAAGGCCAATTTATAAAGTAGTAATGGTATATATATAGTATATGTAGTATACTATAATTGTATACTACATATATTACATATATTAGATCATTACTATAGACTATATTATAGTCTATAGTAATGATCCAGCTCTTCTCCGTCCTTTTTCTTGCTCCCATTTCCCTTCTACCCACTAACCCAAGGTGTGTCCTTTGACATCGTAACAAGCGGCTCACTCGATTCATTAATTAGTCTTGTCTGTTCAAGTATAATAATACCCGTGATGCTGACAGGCGTGAACAGATACAATCTGTTCTTTAGCATGTAAAGAACCTCCTGTAGTGGTCCAATAATACAGTCACCGTTACAGAAAGTCATTGTCAGTGAAACACACACACACACACACACACACACACACACACACACACACACACACACACACACACACATTCGCTCACAAACACATGCAACCATCAGACATTGTGGCTTTTGTGGTGGTGTGTGTCTCTATTGGTGCTTTACAATTCTGCCCCCTGTTGGTAGCTGTCATTATTGTAGCTGAGAACTGTTTGACTTTACACGACGACCACAGCTGTCAGTGCCTTCACCAGGGGGCACACCACGGTATAGTCACAGGTGGACTGCACGTAGCTCAACACCATCTTTTCACTGTAATAATGTAGTGTAAAAAATAAAAACACTTAATTTAATCAAATCACTTCCTATGAAATGCCAATTTACACCTCCAGAAGTGTGAAAAATGTGTCCAAAACATAATTTAAAGAAATGTAAGGCAGGGTCAGGGACATGAAGTTTTCGCATACCTAGCCTCTGGAAATTTCTTAATCAGTTGTTACCAATTAAATGTTGATATCGTTGATATCTTAATCAGAACACTGAACACATTGATTACGGAAGTGATTGACTGTGGTCGACTAAACTCAGCTGACTGAGTTAGATCACAGAAGTCTTAAGTTGCAGACACGTTTGTATTTTGCAGTTTGCTTTCTAAGGCTGCCACAAGACACCGCAAAATGTCTAACTACCAATGTCTAATTAGCTCCAGCTCCAGAATGCACCATCCCCCACTGCATTGTGCCTGTTACTGGGTTAATCCTTACTCAGACATGCTACAATATATCTAACATGATGCTACAGTATCAAAGCGATATTAAAGTTGTACTTGTTGCAAGGGAAACCTGAGACTTACCTTTGATGGAAGTAACAAAACTAAGCAATTTAGGTCGGAACAAAAGAAATCGTTAAAAGTGACAAATACCTGTAAATATAATCTCAATCAGGTTTATTGCCAAGTGCACGCACAAAGTATTTGCATTGGCATTTTGATGCATAACAATAAACGCAGCCAGGGAAAGGAAAAAAAAAAAAAGTGAGAAATATTAACTGATAATAAGACTGAAAACATAAACAGGCCAAGAACCTTTCAATTGTTGACACCTGTTATCAACTACGCACGTACACGCAGGTATCTACATTCTACATCTTATCTGGATCATGTTACTGGAGACAAAGTTAGAGCCGGGAGATCAGAAGTTGAAAAAGGAAGAAAGAAATGAGAGAGAGAGGAAGTGAGGGAGCAGGATGTGCAGGAATCAATGTTGAGCAGCTATATTTACCATGGTCCAATTAGACAGGAGGAGACTGGAGCACACTAATGACCTGACATTTACACACACTGAACCCCTGATTTGTTTTGATTACACTCTGTGTCTGAGGACGTGTGTGTGAGTGTGAGAGAGGAAGCACGCATGTCAGAATTAAAGACCGGAAAGACGAACAGAGAGGAGAATATGAGAGAGAGAGAGGTTTTGCACCACATGTGTCCTCTCTGTGTGTGGACTCATCAAAGAAAGGTTGCATGTCAGCATTAAAGCGTGCGGCAGATAGGAACAACGTGGAGATAAATCCACAGAAATGCCATCCAATGGAGCCCTGCAGTCGGTCGAAGTACTTAACGGTGCGGTGTCAAAATGCAGTCGCTCGCTTTGGTCAAACATCGAGACTGCCCGAACATTGCCAGAATCAGACCTCCTGGCATCTGGTTATTAAAAAAAAAAAAACATGTAATGCCAGAGGGATGTGTAATTTCCTCCGGAAAAACTCCTCCGAAAAACTCTGTCAATGCACTCGACATGTGAATCTAGAGAAGAAGAAGAAGAAGAAATCAAAAGCTGTAGTTACAGGTGCATATAGCCTTCAATATAACCATATTGATGCTTGAGCTTAACCATCAACACGGGGTTATCAAAGATTATCGCTTCTCCTTCCATTAAATTGGACTTTTATCCAGAAACATATGGTCATCAAGAGGCAACCAACCTGCCACCACCTCAATCCTCCAACCAATAAATATCCTCCCCCCGCCTCTCATATCTCAGAACGCCTCGGCCAGCCGTCTCCAAATCCCTGTCCTCAGGCCTACACCTCGAGTAATCTCTCCCCTTCTTTTACCTCACGCCCCATCCTGATATTCCTCATATAGCCTCTGCCCATTTCCCCACCCCTGTCCTCATTTCTCGACCGAGGCTCTGGTGAACCATTGTCCTTGCCTAGCTCACTGACGGCGCCACTAAATCACGTCGGATTCCTCCTCGCACGGAAGCATTGGTTTCCCTAGCTCTGTTATTGCTAGCTTTTTGCCCACCGGGCGTCTGGGTTCTGCACGGTTGTGTTTACGACTGCTCTCCCGCCACCGCGCACACGTACGCGGGCACACACCAGTTCCACATGCTTTATCCCAGATTATTCTCAGCGTGCTGCAGAGGAGATAAATGGCTCCTCTGTTGCCTGGCCACAGGTTGGCAGAGCCCGGAGGAAAAAAGAATCCATTTGAGAGCCCTGTGACGTGGGGCAGGGTTTGAGGGGATAACTGACAATGGTAGAGGCGACCTACAGTGAAAAAAAAAAAAATTGAATCGTGATGATTTCTAGCAGGCTCATACACGCTTCAGGATGATTAGGAGTTTGGGGAGTTATAGGTGGAGAGAATAATATGATGTTGTCACAAAGAAGAAAAGGATTCCATATTTTGTTGTTAAAGTTTTGTCATTTTAAAGCTTAAATGTTTCCGGATTAGATGACACTGATTACTATTTACCCCTAAAAAAAAATGTCCAGCAAACAGAACATATTTGCTTCCTTCAACGTTCCGTGATATATGAGCACGGAGGCTTATTATTGCTCATAAATATCTGATTAGCAGGCTGACAAGAACATAGAGACAGCGACAGTATGTCCTGGTTAGAGCCATCTGCTTCACAACAGGAGGAGGATCTATCTGTCTGGGAATTACCTGCTGATGGGCAACACCTGGAGGGAGACGTGCGAGTCCGTCTGAGAAGTTTGAGAAGACTTGTCATAAATTGCTCAGTTCTAAAGGAAGCATCTCAGTAGGAAAATCTAAAAAAAAAAATCAAATCACATTTAGCCGAGTGATATGAGCCAACAAATGAAACGCAGATGCAGATTAAGTTGTCTGTACCACCCAAGCAAAAAGCTTGGAAATATACAATTTTATTGCTCTTCCTGAATTCTTGACACTCTTGTTCAACATGATTTAGCCTCTTATAAACCGAATATATAAGACTTCTTTTATGTACTGGGTACTGACTGTGTATGTTTATTTGTCAGCGGGAAAACAGCAGTCAGTCTGTTTGCTATAATTAGGCAGTATAAGACAATAAGAGAGGTTGTCTCTGCTGTCTGCCTGTCTCTCTTTAGCCCTTTTTTTCAGTCAACTGATGATGTCACTTGACTGATGACTCACAACCATACTGTATATTAAATAGTGTGGGTGGATGAGTGGGGACAATGCCGCTATTGTATCTAAAATAGCTGACATTTATGGAAATTCTTAAATGTCAAGGTACTGCTTTTACAGAGGTTAAATCATACTGTTCCAATATATTTAAAGAGTAATTAGTGGAGACATCAATGGACGTTTCCAGCTCAATGGCTTTTGAAAATAATATTAAAGTGGCTACTTAGGCGGTCGCTTTTCAGCAGTAATGATTATTATGATTTTTAGGAGATTGAAACTGTGCAAAAAGAATGGTCATCGATAAAACTTTATATTTAACACAATGCTGTTTAGGAAGTTAGAACACCTTCTAATACTCTTTGAACTCTTTGCCCATTATCTTTGCATTTAACTGTGTGGTTGTTGCAGTTCTTCCATGGGTTTTTAGAGCAAACTGGAAATTAAGCAAAACTATCACATTTAAGGAAAACATAAGAATCCCAAGGTTGAACTTTAGATGCTCTTGAATAAGAGATATTAGAAGATCAGAGAGGAACATTTTTCATTATGTCAGAGGCAGAAACCTAGTTTTAGGGAAAAGCCAAAACTTAGTCTTTAAATTATTTGACTCCTCTTTAAACTATAAATACAAGGTTTGGCAGTTCTAAAGCTGCGTCTTTCAATTAACCACATTTATTTTTGTTCAGTTTATCTTCACAGGTTTATTATTCCAAATGAACCTCAGTTTCTTCTGCTCATATATTTTGTAAAAGGCAGAATCAGGCGGGAAAACTGAACAAGCAATACAGGGAAATTATGAGAGAATTTATGAATACTACAATACCCAATGAATAGAAAACATAATAAAAAAAACATTAAAAAATACATGCTGTTTCAAAAGTAAATAATTAACTATTGGATGAGCATACAGTACTTACTTGAAGTTGATGATTATGTATATGTGTCTATATACTGTCTATATATGTTGTTTAGCATGCAGGATTTATTTTGACAATGGCAGCTCATGATGATGTGTACATGTTGACAACTGCATTTGAAATTGTAAATATATGGTCTATAATAGAAGTAAGGAGATGTTTTTTTGTCAGAGGGTTGTGTCCGATTCAAAGCATACGTATGTAATGTACATGTAATGTAATAAAAGTTTTATGAAGGTAGAATATCAAGTTATCTGCGTAAACAATGCAAAATGTGTCATTCTTCTATTTTTTAGTATATCTAAACCGTTTGTTGATGAACAGATAAGTGTATTAAGTGATGAATGACTAACAAAAGAACATATGCTTCTAGTCTACCATAACTGCTTTAAATCCATACTAAATAATAATTTATTTATTTTTTAAAAAAGTAGTTATAGGCTAATGTTAAAAAACTGAAGACTGAACTAAATAAAACAAGCTTAAAATATCATGTTTTAACTTTTAAAGCCCTTATCATCATTATAACTTTTACTAAAGATTAATAACAAAGGTACAGAAAAGTCACATTCAAGATCAGGACTCACCTGGTTTTTAATGTGATCAGGTCCAACTCCGAAGCAGTGATGGAAAGAAACACCACAATGGTGTTGATGTGTTGACAGCATATGTAGATGCCTTTATTATTTACTTGCAACTTGATGTTAATGTCATATTTCCATTCTAAAAAAACTGGTTTGATTTGGCCGCTGTGATGATTGTTTGTCTGATTTTCAAACAAATTTCAAATTTGCTCTCTTAAGACTTAAGATTTTCCCTCTAAAGATTTGGACTACTACAGATTTGAGTTTTGGCTTGGACTTGGTTCAAAATATAGAAAAACAGTTCTGGCTCATAAATCCTTGGTATAGTAAATAACCTTTTTTTTTACCTCAATGATGCCTATTTGCATGGCCCTGAAGAGCAGATTAAAATGTTTACCAGACTACATGCTATATGTTTCATCTAACCTTTTTTAACAATCAGCTAACAGTCAGTGTGAAATTTTCCAGAAACAGCTATTAAATGGTTTCTCCAAATAAACCAAGTATATCTAATTTGTTCTTGTTTTGTAAATCTCCAGACATCAGTTAAACTCAAAGCAGCATCCCATTTATAATTATGGTTACCGAGGCAATTTTTGTTTGAATCCAGGGAGGAATTAGAATCCCCACTCCAGCCTATTTGTCAGTCACGATACTGCAATGTTAAAAATAAGGCAGAATCAACATCGGAGCATGTATTTTTACCACCGATTTTTTTTAACATGAACGCTCAAAGCAATCTCAATCACTCAAATTCTGCACACTCAGCTTTTGCACATCTATTTTTATCTCTTTTTTTTTTTTTACTTCTTTGTGCCTTTGACATTTCAGAATGTATTTCCAAATAACATCGCCGGTCCACGGGGTCATGAAAGCGTTTGTTTTTGTTGTTTTTTTTACAATTGCAAGACACCGTCAGCGGTGAATTACCATAAACAAGGCTGCAATCGGAGATAGTGGGACATGGCCAAAATGTTAGCTGTTATTAATATTCTGCTCGAGTGTTTCTGCGTCTGCAAGGAGGCCATACTCTCTCTCTCTCCCTCTCACCAACTGTCTGTTCACTTAATTGGAGCTGGGAGTCTAGGACCACTTCTCTGACCGCCGCACACACCCCTGGGAGCTACGTAGGTACGGCAGCCAACACAACTGTGTGTGTCAGTGAATGTGTGTGGGAGAGGAAAGAGGGGAGACACGAGCTGTAGAGAGGAAAAAGAGCTATAAAGAAAGTGAAAAGGACTCATAAAACCCATATTCTGCAAGAGAGCTCTGCTGTGAGTGTTTGAGCGAAGACCTGCTATCACAGAAACACAAAGAAAGGAAGGGAAAGATGGGTAATTTGTCTATCTGAAGCATTTATAAGCAATAAAAAAAACATGTCTGGATGTTCTCACTGTGGATATTATTGACAGCATTTCATTTAAATGACAGCAACTCATCCATGTCAAAATAAGGAAGGCAGTTTGGTAAAATGCAAGAATGAATAGAGACCACATCATTTTGCATCATAGTTATTATAATAACCATTCAGACACACACCCACACACACACATACATAAACATATATGCAAACAAACATGATTATCTTTAATAATGTGACCTTGTTAGCTGAAAATGTAACATATCATTAGACTATATCATCACACTGAGATTAAGCACACGGTGGTCTCTACCAGCAGCCCCATCAGAGCTATCCAAGCAAAGACAGAAATGGCTCGTTAGTAATCAGGATTCCACAAATCACAAAGGCTTTTTGGACGTGGCTGTTGTTGGTTTTATGTCTGCTGGAGTCTGTCACGATGTGGACAAATTTTGTGGGAGAACAATTTTCTTTGCTTCTAATTTGCTTGTGGGACTGCAATGCGAATTGTTTTTCTGTGCCTTTGGTAAAGTGTTTTCACTGCCTACCATGCCTAATGATGTGGTACAGTGTTTAGCAAAAACAGCTGAATGATTTGGGAATGCAGTCCGGGTGACTAACGAGGTCTTAATGAAGGATTTTTATCTTCCCTTTTTTTTATGTTTTGTCTTAGATATTATTTTGCTCCTTTTTAAAATGTCCCAGGAACAGGAAGTGAGCCAGATATCATTTGGCGTCACACTCAAAGGATTGAAATTGACTGCAGGTATTTGCATCTGCTGAATAAAGCAATTCTGAGTCGTAGCCAAAACAAAGGGAGTTATGTTCTCCAGTATTTGGCATGGAAAGTGTGCTTAAAAGGATAAGTTCACCCAATAATGAAAATTAAGTCAGCGTCTACTCACCCCTGTGAAGATGGAACACAGTGTGACGTTTCATATTCCGCAATTTATTTTGGAGCCTCAAAGCAAAACAGAGATGCAGCATTCTCCCAAACAACTGAAGTAGATGTGGAGTAAAAAACAAAAAAGACAACCAAAAAAGAATATAAAACGTCTTCTTACAGCTCGGCAAGTTTGGACCAGTTCAGTATCCGACGCACAGTTGAGCTCTTGCACCCATAGCAGACGGGGTGTGGGATCTCAGGGCTTCTGTGGACCTGGATTACACTTGATGAGCTGTATGCTTTTTCACAAGTCTCCATCTACTTTAGCTCTTTAGGAGAATGCTGCAATGCTGTTTTGCTGTGAAGCTCCAGAAAATGTTTTGTTTGCTATACAGCTTCCCCAAACTTCCCATTGGCATGGCTGTGATTAGATAATGACTGAATTTTCCTTTTTGGGGGGAACTTATCCTTTATTCGTTTTATTGTTCATTTGTCTTACATTATTGACTGTAATGTATATCTGTGTCTGCCAAAAATGTGTTATAATCAATCATACTTTTTATTACCCTCTGTTAAAAGCTGTTAAATTGTGTTTGTTTGTTGCAGTCTAGTCGGTATGAGCAAAAAAGTTCCTGAATGTGTTTTCCTGTATGTGTACTGGCCTGCTTTGAACATGCCAGTATAGAAAAATGGATGGTTGGACGATGTTATACAATTAATCAGTTAAAATACATGCAGAAAAATCAATTCAACTCAGAAGACAACAATTAATTGGAAGCTTGCGGAGTTTTTAAACTGCCTCTTTGTCTTATTTTTATTACTTTATTTAATTATGCCTTTATTGATGATTCAGAGTGCAGATGTGTAACGTGACTCTCTGAGGACCATAAAACTAAGAGAGACTTGACTTCCTCTCAGAGAAATATTAATTTACTGATGTATGTCGGAGTGCAAGAAAAAAAAAGAAAAAGACTTTTCTACTCAGGAGAAATCAACTTGTCATTTCTGCATTGATTAACGGCAACTTGTGAGTGCATTAGCTCCGCTGAACAATAGCTGGATTAAATGCTAAGCGTGCGGGCTGATGCTCTGTAAAATTGGAACAAATGGGTTTTCTGAATTTCTGTGTTAAATGAGCTCAGTGTGCTGTGCAGCTGTGGTTGCATGTGAACCACCATCACAGTCCCCACGAGGATTTTTTTTACCGACTCTCTGTCAGTCAACCTTTTCCTCGATGACTGATCTGTTTTGTCTCTGTCCTCCATCCCATCATCCCCTGCCTGTCTATCTGTCTGTCTCTCTCCCCTCATACGACACGCCAGCTCAGCTCCAATTAAACCGGGACCACATCTCGAGCATAAAGCAAATGTTCTCTGTTCATGTAGCGAATGTGAGTGTGTGTGTGAGACAGTGAGACAGACACACTGAAAGTAGATTTCAGCTCGAAATGTCACCATTTTGTCAGCGCGCCGTACCGGTGCCATCAGACGACAGCGAAGATGGCGTGAAAGCGCATGAGCGTGTAGACGAGAGCCAAGAGGGTCCTGAATTTGTTTTTCAATGTGCACCAAATGTGAAATTCTTTATTAAAAGTAAGAGTAATATAACTGTCAGGGACGCCCATTAAAACTGAGGTCTTCATAAGTCAGAAATGTTGTAAGAAAACCCCGAGGAGTCGTGACTATCTAATATTAACTGTGGATGGGTAATTCAAGCCAATCCTGCAGAGACGCCGAGAAAATTGGTCCAGACGAGACTGATCTCTGGGAGAAGCCGTGGTTGATTAGACCACAGGTAGTTAGAAAAACATCTGCTTGTTTAAAAAAAACGCACCATGTGTTGTTGCCTCAGACTGTTTTGAGTTCCTCTCGGGACCTGTTGGATCCCAATCATTATTTTTCCAAATGCTCGAGAAAGGAAATCAAGTTCACCGTGGCGCATCAGACAATTTTGATGATTTGAAAGATTGTATTCAAGACTAAGAGAAAATATTTGTGTGTCTAATCTAAAGGTCCAGCACACTCATCCTCACAACACAGGACGTCGTACGTACCCTGTATAAACGTCAGAGCCCGATAAGGATGAGGGCACGGTGACATCTGATCTATAAGTTTACATCTCTCATATTCATTGCAAACAAGATTGGATATTGGATGCTTCCATGGATGGCCTCAACGTAAGTCATCGGCGTCTCTGAGTTTTTCTTCGTCTCTCCCGAATGGTCAAGTGAGTCAAAAATTCCGCAACACTCTTTAGATACAAACTCTTTGCAAAAGGTGCAGTGTGAAGATGGGCTCAGCGCTCATTTTTTGAGCATTTAAAGTTGTGACTTACCGGACACACATCAGCTTGGACAAACACTTCACTTTCACACACGCACAACAGCTTGACGGGATTTATCAGTTTGCTGATACGCTGAGGTGCTAAAGCCTGAATGTTGAAAGTCCTGAGCTCCGGTAGGTTTTCAGGATTACCGAGCACAACGATGAATATCGACAAGTTTGCGCGTGTGCTGCACAGTCAGCAAACATGTGATATCGCACAAGTGCCCACATACTTGAGTGAGTCTGACACTTCTTTATCAAAAACACGTGTGCTGCTGTTACGCGTTCAAAGCAAGAAAACCGGCAAAGGCGTCAGAGAGTTACGAAGAGGAAAATTCAGCCGGATGAACAAAATACACAAACAAGCAAACTGAGGTGGTAATTGTTCTGGTTTTGATTTTGTTTGTCTGCGTGTTGGTGTTTGGTCCTGCGGTGATGGATTTGGCTGTGCGCTGTAACCAATAATGACAAAAGGAAAACATGCACACACTCAGTACTTGAGAGGAATTGGAAGCTTGCTTGTTCGACAAGGCGGGATGAGTCAGACAGAAGACGCATGTGAACAATTGCTGCATGAATGGTTAAGAACTTTTTTTTTTCCCAACATTATATTTGTGCTTGACAGACTAAAATAGAATAAAATATAAACTTGCTGCAAAGGTGGAAGACGTACTCAAAACCCTTACTTATTTAAGACCGCAGGGTCTCAAATTAACTCAGAGAAATGTAAAAAGAATGAAGTTCATCTTTTTTTCATGTCTGGGGTTTAGTTCTAATCATCCGGTGTTGCTGAAACATCGGACATTTTACCTCTCTAGTCTCAAAAAGCCATTGTAACAACTTCTACACATCTGAAATGTGACCAACAAGGTGCCTCACAAAAAGGTTTGACATCACTGTTTTAATCTTTAACAGTGTATTGTATTCTGCAAGCTTTTCATACATGTGTTTTTATTTTATGCAATAAGCCTGTACCTACTGTTTTCAAATAGCGGAATTTCCTCTGAAATGTAGTGGATCAGAAGCACTGGATGCACGTACTCAAGAACATGTTAGAACAAGGCACAGCTTAAATGTGTGCTTACGTACAGTCCGTAAATATACTAGACTGAATACACTGCAGATGAACTACATCTGAACTTGAGAGGACAGCTCTGACACTAACACAGCCGGTGCTACGACCCAACAATGCTCCCGTCTCGAGATAATCGAGAGCTACAAACTGCTGACTGGGTCTTTTAGGTCCCAGCTAAAGCATTCAGAGGAAACAGGGTAGATGTTATATAGAGTGGCACACAGGTCTTTCTATAGTGTAGCACACAGTTATGTTAGCTGAAACTAATGGCCGAGACATTGGTTGGAATGATCAGCAGGAATTCCAACAAAGGATAGCGGACAGCTCCTGTGAGGACGCACCAGAAGTCTGTTGGGCTTTGATACACTGTTTTAGTTTACCGGCAGTGAAATTAGCCTCAGTAATGTGATGCATTTTTCAACTTCCTATCATCGAGGTTAGTGAAAAAGGCACGTTTCACTTGGATGGCTATATTACGGAGTGTCCAAGTCTCTCTGCTCTAAAGCAAACTGACTCTGACAGTAAATAGAGTTATCATTATAAACTGTTTGAACAGAACCGTTCTATCTGTGCTCCTGCTTAGCACTGCCACAGCTGCCCATGTGTCATATTTTAGAGAAGCTAATCACTCAACAGCTTATCATTACACTAGCGTTCACTGTCTGAGGTTTAGCTTGAGAAGCTGAAAGGTCTGATAACAGGGTGGATGTTTGACTCCCTGATCATTAATTCTGGAACTTACTTACTTACTTACTTACCAGAGACGGACGACTGAAAGAAACATTAACATTACATACATTCATATCCACAAACATGTTTGACTATCTTTTGATCCATCTCGACGTGCTGGCCTTCATATTTTCAAGTTGTCCCCATTGTTTTGTTGCTGTATTGCTCAGTGGACTGTTGGTGAGTTTTGTCCATAGACCTGTTTCTTCCAGAGCATGACTGAGTGACAGTGACCGAACGTTACGAGTGCGTGCTTCCTATAAACGGGTACAGTAGTTCAACAATCGTTGATTTTGAAAAAAAAACAAAACGTCATTTTCCATCCTGGTTTTCGTCAACAGAATGAACACTGTCATCAGTGTCTGCTCTCTGGTTGAGGTTTTGCGATGTTATCAGACTCTTCTCAGCCTCACAGCCCAAGGCTCCTTCAATGTTTGACATCCACCAAGACCACACGCAAGTAAAAACCCTCACACACATTCACTCCTCCAGCCGGGGAGTACGTGTCTTTATATCCACACACACACACACACACCAGGGTTATTCAAAGTTTCTTTTTTGTGTTCATTTTCTATTTGTCACGAGCTCAGATAAAGGAGATCATCTAGTGCCTTTTCCTTGTGCAGTGGCCTTTTCTGTGTAAGTCCTCGTCCTCCTGTGAAAAACGGACAAATGACTCACACAGGGCCGACACCTGGAGCACAGGAACAAAGGGTCCTACTTTTTGTGGATCGGTACTGTGGCATTTCGTTTCTCAGACTGACTGACTTTCCTTGACAGAGAAAAGTGTTGCATTCAGAGGGTGAACTGTTGTGTTGTGGGAATCCTCACTTCCGTCTATCAGGAAGATTTCATGTGAATAATCCCTTTCGTCTATACTTTATGCAGTTAGGGGAGAAATCAAACGCACCCTGTGAAGAAGAGACACATAAAACAGCAGGCAGAAAATGTGAAAATGTGTGTGAAAATGTGAAATCAGATTATGGATTGGTAGCAAAGTGGCTGGTCAGATTGATCAGCCGTGGATCGGTTGGCTTTTACTGAGTGTGCGCGGCTTTGCAAAGCCCAACGGCTAAAAGCTGTGTGATTCAGCAGGTCACATGTCTTCCACTGGACCTGCATTAGTTGTATTTTTTATTCTACTCTTCATTCTACTTGTTTAAGGTTTACATCCTCATCGTTTGCTGTTATTTTCCATCTTCCCTTTGGGACATTTTATAGAGTTCATTTTGATAAAGTTTCCCACCAAAGTCCACATTCTGACTTTGACATCTGTATGATTTTACCTTCGGGGCAGATACAGTGTGCGATCCTGTCAGGCTGTCGACTGAATAATGTTAGTCACGTACTATATATATGATGCCCCCCCGTATCCTCAGACCTTTGGCATACAGGGGCTGTTAGTGTAGATTTAGCAAGCACATGCATTGGCACACGCACACACACACACACATACACACACATTCTCTTTCTCATTCCCTCGCCTCACGTCTTCATTTAGTGCAGGGGGCTGGATGCAGCCCAGCCTGCTGTAATCTGCCTCCTCCTGACAACGTTCAATTCAGATGTATCTGAGAGGCAACACCAATCTGTTCTGTCATACATCAATTTCACAACCAGCCCTCTGCAGAAACCTCTCTCTCTCTCCGTCTCTCTCTCCCTCTCTCCATTGAATCTTATTCTCCCAATATCTCGCTCTCTTTCTCCTTGTCTCTATCATTATTTTACTTCTCTCTGCCCGTGTCACTGTCAATCTTGAGGTTTTTTGTTTGTTTTTTTTTGTTATTCAAGAGGTCAGAATTTCATGCACAGATATCTTCCCAGGGGTTGGTAAAAACATGCTATAAAGACAGAAACAGCAATATCACAGTGCCTCTGTCTTGTGGGGGGCTGGTTTGAGTATTTTACGTGTGTGTGTGTGTGTGTGTGTGTGTGCTTGCTAATACACCGATCAGACGCAACACTTGAACCACTGACAGGTGGAGTGAATAACACTGATGGTCTCTTTACCATGCAATGCTGTGAAACCTTGTCATTCATCCAGGTGTTACTTTGACACGTATCACCCGTCTTATTAGCACTACGGACCAAGTAAGCCCCTCAAAAAACAACAATGTCCTGATGGCATTGGCCCCCGCAGCAGGACAGGGCGCCCAGCCACACCCCCGATGAAACGGCAAGTGGAGCGCTATTTGCCTCCGCATTGTTAGGAGTTACCGATAAGACCAATCAGCTAGGGAGGGGCATTTGTCGCAGCTGATAGCCAGTGCCATGATATGTATCACTTACGCACCATGGAACTAACGGTCCGCAGACTCTGCTTGGTTCGGCAGCTCCCATACTGCCAGACTGGGACGAAAACAACCCCCTTTCTACCAATGTGAACCAAGTACTGGTTCTGGCCTGGTGCTACTGCTGGTTCAACGTTGTTTAACCTGCAAACCTTTTATGGACCAGTTTGCTTTTTCATAGCCATGCGAGCCACATTAGAGTCACATCATTCAGTCACTGTATAGGTCCCCAATTTCCCTGCATTGCTAGGAACAACTATGGTGAACTACATCGACTCTTTACGCCTGTTGCTCCAGGCTTTGCGTGTCCACATTGGCATCCGAGCATGACTGGTCCTCAGAGCACTCAACTAGCTCTGGTTTTTAAAAATGGGGGGCATAAGCACATTTATTTGGTCCCTGGTCACAATATTCTTGCACACTGCCCTTGATGTAAGTAGTTCTACACCAGTGTTGGTGCCACAGTGGAACCATTTTTCCAGAGCCAGAAATGTAAGTACTAAAAAGTAAAGTAAAAAAGTAAAAAGTAAAAGTAGGCACTGGCTCCGAACCAGCACCTGAACCTCCTTGGCCAAAAAGGGGAGACAGCCTCCCCGAAGATGGAGGCCAGTTTGACGACAGGGAATACAATACAAAGAGGGTTTTATTGCTGGGTTTGGCTCCTGGCACACTTACCCAGAGTCAACAAATAGGACTGCCAGCCGCCTGACTACAAGCTAACAACCTAACAGAAGCTACATTAGCAGCAGTTACTAGTTACTTTAGCAACATAGCTACTAGAATCTGCCCATCAGGAAACTCCATAAATCACATCGGTTGTATGACTAGCCTCTGTTGTTCTTGGAGCCTGTGTTCTGCTACAAGCTGGAGGTGTTCATTGGAGGGCTGTGGGTCAAACTAGTCAGCAGTTACTTTGGCAATGAGTAAAACCATCTGTCCAGAGTTGAGGCTCAGCAGCCGGAGGACACCAACAAACACTTTCTCCATCCTCCATCTGGAACATAAGAAGAACACCACCGACTTTGGAAAGTGTTCGGCAGTAATAAAGTGAAAATGATAGCTACATAAGTCTTTAAACAAAAGCGAAACAATACTATTGCTACGTTTTCATGTCTGAATATAATACTGTAATCATTTCCAAAAAACGTATGAACATCTAGAACACACAAACAGCAGAAATTAGTCCCACTGCAATCCTTGGTAGCTGGTATTGGTTTATTGATAGCAGTCACGGTCTGGCTACAGCTGTTAATGGAGTTTCTGTACCT
The DNA here is from genome assembly GCA_963678695.2 of Diplodus puntazzo. Classification (NCBI taxonomy): domain Eukaryota; kingdom Metazoa; phylum Chordata; class Actinopteri; order Spariformes; family Sparidae; genus Diplodus; species Diplodus puntazzo. Next base: position 8,994,502 of record OZ023155.1, on the reverse strand, counting down.
GAGGACTAACACCTATGAGAGAGTACATGGGTGAGCAAATTACGAAGCGAGAGAGAGACAAAAAGCGAGTTTGCAAAAGAGAGTACAGCAGGGAGAGGAGAGGAGAGGAGAGGAGAGGAGAGGAGAGGAGAGGGTTAGAGATTCATTAGTGTTTTCTACTTGTTCCATTAGCATCAGGCTACTGATGCTTTTACTTTGTCCCAGATTTGGTGTCAGCTTGCACACACCAAAGCTCCAGGACCGCTTTTTTATCTTTGGTTAACCACGTGTGAGTGCCTAATGAGGAGGGGAGGTGAGTGAGGTATCAGGAAAACAAAAGAACACAAAAGAAGGAATGAGCGAGCAAGGCAGTACCTTGTTCTGTGTGAGTGGCCCTAATGGGTTTATCGACTGTGACCGATAATGTCCCTCCTTCACCCGGCTTACACTCCGGTTTAGCTGCTGAGCTGTAACACAGGATGAGGAGAGTGGTTTTTAGGACTTCTCTTAATGCTTTTCTCTGGGAATCATCGCTCAGTTTTTAAACCTGGTGGGTTGGTTTTAGCAGTATTGTAATATTGAACTGCTGAAAGAGTTTTGGTACCATTTTTTTCATTGCTCTCCAGTGTGTTCAATACCTTTTACAAACTGACAAACTACTTTTGCCAGTAAAATCGATCTTCTTTATCTGAGATGAAAACATAAAATAGGATCAAATCTGTATGTCGTATTACAGTCAGATAAACTGATATATGGCCATTTCATGTGTATTGCTGCGTTTGGTCTGGCCATTTCTCCAACATTACCTCACTCAGTCGAGAGCAGTCAAAAAATGAATCAAATAATAACAAACAATTGCCTCAAATTGTATCAATGTTCTCTATAAAAGCTGCTTGGAAGCAAAAGAAATCACAATTCAATGAGAAACCTGCAGGAAAATATATCGTAGCTTCACGGTACAGTGGTAAATTTACTTTTGCAAGAAAAGTCACCAAACATCTCCGATATATCCACCCTGTCAAATGTTTTACCGACAGCTTAAGGCCATAACAGAGAAATCAGGTGTCAAAATATTCACTTAGACAGATCAGACACCGGTACTCCAGCGCTACCTGCTCCTGTGTCTCCTTTCCCTTTCAGTTCTCACTGTTTCCTTCAGGTCCTTATTATCTCGTGCCCTGCCTGTCCACTCTCAGGCCTTTGCCTCTACGCAACAGTGTGTCTGCTCCGTGTGGCTCAGAGTATTTGTAGTGCGCCGCGCTGCCTCCTCATCCAAAGGAATTCCATCCCCTCTATGGTTCACTCATTCCGTTTAATGGCGAGTGAGATGCTGGCCAGTCCCCTTTCCACGGTCATCACATCACGCTGTGGCATTTTTTCCCCTGGAGGTAAGTGACCTTTATCAGGGAGCAGAGCCCAGTGTTGCTTTGGCTAACTACTGACCCTCTCCCAGGGAGCTCATTAGCCAGCCACACTCTCAACGGCCACTTTCTAGACACTTGGGCAATTAGGCTCTTTACAAATACCACCGATACCTGAGGACAGCCAGCAGCCGGGAACAGGCCAGGATGGCAGAACTGATGAGGTCGGCGTGTGTGTGTGTGTGTGCGTGTGTGTGTGTGTGTGTGTGTGTGTGTGTGTGTGTGTGTGTGTGTGTGTGTGTGTGTTTGTGCGTGTGTGTGAGACAGAAGGAGGAATGAGAGTGTCAAGTTCTTTGGTTACTACGTGTTATTTGTGCTGCACCTGTCTGATATCATAGAGGATAGAAACATTACTTTTATCGTTTATTTCTAAAAAAAAAAAAAAGAAAAAGATGATTACGTGGACACAACAGGCAATGTTTTGTTTTGACGGAAAACTAAAAGTACCAATAAACAAAAACAAATAGATGGGCATGTTTACGGAAACGGCTGTTACAAATGGTCGTTAGGTGGAGTGAAAAAGCCTGCCACCACAGGGCAGGAAGTGATAATCCTTTAAATTAGGATAACAGCGCACGCTCTCGTAGATATGCGTTCACAGCGTTGCACTCATTTGTACATACATGTGCAATTAACGCAGAAACAGAGCTGGAGAGAGAAGCGTAAACCAGGCATGGCGGCAGTTTCCAGTCTCACCTTATCACACTGCGGAAGGTAGCTAGGGAGTCTGGTTGATTATGACTCTTTTTTTTAAACTCTTTTTCTAAAACATGTTCAAAGCTCTGACAGTTTAATATTTAACCAGGACATATTTATAACGAGCAGCACATGGGGGGTTTATTGCCGGAATCTTGTGAAAATGAAAAAGTACAATATCTATCATGTTTAATTCTTCGCTGTGGATTGTGTAGACGATGCGTCCATTCATTCATTGAGAGCAGCACAACTCTATTTAAGGAAATACCCCTTTGTTTGACTGACCTGACTGGATAATCATTTTGTTTTAAGTTGATTGCATGGAGAGAGAGAGAGATTGATTGATTGCTGGAGAGAGCTTTCAATTGCAATTTCAGTGCATTCGCTTGCCTCAACGGAAAATCATTCAATACAATAAAGAGACAATCAGGTCAGCAGGGATCTTCAACTCTACACTGTAGAGTTCTTCTAGTCTCAAAAGGAAATTCTTTCTCAAAATAAACATAAAATGGCCTGCTGTGACTGGTCCAGACTTAGCAGGATACAATAATTATTTATTGTATTTTAATGTTCTAAAAATAACAGTAACCAGTAGTTCTCCTGGTCATTTGGGATGGGCCAGTTGACAAGTGATATTTCGTAAATATGGGGGTTCCTCTTCATGCTGTAGAACTCTGTTATCACTTTTGAAAACCCAAACATGAAATCTTGAGCTCTTTCATGATATTACACAAACTCTCATTTTAGGGTACGACTCCAACTATAATAAGTAAGACTTTTGAATGTGAGCAAACAACTCAAACAGACACAACAGACAAAAGTATAATCTGCAATCATGTCCTGATGAAAAGTCAAATCAAACATTATTACATTGTTGTCTAATATCCTCCACTGTTATTATATGTCCTCCCTGATAAACAGAAAGGCTCTCCTTTCCTTCGCTGGAAGCACTAAAAATAATCGATGTTTGAAAAAGATTAAATTGAGTACTTAACCCATGCTTGGTTGGTATTTGATTGCATCACTGAAGTACAGAAAAGCTCAAGTCACTTGACCTTTGAATTGCTTTCTCAACATCTTGTCATCTCCCGGCTGTGTTGACCTCGCTGTCGGTTACATAATCTGCGGTATCAGCTCCAATCAGAGCATGAACGGTAGTAATTACCTCTCATTAACCTGCAACGTCAGAGGATAATGTCAACTGTTGTCAGTTATGTGTTACTGCCCGCTGTTCTGATCCGTAGGATTCAATAAAAAATAAATAAAAATGTACATCCGCGTCATATATTTCAATCATATTTACTGAAAATCGTTCATTCGTGTTAAACAAACATGACTTTCTAGTGTCAACAACTTTTATTATGTTTGTATTCTACAAGTATTCTATATGCATTAAAAGTTATGTTAACATCATCTGCTGACATAGGTCTCACAGAAATGAGCTGTAAATCTCTGACATGTTTTGTTTATCAAGTCCATGATAATTTCTAGAATCTGAGTCCTGACTAAAGTATTTTGTACATCATTATAGCTGAAGCTTGCGATGCAAACCTCCCCCGTGGCGGGTTTGAAAGGTGTACTTCAGTTCAGGATGGTAGTTTAGGTTCAAGCAAAGAGGCGGTCGCTAATGCAGTTGTCTGCAATCTTATAACACCATCTCACCCTTGAGGATACCAGAGTATAACCAGTAGACCTTGAGCCTCCATGTCTGTGAAGTTACTGTTGAAGTTAGTAAGCTGGAGAGAAACTGATGATATTGATTGGCACAGCAGCCAAATACTAGCTGAATAGCTGAATACTTCAGTTTTTATATACATTCGGGTTTGTTTTAAGTGCCATTACTCCCACTCTTAACTTCATAGTATGTATTATGCCAACTTCCATCACCATCATCATGATGTAAATCGGATGCAGTCCAGTGTTAATTCAGCCATTGTTGCAGGAATGTTAAAAACATAATGGCCGTGGCTGAATGAACACCTTTTACTGTATCTACAATAGGGCTGTCAACAAATATTCTAAATTCTAATATATATTCTAATATTTAAAAAAAAAAAAACGGATATTCGATTGTGAAAATTGATATTCGACTGTGGAAAAAAACACATCAGCGGCTGCTTTGCAAGTAGGCGCACGGCATGACGGGTCAGGGACCGGTCACAGGAGTCGCACTTGCACAGCATCACTCACTGCGGAAAGTGATACGCGACAACAACCCTGGCAGCTGCAGATGGCAGAGAGAAAAACGTAATGGCAGAAAGTTCAGAGCCAGACTCGGCAGCAGAGAGAGTGGTTTGGACTCCAAGCAACCTAAAAAGCCTTGTTTGGAAATACTTCGGATTTTGGTCAGTAGACGGCACGAAGAAACTTGCTTCGTTCATATGCAAGGACACGAGGCCGATCAGTATGGTTGATGGCACTTGCATCAGAGAGCTTTTGTCAAGAATTGGAACTGAGGTACCGTATCCCGAAAATACCTATACAAGTAGTTATGTCTCGTTGTTTTAGTTTGTCCTTCTGTTATTGACATAATGCGCAAATATAGATATTCGAATGGTTCGAACCCATGTGGTTTTTTGAGAGCTAATATTCGAACGTCATTTTGCAGCAATTTTTAAAGCCCTAATCTACAATATCAAAATGATTTGTTATTTTTGAATAAATGTTGTTTTCCCGACTGCTCAGTGAAGCTTTCAAGAAAAAAAAAGATTTCCCAGCAAGAGACGGCCCATCTGAGCAGTTATTCAAGCACCTTAAGTTGCTGTGTAAATAAAACTCACAACTACCATGAAAAAACTCTGGAGCGTCACTCAAAGCAGAGACATAAATCAATGTCCTTGGCTGAGGAAACACTAGATATTGATTGATATTGATTCAAATGTTAACATTTTAAAAAGCTGTCTAATATGAAGAGCTGCTCTTCTCTGCATTTTAATGCAACAGTCATGCTATTACAAGACACTGTGTGTACCATCATAAGGATTTTGACGCTGTTATTTAAGGGAAAAAAAGTTAGCTAATGTTTCTTTAACTGATTGAAGTGTCAATTATCCTCAGTTAAAAAACACACCTGGAAAACAGCTCCACGTGTAGCTGTCCTTCATGGCTTTTGATGAGCATGTTCCCTCAAGGTGGGGCTTTTCATTTATAAAAAAAACTAACTGGATGAATTCATCTCAACATATTGAGGCTATTGAGACTTCTTTAAAGATGGTCAAAAACAAAACAAAAAAGAAGTGAATCTTCACATCCTGATCATGTGAAACCAGATCCGATGGTGACTTCAGCAACAGCAAGCAATTCAGAAGCTCCATTTGAAGACCCTAAAATGATAAGGGCGGCGGTTCGGAGGAGTGACCCCAGAACAGCAAATTGTCCTGTCCGCCTCCGAGCCATTTGGAGAAATTGATGTCTCAGTGGGCTGCGGCGCTTGATACGTACTTTCAGTGTCTTTGAACCCAACTGACAGTCATTGTGGGATGCCTTTCGCCGCCTGTCTAAGTCCAATCTCCGCTGTCACTCACACTGACCGTTGTAGACTGCCAATTAATACAAAAAGAATATATTAAGAATTTGGAAAATGTTCTGACAGTGTGCTCTTTTGATCATCAGACTGCGCTGTCAGATTTGTGGACTTGGACATGCTTTTCTTATAGCTCAAACCTCAGTAACAAGGCTGTTAATGAAAGCACAACATAGGCGAGTGAGGCAAGATGTCAAACTAAATGAATCAAAAAAAATTACTCCACACAAAAACCATACATCTCCTGTGTTGCCTGTTGCTCCGACAGAGACCAACCCTGCCCTGCTGGCACTGAAGAGATGGTGTGAAGGCAGGGATGGGAAGGGAAGGATGATGGATGTTGAGAGAGGAGCTCCCTTTGAGCGACACCACACTCCAAGGTGAGCCCGATCTGGGACTGTGGCATCCTTCATTAGACAGCCATCTCAGCCTGTAAATATTTGCAATTCAAAAGCGTACTTCATTTGTGTACTGTAGTGACTGTGATAAGCCGGCTGACCCTCGCAGACGTGGAGATATGCGACTGTGCATTCTTGCAGCCACCCTCTCCATCTCTCTCACTCTCTCTCTCTCGATCACTGAAGCCCTTGTGGAAAACACTGTGTGGCCATCTCCTCAGCAGACAATCCTTAATCCTTTCACCTCATCTCCTAGCCCGCTAATCCCCGACAAACAGAAAGGTTAGAGAACAAGTGGAACATGGAGATGACGATGAATCCTTGTTTGCTCACACTGAAAGCGGCTCGGCTGATGGGTTTTTGTCCCACGCTGATACAATTTGCGTTAGAGACTTTGTCAAAAAAACTGAATGCAATGGTCTAATTAAGATACAAAGATTCAAAAGGTTCTCAAATCTGCTTTGCTTTGGAGTTCAGGAAAGAAGAGAGAAGTTTTTTTTATTATTAATAAAAGAGGAATTGTGATCAGAGTAGAAGAGGGAGATGGGAGCCTTTATTAATCAAAACACAAACATAACCTTTCATGGCTGCCAATGATCAAAAGACGGGTTAGTACCTGAGCCGATAACTAAACCAGCGTTTTATGTCAAAAAATGCCCCCAGAGCTGCAAGATTTAACACTGCGGGGAGGCTGATCAAGATAGCCATCTTTTAATCTGAAGGGCTCGGCCTCTCTCGTCTACAGACCTCCGCATGTGAGTGTCAAGAGAAGAAGAGAGCCAAGTGAAGTGAGTGTGGAGCGTCAATTTCCCAAACTTCTCTGAAAAAAAAGGATGGGTGCTGCTAGTCGTCTGCTGAGGGTCTCTCCTGCCCCCTGCTGGGTAAAGGGTTATAATTTTTTTTTTAACTTGAATTCTGTGGCATCCTGGGATTGAGAGCACCCAGGCCTGACAGACAGAAACGCTACATGTGTTCTTCAAGGTTTGACTTTAAAGGCTTTCCCTGTAACCATACATCCACAATCCCTTCTTTTTTTAGAAACTATATAGAGAGTTGATGCCCGGCGACAGGGAGACTAAGTGAACCGAGAGAGCTCTAATGTTGAATATCATACTGAATCCACTGGTCCGTCCACCTGTTTGATCTGGTTAAAGTGTTTTCTCAAAGTCCGACTCTACTCCTCGCAGCCCAGCTCTGTTGATTAAAAGAATGAATTTGATAAGGAATATAAACAGCCTCCCTCTCTCTCTCTCTCTATATATATATATATATATATATATGTGTGTGTGTGTGTTTCTGCTATCCTCTCTCTCCTCACCGCGCTCTCTCTCCTCCCGCCTCTTGCTTTGTCTTCATAGCCACGGGCGATGACTGAATAATTCTGTTTGAGATTTGTAAAAGTGAGGAAGAGAGAGAGACGTCTTGACGTGCTGAATGTGAAAACAGTGATCGTCGAGAGGTGAGAAATATATCTTGTCTGCCAGAGGTTGCGCCGCGGATTCGCAGCTGCTGTGCTGAGACGTTGTTTTGGCAGAATTTAAATGACAGATAGCGGAGCGAGCTGTGACATCTGTATTATGAGATTTGTGCTGTTAACAAAGCTTGAGTTGGCATGTAGTAATCGGCACAGTGCTTTGTGCAAGTCACCCGCATTGAATAGTCGGGGAAATACCTATGCCATTTAGCCCAACTAAAGCCAAAAATATCTACATATTAAATATAATAACAATATTACATTAAAAAAAACTAACGAAAGTTCTCTGACAACAGAAAGCTTCAGCTAAATAAGATCAAGTGTTGAGAGGAACATTTTCAAGCGATTCCCAAAACAACATACGTATATCACGGTTCATTATACTGCATGACTGTTGCAGCGTACCAGAGAAAGGCATACCGGACATTTGTTATACAATTGCAGTTTGGTTGGGTTTAGGTTAAAAAAAAAAAACGAGTGGTAAGTTTCAGGAAAACATCTGGTTTCTGCCTTGATGCTCTTTAAACTACTTCACCTGACTTCCTCCTTTGTTGCTGTAATAATTACAGTGGCCACCAGAGGTCGCCCCCTAACAAGAAACGTGGATTTATTATATTTACACCAAATATCCTAATACCTAAACAACTGAATAGGGCCTTTGCTAATAACTCCTAAAACAACATATATTAGTTTTCACAAAATGACTCGGCCTACCGTATATGACCGTTAGAGAGTCACATCGACAGGCAAACACGACCTCTGACTCACACCCTCATTGTCATGTGGTTGAAGTTGTGAAACTGTAGCAGTTCGGTCAGAATTAAGCGCCAAAACCATTTGAATACATTTAGGAAAAGATCATACATACAATATGTATGTTAGTTACCTCCATGATATCAGTTAGGTATGTTAGGTAAAAAACACTGTTTGGTTTCACACAGGACACTATAAGCTGTCTCTGTGACGACCAAACCATCCTCTTCATTGTCCTCCAAATGTGGACTTTGTCGATCTTTACACTATGTCACTCATGATCCCTAATGATTTCTATAACCATGTTTCCATAAATAACTTTTATGCGCATTTTGACGACATTTTATTGAAACGGCAAGGCTCGAAAAAGCGTCCTCTAATTCACAGAAAAAGTTTGTGCGCTGCTTGCGTTGGTTTTTGTCTTTTATGAATCAAAGACAATGTGCAAAATGTTTGATGGAAATAAATAAACATTAAGCTCACATGAGTGATTAGCTGTTCCCGCTGTCTGCAGCGCGCATTATCATCATTGCAGTTCTACGTCATCTCCAAACAGGATGCTACGTGACCAATGCTAGTTGACGAGAACGAGAATTACAACTTGCCTTATCCAAAAGTAATTCCTGAAGACCTCTCTCCATTTTATCTTCTGGCTTGTTCACCTCGAGCCTCTGTTTACTTCCACGTCCACACGTTCTGACTGCTTTTAATTGACATTTTATGAGGAATGGTTGTATTTACAATGTGTAATTGGCTGGATCAACATCCCTGTATTGTATGCAATGACATGCAGAGACTTGCAGGTACTTATCTACCCGTTTGATCAAAGATTTAACCCTTCTGATGCAAACTACAATAAACTGAAAACAGGAAAATATATATGTATATTACATTGAGGTTAGTACTGAATTTTCTGAATTGGTGTACACTTCAAAAATCTGGGTATTAACAACATTGGCTGCTACCAACCACAGCCACAACTTTAAAAAGCATCTTAACAGCATAAAATAGAAATTTCGCCGACTTTCCAGTGATTTCACTTCTCAGATATCTGCAGTCATATGCAGGTGTTTCCAGGTGTCACTGTTGGGTGTAACACTGGACAGCACAACACTGCTTTTCAGCCTGCTGTCAAGTTGTCCTTTCAATCTGAACTCTTTCAAGAGTTCCTTTCTCTGTACTAGATAGAATTACTGGCAATAGGCTGCTCTGGTACGATGTGGTCATATTTATTGTGCAATAATGAGCTACTTTATTGCCTGGACCATTTGAAACGGAATTGAGCCCGCGAGAGTTCCTGCATTGACTTATTAATGTGAAATGGCCCAACTGTAATTGACTTTACAGACGAACATGTGTGGGTGCTATTGCTAGCGGGAAATATGCAAGTGCACGCTGATATCTTTCCCTGTGGTTTTTCTCTCGCTCACAGATGATTTCACAGTGACACCAGTTTGTCTGCACAGAAGTGAAAAGTGCAACTCGAGCCACATCATTCCTCTGCTACTTGAGTTTCGGCATGTTTGAGATTCTGAGACTTTCTCAACCCCTTCAACAAAAGAGCAAGTGCTCCTATTAGATATCAGTGTCAGCAGAGTGAAATGTACAAAAGAAATGGAGACAGAAACGGAAATGAGAAGGTGGAGAGGATTTGGCCAGAGCTGGGAGAGAATCCAAGCTTGTTCGATGGACAGGGGGAAATCAAGAATGAGCCTCAAGCCCCGCGTTAGCTTACATTCGCATTGCTGAGGTGTTCGACAACAAGACACTGGTTCCCTTAAAGCAGCGGGGGCTGTCTTGTAGCTGATTGCACTGTGGCCTCCTGGCAAGGGTCAAGAGAAAAACAAGAATTTCCTGAGGGGATTGCTGAAGAAGTCAGAATGTTTTTTTCATTTGTAGCCGCAGTGGTATGAGAAGTTGAAGCTACTTTAGCGGTACCGCCGGCTGTGTCAATGGATGGAGGGGCGAGGTGGAGAGTCGGAGCAGATCCTCATTATTCCTCCAATCGCCTCTGATCCCTTGTTATCCCGAACACTCATCACTCATCTGTAACCCTGGGGAAGGAAAGGAATATCTTTCACATTTGCCTAATTCCCTCAACCTGCCTCCCAGCGCACCTCAAGGCAATTCCATTTTTTTTGTTGTTGCTTTAACACATCGCTTTGTGGTCCTGTGGTCCTGTATAGCTCAGGGGAAAGACTATGGTATAAATAGTGTCAGGGTAAGGGGGCTTGATTCCCACTAGGGCCAACCGTACTAAATATGTCAGGTGTCATGCTACTTGAAAAGCACTATACAGCATGTGTGAGTTACAAGTTTGGTCGCCAGGCCAGTGCATCGTTGTGGGGTTTTGGTATCACTACATAGTTTTGTAAAACAGACGAATTGTATTGCAGGCTAGCATAAGATAATACTTTCTATCAGAGAGTTTGTCCACTTCTTTTAAATAGCAGGTAACTCTTCTAATTAAGTAAAAAACAACACAAGAGTAAACAGGTTGATGTTTTCAGACACATCGGCTCAGAGATACGCATTGTTTTCTTGTCTCCGGCTGTTGGCAATATCTAGCCAGATGCAGTGTTTCTCAGCAGGACCTACGACTGTAACCGACCCATCAACAAAATGTAAAAAAAAACAAAAAAACAAACGTGTCCACAGCTGAGATGCGAGGTTTCCCTCCGTCAGCAACTGAATCATAATCACCAGTGTTGCATCTCAAAACGGGAGCACTGAATGCTGCAATTATGGAGAACATCTGTTGGTTAAACCATATTTGGTGTAATAGTAAGGGTTTGGGATGCTGCCAGATCTAGCTATAAAAATGTTGTTAAACACCTGCTGAAGGATTTGTTTATGTAATATCGTGGTTTTTTCTTGTCTTCACTGCTGATATAATTTGTGTGCATACCAGGAAAAAAACAACTGCACATGAACAGTTTTATTAGTCACTTAACCCAGCTTAGCGACCAGGTATAGTCCTGGTTAGCTATTTCCCCAAATGCCAAAGTGGTGTGCTTGTGAGAACAATACTGTGTGCATAAAACAAATTAGCATAAGTGTAAGCAATGAAATAACCACCATGTTCATCATTCTTCATTCTTGTGTTCTGCATGTAAGCTGCAAATGTTAGCATCTCCGGCTAACAAGCCTACATTCGGATGTAATCTTACCCAGCTTGGCTCCATGATTTCACCAGCTTACTGATATTTGTAGGGTTGCGTGTTGTGTTTGCCCGGTTCGTGATAATCCACAACCTGGATGCTAACATTATTATTTTATTTTTAGCTAATTTAGCAGATTTTCAGGAAGTTACAATTACCTGCTCATCGGGTTTGCCAAACACAAAGATATGAAAATTAAGCCATAAAGAAATTTTAAAAACTTGCATTCATTGGAGGGTAGCAGGGCTAACAAAATGTTTTTACAGTTTCAGTCTTTTATTATGTTTAAGTGCACAAGTATGACACATTTTAGCTGTGAACCGCTTTTGAAACTATTGTTAGCTTAGTTCATATCAATCAGCTAGCTAGGTATTGCTAGCGCATTAATCTGCACAGTACATTTGTCCTTTTGACCAGCAACATTTGAAGTTGCAGCTAAGATTGAGAAGCCTGCTTTTGTTTACTTGTGTCAGAAATTAAAGAGCCGTGGTTTCAAAAGATTACTCAGAATTTGGAGTGGTAAATTTGCCAGCATTTTCACTGTGAACTCCAATATGTGCCATGAGAGCTTAACCTAAACAGGAGCGAGGCTAAGCAAATTGTTAATTGCACATTGCAATTCAACGTGTTCTTTTACGACAGTGTGGTAACAGTCTCACAAATGCAACAAAACTCTCTTTTTTTTTTATTTCATCCCAATTTTATAACGTCCACCTCGCCTCAGGCCTGAGCAGGGAGTAGACAGAGTCAGCCTCTGTGACACACGATAACAGCGGCCATATTTTTCACACTACTGTGGAAACCTTGAACAGCAGGTTGTAGAGGATTCCCGCTCTCCCCATAGTTCCACCACCCACTGTGTAGTCACCCTGACCGAGTAGTAGGAGTAGCTGGTCATCTGAATATAAATGTGTGAAACAAACAACGGCGTGCAGACACCAGAAATGTGTCCAGAAAGTACATTTTCGTAGGTCACTAACAAAGTCTGAAAGTCTTCAAGGCCTGTTGGCAATTGCTCAAAAAATTAAAATTTGTCTGTAAAGTTAAATGCACACGGACTTCATTCATAGGGTATAAATGGGTGGTCCAAGTCACTGGTCGTGTTTTTATGACCATTTTTTCATTCACATTTTGAAGTATCATCAGAAAAGGCTGATGGAAAACTGTGTGAAGAAGAAAAAAAACTTCTTCTAACTTCCGAATAAGTTCTGACATCGAAAACACTTCAAACGTGACTCATCAGCTGTTTCAACTCCAACCGAGGCTTGTTGTCTGCTGAAAAGATGAAAAACTGCAGCAGATTAAGGCCCCGATCACACAGAGAACGTGTTGCCACAGGTGCAGGTTTATTTGGAATGAACACGACTGGTCATCGCGTGTGACTAAGAGGAAAAGCGGTGTGACTCCAAGCCTTCCGGTGAAAAGTTCAAGAAAAAAAAAAAGACGCCATGCACAACCTCTCATCTCATTATGTCATCTTTTTGTGCCCTCTCCTCCTGCAGTGGTATCACTTTATTCTGACGAGGGAATTGGCGCCACTTATCTCGATGAAGCACTAAAGGGCGTGGCGGATGATAAACAAGCGTTGTTTCGATTTTTCTTTTGCAGATTTTCGAATAGCGGCTTTACTGGTGGTAATGTGTTCGGCTGGAGACAAACTACTCCAAAGGTAACTAAAGTGAACCAGCACGTCGACAGATGGGCAGGTGCAGGGACGGACGCTCAGGCAACGATGAACGACGGACAAAGTGCACCTGGGTGTGAAATGTGCATGATGTCCTTAAATGCAAATACGTGGTGTCTGATAGATACATTTTGACAGCATGTCATTATGTAATTCTTTTCACGTTGTTATGTAATAATGTCGCTGCAAGATTTGAGTGTCAGGAGAGTTTCAGTGTCTGACGTACTGAAGCAAAAGTTATTTTACTTCCGCCACCTCAACGTGTAATCTGACGGCAAATATTTAATAATACATTAGAAAAACTGCGAGGTTCGATGTTTGTTTTTGCTGTCGGTGGCGTCATCGGATTGACGGATTTAATCTTCACCTCACTCTCGTCTTCAGCCTGGAAGAGGCTGCAGCTTTTCTGCTCGCTTAACAAAAAAAACAAAAAAAAAAGATGTTTTTTTCCTATAGTGTCGGAGCAGCAGACTGGAGACTGGTCGTGTTTTTGAGGCAGAGCCTTTTTCCCCCTCTGAGGTTCTGGCGCTGGATGCAGCTTTGTGTCACAGTCACAGTCAATACGCGCTGCTCTCCGTCTCCATCATCACAGCTCCACGGAGACTCGGGAGGAGAGAGAAGAGAGGGAGTTATACACTGCTCGCGCCCGCATGTGTGTGTGTGTGTGTGTGTGTGTGTGTGTGTGTGTGTTTGCATAAGTGTCGCCTCCTTTGTGGCAAAGAAAAGCGAAAAAAAAACAAGATGTGGCTGTGTGCATGTTGTTTGTGTGTGAGTGTGTGTGTGTGTGTGTGTGTGTGTGTGTGTGACAGAATACATGCTTGTGTGTGTGTGTGTGTCTGAGCATCTTTTGCATGTGGAGCAATGTGTGTGTGTGTGTGTGTGTGTGTGTGTGTGTGTGTGTGTGTGTGTGTGTGTGTGTGCGTTGGTCTGAGCCTCCCAACCCTCTGCGGTATTCTCCTCCTCTTCAACCGTCATCCCTCTGTCTGCTATCTGTCCAAGCTTAAAGCGCCAGTTGTTTTCTGAGGGGCCTCTGGGAGAAAAAAGAAACAACTGGGCGATTACACTTCTTCTTTTATCCTCACAAAGATGTTCCGCTCCTCCCTGTCTTGCCTTTTTCTTCCTGGAGGTCTTTGCTGCGAGGCTTTTTTTTTTCCTCTTTCTGCCTCTCTGAGATTTTATTTATCCGTGCGCCGTTGTCTCTCTGTCTCTCTCTCTCTCTCTGTCTCTCTCTCTCTCTCTCTTTCTTTCTCTCTGTCAACTGATGATGTTGACTTTGCTTCACTTAGCCTCTCAGTAAAGACTCTCTTTTTTTTCCTCCCCCACTTTTGTCTTCCTCTTTTTGCTTCTCATCTCCGACTCTCCTTTCTCTCCTCCTCCGACTCTTTTTTAATTTCTTTTTCGGGCCAGCAGAAAAGGTTCAAATTTGTTTCGGGTAGATTCTGTCTGCGAGGCTGCCTCGCCTTATTTGCTATATCTGGAGATCCAGGCGGGCTTTAAGGGGCCTTCAGAGCTGCTTGCTGCAGGAATCCCCAACATGCTCAGAAAAAAAAATAAAATATCTTACTGTTTGTCTTACTGGAAAGCAGCGTAGATATACAGAAAGAAAAAAAAAACAAACCCAAGCTGGATATTTTAGTTTACTGGAATCAGCAGATTTGTTTCACCCACGTCTTTTTGTGTGCGCAGCGTTGTCTCATGTACGTAGCTATCCAGATCCGCTCGCGATCCCGTCACTACATAATTTAGCACGCATTTTTCCAATCACGCATGCATATGGATGTGCAATCACATGTATTAATTCAATTGAGAGAGCGTGTGTGTACAAGTGGGTACCCGGCATGGAATATGCATGTGTTGATCCCTCTGCTGCTCCTTCCTGCTCACCCCTGCTCATCAGTCAAGTTTACATTTCAACCCCCTCGCTCTCTCTCAATCACACACACACACACACAGACGCACGCACGCACACGCACGCACACGCACACACACGCCACCTTCAGAGTTTTGCATTCTTCCTCCCTCTCCTGATTTACTCGGCTCATTATTATGCCGCTCAGATTCTCCCGACTGATGGCCTGCTGCGTTTTACATTTGGCTCAGATCATTCTGATTGTGAGTAAACAACACGACCAATCACAGCACATGCATTTACATCAGAGTTTAATCACACGCACACGCACACACACCACACACACACACACACACACACACTAAGCCAGCCCCATCCCTCTTCTGCATCATGTTTAGGCCACACATGAATTCAGCAATGTTTGTGTAAAGGACGAAGGCTTGTTTCTCTTTATAGAACTGATTATCTTATCTCTCTGCTGGAGGTATTTGGTTTATAAACTACTGAATCGCTTTATGGCTGCGGCAGATACAACAATGCAGAATTGTTGGGAGTTTACTTGTGTCTGAGCTCTCTAAACTACACACTCTGTCACACAGCGAACAAACAGATCAATGAAAGGAAACAGGCCCGGAGCAACATCACTTTCAAAGTTTGATGATCCGATATTTTGGATATTAAAGTGTAATTTCACACATTTAAGTGTGTTTACAGATCTTGGGAAGTACGACTGCGTATGTGAAAAAAGCAGTAAAAAGCCTGTTGTGGCTCCGGAGGAAGCTGAGGTCTGGTAAATCGCCTCCAGTGATGTTAATAAGCAGCTTCATTGCTTGTGGGTAATGTAGGCACCAGGTTTTTAGAAGAAGCATTGGTCTCCTATGAGACTGTTGGACTCACTACGGACAAATTATCAAATCGATACAGCAGAACCAGAGATGTCAACTTTTTTAACCCCCCCATCTCATTTCCTTTCAAATCCTCGTGCCTACATTACCCACAATGCAATTTAGCCACTGAGTGACATCTCTCGAGGGCAATTAAGAGGTAACATTAGATTACATGCAGTTTCACCTGGAGCTAAAAAAACAAATGCAGTTGTGCTCTCCAAGACCTGTAAACACACTTTAATATGTAAAATGTGTGGATTCACCCTTTAAGCAATATTTATTGCCATTTCCTTAATTTGGCTACGTGATCAGAAACTGTCTCCGGATGCAGAACAAAAAGACCTTGTGTCCGGGAGTCCAGTTCATCAGGTTCAAGTGCAGATGCAGCCACAACTCAGCTGAAGTGCAGCTCGCTCCTCTAAAGTTCACTCACCTCCACCTCCTCTCTACAGAGAGCGAGAGACAAGAGTTCTTCTCCTCCCACTGCTTCTTCTAAATGTTACTTTTAAAGGTGTTTCTTTGCCTTTTATGCCTTTTTGCCTGAATCTGCAGTGTAAATGAGTTTTCACACTTGTTTTGGTACAGTCACACATGCAATTTAACAAATTCAATAGTAGCCTAGCTACATTTTTTTACATTACTGAAATATCTTTTCAAGGACGACTTTGACCAAAAATGAAAATGTCGTCATTATCTACTCTCCTCCATGCCAGTGGAAGGTTGGAGAGAGTCCACAAATCATTTCTGAAGCTGTTCTTACAGCTCGCTCGGCTCCAGACCTTATTTACACCTTCTACCTGCAGTCATACTGTGCATGCTAACACGTTAAGCTTAGCTGCTACAGTGAAGATTTCAGCCTAAATAAAAGTTGTTAATGTGTTTTCAAATCAATTTGGGATCTCAAGGCTTCTAGACACTTGGATTCCACTGGATGAGCTGTATGGGGCCATTTTATGTTCTTGTTTGGTTGTTTTATTTACATACATTATATATTATTATACATTTTTAAACAAGTATCCATCCACTTCAGGTGTTTAGATAACGCTGTTTCGCTCTGAAGCTCCAGAAAATGTTTTGTGGCCTTTTTTTTGGGACTCAACTTATTCGTCGGCACGGGCGCCGGCATCAGCGGTTCCGTTGGGGTCTGCGGTCTTAATCGGTTTCATTCGTCACCTCTCTTGTCTCTCCCTTGTTGTTTTATCTTTTCTGAGCCGCCGGTGTCTTGAAGGTCAGTGACGAGCGGACCAATGCCGAGGATCAAGAGGTGCGGTTTCATAGCACATCTTGCACCCTCTCCTTCAAATGAATAGCTTAAAAAACAGTTGAGTGGAGTGCTTCAGCACAAACAGAAAGCAGAGAGGTGTGACTGAGGCTCTGCACCGTGTCCGGCCAACGTCACAGTACCTGAAGCAGATCAGAGAAACTGCTCTGACCTTTAAAGCCAGCAGTGTCACCGGGAAGAGTAACAACCAACCGACCGTCTAATGGTGTGTGACTTGATTTATTTGTTTTTGTGCTGCAGGGGGAGTCCGATTAAAGACGCCCAGCGAAGTGCCGTATTGTACGCGAGTGACCTGGACCGATCCGCCATAAGCTCATCACGCTAATTAAAATGAATAGCTTGACAAATAAAAAGGGAAATTACAGGAAACAGCCGCAGCTGCTGCAGGTGTAAGGTGGTGCGGCGTCCCGGAGAAACAAAATCCTGGATCGGTTCCACGAGCAGTTAATGGCAGGCTGATTTTGGCGGCTCCCAAGGCGGCGATAAAGGTACCCGTGAATTCACACCACAAAATGAGACGACCCACAAAAACAAATGACTTATGATTAGTGACAGGTGTTTTTTCCGCTCGCCGTCCAGGGATCCGCTGCCGGCGACAGACTGTTTGGGCAACATTATTGAGGTCGTTTCACACTCAAGGAAAAACACCGAGCGCACGTCTGGGGAAATGAGTCGGAATGGAGGGAAAAAATCTTGTAAATGAGAAAATAGCTGCATATACGGAGAAGCAGAGATGGACGGGAGGGACTGTGTAACGTTGAAAACAAGACAGTTTAAGAGCTTTTCAGAAAGGCTTCAGTTTCTCACTGTGTCTGTCAGCAGGTTTGGCCTTTTCCTCTCTTCACTCATCCCCTTTCTCAAAAATCCATTTCTCTGTCTCTACATCTCATGTTTACTCCTGTTTCTCCTCCAGTCGGACACACTCTCAGCCTCCTACCTCGTCCTCCTTCACAGATATGACGCCTGTCTTTCTCCTCTCTCGTTCCCCTCCGCGTCTCTCTCATCCCTCTTTTTTTGTAAATTCGGTATTCTCACCCTGTGTCAAGTGGAAGGTAGGGGACACCCGGGTGCAAATTGCTCAGCTTGCAATGGCTGGAGAAAAAAAGCGGAAAGCAATTTCCACACCGTTTCTTAGCCGGGTACCATCGCCACTGCTGCCGGGCCCTGTGGGGACCTCGAGAAGAAAAGAGAAACCGCCACTTAACCGCCAGCCAGTCAGCAAGGAGGAGATTACGGGGAGAGAAGAGCGGCGAGAGGGAAGGAGAGAGACGTTATCGCGGCTCACACTCGACTAGCAGTCAGAGCCACCCAGATTACTGCTATTACCACCGATTTTAAACAGCTGCATCCACACTGCGGACGACAATAAAGAGTGCAAACCCCGCTGTTTGAGGGTGGTTCCACATCCCACAGCAAATAATATGATTCCAGACACAGATGTGATTGTATCCACCCAACTTAAACATGGTGTCTGAGGCTGCCTTTATGTGATATATACTCTCATGGCGTTATCAACGAGGTTTCATCTACAGGCCAACGTGGTACACAGCACCAAGTGCACGAGAAGGACAAAACAGTAAAAAATCTTTAGTGTCGTGCCTGAACATGATACTAACATGTGACACGTTTTGTACAAACTTTATCTGCCAACATCTTTTGGAAACTGGGGCTGAGAAAGCCTACAGCTTGTTTGCAGTCACGTGATACGGATGACGCGCAAAAGTCAGATGGGGGGCTGAAAGTGAAGAACACCAGTTGGGATTCGTCGGGAATGGAATACACTATGGATGGATGCAGTGCTCGCATCAGGCTATGCACTCTTTCTTCAGATTTTAGCCAGATACATTCAGTTAAGTAGCAAAAATGATTGTCAAAGTGGTCCCTGCACGCACAAGCGTTGTCTGACTCCGCTCCTCCAGACATTAGACAGGTTTTTAATCCACGTCTGCTGCCGTTTCTCCCAAAGCAGCTTGTGTTTTTTTCCCAATTTGACCTTAAAAAGCACAAAAAGTTGTTACTTTGAAAGCGCTTCGCCATGCAGAAAACACTTCCTTGCCCTCAATATACAGTTCTTCTACAGTTAATTATTGAAGGTCATGGTTGTGGGTAGTAACACAATTAACTCAGATTAATTTAGATGATGTTTAATTCATAAGGAAACATTTATTTTGAAAATATCTGCATACCGTTAACTAACATGGCACAATGTTCGGAGTAGACCTTTTTAATTTGCTTTTTTTACAATATCTAGCATTGTCAACTAAAGTAAAACTGAATATTGTCAGATGAACACATTGCAAGAAGTTACAGAACATACAACTTGTAGTACATATATAACGTTCATACATACTAGATTTGAGTCGCGCTCCTGGCGGGAACGTTCTGTCACTGAAGGTGCGCCTTCTGGCTTGATGTGTATGCGTTTCCTTCATGTTCTGTCTATGAAGCTATTTCATCAGGTAGGTGTTAGCTCGTTATTTTGTGTGAAATGGGTTTGTTGTCATCAGCGACTTCTGCATCTGCCGCCATCTGTCTGCACTTAGGTCCAATCCAACAGTCCTGTAAGAACACTCATTATTACTGTAATTGCTCGTACTTGTGAGTCCACAGAAGGGGCTGCAAAATACATGTGATATTTAAAAAGAAACACTTTCAAATGCCACACGGCTGCACAAAGTCTTGGGTGTTCACTCGTTTACAGCCTGTGCCACATGACTAATTCGGCCCCCCGCAAGAAGAAAAATCAGAAATCACAACAGCAATTACGTTTCGTCCCAAAACATATATTTGAACATAAAATAAACATATTTTGTCAGAAGCTGGGTTTGCCCAGGTTCTATCCTATTTAAGCTTAGAGGAATTGAATCAGCTTTCTTCTGTAGATGCTTTGTAGCTGCCTCACAAATCTCTCAGTAACCAGAGCTGTCAGCATCACAGAGCTCTGCTGGAGGATAACAGGACACACACAAAGGCCATTACACTAGATAGCAGCTCCTGAAGAGTAATATGGGGTCCTGGTTTAACCTTCCTGCCATCCACCTTTTCTTTTGATGCAATCTTTAAGAAATACCGTTTTGACAGCGGAGAAACATTTACACTACATCACTCTGAAGGCTTTTAAATAAGGACAACGGGTCTGAAAAAGAGACAATATTGTTTATTTATGGGAGGAACCTTCCAGCAGCGCTGCGGCGTGATGCAACAGCCTAATAACTTCCCGCGGAGGCTCAGCTAGTCCATTAGGCTACCGCACCTATTTAAAAACATCCAGGCAGGCAGTATTTGGTTATAATTCAGTTGCAGCCGAGCTGATCTATTAAGATGTATTACACACACCAGAGACCTACGGAGGGATGGCGGGGTCAGGGGAAAGTGAAGGCCTCACCTCAAGCTGCTGCCCGACATCCAAATCAGCATTTCAAAATCACTCAGCGAGATTAAAAAGCCAGCGGATGGAAGGGATGAGCGCGGAGGGGAGGAAGGTAGCCACGCTCCTCTCAGGAGGAGCAATCTAGGTGCTCCCGCTCGAATGTTGCCGTGATTAGAGACATCTTGTTCCATTATGCATTTTCCCCTTTTTCCATTGCGTTTTCTCCAAGGAGATGTGAAACGTTTCTAATAGCTTTTTAAATGACTTGCTGTCTGGATCAGTTACTGTAAGGCCACTCACAGTCACCGAGGCTGCGGTGCATGAAGACGAAGGCGTTCTTCCATCTTCTGATTTACTTTTCTTCCCCTTAACGTTCTTTTATTTTACGTGTCTCTCTCTTTTTCCCTCTTCTCTCTCATTAATGAACATTCTCTCTTTGTGGCTGCCTGTTTCTTCTTTTTTCTGTATGCGACTGAGTTATGTCGGGTGTTTCACATTTAAAAGGAACACAGCGCCGGGTAATTGAAGGAGGACTAAACATATATATTTATAAACGTCTGACCCCAGTGACTCAGTGAAGTGCAGCTCTCGGTGCTGCTCTAGCTGACACATTATCACATTATCCGGCACAGTGAAGGTATAGCGAGGTGTTACAGGAAAGGGTGGTGTGGAGAATGATGGATGGTGAGATGAAATATAAAGTACATGAGCGCCGGAAGAGAAACGAACAACCATTATGCATCTATTGTCTGTCTGTACATCTTTTAATGATATTAAACATTTATTTAACTGGTAAAAATGCAATGTTTGTGCTGATTTTGAGGACTGTATCCTGGAGGCACTTAGTGGTAGATTTTAGAGCTCACTTCTGTCACTTGTTTCCAGGTTATCAAGTTGAGAGCCACAATCTCAGATGGGTCAGATAACATCGATGATTGGTTTCTGTATCAAGACACTCGAAACTGGAAGCTGATTTATGATATCCTGTCGCAGCGTAAAACATCCGGGCCAAACAGCGATAACTGCGGGTGGGACTGGTGTCGTGTTTTTGAACGGCAACACGTCCGAGGTAACAGAGAGCGCATCTTCTAACCCCCGAGAGGGGCACAGGGTGGATGAACTGAAACGAGCGGCTCTGTTAAACAAACCTGAGATTTCAAGGTGAGGTGAAATGTGTAGAAAGTAAAGCCTCACGGAGCCTATAGCAGAGCTGTAGACTCTGAGTTTTGTTAAATTAACAGTGTAAGAAATGTAATTATTTGTGAATTTAAGCGTCTTTGAACAAATGTTTTGGTTTCATGCTCCGCTGCTTTACTAACCTGAAGGTTTGTTTCGCAGAGCAGTCCTTGGAAACTGTTTGGGAAAAGGCAGGTGATTGGATGAACCATCACAGGCTGACATCAGCCAATAAGGTCGACAGTAGCAGAGCGCTACCAGGAGCCTTTTGATGAATCAAACTCTTACTGAAGCAAGCTGGGAAAAGAAGAAAAGATCTTTTCCATCAGGATAAAGGCCTCAGTGGTCCAAACCACTGCGGTTCAGACACAAGTGCATAACCTGATGTCTCGCAAGATGGATCAAGATCGTCTGATCACATGGTCTTGTGAATGATGGCCGGAGACAGTTGTAAATTGGCAAGATGTTTGACAACTTGTGATCAAGTGATATGTGCTATGTCAGTGTTGCTTTCAAAAAACCATACACAACACATATGGACCATACATTTACACATCAGCACGCACAAATAAGACTGAACACAAACGGACACCATGAATACCTAAAAATGGTCAAATGCAAACACTCCTGCATTTATACAAATACACAAATGCAGCAATATGCTGGAGCGGAGGTGACATAACACATCCAAGTCCGGGCTCACGGTGATGGATGAGTCCAGGCATCCCAAAGCGAGTCGAGGCGTTCCACAACATTGACAGAGAGAGACAGAGATGGACATTCTGTGTGTGAGAGGGAGGGAGAACGGCTGCAAGAGACAGAGAAGAATGATTTTCGGGCGTGCGTGCGAATACAAGAAAGGCGCCTGAGTGCTTACGTGTGTGTGTGCACGCGCACGTGTGTGTGCGTGCAGTGTTGATGGCTGTTGTCCAGCGAAGTAGAGCGGCGGGTGACAGTGATGGAGAGGTTCAGGGGAGGAGGGGAGATGGAGATGAGTGGGGAGAGAAGAGTGGTGAGGAGGACAACTTAGTGCAGTCGGTGGTTGATGACTTGAGGAAAAACGGGGAGAAGAGAGAGACATCATCAGACAACAGAGGGGGAGAGAGGGAGAGAGAGGGAGAGAGAGGGGGAGAGAGAGGGGTCGTGACTGGGGGGAGAGAGGGAGAACGATTCCATTACCAGACAGAAGGAGTCGGTTGTCTTCCGTTCCTCGAGGAACGTTCCGCAGCAGAAGCGAAGTCACAAGCTCACAGGCTGGAAAATTTGAGTCCTGCGAGAAATAAATTAGATTTCAAAAAGGGAGCGCGGTCCGGTGTGTCAACACACGTGTGGAGACAGGGCAGAAAGGCTATTTCAATCAACAAATGTCACTTTTGTCATTATGTCCGTCTCCGTCAAGGATGCCCTGATATTCAGCCGGCCTGTCTTTGAAATCAAATAAAGGATTCACACTTTATATGTACAATGCAGCTAGAGAGAAGAAAAGATCAGCGAGGAGTCCTTGGGTACACACAAAAAAAATCGGATTTAGATGTAGATTTTCTACCCTTATTTCCAGATGGAACGTTGGATGTGGTGGCGACAAGGCTGGATTCCCAAGATCACAGGTAAGCTCACAAATCCATGTTGCCAGACTTAAAGCTGTGTGCTTGTCGCTGAACACACAGTTTTTGACTAATCAGTGTCACTGAAGATCTACTGCCAGTCAGAACTGGACTCCGGCCGTGGTTTAGGTGTGACAAACAACAAGAGAAGCGCCTGTCGATTTGAAAACTACAATGGCAGCTCCTCAAGGGGTTAGCATAGCTGCTATAGTATCAGTTCTATCAGAATCTGAGGGTTTATTCTTTAAAAGAAGGGCAAATAACAGAGCTGAAGGCTTCTTTTGATAGAAACAATTACCAACAGGCTCTGCTGGTGGTGTTGTGTTGATCTGATTGGCTGAAGGTAGCCTATTTATAGACTGTGAGACAGATGATTCGTCCAATCACCTGCCAGGTATTTATTGAAAGTGCCTGCCCTCTTCCAGACAGTTTCTAGCAGCTCCTTCAGCAGTGGATTTGTGAAACAAACCATCTGGCACGTCGGTTATTTCTTCATTATTTAGTTCTACAGTACTGGGCTGAGCTTTTCATTCAAATACTGAAAGATGAAAGTGCAGTGCAGAGTCAGAGGCATTTTTTTAGATTCTCAAGCTGTGCCAGACGGCAGAAAAAGGCCAGAAAATGTTGAAAGGCACAACAACAAGCCTAGCAAAGACCGTTTGAGAAATATTGTGTTGGATTTTTGCAACGAAGCAAGGCATTTGCAGTTATCTTTCAAAGAACAGGACCGGTGAGAACCTGAGGCTCAAAAGGGAGTTTGAGGGCATGAAACATTTTGTCCTTTTTGTACGTAATTGGTCAGGTTACATCGCAGCTCCTCATGTCATTGTTTGTGGATGTCACTTCTCACTTTTCTTGACGAGCTTTACGGAACAGTAAATCTGGTCATTTGCAAATTTAGCTGCTGCCATGTTTTTCCCAGGTAGGAATACTCCAAATGTCCTTATTCACAACTGTGTGTCCTTGTTAAAGCAGACAGCCAGTTGTGGCCTCGGCCTCCATATTGACTTGTTAGTTCCTCTTATTTAGAAGTCGTGCAAGGATTTGAAATCCTGTATGAACATAAAACTGAATGTACAACTTGACTTGAATCTGAATATATAATTATAACCACATGACGTTACTTTTGCTTGAGTCCAGACGAAGCGGTTTTGTTAATGTTATTTTACTTGGTAGGTGTCACAACTGAACAAATGACCAGCCGCCTGACACTTTGACGTAAACTCTGCCTGTGTCTGTAATCGCCTCTGTTTCTTACACAACATAACGACGAATCATTGTTGCCGTGGTGCGACTAATTATTTTCAGTTTGCCCGCAGCAGGCTTACATTAGAGACTGCAGCATTAATGAGCGCTTTATGTTGCAGAGATGAGTGCATCCTGTAGATTTCTTTTTTTTTTTTCCTCCATAATGTGTCCCAGTTTTGCAGGAACCCAGAGACACTGAACCTGGACGGTTTTACATGGACAGCTGTTGGCCCGAATGAAGTAAAATTGCTAACAATACCCAGCTTGTGGCCAATCGTCTGTCCACACATTTTGGAGATCGGATCAGCCAATTAGTCTCACCTCTGAAATTCCACGATGGCAGATCAACATCGCTAACTTCAGCTTCAACTGAGGGGGAATCAACAACTCCATGACAGAGTAACAAGTATTAACAAACTTTATACACAGAGGGTTTAGTGAAGTCTATTTAATTGGATTGCAATGGACTGTAGAGGGCGCCTAATAGGCTGGTAACTTTGTATTTGTCGAATCAACTCCTGTCTCTGACACACTCCAATTAAGCCCTTTGTGGCGAGCACAAGTATCCCCTCCCCTGATGTTCGAAACATGACTGTTATACAGGATGATGAACAGCCAGCATCCCTCGGCTTCCTCTCGCTCTCTCATAAGTTGAGCAATTAACAATGCATTACATGTGTTAGGGTTTTATTTATGACTAACGAGCAGTTAACAAATCATGATTTCCTCCATGACTGAGCGTAATGTCGGGCCTCGGTGGAAATTCAGCTGAGTTACAGCAACTTGACAGCTGTATTTCATAACGACCCGGCCACGCAAGGCACAATAACATTGATTTAGGTCCCCCGTCTGAACCAGCCAACGCACACACTGCAGCACTGTATCACTTTATCACACCCTGTATCCATCACCCACAACAAAACAAGCTGCAGAATAAGCACAAAGCGAGTTAAGTGGTGCTAAAGTTAAAGAGATGTTGATTTGTTGTCTCGCTGGCAGTTTGCGTCGAGGGAAGTAATAATGAATGAAAACAATAGGAATGAGAAGGTTAGGGGAGAGAGATAGGGAGAGGAACACAGAGAGAGAGAGAGAGAGAGACGGGGGAATAAATAAAGTTTTTACCAAAGTACAGTGGCGCCCAAAGACCAAATGGCAGAGGAAAAGTAAAAGAGCAGGAAAGACAGACAGCGGCGGAGGGAAGAGGCAAGCAGAGAATGCAAATGAGAGGGGAGAGTGTCACGGAAATGATTGCCGCTATTACAATTATCATTAGCATGTGTTGTTGGCAATAAGTCGACTCATTATGGTGGGATCCTATCATCATGCTAATTGTGGAGGATGCCGTGTTTTAGCATGCAGGGGGCTCTTTGTTAAGAGGTGGAGGCTTCACTACGAGAACGCTCACGTTGCGCTCGATTAAATGGCTGACGGGCGCGAGCAGGTAACACACTCTGTCGTCGGTACAAATCATGTCATTTTCAGGCTTCTCGGAGCTCCTCCGAATCAGTCGTTACACTCCATCAGAAATGCTTCTCTAACGGCGAGACCACCTCCCTGAACACCTTTCTAACGTCGGATCGTTGTTCAAACTATATGATTATACAACAATATGTCATACAAACTAGTCCTGTTGGAGCTTGACTGGACCATTTAGCAGGATTTTTTTTTTTTTTTACATTTACAAACAAGTTTCCATCCAGTCCCACTGCATCTGTTGTCAAAGCCGCTGTAATTGCACATTATAATTAGTTATAATTGCTAAGGAATAAATAGCTCTATGTTCTAACAGTAATCGCTGTTATAGAGTGTTTGGTCAGTAACCCTCGTCTTTCCTGCCATTGCTCATGCAGATAAAGCTCTGCCAGCTTTATCCAATCAGGACAGAGAACTCCAGAAGTAAGCAGTCCTGTCTGCTCATGGGCACAAAGACAGCAGGGTCCATGTGTTTGGTGGCAGAGGAACAGGGAATTCGAATCAATTCCAGCGCTCAGGGCTTATGCTATGCACGCCAAAACACTTTGAAGAGAAAAAGGAAAGAAAGCTGCCAGGAAAAAGGAGAGGAGTCATGAAAGTGTGGAGAGGGGGGAGGGGACCGCGAGCTGCAACGCAGACAGGCAGTTTGCTTAAAGCGATGGCAGCGCTTCCAGCAGCGTGAAGGAGAGTGCTGCAGTGCTGTTTTACTGTGAGGCTCCAGAAAATGTTTTGTGGACAGTGAAACTTCAACAGACTTTCCACTGGCATGGCTGTGTGGAGATAATGACAATATTTTCATTTGTGGGTGAACTTATCCTTTAAAAACATAGTTGCATTTGCGCACAGCCACTGATCTGCATGATAGGTAGGAGAAAGCAGCTCCCTCAGGCGATTCATGTCTGTTTCCCTCAGTCAAACTATGAGATCATAACATTTGTTGTCTAACGTTATTAGACCGGCTAAAGTAAGAGATTTGACTCTAAAACCTGAAACACACCGGACCAACCGTTGGCCGTCTGAAGTGTATGAGAGGAGGGGCGGAATTCTGTGTGCGCCGCTGAACTCTATGGTGTGCGCTTTGTTTTTCTATGCATTTCGTTCCGTCATTTCCTGTTTTCATGTTTTGGATTACTGGCACGAGACTAGCGCCACCCGATGTTAAGGAGACTTATTGCATCTCGCACAAGCGCAGAACGCACACGCTACTGTGCAGTTGGCAGCCGTCGAGGCGGTATGTTTCAATGCAACTGTTCTGCTGAATGGGTTAGATGAGAGGCAACAGAGTGGTCAGAAAAAGACAGTTGGCCGTTGGTTTGAGCCTGGGTGGTGTGTGGGGGCCTTTAAAAAAAAGTGCAGATCTTCAATTCTGTATAACTGTAACTTTTCACCTGCAGACATTCAGCCTTTTTTTGTGTGTTTGCAGGTTCTGATTGAGCATTTAAACGCCCTGTGCCTGCGTCTCCTTCATTTGCTTCCTTTCACACCTGAAGAGCTGTCAAAGGCAGCAGGGTTCAGTGGGAGGAAAGTACCTGGCCTAAAGCTGATAGCTCACACACACATTCAGGCACATTTGCAGGATGCAGGATTTACATGGCATCCTCTAAGTCGGTATGTGAAAGTTGTTTGGAAACTTACTAATTCCAGCATTCTTGTTTAAGGCATGAAAGTTCAGAAAGTAATTTGCCCAGCACAATCTCCCTGAGGGAGTAACAGAGCATACCTTGAATGTTGAATTTTCCAGTAGAAGATACAGTAAATGCTGAGCCAACTCCCACCAAGGGAGCTCTAGATTTTTTTCATCTTAGTGAGTCTTTAGCCTCTGGCTTTGGCTGAAAGCCGTTCATTTTCATTAATATTAATTGGACAAATGTAGACCAAAGGAATAACACATACAGTTTCTTCAGCGTGGTGGTATTGACCTTAAATATTTGCAGCTAAGTAGTAGAATTTTTATACTTTATTTTTTTTACTCTTTGCCAATACAGCAAGAGCAAAACATGCAGGAGGTGTAAATGGATGGAGACATCTCGTCTGACAGGCTCATTCAACCCAGTGCATTCAGATCTCATCCAGAGTAACTCACTCTTCAAACAGTTTGTATTTACACTGGTTTGGTTTATCACTTTTTTTGACGACAAAATTGATACCATTCTCATGCAGCTGGAAGCCAGCAGCTTAGCTTAGCACAAAGACTGGAAACAGCGATAGATAACTAGCCTGCCTTTGTAGAAAGGTTAAACAACTAATTAACCAAACTTTAAAAATAACACCTTGTGGGGTTACATGCCAGTTTTCTCATGTATTAGTCTTTGCGCTAAGGTAAGCTAAGCTAAACAGATGCTGGCGGTAGCTTTGCATTTAGCATACAGAGGCCTTATTATGGATCCCACTGCTTTTCACGCACTCTGATTGGTTGCCTTCATCGGTTGCGTCAGTTTCTCTTGCGGTTGGCTTGTGCAACAAAGAGCCATCAGTGGTGATGATCCAGCAGACTGTGAGCTGTAGTTTTTATGGTAAACACACCCATCTCTTCAGCTGTTGCATCAATCCAGCAGGCATGCTGCTACTATTTTCAAGGTCTCTACTCCACCTTTGCTCATATACACAGCTGCAACCACTGAAAAGGTTGGTCAGTTTACTGGGGACACTACAATTCAAAATCTGTTGGATAAGCCCGGACGCTGGCTGTTTCTTTTACAAGCCAAGCAGCAGAAGAACACAGACACAGCCATTGATTACAGCCTCTATGTTTGACTCAAACTGTTAAATCATAGCCAAAGGCAGACAAGACAAGCTGTTGGATCCATAATAACCCCACGCAGAGTTATATCAGTGTTCTCATCTAAATCAAATGTTAAACTTGTTTATCCCTTTAATAGAGTTTTGAGTGATTCCAATTTTTAGGGTTCTCAAGTTTGCTTCAGATGTCTTCGTTTTCTTTCTCCCAAATTGTGATTGATGTAAATGAAGCCCACCCTGTGCTGATAAGCTGATTGGCACTTTGACATGATTTATGCAAGAAGACAATTTGTGTCATTTGTCTTTGTTAAAGATCTCGTCATCTCTGTTTACTGATCCCAATCATACGAACATTGTGATGTACAATCCTGGTATGCAAATTAGTGCTTGCTAGGATTTTATCAAACATGCAGATAAATTGGAAAACGGAAGCTTGGAATAAAATCAGCAACTTGGCTTGCACAGCTGAACACACTCAGTGTAGCAAGTTTCCATAAAAACTTTGTTCAAATCTCAGCGACTACATCGGCCTTGAGAGTTCAAGAAATGACTGCTTGAGCATTGTGGAAAGCTCTTCATCGAATGTCAAGAGTGACAGTATTGGGGACAGCAACAGAGTTGCTGCAGAGTTTCTTTGCCTCTGTGGCATTTTTTCTTCTCCGGCACCAGGCCTATCAATCTTCTCTGCCCAAAGTTTTGACTCTCAAACAGCCTGTCTGGTGCCAGCGATCAATCAAGCTAATGATGCCCTGAATTGTAGTTCAAAAAGGGATGTCAGAGTCCCAAAACCAGACAGGAGGACTTGAGATTTACAGTGAGATTTCCACTGAAATTTGCAGCGGTACTATTTTGAGATCTGACTTTTATGCCATGCTAGCTGACATCCTTCTCACTGTCCTGTCGGGAAACAGGGAGGGAGTTTCGTGTTGTTTGCACGAACATTATGATCTAAATGGTTCTTGCGATAATACAGAAAGTGATACAACAGATGTTCAAGTACACTGGCAGCGTGTGATCAATCACGATTTTAAAAATGTCTTTGAACAAACGATAATTTTAGATGTATTACAGTAAAATGAATTTGTTAAATAATTAGTTTATAATGGTCGGAGACACCAACAAATTTCCAAAGAGATCTGTTTTGTACGTAGATATTAAAAGTGGATTACATGATGATTGTTAACTCTAAGCTATCTATCAACAACCACTGCCTCAGGTTTGTCATCTGTGAATCCAAAAGCTGATATTTTCATTTCATCCTAGATTGTCAGAGGCCTGGAAAGGAAAAGGATTAAGAATTAATTAGAATTAAGCACAAAATAGTAAATGTGAATAGCAAAACGCTTAATAGGCTTTACTCACCCATCAGTCATTGGAAACTCTTTGTATAGGCCATGTTACAGTGCACCGTTGTTTCTTTCTTACTTATTTTTCATAGTCGTGCTTTGACAAAACATTTACATATGTAGTGCAATCTATGTAACTAAACTGAAGTGAATCTTCAGTCTTGAATCTTTCTACTGCAAAACACCACACTAGTTTACCTCGCTGATTAACACAGTTTGAAGCAGAGAGGAGAAAGTAAAACGTGAAAGACATTTTGATATCCTCACATCCTCATGCTCTTCACCTATTGACCCTGAATGTGGAGACGTCCTTTTGTTTAGCTCTATTTTTTACAGACAAAGTGCCCTTTTAAAGAGAAACGTCGCTGGCAGAGAATGTTACCACACGCTTATGTTATTATGTTACTGAACAACTTCACAGTGTGGGTTCAGATCTTAAAAGCAGGGGAGAGAAGTTAGTATGACTCAGTGTTCAAAATGCACGGAAATGTGGGCAGGTGCTTCAGAACAGGGAGAAGTGTGTGCATGTGTGTGTGTGTACCTGTTAGTGTGTGTGTGTGTTTGTGTGTGTGTGTGTGCGTGTATGTGTGTGTGTGTGTGTGTGTGTGTGTGTGTTTGTGTGTGTGTGTGTGTGTGTGTGCGTGTGCGTGTGTGTGTATGGCAACATTTAAATGTGTGATTAGTGTGTGAGTGGGCGGCTGGCATGTTTCCCCTCTGAGGAAGAGAAACCCAGCAACAAGTCTCCAATCCACATTAGACAAGAGTCCTGTTGTGCAATTATACCTCTGATTACAACCAGCAAGGTCATGTTGATGAGAGAGCCGCAGAACAACGATCCCTGTAATCTCCGACGCACTGTGGCGCATTCATAAATGTGGACACATACAGACAGCCAGGTACAACACAGGGGGGGACTCACCTGTAGGCAAGCACACTTGCTGTGTGCGCAGCAACGAATGTGCGTAATTTGGGTGCATCGGCATAGATTTCAGGGGATTTCAATACTTTTAACATGCGCACCCCCCCCCCCAAAAGAAAATATCTAGGTGATGAGGACATTCAGAGTGTCATTGCATTATATTACGTCACATTTTGAATCGTCGCTTGGCACCTGCGTTTTGAGATTTAATTCACAAAAACATATCCACCATGAATTGGTTCAGAAAAGCCACAAGTGGTAAAAAATATAGTTCTTGATGCTCAAAATGTCATGAGGGAGGACCCCCGCTTACCACGTGTCCCTGTTAAAGACCAACTCCACCAATTTATATATGTTTGTGTGTTGACAGGTGATGCAGGGTACTATGTGAAAAAAGTACTATAAAGTGTTTAGTGGCTCTGGGGGGGAAGCTGCATGCATCTGATGAACTGCCTTCAGCGATGTCACTCAGTGGCTAGGGGCGTTGTGGGTAATGCAGGTGCCAAGTTTTGAAAGGGAAGAATGATGTGTGCGATAAAAAGGTGACATCTCTGGTTCAGCTGAGTCGATTTGGGTCATTTGTTTTTAACCTGAAAAAAAACCTGGTGCCTACATTACCCATAATGCAACTCGAGTGACAGTTTTGTAGATGTATACATTTTTTCCAGTGTGTGTATGGATGTAATTCTTCTGTGTAATGTGACCACGCCGGTATGTTTATCTCCCTTCATCACTCAGAATTACATCTCCTCGAGGTGTGTACTCCCTCCACTTATTAAGTGCATGCATACATGTTGGTGTGCAGCCGCTTGGGAATTTTTGTACCCCTCCGTGGTGTGTTACCATACATTTAGAGGGCCCAGAGGGTGATGCAAGCATTACCAAGACATGCCCCCTTATCACAACACTGGTCTTAATGAAAGCCAGGAAGTAATTGCGGAACCAAAGCCCCCCTTCCATTTCTCATTTTCCTCTCCAATCTAACTGCAATCAGGCAAATCTCAGGTGGCAGTGGACGTGTGGGCGCCTGTAAATATGGCACCCGTTCTAATTAAGTCTTCAGGTTCCCTGACTTTATTGTGCTGCTCGGACTGTGCAGTGCCAGCACTAATAATAAAAGCCAAGCCCTCTTCTAAAGAAGTATTTTATTCCCTGATTTAATTACCTTTATTAATCAGAGAAAAGATGCAGAGAGAAAATCTTAAGAGAGTGCACTGGTGAGTGCACAGCTTACTTACTTGTTTCTAGCTCACAGCTCCAGTGATATTGCATTGTGCTTTCGGCAGCGTATAACTAAATGTGATAATGATAAATTATGAGATATTTCCAAGAGATAAAACACTACGTGTTATTCAGAGCAGGGCGAAAAGACAATTTGTTCAAGCTGCTAGTGTTGGGAGGGTGCTGCTGGTGCTGCTGGTGAGAGACTTCTCAGTGGCCTCTCACCGTCAATTACTTTTATTCCCTTTGAGAAAGGAGCACAACAATGACAACAAACAAATCAACAGTACCTGCGGAAGAACAGATAAGCCATAACAGTGGAGTATGTGTGAACTGTGGCACATAAAAGGAGCAGAGAGGCTTGCAGGACACAGAGTGTGGGGGTTTGCGTTTGAAGGAGCCTCACGGCTTTGAATTTTGTTCTTTGCCTCTCTCCTCGTGAAACAAACAAGACCACACAGCTCACTTCCAAGCAAGTATCAAACTCTTTAGACCTTTGTGGGTTATCGTTTGTGTGCCGCCACAGCTCCAGACAATTTCAAGGATTAAGAGCAGCGAGGCAGGAGAGACAAGAAAGGAGAGGAAAAGGCAGAGGCAACACGAGTGTGACCCTCACACTCCTCTTGTCAGTCAAACACCGGGAGCAAACGCTCGGAGGAAGCGGCCTGTCATATCCTGTTAATTATTCCCAGCAACTCTTCTTCTGCGTTCATGCTGGCAGGCTGACAGTATAGGCCACATCAGGAGAAGGAATATGTACTGGAATACAATAAAGGGGCTTGCAGTCTATCGGAATTAAAGTCACACAGTCTGTAAGACAATTTTCCACACCACGATAAACACAAATTTAAAGCACCGTTAAGCTATATTTTTATGTTAACACCGAACTGAGTGATCCCCTGTAATTTTAATGGGATTTGTACTGCTGACACCACTAAGAGTCGACACCACAGCCCTTAAAGATTCTTTCAGCTAATTGTTTCGGTTCACTGCTGTGTATGGTCATGTCCCCAAAAGCGCTCTCGAAAAACCCCATGTAAAACGAGGGACCATGACTGTATACTTCCAAACCAAATGTCTGCAAGCCGGAATGAACAAGTGACTGCAGCAAGGAAAACTTTCAGGAAAGGCTTAATATAATTATCTTTGGAGTTGGAGAGCCAAGCTTAGGCTAACATGCTAAGCGCTGAAACCAACAGGTCTATCAACAGGTGTTACTAAAGACATTCACAATAACAAGACCAAGAGTAAATGACTAGTTGGACATTTTCTGATGCACTGTACCCTTATTGTCTATTGAGTAACATGAGAAAATCGTACTGCTTTCGCTGTATGTTCATTAAAAATAAAAATTGAGTCATGAGGTATTTAGCTTAGCTTTACGTAAAGACTGGCGATGGAGAAGAAACAGGCAGCCTGGCTCTGTTCAAAAGTAACAAAATAAAGGTGCGATATGATAGAATTGGCCACATTCATACTCAAAACAAATGGGGGGGCTGCATATCACCATGGTAACAACTAACTGCAGCTACCCTTGTCTGGTTAGCTCAGTTAGCCGTGCAGCTTCCAGTTGGGACTGGGAATGCGGTACCAGGGGAGTGTTAGGGAGTGTTGTCACTCGCACAGGACGGGCTGTGGCTAGCTGGTTAGCATGCTAACGTAAGTAGATACCATTGCAACACAATACAAAGACGTCATAATGTGAAAATATTACTTATTCACATTGTTAACACCTACTGGCCCACCTACACGGGTTCACCGTCAGTGTTGTGCTTCTCCCGCTAATTTCTGCAAAATGTTTCGCCATGACAGAATACTGCTTGCTAATAATTAGGAAATTAGCAGCGACTAGTAATCAGCCATCAGCATTTGCGCCCATGTAACAGGTACACCGAAATGGCTCTTTGCGCTACAATTACTAGGCAACATAAACAGTCTGACTCAATCATGTGTTAAACTGCCCTCTATGATGAAAAGCTAATTAGTAAATGATGGGCAGCTGTGCCGGCAAGTGTCTGATAATGAGAGCATCAACAGAGGATCAACAAGGCTGATGGGACTGATAGCATGTAGTGCGCACACACACGTGTGTCTTGGTCTCACCACGGACAATTTGACGGGTTTAGACTTCAAACTGAGATTAAGATTTAATAAAGAACATTTAATTAGCGAAATGTAGATACCTAAGATACTACTACGGCCAGATCTCGACACCTCGTGGCACATACAAAATATAATACAACACAGTGCAATGATGTTCAATAGAGTACAGGGTGAGTATAATGAAATCACTGTTCTTGTTGCACTGTTCTGCATTAAAGGAAAGATAATGGGACCACGACACCTGAGTAATGACCTTCCCTTAAAATGAGCAATGATTATTATTTGATGCA
Organism: Diplodus puntazzo; assembly: GCA_963678695.2. NCBI lineage: Eukaryota > Metazoa > Chordata > Actinopteri > Spariformes > Sparidae > Diplodus > Diplodus puntazzo. The sequence continues at coordinate 8,959,906 of OZ023155.1, read as the reverse complement.
TGTATGGTCCACAAATGTTCGAGATCAAAATGTATGGGGACCAAAAGGGAGTAGAAGGGAAGGAAGGAAGGAGGCCAAATGCATTTTCTTATGCCAGCGGTCTCTTGTCATTATGTCGCCCGGAGGGACTGGAGGGACGCGTGACAGAGACTGAAAGAGTGTAGCTGTGTCCCCCAGAGAGGTGAAAGACGCATTCGGCATGAAATACATCATTTGTGCCAACATGTGAGACACACCAACCTGGAAAGTTCTGCCTATGTGCACACACCCAGAGCATGTGTTTCTGCATTTGCATATGTGTAAATGTGCATGTGTAAATATGTGCTTGTACACACGTGTCAGCGTGTTTGTACACTTGTATACACAGTAGTTCCATGTGTGAACATGACTATGAAGCCACAGCGCATTACCGGCAGAAACCACAATATTCCCTCAGAGAGACCAGAATCAGACGCGAAAACCCAGGATGAGCTGATGGCTTATTAATGCACAGGGACCCCGGTATGTACCCGACACATTCAGATTGTGCATTTAGCTTTTTGCCCCATTACGGGCAATATTAAGCCGAAGGGTGCAGGGCCCATTTCCAAAGAGCCGGCCTATAATGAGAGATCAGAGGCAAGGCTTTATCATAGGCAATAAAACATGAGAACTGTGTGTCTGTTAATAAGACCCCGAGAGGATTGGAGAGGGGGGTAAAAAGCGTGGGATCCTAGGATCAAAGAAATGTCTGCCTGGAGAGGAGAGGAGAGGAGAGGAGAGGAGAGGAGAGCAGAGGAGAGGAGAGGAGAGGAGAGGAGAGGAGAGGAGAGGAGAGGAGAGGAGAGGAGAGAGGAGGAAGGCAAGGAGAGGAGAGGAGAAGACAGGAGAGTGGGGAATAACAGAAAAACTGGACAAATAGAAATGAACAGGGAAATAGAATGAATTGAAGTTGCATTCAAAGGGAAAAATCACAAAAATTCATAGATTGTGAAAAAGAACAGGCTTTTTTCCACTCACTCCTTCATTAATGTGTTTAATTCTGTCTACGAGCTTCTCTTTTAATTCATGGCAGCACAGTGGTCTTTGTTCAGCTTGATAAGTGCGCTGCCTCTTTCCATTGTTGTCTGTTCTTTGTTATTCTCGCAAAGTCCATCGATGCGCCGTTCTCATACTCCGGAGGCCGAGAATTTGACTTCAGCTGCAGATTATTTAAAAGTATGATTTCGCATGTTATTCTAGCACTTTTTCATGCCTTGCATTCGAGTGTGGCTTGTATCTCTGGTCTTATTATGGTTAATTGTGTTCCATCCATCACACTCACATTCACATAGTTGTTACTAAAGTATATAATGAAAACCTAGTTACTGTGTACTGTCTGGCACAAATATAATAAGCTGTACAGTAGAAAACATGGCAACACTTCCCGGTTCGAGGTGATTAGTTGTCATTATCCAACTTAGGGTCAGGTGATGAAATGAAGGTTTGCAATCTCCTTCATGCTACACAAACATAGAACATGTATACAGTTATTTATAAACACACATAACACATGTAGTGTGTTTTTTTTAGAATTTGCTGTAAACAACGGCAACAAGATGGTAATGATAATATGGTCGACGTCATCATATTAAAAGTTTGACATATAGGAAACTCTGTCCATCCACTTTGCAACAGCTTGATCCAGTATGTTGTGGTGGTCACAGTAGAGCTATTTTCCATTGCTTGGTCAGGAGGAACCTTAAATCCAAGATGGATTAGCAAGTCTCCGTCCTGGATCTCTCCTCCCTGGTGACGTTGAAAGATGCCATATCCAGTGGTCGTTTCAGAGTCCACTGCTCTCAATCCAAAACCAGCACTTCCTTCTCCAGTGCTGATGAGTGTGTTTTTTGTCATCGGTTACACTTGTTTTAAGCAATAACAGCGACAGAATAATTAATAAAAATTGTTATAATACAAAACTGGAATAAAATTTGAAGGATCTACATTGCGTGCGCCACCGTCACCATTGGATTGTTTATTGTAATGTTGCAAATAATGTTTAAAATACTTTGTAAATGGTTCATAAACATTCGTGTACAAACATTATTTGGATGGCCGGTATAAAGTTGAAACTGATGTTTTATAAATAGGGCTGTCAAAGTTAACGCGTTAATAACGCGTTAATGCAACGTCCTCTTAACGCCGTTAATTTTTTTAACGCGCGATTAACGCTCAGTATATAAAAAAAAAGCGCATTGTATGATTTACGGCCGTCGGCAACACCCGTAGTCTTGATACAGAGGGTGGCAGAAGAAATAGAATAAGAAAGGGAATCAGAAGAAGAAGAAGAAGCAGGGTTGGTGGTTCGTTAAAAACACGGCAGACTGAAAAGCAGCACTCGCTGCAAACTCCTCATCTCTGCTGTCACTCACGGTGGCGGACATTTGTTTCGCCATCGCCCTGATCATTTTGCGGGACACTCTCTCGTGGCATGCCCGTTTGCTGATAACTCATCCCCGCATGTTTATCTCAGGCTCCTCGCTAGCCTTCTTCCTCCCTCCAGCAGGCAGCCTGCCGCTGCTGTTGTCCTCCTCGGACAGACGCTGAATCGCTGTCTCTCTCACTCTCGTGGGGTCGACAGAGAAACGTCTAGCGGCTGCTTCTCCCGAGTTTTCCTCTGAATATATCACGACAGAAGGTTTGAATTTCAAGTCGTACTTTTTATTGTTTTGCTGCACCGGAGCCATGGCGATCATCAGTGTGATACTGACTGACAGAAAGCAGCACACTGCGTGAAAAAGGCGAAGAAGAAAAACGTGCAGTCTCAGTGGACACCACTTGCAAGCCAAACAGACGGCAGATGCAGAGAGCCCGTCGCCCCCCCTCGCCAAAAGCAGACAACCCTGGATTTATTTTCCTGCATGATTTGAAGTGTTGAATAAACATTTTCATAATGCAAGCATATTTGCCCTTTCTTATGTTGTTAAAAGTATTAAGAACATGAAAAAAATACACTAGGGTACATTTAGAACAGAAAAAAATGTGCCAAAAAAAATTGCGATTAATTTGCGATTAATCGCGAGTTAACTATGGACAAAATGCGATTAATCGCGATTAAAAAAATTGATCGTTTGACAGCCCTATTTATAAACATTTACAATTGCTTAATAAAAGGTTTATAAATCATTTTGCTTAGCAGTTTGGTAACTGTGAAGTAACTATTATAGATTTACCCTTCATCAGTGATGGTCATTATAAACTGTTAACTGACATTCTAACACTTTGATATATATGTAGTGTAAAGATACTCCATTAAAAGTTAAAACCATGCATTCAAGTTGTTCATTAATTCTTGCCAGTATAATGTACTCAAAGTATCAAAAGTACTACTTTTTCTGCAGAAAACTGGCTTTTGTACTCAATATATTATTAGTTGTGTATTAACATGTAAAGCACTGTGTGGATTAGATTAATAATGCATTGTGTTTTATAAGCAGATTATATGGGCTAAGCGCTTTTTATAAGGCCATTGGGTTTTCTGTATAAGAACTTAATTTGCAGAGTGACAAGATACTGCAGCTGTTAAATAAATGGAGTAAAGAGTACTGCCTCCCCTCATCCAAGAACACAAACACACACACACACACACACACACACACACACACGCCACCCCCGAATTGTAGTATGAAGTTGCATCACATCAAAAGTGACATGTTTTGTATTATTGCTTTAAATTCATGTCGACATTTAGACCGCGACGTCTCGATCGTTTGAAACTTATTTGTGGCTTTAATTTTTCCGTGTCAAATATTACATGGATGCATGAGTGCCAGGGAAAGATGCAGGGTCACTTTAGTGAGCGGAAGCCCTGCATAAAGTCCGTTTTCATCTCTCTACAGGGAGGTCAGAAATGAAAACAGAACTGTGGAGCAGCTGCACTTGATGTGACAGGAGCCTTCCCAATTTATTTTGATTGGCCTTGCTTTATGCAAGCACCGGGGTAGATTTCCCATGCGGGCAACTCTGCATTCTGGTTAAGACTAGGAAATTCAAAATGTGTGATGCCTACAAGCAAAAAATGGGAAATGAAAGCAGGAGTATCAGCAGAGCCGACATGTCTGTTTCATGTTTTTCATCCACTATGTTTTTGAGGGCAAACTGATATTTGTGTTTAAAACTGCTGATGTGCTTTAAACATAAATAAGACCTCTAACGATAACGTGAAGTTAGAAATTCACTGATATTGTGAGGGGGCATGTTGACTCTAACAACTAATGATGTTTACTCCATGAAAACATTCTGTCTGCAATAGGCCTGGGCAATAAAATAATGGCAATTTGTATTGGCGATAGCAAAAAGAAAATAGCATGATACAATGTTTGATAGTTTCACGCCCCGGCTCACAAACAGCGTGTTATATCCATCGATAATGGAGCAAGCTGACGCAAAAGGCCAATCATTTAACAGGTGTGTAGTTTGGTTGCACCTTCAACAACAGAAGAGTGTGGAGTGAGGCATTATAATGGATCCCACCGCAGTGCCGACCAGCTCTACTCCACCTGTAACGCTGTCATTTCACACAGCGGCTGCGGTGATGTCTGCTTGATACGCCGCAGTCCTGCTGGCAAACACAGCGACCTCCTTGGCCTCCGGGAGTGTCTCCGGGATCGCTGGGCGGAGCGGACCGGCCGGCTCTGTTTGTGCTACCTAAGAGCCCAGAGACACTGCAGCTGCGACAGATGGCGGATGCTGCGACCACCGGGGCAACTACGACTCACCAGCTCCAGCGCTGGCCGAGTGTTTTACATAACAGCTGTGGAAAAAACACAAGCACAAGCCAGTTAACACCAGAGTGGGAAAATGCTAAATGTTTTGTGCCTTGATAAAGTGGTTACATTCAAAATAAGTAGGTTAAACTCCAACCTTTCTTCATCTGGTCTGATAAAAATGCTAAAAAAAAATAGGAAATTAAAAATGAATGAATGAATCAATACTGACTGATATGAAACGTCATTATCGCGATAGACCTTTCAGCCATATCACCCAGGCTTTGTAAGGATACATACATACTGTCATGAAGGAATTCCCACAGCAATCAGATAAATGAGTGTCAATTAATGCTTTTCTCCACAGCTGATTGCGTTTTAGTGTTTGTTTTAAAATTGAGGCCAATTAGCCCAGTGAGAACTTAATTGAAGATCATCAAAAATGAGCCAGTAGTAGCTAGTTCACGGGATTATGAATCTGACTGTATTTATAATTAGCTTAAACCCTGACGGAATAGATTGTGCGGAGGTGTGGACCTTATCTGCAGCCTCGCCGCCACCCCGCTGTCCTCGTCAGCCGTCACAGCTGGTCGTGTCGGATGGCATCCACATAAAAAAGACACAAACCGTCTGATCAGTATAAAATGTGCATAAGTGCAGATGTATGATTAATTGGCAGCAAAAACTTTCCATGGTTAATGATGGCTCACCATGTGTGTCTCTGATCAAATACCAGACTGGACTGGACATATATATTAGACGTCAAATGTGCAGTCGCTGTCAGAAATATATTGTTCATTACCTGAAAGGAGAAAAAAAAACTGCTTTGGGAGGAAACTTAGTATTCATTATAATGCCATGGCTTTTTCAAAAGGTTGCAGACATATTTCCAGAAAAAAACAACAGAAGAAAGTCGTGCAAACATGCATGAAATTTGCAAATTTGCATATAAGGTACAGCCCTGCATGTCCACCTGCAGTATGTCCAAACCTTCTTGCTTCACATGATCTTATAACAAGCAGAGTCATATTCACTGCTGTTGTTGCTATGCTAACCTGCTGCTAAATTCCATATTTGATAGTAACTTGTGGTAGCGGTATGATTTTCTATCGTTGTGTCCTACAACTCTGCAATAAACTGCTGTGTTTTAAGTGATTGGTGTACGATATTACCAGTTCACTGCCTCCTGTAACATTTGATCGACAATGACATTATGATTGTCACATTTTATTTATATCATATCGCTGTTCTGCATTTCTCCTCATTCTATCCTTGAAATTATAGCGACAGGCTACTAGACGCGAACTTGAGGATTTCTCGGGATTTGATCGTTGTTGAAAACATTTGGGATAATGTAAAGGACATTTTCCGGCATTCAAGTGCAGAATTCTCACATGTTGTATTTACTTTAAATGAAGCTAAATTTAACCAACACTAACTTAGGACTCGTTAGTTTTAGTTTTAGTTTATTTATAGTTGTAAAAGTTGACCATGATTGCATCCATGCTGGGAGCGTGAAGATGTCCCACATGGTGTCCGTACTGACAGCAGAATGCTCATTCGGGCTTTCTGTTTTGGGTTAGGGTTAGGGTTTCAAACAGGATCTCTGAGATTGAATTGTATCCTGTCACAATATAACAAAACAGTGCCAGCCATCCCTTATCCACTTTATATAGTAAAAAGGTGAACTTTTACTATTTTCTACTGCTGACATTGACACCAGCATCCACCTTTATTTCCTCGCAAAGCACCTTCATTTGATATTAACCACCACACAATGAATGAGCCGAGAAGTTCTGATCTCTTTATTTCTTCGTGATTGCTTTCCAAAATGCGTCTCCCTGTCAGTGGGAATTTGAAATTCATTAACAGTGCTGACTCCTCTGCCCACGTCGAGCTGGAAGGCAAAACTCTTGTGTTCCCTCTCACTTCCTCTGCTGTGTGTCCTTAATGAAGCAGGATTGATGACACGCCAGCGGAAACACGGCTCACCTCATCAGCGACCAACCAGGGGAGGGACGCGCTCGCTCTCCAATAAATAGTGCAGTAAACACACAATTAGGGGCCCACATATCACCGCTCCGTTATTACATCCTACCAATTAAGCATCAAGGGGCAACCTCCTCATTTATATCGCTTTGCGCCTGTAATCGGTAATTTGGTAATGATGTGCTGAGTCTCTGTCGCAGACTCAATAACCAGTGAGAGGGTGAAGGTGGGTGGGGTCGATATTTGGGCATGTAGCTTCATCTGTGCTGTGAAACTGCAAGAATAGAAGAGTTGAGGCCGTCGCTGAGCCAAATGTTTCGATATGGAAAAACTATATGTAAGACCATGAAGATGCATTTCTGTTTCTACTTGCAGCCTCCCTTTTCATTCTAAACAGCCATGAGCCAACAATACATTAAACTGATGCACTGCTATGTAGGCCAACGAGAGCCGGCAGAGCCAGCATGCTCATCGGCTCTGACATTCTCTTTAATATTGATAATGTTTCCAGCTCCAGGCCTTTTGTTCATCAAGCCAAACTCAAGAGCCCTTGGGCTGGAGGCAGTGTCAAAACCAAAGGTGCGCTGGAGCGAGTGAGCATGCATTTGTGGTCTGTTTTTAGCATCGTGTCTCCAACAAAAGAGACGTGCATATTCACTGAAAACAAGCTTCCGCCACCACCTGAAATTTCCCGGTCGATGGATGTGGACATGTGACCCCCACCACCTCCACCAACACCACCACCAACACCAACTCCAGCAGCTGTCAGAGCTCCGTTTGGCTTCTTATCATTTATGTGTGACTGCCATCTAGTGTGGGAGGTTTTGAAGTGCTTGATTGTTGACGGCTTCAGATTTCTTGTGTTTGTGTTTTTAAGAAGGGAATTATTCTACTGCAAGGACATCTGAGCTACAGATTTACGAAAATGTGTCAAACGAGGAAGTCAATTAAAAACCTGTTATGAAACTACATCATTAAAAAGGCCAATAAATATGAAAAGCCGACATGTTTCGAGCACTAGGTCTTTGTCAGGGCTTCAACAGCAAACAGCACAGGTGGGGCCTCACCTTTATAGTAGCAGCAGCAACGGGAAGCAAATCACATGACCCAGAGAATAGTATGACAGGTGCAACATATAGAAGGTAATGAAACAATTAGATGACACTGAAACATTTAAATGCTCACAGAAAACACACACTCCTATACAAGGGCGCCAATTTGTGTTGACAAGTGGGGGATGATTTTTAGATAGTCCTCAATGTTATAAGGAGCTCAGTAAATAATAAGTAAATAATTGCGGCCTGCATACGTAAGTATGCTGATCACATATGTTGTGTCGTGAACAATGACAGTTCTCCTGCACATGTTGCTGCTGGCATTCATGTCCCCAATGCAAATATAAATAATATTATATTACAGTGTTACACTTTATAGTAGCCTTCATTAATAAGTTGTATATTCATAGTTAATTAAGCCACAGTGAATAGAAATATAAATTATTTATAAACCAATAATTAAGCTTTTATCTTAAACGCATCTACACGTAAATGATAAATAAAATACTGTGAAGCTCATCTATAAGTATTATTTTTGATGGCCATCATTAAATTGTAATTGATGTTTATAACCCTTTACACATGCTTAATAAATGGTTTATAAAGCATTAATTGTTTGTGAACTGTGAAATGGCTTGACTCGCTATAAATGTAGTATTTTTTCATTAGATTAGATTAGATTAGATTAGATTAGATTAGATTAGATTCAGCTTTATTGTCATTATGCAGAGACAATGACGGATCTTATAAAATGTTACACATTACAATACAACAATAGTTTTGGAGAGGGGAAAAACATAACAGAAAACATCTCATATATAAATCCTCATTATTCAATTCAACTTATTTTTAGAAGGAAAAGAGGTTCATTTAGTAGTTTCTACAACACAGGTTACACAATATGAAGGTGTATCCCTTTAAAGCTACACAGGAAGGAATATCTTCATGGTGGTGTGCAGAGGACGAGTTGAGAAGTCACACAACTCGTGGAACAACCTGAGAGCTGTCTCTATGAAGGACAGCTCGCGGCGTTCCATCATTGTTTCTTTGGTTTGTGTGAGAGACGTAGAAAAAAAAAAACACGTGTAGAGGAACCTCTCAGAACAGGCCACTTGTATAAACTGATCTTACATTTAGGGTACTCCCGCTGCTGGGTCTACTAAATGATGCATATCTGTCCTAATCGATTTTTAGCCTTTGTGTATTCCCAGTGGCATGATGGGAGACTTCAAAAAGGCCAGCGCACCCTGTCCTCCTGCAGGAATCATCCGGGGAGCACTTGAAGAACATTCAGAAAAAACTATGTTAATTATCTGGCCGCTGCAGTCCCCTGATATCAATCCTGTTGAGTACCTTTGGGATGAACTCCACCGCAGCATCTAAAAAGGCACACCCACCCATACACCTTAAGCATCGCACTAATGAATGCATGGTCAGCTTTAACACGAGGACCTTTTCTTTTCTATCCTCATTTCCCAAGTAAGTAAAGTTTCTCCTCACCAGCGCTGAAGGCATTTAATAGTTAAAGATGTGGAAGTTTTTTGTGAGGAGGCAGGAGGCTTTTATTACTCTCCGGGGATTGAATTTTTCTCACAAAGTGATATCATGGGCAATGAATATGAGTTATGAAAAATAATGCCACTCTGCACAGGCCCCTTTGGGCACAGTGTGCAAAGTTGGAGACAGATATTTAGGTTGTCCTCTACCTCACTCTCACTAAACGACTGTAATGCTTCCTCTGCCTGCGTCGGCTCCATTCATCATGTACAGTATCTTCTGTGGCGCTGTCACAGTTTTATCGACTGTAAAAGCATGATTCAGTAGATCGTCACAGGGCAAATAAGAAAAGGCGCCATTGTTTTCCTGTTTGTATCAAAGGGAACATCCTTATCTGTGTTTTTATCAGAGAGCTACTATGAAACAATCTGCTATTGATTGACTTTTTTATAATGTTGATGCTGTTGTAGTTTTGTTCATCAGTGGTTATTCTTCATGACCCTTCAAGTAAAAACCCATAAATTCCTGACAAACCATGGCGTCTGAGGCACTGAAATAAACACAAGGTAAATGTTTCATTTTTTTTATGGTTGTTCAAAGGTCCTGAAATATAAAGATTAAAATGTCAGCTGAAAAAGTTCTGTTGAAAAAGAATCTCATTAAAAGATCAACTCCACACAGGTATTTAAGGTGCGATGTGTAAGAATGTTGTTTTAAGACATCAACAGAACGCGAGGAAATAACAGTTCTAATGTTTTTCAAAGATATCTACTAAAGTTAGCATGCTAACCAGCTAGCCCAAGCCTGTCCTGTCTCGTAATACCACCGCAAGCCCCCAGTCTGGACCACTAACTGCACGGCTAACCAAGCTAATCAGCTATAGGCAGCTACAGTTAGCAGCAGTTAGTCTTGTGATATGCTGCCCCCCATGTGTTTGGAGTGATCTTGCAATTTTTACATATTGCACCTTTAAATACGCAGAAAAAAAAAATCTCTAATGTGTTTCTGACGTGTTTGTTGTAGAAATAAAGAACAGTTACTGAATTAAAATCCTTAAAGCTCCAATTAAGAGGAATTTTATTACATAACATTAAAAACTGAACCAAAGTTATCAACAGAATGTGAAGAGGTAACAGTTGGATGTTGTGTGGGAGACGTCTTTGTATTGTGTCGGGGAGATTTTGACCTGCTAACCAGTTAGCACCTAGCCACTTTGTACCTTAAGAGATAATAGTCCAACAGTGAGTGACATTCTGCCGCTAGCTGCATAATCAACTGAGCTTCCTAGCAACCAGCAGCTACAGTTAGCAGCAGTTAGCGGTTACTGTGGTGATATGCTGCTGGACAAAAGATGTCTCTCAGTGTTTGTGCACATCATACTTGTATGTGCTGAATACTGGACCAGGATGGGCTTTCAAACTGCTTGTGATGTCACAATTGATTCTCAAAGGCTCTTTCAGTAAGCAGGAAACTTATAAATTCGGAAGTGATCGTTAAAACAGGCTTCATAGTGTCAAAACTGTGGCTACAAGAAGAAAAAAGACATTTCTGACGTCCCTCCTTGGACTAATGGTAACATCTGCTAATTAGTTGTTAACTGCTTTCTTTTTCAAGCACTTCTTAGTTTCATAACACAAAACACACCTTTGAATCCTGGTACAATCATATGATTTTTTTTTATCATATTCTACTTTAGCAGGCATTTACTCGTCCTCTCTACTGGAGTGTGTGAGCTGAGGAGGGACCCCGGGGGACTTTTTGAAGTGTTTTACCAAAATAAAGCATAATTTAATTGGCTAATCTTGTCATCAACCATCCGTTTCGTAGCAGACAAGGCTCGTGGGAGTACAGCCAAACATAGCAACCGACTGTCGTCGGGCACATGGATGAATAATCTGACGTGAATAGAAAAATATGTGTACATCATTTAAATAACAGAATGAGAGCCTTGTGCAGTTAACAATTAAGATGAAACCCACTGTGATGTATATGAAATCATGAATAATGCATCATGGGGGGGTGCGTCCCTGTCAAATAACATTTCTTGAATCTTGTTAATTATGAGTCTTACGCTCTGATACTGTATCCTTTACGCTGTAATACAGTACAAGCGTATTACAGTGTACATATTTAATCACACTCATGCCAACATGACACAGTTTCTTTCTTTATTATGGCCGTCTTTGCTCTCGTCCTTTATGGCCTTTAACTTAGTCTAGAGAGGCTTTTAGATACAAGATATGCTGGTGGACTTAAAAGAAGATTGTTTGAAGAGGACTGAGTTTTATAATCCGTAAATTATTCTCATCTGGTGTCGTTCGAGTTACGTATTTCAACAACAACAAAAAAAAAGTTGTATGATTTATGTCTTTGAAGCGAAGCAGTCCATCAAAGTGGGACGTTGTATTGTCATCATTGTCAATGCCTTTGAGGTGAAAATGCTGGTGATCCGAGTTTAATTATCAGTTGTTTTTTTTTGTGATGTCCACATAAAGGGAAAGTTTGGAGTTATTTCACAGATCCAAGACTAAGAAACGTCAACGTATCCATACAGATCAAACCTGAGTATTTGAAAGGGATTCAATACTTATTCTCCACAGTATCAGTTCACTCGTATGCCCCCTCCGGCAATAAATTACACTAGCTCATTGTACAAGCCTTATTATTTAGCTTTTGATAAAAATCCCAAATTTGATGCCCTCACTGTTTCCCTGTGGTGTCGAACATGGTATTGAATATTGATATTTTGCAACAGATTGTACTGAAGTCAGAATTATGACAGAGAGAGGCTGCCGCAGGAAAATCAAGCACCAGGCAGTGTAGTTTGTACTCAACTGTGAATAATGTTACTGAGAAAACAACATTTAATGCACATAAGATGCCCCTCTAACCCCCTGTGGGTTTCCTTTGGCTGTTTGTTTCACTCATGCCCTTCAGCTGAAGACACATTTCTAATCTTTAGACAAATTGATTTGATACCCTTCTAAGCTTTTCTTTGCCAGTGTTGTTTGGGATTTATCCTTCAAGGGACCAGCTGGGTTCAGACACGAGGGCTGTAACTGACTCATGGTCCCTCTTAATTAACTCGTTCTCTGTGAATGCCCGTTTTTGACAATGACCATAATGGCAGGTTTGTATTTGACTGCAGTCAGAAGCAACACATTTGACCTAACAGTCTCATTTTCTGTGGAGACACGACTGGCAGAAGACAAGAGAGACACATCAGCTGGAGACATACGTATGTTTTAGTTCAGTCACCAGCACATATACTGTCTAATTTCAACTGATCCTGCTAATGCTGATTAAAGAAGGCATTTTCACCCATCCTATAAAGAGTCAGTGCTACTCAGTGTTTCAGCCGTTGGAAGGAAGACTGAGTTTCGTCCCACGGCTTCTCTGAAAAAGGAGCAGCGTGCTGTGAGAGCTGCATGCCGGCTTTAAAACCGATTGTTCTCGGCTAAACCGGGGTAAAGTATATCTTTCAATTTGTGAAACATGTCGACGCTGTTAACAGGCACCGCTGACATGTCTCGCAGCGTCTCACAGTCAAATGGACGTTTTATTCCAGAGGACCACGAGCTGGAGACAATTTTAAAGTCCAAACCCTCGACCTCACGGCACATATTTTACTGTCCTTCTATGGGACACTAACATTTCTTATTCAGTGCCTTATTAAATATTGATTCGCATTAGACTATGTTGTGCTTTTTGTGGATGTTAATAAAAAAAACTCTTCTAAGGATCTTAATCAATGTTTTGATTCTTTTCACACATGGTCACCATCAACAGACATGTATAAATACAGAAATGCTAATGAGCGTAAAGGTGTCATTTTAACGATGTACATCAGAAATCCATTATTGCATTTTCAATCAAAAAGTCATTCCTGGACAGCGTCATGACTTTACTTAAGTGTGTTTCTGCCCTTTCTCTTTCTAATAGTGTGAGTGGGAGTAACAGCACAATCTCCACCACTTAAGATTTTTTATATTGACTTTGACTTTTCTCTGATACCGACAGACCAAACCATTACATAAACCTATCTCTTCTCCGTTAAGGACTAAGGGATTAGCATGATGGGTTTTTAAGTTTCTTTTTCCTGGGTTGATTCATTGTGGCACTGAGGGATTTTTAATGCCTTTGTGCATGGTTTGCACTGTTACTAATGGATTATTAATGTGAAAGGACCCAGTAAATCTATCCAAAGTCTATTAAATGACCCCTGACTGATTGCCTTAAATCGCTCCATTTAAAAAAATCAAATGCGTTCCCTTTGTTTTTGTAAATGAAATGATTTTAATTAAATGTAATCAATTCTCCTCTTTTGTTTTCTTAAGTGGCAAAGACCCACGGGGCATTAGAGGGATAAGGTTGGTGTCATCCTATATTTGTCCTTTTGTCAATACGTCTAATGAAAAGACCAAAATCCAGCAATAAATGGCCCTATATGTTTCTGTCTGTGTTAGCAAAGCCTGGTGTACTTTACTCCTCCTCAGAGCTCCAGAACAGAAAGACACCGCTGAGCCACAACGCTGCACTGACTGCAGCTTATTTTCATTCAATTTCACATAGGCTACTCAGTCCTGGTACTTATATATTTTTCGCATTGTGGTTCACCCGCAGCTGAAAATAGTCCCCAACAAATGCATTATTCTCACATCAATGTGGAAAACTGGCACCTGTTGTCAATCTTCACCTAGTTGAAGACACGAATCAACTCGACGAGCCTCAGTGGTTCTGACCAAAAAAATTCAAATCCATTCACCCCCATGCCAATGGAAAGTGAAGTTTGTTGTCCGTAAGATAATCCTGAAGATTTACAACAAAACAGTGCAGCAGCATTCTCCTAAACAACTGAGGAAGATAGGGACTTATGGGAAAAAATGGTTTCCTTTCAACTGAATCTGCACTCTGCAGACAGGAGGTAGAACACGGCCGAAGATACTGATGAATGAAAATCATTTTTCGAAACAGAATGGCATTTTATTTGACTTGGTTTTTTTTCTTCATTTGAGGGTATTCAGTGGATGCTTTTGTCCAAAGCGACTTACCAGTAATTAATACATACCTTTATACATTGATGGCGGTTCACTGCCATGCAAGAAGCCGACAGCACATCAGGAGCAGTTTGGGGTTCAGTATCTTGCCCAAGGACAATTCGACATGCAGACCAGGGGAACTGAACCAGTGACCTTCCACTAACAAGACGCTGGCTCTAACCCCTGAGCCACAGCCGGTCAAAACAAATCAGCGTAAGACTGATAAGCTACAGACAAACTGGGGAGGTCAGACAGTATCGGCTTCGACCTTTTCCTGATTTATCGATAACTTGAACACCAGCCTTTTTCAGGTGGATTGAAGATAAAAAAAGGAAATCACGTCCTGCCCCTCCTAAATTTACTGCAAAGATCAAAACTTCAAAGCAGCAACGTTTCAGTGATTAACTCACCTCTTAAACCAAGATAGCAGGCAATTTTATGAAATACAGCTCGGCCTTCCTGTTCCTCCTGTGTTTCATGCCTTCCTGCTCGAAAATGACAAAAAAAAGCAGGTACAAACAAAGGAGGGTTACAATAAAAAAAGATGTTAGAAAGCTCAGTTATTGTGTTGTATGACCGCAGAAATGACTGAAACCCAGCTGCTGTGATGATAATGTATAGGTTAAGTAAAGCTGACATGCACACAGGTCTTCGTTTATCCCCCTTTATTTCTATTCTCTCCTCAAACTCTTTCCCTCATCTGACAACTTAATCAGCCACCGTATCCTTTTTGCATCTAACCGCCCTGCCGTTGTCCATTTTTTGCTTATCTTTCCCCTCCATGAATTTTGTTTTCCCACTCTGTTCCCCCCCATCTCTCGCCACGACAGTTCTGCCAAAGGAATATGGCACAGCCACTAATTTCTGATTTGGCGTGGAACAGCAGGATATCAAAGAGCCGCTGTCGCCAGGATGTCAGCACTGCAGGGGAACCGTCACACAGAGAGACACCATTTTCAAGCACAGAGAGATAAAAAAAAAAAAAAAGCAGGAAATGAAGTTGAGAGAGGATAGATGTTCCATGCATGACAAAGGGGGAATATCATTGAAGTGCATGTTACAAACCTCAAAGATTCTTTTATTCCAGTGGTGTCATTGTGGAGGAGCAGCAGTAGGGGGTGTGTCTGCTCCTGCCACTGATAAGAAAGGACTGTTAGTTACACCATGCAGAAGTCCTGCAAAGCTATAAGATTGTTGCTCAGACACACAAACATATGCACTCAGCTAAAAACACACATATTGGAGCAGCTGTGCTGTGAGATACCATCTCTCTGGGATATTAAAAAAAAGGGCCAAACGGTAAACAGAAATCACAAATGCTGCACCGTCACACAACAACAAACAGACGACACGTCTCAGAGACCGAACAAGCATCTCCAGATTATTCACACTCTCTGTTTTAGATCAGAGATTTTTTTTTTCTTCTCTTGTTATCAGTCACTGTTGAAGTGATCGTAAAGCGGGGATGGACGGTGGAGAGGGACGAGGGGGCAGAGGAAATAAAAGATCGGAGGGATGAACGGAGGCTCGAGGAAGGAGAGAGAGACGACTATAAAAGAAAGGAAAAGAGAGAACGATGACAGAGTTCAGTGAGAGTGTGTGGGCTGATAATGAATGTAATCTGCATTTAGATGATGTCAGACAGTGTTGTCATCTCTGATGTGAATCTTTCTGATTATTGTGTTCGTGTTTGTTCTTTGAGCAGCAGCTGAGAACTGACCTGAACATACCTGCACATCAGGACTGCGCGCACAACGAGCTGTCTTTAAATGTTGCATGCTTTGAGCACTTCATCACACTGAACTGAGCGAATGCATTTCTTTTGAATGCACGAGCACACTCTAAAAATCTACCGTTTAACCAAGCATATTTATGATTATTATTTAGTAAGAAACATTTTGTGTACCGCTGTACAGTTTACAGAAATAAACAATCTCAGGAAAGTGATCATAACAATTACTTAAGTTTCAGCAAAACCCTGGCAGTGATCTATTCCCTCTCTGGTGTCAAAATGTCCTACATGGACTTGAAAAACTGACAGAATATGAAAATGTATCTAAGATTAGAAATTTCTGGTTGTTAGATGCACAAAACTGACTGGTCAGGTTCTGCTATTAATGTAAGTCAGCTGGGGTTAAGTCCTGTTTGAATGCAGGGTTCATGAGGAGAAAGGAGGGAACTGGCATCAGCATCAAAGGGAACTAAAGTCACTTTCACTGTAGAAAAATCTTATTAGAGGCACTTTACAGGGAGTATACAAACATTTGATAACATTTTTGAAGGAAAATGGGCAAATGGAAAGGATTTAGTTGTTCTTTTTTCTTTTTTTGTCTCCCAATCTGCTGCTCCACACTCCAGTCCCGTAAGTGGCAGTAATGTAGCTTAAGCTGGTTTGCGTGCTGACATTCAAATCAGAAGAAGAAGAAAAAGGAAGCAGCAGCAGCAGCAGCAGCAGCGGCAGGAGCAGAAGAAGACTTGCATTTTATTGACTTCCATTGAAAATTAAAATCTAAAAAAATTAAAATAAATAAATAAAAATAAACAGAAATTGGCTAAAACAAATAGAATATTTAGACATTTCAAAATCACTCATTTTAATTAGCAGACTGCTAAATTTTGTTTGTTTGTTGATGTTTGGTTGCGCTGGGGGTAAACTGGGATTTTGAAATTGTATTGATTGGATGTATTGGAAGTTCTTGAATAAATGAATAAATGAATAAATAAATAGAGTAATAAAAGAGAAATACATACACAAATATCTAATAATAATAATAATAATAATAATAAAAGAGAAATAAATACATACATACATACATATCTAAATAAATAAATACACAAATATCGAAAAAAAAATAATAATGATAAAAGAGAAATAAATAAATACATACATAAATATCTAAATAAATAAATATCTAAATAAATAAATAAATAAAAAGCTCCGTGCTCTTCACTTCGTGGATCCACCACCAGAGGTCGCCCTCGCGCCCATTTTCTCTCTCTCTCTCTCCACGAGTCTTGTTTGCCATCTGCCGCGCGGTCACGTGACACATCTGTCAGGGGACAGCATGGCGGACATGCATGTGGAGCCTCACAACAAACTGCACCGATTGTCCAGCTAACCCTGCCGCGAGGAAACATCGACACCGCGCGCAGAGCCGGGCCGCCGGCGCCCGAACACCCCGCAGAATGGACGACGACAACAAACTCCAGTTCCCGTCTCTGCCCGCGACCAAGGAGGACCTTCTGGTGAGTTTGGCACGGCAGCCCTGCGCTAGCCGACATGTCTATCTGCTGCTGGTGTCTGCCCGGCTAATCTGAGCTAACCTCTCCTGCCTCATTGTCCGGCCAGCTACAATAAAACGCTCAGTACGTGTGTTTCCTGGTCGTAACTTAAAAACGTCCAAAATGCAGATGTGTTAAAACAGTCTCGTGTCTGTTTCTGGATGAGTCTGTGTCCAGTGGATCTCCTTCATGGCTTTTAGGTAGCGTGACTTGTTCACATTGAGTAGCCGGGTGTCCAAACATAAGCCACGTATGTGCTCAAAAGTAACTGGAGAACACCTTTAAAGTAAGCTTCAGCTGTCACACGAACACACACACACACACACACCAGCGTCCCTCTGCTGCTAACCTCGCCTTTAAACCCTCTTTTACAGGACTGGGCTTATCCAATGAGACGAGAAATGCAGGTATGTAAAAAGAGTCTGCAGCTGGAGGAGCAGTGTGGACAGCAGCCTGTCTGGATTCCTGTGTTTGTAGCTGGGAGTGGCTCAGTGACAGTAATGCCCAGGGGTTTATTTTCTGGTAGAAGTGTACTGAATGTCACATTATGAGATGTCTGTCTGCTGGAGGACATGTTTTAATACCTGCCTACGACATATTGTGATGTTGTGCTCGTGGCGTGCTGCTCCTCACATTAAGGATCAATACGTAATCATGTGTTACTGAAGGTGGAGTTTGATATGAAGTGTAGCAGATGAATGCTTTAAACACTAATGCACCAATGTACATACATGTCAAATGATTCTGTTAATGTAATGTATTGAAAATATCCCCACTTACCAGCGGTCGACCGATTATCTGTCCTGGGTGATTATCGGGGTCGATATTCAGCATTTATTGATTGTTACGTCAGATTTCCTAGAAAACAACTCATTTTTTAAAAAAGTCCTACTTTTCTATGATCCAACATCCTCTCACACAATGTCCCTCCCACAACAATGAGCAGGTTTACGTGACCACAGTCACATAATCAGGTTATGATAATAATCTGATTATATGCAAAGAAACAGGTTTACGTGATCCAGTTAATTAGTTAGATTTCTTTCCACAGACATGACATAAAACTGCCTTTTTTCGTTTTGTTTTTCAAAACATCTTGTCAACAAACATCCGCTTATCGTTGGCGTCTCTCCGTCGGTCAGAGCTGTCCTCGTGTGAGTGTTGTTAGGTTTTGCAAAACATGCGTCAAGTTATGCATATGAGCAGAAAACACATCTTTGCAGATGTAGAAGAGTGAAAGAAACCGGATTAATGGAATACGTGAGATGAATAAAACGGAATATCGGGCACCAAACTTGGTGTGGAATAATCTGGCAACTCCATAAATCAGAGAATGATCGGTTTATTAGTGTGCATGGAAACGCGCTCATATCTGATCGGTAATATGTCAAATTAATGGCCTGTTAACACTAAATATTCTGAATCTGACTCCTCTTTAATTCATCAGTGGTTGTTGGTAGTTTTGACATGAAGAGTTTCACTTTTACTGCAAATGAATATCAGTCCCAAATATCGGTTTCAGTTTCTTTGGTTTCAAATAATTAATATTTGTGTCGGCGGTGAAAAGGCCATATCAGTCGGTCCCTAGTTGATACAGTGATAATTCTGAGTAGAGTTGGATGGTGATGTGGACATTAAAATTACATAGTGATGTTTTTAGGCAAAATGGTTATACATTATATATATCTCAATATTTGAAAAACTCCTTAAAAGCATTTGAGGAATGCAAAGACAGTCAAATGAATACCAAAACAGTGTTGCACCAAGATAAATAATAAGAAAACAAGATAGATAATATGATTCCTGCCCAGTCGATATGATAAATTATCATCAGTAATGTAGATATAATTATTAAAGCCATGGACTAGTATTATCAGGGGACCTCATGGGATTTAGAAATTATGAAGCAAAGTCTGTATTTTCCTCATATTTATGTGTCTGTTTGCGTCTGTTCTTTAGCAGCATCATTAATATAGTTCAGAGTTCTTTGTCACTTTCCACTTGTGTTGGAAGCATAAACACACATTTGCAGCTTATTAAGCTCAAGTAAAGATCAGCTGTACTTGTGTGACAACCCTTCGTTGCTCCTTACCTTCTTTGTCGTCACTTTTAATTGACAAAGTAACTGTTCTCACAGCGCAGATGTCGACTGCTGTTCAGCGTGCAGTGTCTGCCGCTAACACATTTCTTGTTCAGTAAGATGTTCTAAAAGAAGTGCAACCCCAAATCCCCACAGGACTAATGTTATCACCCAATATCACAATATGATCAAGATATCCAAAATGTAAGACAGAGTATAGTCTCATATCATGATAATGACATTATTTCGTGGACGGCGATCATCATAATATTCTGTTAAATCATCATCATACTTATCGGCTGCCAATTGTAATATTATACTGCAGAATGTTTGCATGTTTACTGGTAAAGGTATTGCGCTTGTAAGAAGACTGAATGAACCTGTATTTATCTCTTTGAGCATCAAGTAATGTTTCTGCCTGTGTTGCTACTGATGTTCTGCTCTGTCTTTATTTCCAGGAGATACTACCAGGACTGTTTTTAGGTCCCTTCTCTGCTGCAATGAAAAGCAAGGTACATTTGACAGAATTTGACCATCAGAGACATCGTTAGCTCGTATTCTTATGGCTCATATTTCTTCTGTTTCTCTGTCCAGCTGCCAATTCTTGAGAGACAGGGCATAACGCATATTGTGTGTGTCCGCCAAGACATTGAAGCCAATTTTATCAAACCTAATTTCCCTCATTCATTTAGGTAAGTAAGAGCTCAGTATCAGTGTGCTTAAAGACTTGAATATTTGAAGTCACCCGAGTGCCTTCTTGCTAACACATGAACTTGATGTTGTATCTTTGCAGATACCTTGTATTAGATATTGCTGACAATCCAGTGGAAAATATTATAAGATTTTTCCCTACAGTGAGTTTTCACCTTCTTCTTAACAAGCTTTTCAGTGGCTGTAGTACATGACATTTACATTACATCTAATATACTGCAATCCATTTACTCCATACAGACTAAAGAATTTATTGATGGCTGCTTAGCAACAGGAGGTAAGGACGCACACACAGTCTCCAGTTTTCAGACACGAGTAGAAAGAAATTCTTTTATCAACGATCTTTGGTCTTTCTTTTAGGAAAGGTACTGGTTCATGGTAATGCAGGGATATCAAGAAGGTGAGGTTTGAATTCTCCATTACACATAACAGCGCAAGTTTTCTATAGAGCCTTAGATATTCTGTGTTATTATTTCTTTGACCAGAGCAGCAGAGGCCAAATTTCAGCTGTAAATATGTCTCCTTTGCTTCTTCTTTCAGTGCTGCCTTAGTGATTGCATACCTTATGGAAACATTTGGGATGAAGTACAGGTGAGTGTTTTTTTTGTTTTGTTTTGTTTTTATCCTTCACATCAAATAATAACTTTGTATTTTACCCAACTAGAATAAAAGTCTTAGCTTTTTGTAATAAATGAAGGGTTTTAGGTGCACGTTTTTCCACGGTGGGATAACCGTGTATACCAGGCTTCACTTTAGAGCTGCGACGATTATTCCCTTCATCAGTTATTCCATCAAAATAGAATTAATTGCCAATTATTAGTTGATAGACATTTTCTGGCTCCAGCTTCCTAAATGTCAAGATTTAATGTTTTTCTTTGTAAGTGAGGTTGTTACAGCAAATTAAGAGTCCTTGGGTTTTGGTCAGAGAACGTCACTGTAAAATTGTGATTTGTGATTTTTCACCTATTAAAAAAAAAAATAGATGATTAATCAATTAACCATGGAGAAACCTGGAAGATGAATCGCAAATGAAATAATCATACGTTGCAGCCCTAACTCACATACATCCTGAGTTTTATTTGTTTCTACTTCAAGTATAAAACTACATAAACTGTGTGATACTGTGCAAGTATTATAAGGACACATACTGCAGCACAATTGTCAGAATATAAAGCTTCTTCAACAAATAGAGCCACGCTCTTCTTCCCGTATTTGCTCCGGCCACATTCATACCTACTGTTGATTCTGTAGGGATGCATTCAGCCACGTTCAGGAGAGGAGGTTCTGCATCAACCCCAATGTGGGCTTTGTGCATCAGCTACAGGTAAGTCCTCACTTCACACAAGACAAATTCTGATTAATCACCTTGACAGTCCAATCAAAGAGCAAACATGTACAACTGAGTCCTTATTACTGTGAATACATGCACTGCTGACTTCTTTATCAAGAGGAGATAAAGCTGCCTCTAGCTCCTTGGCTTTATAGGCTAGTGCTGCTGTATTAATGACTGCAGTGAAATGATTCAGCATCTAGAGCTCTAATCCTTTCATTCCCCCTCACAAGGGAAGCAATATGAAATATGGACTCGAGCAGTACCACAGCACATAATGTGCATAGTTGTCCTGCAACAGGCTCGTCCACAAGTCACGTTATCTTGCAGTATGTGTCGTCATTGTGAGCGATCTGCTTCTGGTGTGACTCTGCAAAAACAATTTTCCTATCTCAATATGCATACGTGTCTCTGCAGTCTTTTAGACAGCCTTTGCTGTCTTTGCTGTCATATAAACACGTCATTTTAAAGCCAGTGGCACATGAGTTTACATGAGTAAACGTATGTCCTAATGAACTATGATAACAGAGATATTCTGCTATTAGCTATGACAATTGGCATATTTGTTTTGTTTCTGCTGGTGGAGTCACAACAACACAGTTCAGGGATGAGCACACTGTGACTGTGCATTACTCACCCTGACGTTAGCTACTAAAGTCATCTGTTATTATAATGAGTGTTTGTTTCCTAGGAGTATGAAGCGATCTACCTAGCCAAATTGACCATTAAAATGATGTCACCGATGCAGTTGGGCAGGTCCTTCTCCATACAAGCTGGGATGCCAGGTTTGTACTAAATGCACCCTCACCGGTCTCCTCAGTGTCTTTGTCACCGGAGCAGCATTAGAGGAAAAAAGAGGAATTTTGGCTCAGTGGGAATAAAACTAGTCTTGATTATCAGAGTCTCCGAGTCTCAGATTTTCCAGCAAATTAGAGCCAGCTCCATCGTGGTTGATTTCATAACATCTTTTCTGAATGTCATGAATGTTTCTAATTAAAAGACACAACAGAAACTTACAAGCACTCCTTGCCCTGGAGAAGTGGTTTCCTTGAAGACATGTGTCTCTTTCCCTCTTGACTTCACCCAGCACAGATTATGAAATATTCAGGGTTTCTTTATCCACGGGGGTTTACAGTTATCCAACTGTCAAGTGATTGCAAACTTCTTTTTCTGTACCCAACCCACGGGGTCATGAAGGAGGAACTTGCTTGTGTCGATGTATGCTGTGTGATCAGTTATTCTTGTTTCCACGTTTCTTTAACAGGAAGCCGTAAACGCAGCCTGGAGGAGGATGAGGATTTTGGAGCAATGCAGGTCACAGCAGCACAGAACGGATGAGCTTTGCTGATATTTAGCCACGTGGCGCAGTGCACTCAATTATATTTTTTTTTACATTTTTAATGGGATTAAAAATGTAAATATTTGAACTTTTTCTAAGGGGAAGGGACGAGGGTGGGAACGGGGCCACTCGTGTCTGAGACACGGAGTACTGACGGGGAACGGGCAAATTTGATAACTCCTTTTTTTTCTTGAGCTGTATGCACTGATGGGAGATTTTTTGCAGTTTTATAGTATTTAAAGCATTTTGCATTTGCAGCGGGACAGTATTGCAATAATGCACTTTCGATACTTGAATTTGTGTAGACGACCAGAACGGGGCAGTCGGCAAAAAAAGGGAAAGTAGCCAGGACGTCGCCCAGCGGAAGACATGTGAAGAGGAATAGCTAATGCCTTTATTTTGGGAGTAATAGGATTATGGACTAATATCAGGCTTAATGTGGGATAGTAAGGAATGGAATAATAACTCACTGCTTAATAAAAACAAGTCTGACTGAGTATATTTGAGCTGTGTTTTCATGTCATGATGTAAAACTGTGTCAAAGCTTTGTATTCTTGTTTCTAATATTTGGTTTATAAATATTATAGTCTGATTATTTGAAAGGCATAGTTCAGTACAGTCACACATTGAAAACTAAGCTGAAGTAAGGCTACATTCTTAAGAACAAATCATTGTGGACACCATGCTGTGTATGTCACTAAGATTAAAAACTGCCATCAGTTCACTGTCCCAACACTATATATACGGTGAGCTTTGGGGACAGAGAGTCCATCACAAGGCTAAAATATAAGGATTCATTTATAAAGCGGGGCGCCGTTTAGCTCAGTTGGTAGAGCAGGCGTCCCATAAACAGAGGCCTTGTCCTCGCTGCAGTGGTTCTGGGTTCGAGTCCCGGCTTCGGGCCCTTTGCTGCGTGTCATCTGTTTCCTGTCATCTCTTAAGCTGTTCTGTGAATAAAGCCATACAAAAGGCCACAAGAAATGTATAAAGCAAATTTGCAATGAAAACATGGCTATGGAAATTACATTTTACTTATGAAAAAAATATGGCTGGGCCTAAGGAGGTAGAGCGGCTCGTCCACTAATCAGAAGGATGCTGGGCATCTTGATACCCTTGGGCAAGATACTGAACCCCAAATTGTCCCCAATTGCTCTTTCAACAGTGTGTGTGATTGGCTGAGCTGGAAATATTGTTTCGGTTAGGAAGTGCAGTGTCCCTCTTGGTGAGTAGGTAGACATCTTGCAAAGCAGCCTATACCATCAGTGCCAGAACAAACCAGTAGATGTGTCCATTCGAAAGCTTCTGATTTGCACAACAAAGCTTCGACAAATACAAGAGAGTTTTCAGCTTTGCTGGTCAAATGTCCCAGATTTTTGTTTTTGTTTTTAACAGGTAGAAATATAAGCAAGAAAACACTGCAGGTCATAGAATAGTTTATGTGACTATTACATATTTGGAAATAAATTACATTAAATATGTTCCCCTGTTCTCCAGATCAACAGCATAATTATAAATCTTAAATAAGAAGTCACTTACAAAAAGTCATTCTTATCCGTTTCCCATCACAAAATGTTTCAATCATTCTCACAGCTGTGATCAGATTTCAAAAATCGACCAAATACAAAACCTTTTGTTCACTAGAAATATTCTGCAATTTAACAGTCTTGACTTGATAGTAATGCACGACTTTGAACCTTTGTTATCCTGTAGTTTCCATCAACACCGCTGTCATAGAAAAAGCATGCCAGGATAGAGAGCACGTTGTACCAAAAACGACAGATGAGAAAAGTTAAACCCAAGTAAAACCTAAAGAGACATTAAGTTTCTGATCACATTTAAAGAAACCAAGTTGATTTGTTTTGGTGACTCGATGATCAATGCATCACAGATCTGTGAGACTAAAGTTGAATCATGATTTAAAGTATTTACCTGAACATACTTGGTTTTGTAGTGAATATATGAAGTTGTTGCCTGTCAAACATAATTTAATTATTATCTGATACATAACTTAATTTTGTACCATCTTGATTTCCCAAACCACTATCTGTGCTAACTGCTGATGATACAATTTGCGCTTTCTCTGTGGATACACAGCAGATTACTTGAGGATGTATAATTATGGATGTAACACAATAAGACATTACATTTACAGTAACTGACATTCTTCAGATGGTGGGGGAAGACAATGACAGGGCTCCACCCTGATGAGGTAGCCATGGTTACCAAAGGGACGGAGGATGATGTTGGACTAAAGCGGAGGGCTACAACATACGTTTATGTTTTCCCCTGTGTTAGCATGAGCATTCAAGAATGACTTCACTGTGCCACAACCGTGGACACAGTTGTTAAGACACGTTGTCAGTGTTAAGTTTTGATGTCAGTGGGTGAATAAAGGTGTGGTCCATGCCCACAGAGGGAGGTTCAAAGCTGCTGTCATCAGTCGGAAAACCGACACTGCATGTACGTCTCATCTGAGGCGCCGTAGCCGAACTTTTGGTAGAAAGCCACATTTTTAGGTCCACATTCCAGTGTGATTTTATAGCAATTCAGTTTTTTGCTGAGAAGAGTGAGAGCTGAAACTAACCTGTAAGGGAGAGGGGGAAAAAAGAGAGAAGGGAAGACTTAAAATAAACCAGCACGAATCAAGAGTCATTTTTATGAATAATTTCCATGGCTGTTGGGATTTGTGTCTTAAATACATGAATATATAAAACCAGCCAAAACAACATGACTTTGTGCGAGGCTCACGCAGGTCTACTTACAGTTTGCCCAGCTGCTTCCCTCTGCACACGTCACTGACTACTACCTCCTCCACCCGGCCTCTCTGCAAACAAAATAAAGAGAGTCTTCATTTCAGTCATATTCTTTCAGTCACTTTCAAGGTCAATAAGGCTAAAGCTAATCTGCATCTGTATTTAAGATAATATAAATGTCACTTGTTTTTGTTTATGATGGTGAACTATGGTTAATAATTACTAACCTTGTAATAATCACGCCATTAATAAGTAACCTTTTTATGGGATATATAGAGAAAATACAGATATACCCATTGTAAAAGACACATAAAGTGTATTGCTGCCTCACCAGACACAGAAAACTGGATATTATAGTTTTAACACATGAAACTTTTGACATTATAAACACAATAACTTATAGTCATAACAAGATATGACATGAAAAGTGTCATGTTATAACAAGATAATTAGTGTATCTTTATGGGAAGAAAAGTCTGCAGTTATAATTTGATACATTTGTAGATCATAAGGTGAAAACATCTTGTTATAACAATAAAGTTGTTTTGTTACAATGCGGTGCTGATACGTTTTTCTGCTGTCGCAGCAATACATTGCTGTAAATAAACACAAATTCCTTGCCGGGATGTAAGTTACCTTTGCACACGAGTGGATGAATTTGTGTTCTGTAATCAGTGTGGCCGTGCCAACGATCTGTCCCAGGTTTGTGTCCTCCACCACGACAACATAGTAGTCTCCCGTCTTCTTCATATGCTCAAACTTTTCTGGAAGCCAAGAGACAACATATGTTTGATTTACATGTGTTTGTATTTAAAGTACGATTTCAGGGATGATAGAACTTCCTCAAACATGTGTTCTGATGTATATAGAGACAACTGTTTCCGAATGAATTCCAAGTTGAATAACACATTCAAATTTAAAAAACTGTGTCAGTGGCAAATTTTCTGAACAGAAGAATCAGAATCTCGAGTTTGTCTTCAATAAAAGTAGTGTATAGTTTTATGCTGAGCATCACTTACTGGAGAACTGCTCTGGCGTGACATCGCCTGTCTGAGTAAGTTGAGATAAAACCTTGAAGAATCCTGAAACACAAAACCACACAACAGTCGGTGAACATGCCTGAGGATAGTCTTACGCCGTCTCTTATGAAAAGTGGTTACCAAATTCATAATCTCGTGAGAATACATCAAATGTTGTCCAATCACTCTGACTGACCCCTGTTGAAGTCTGCCATACAGAGCGGCCTGAGCACCAGGCCTTCTCCTGGGTTGGACACGGAGATGGGGGGTGAAAAGGAGACAGTGTTGCTGCTCCAGTCCAGCTCGTGAAGCAGGGAGGGCTCAAAGAGCGGAGTCTCGTCCAGCAGCATTCCACACTCTCTGAAAAACAGACGCACACACAAACGCTCTCTCCGGTAAGTCCACAGACACATACACACCCATAAATGTGTGCGCTTTAACACTGAAATGACAACACACTTTTTCTAATCCTTCTTAGACACTATCAGCACAATAAACTGGCATGGAAGTATGTTCGGTCTGAGTCAAACAGAACTTTGACCTGACAAATATAGTTTCAGTTGGTGGAGACTTGTCACTACTCTACTGTCATGTTTCAGTGGTTGACAAGTCAGTTGGCATATACATGAGAACACCTTTTCTATTAAGTACAATGCAAATCTGCTTACATCACACAGTGACACCATTCATTCATTTGTCCAGGATATAGTCCAGGATATGTAAAGTGAGACGGGCCCCATTCAAGGTAACAGGGCCAACAGGTAACACTAGCAGTGCTTCTTTTGATTTAGTTTAAATCAAATTAAAGTAGCTTTAACAAGACTTTACATTACGGTTTCCATGGCAGCAAAACACAATTACACGTCATAATTTTACAAATCAGCAAACCACATAAGTAAGACTGTAATAATAGGCTTGTTAATGTCAAGACTTAGCCTGTGTTATATTTGACCAAACTCTTCATGAAAGAAAGAAAGAAAGAAAGAAAGAAAGAAAGAAAGAAAGAAAGAAAGAAAGAAAGAAAGAAAGAAAGTCTTCACTTAAGTTAGTTTCCTATTGTTTTGGCTAGCTAACGCAACGTTAGCAACACATAACCACTTTAATTACTGTCAAATAGCTATATAATAAAGCGACAAGGTTTAATGTAATGTATAAAGCGTTTTACTTTTCTGAACTGTGCTGTCAAAAAGCTAGCTATCCAACTTTACGCACTTCACATTAAACGCTAGCGTACACATTAACTCTTCGGGGATCGCATGTTTAGCAGTTAGCCAGCTAGCTTATGTACTTACCGGTATAAAAACACACACACAGAAGAAGAGAAGGTCCGGTTAAATTTCCACGCTTGGTTGCTGTAAAACGACGACTGGGAAGTTGGACTAGTTCTGTGTGAGGTTGGGCTACATCATTAAGTTGAACAGTGTGGGTGTTTTCGGCCGCTGTTTCCTCTTGGCATCAGCTCTTCTGTATGACGTGGCAGAGACGCTGGAGGTGACGGGGCGCACCCCAATGACGTCAATCGACTGAATTCACATCCCTGTCTGATTAAAACTACAATCTATTTCAGATTACCTCGACAGTGATTTATGACTCCAGACCGTGAAATGTCTATTTTGAAATTTTGAACACACACAGACATATTGGACTAAAAAAACTCAAAGGTCCATTGTACTGGATACAACCCACTGAAGAGTGGACAGGGTTCACTATCACATTTTCGATGGTGAAACGATAATGAAGTAATAAAGCATGTCTGCAGCCATGTTTGGACAATAGAGACATTACATCAACAAAGCTAATTCATTACAAGGAGACATATGTAAATTACAGTATTTTGTTAAAAAGCTGTAGAAGCTCTGTTTATTGAGTCTTTTGTATTAACATATTTTACAAAAACTAGATTTACAGAAATTATCCATAACTGAACCATTCTTGATTTAGGCACAAAAATACAGGAAAGCTCAGTTCAAAAAGTATTTCAGTTCTGATTAAATAAGTTATGGTTATGAAAGATAACCAATGAATAGGAAAATAGACCATGGATATTAAGAATTGTTAAATAACCTCATGAAAAAAAATGAAAACAAAAATGTCCAATTTCATTTTTTTTTTCAGTCACATTTGACTAATTGAAATCTAAATCCTGTATCATATCCTTTTTACAATACTCCCCAAACAGAGTTTGAGCAATAAAATAAACACACAATGAAGATCACAACACTTCAGCTTTACATGGAAGTCTGTGGGCTGCTCTTTGGGATAAAGTGGAAGGAAACAAAAGCACTTGTCTATATTCATGCATATCTCACCTCAATCTGTCCTTGCTGTGTAATCACAAGAAATCCAACACTTATAATGCAGTCTCAATGTTTGTGTCCATCGATAGTTCTCGGTCAGCTTCAGATTTAGTGAAATTTGACCCAAAATGTTTCAGTAGCCCTGTCCATGTTGGACATTGTTCGAAAAAAGATCTTTGAGCAGAGGATGATTATGTTCCTCGCTGGTATGATTTTTAATTAGCACACCTCAATGTGAGTGGACAAAGGCCGCACAAATAAAGCACCCTTGAGTTTTTTTCATAATGATTCTTTGTCATTTCAAATCATAGAATATCTAGAAGTGTCAAGTCAAAGGCAAGTGGATTTATTGTTAGGTCTTAAAAATGTTGTCACAAAGCATCTTCAAAAGACTGTCTAGCAAGTCCAGCTGTCGAAGACTTAACATCTACATACCGTAAAAATTGTGATGGACACAGATGGCAAAGGACTCCATTATTATACTGCAAAATAACTTTTTCTCACTCAGGGAGAGCTGCTCGAGAACAGAGGTTAGTTCAAGAAAGACTAAGAGGATGACACCCATTGTACTTGTACAAAATGTAATACACCCCCTCAGTTTTTTTTCTTTTTGTTTTCCAAGGGAACAGTAATAGAAAACAAAGATTTACAGGCCCACCCCCCTTGTTAAATAACAAAATGCAAATAGTTGCAATGGGTGATATTTCACACTAGATACAGAACCCGTGTGGGTCAAAAACACTTTGTTTGCAGCATTATTATTGATAAAAACATTCATATTTGACAGAAAGGCTGACCAATACTAAAGTGACATTCTCTTACTCAAAGGTAAGAAATAAAATTGTGTTGTTAATTTGCCTACACTAAATTCACAGTTGAAACTCATAAAAGAATAACACACAAATACATCAGATGAGTTTCTTCATCCAGAATATATAGCTCTCTGCCATGAGCAACACAAATGAAAAAAAAGTCGGATAAAAGAAGACAAACAAGGACCCAAACAGCTTTATCTAGTAATAACACCTTCAAACCCCTCTCATAAAAGACTCCTCTGAATGCAAAGCATGCTCATTTTTTGACAACCAGTCCCAATCACAGCAGATACTGACTCCCCATTTGAGCTGGTGGTTGCAATGTGTGGCACATGAATAAAGGGCGATGCAACATTGCATTTCTTGCACCCATCAATTTATAATATGCTCAGAATATTCTGTAATCAGTGAGGTGGGAGCCATTCACAATAGTCCCATCTTATTTAGACGGCCCAAAACAGTCCAAAGGCCATGTTTGCGATGCTTTTTAAATATTTAATTGGTGATGACCACTGACTGTACAATTAATGGTGGGTGGGGGGTCGAAACAGCTCTGTCTGTGCCTGTTGGGATGATGATGTCGTAGACTGTTCTGCTGAGGCCAATCTTTGTTTCAGGGTGCAGGGTCTTGCTGATTTTGCATGCGTCTCTCTGCAGCTGCCGCCATGGTTCTACGTCTCAGCACAGTCAAGTTAAAATCTGGACCAATGTCCTCCTCCAGTCCAGGCAAATCCTCATCCTGGTCCTCTGGACTCTTGTTCAGGTACCTCCTATAGGGAATTATTGAACAAAAAAAAAAAAGATTGTTTTTTAATTGAAAGTCTTTTGAATATAAAACAAAGCTTAGCACTACTTCCTGTTCAGTAGAAAAGTTGAACCAGCTGAGTACAAACCTGCGTGCCTGCTGGAGCAGCTCTTCTTTCCTCTGCTTCAACATCTTCTGCCTCTCCTCCGCTGACTTAGAAAAACGTCCTCCTCTCACCTCCATGTTGTCCGACTCGCTGAGGCCCTGATCAGCTGATCCACTGGCTCCTTCATCCTCTTCTGATGCAGAGTTTGCCTGTGAAGGGCCACGCTCTATGGCCTGAGGAAAGAGCACAGAAAAAAAATACTGAGACAGGAAGGACTGAGAGTTGTTAGAGAAATCAGGAGAGTGTTGTGTTATCAAAATAAGGTTCAGAGACATCAATTAAAACAATGAAAACTGCTATTATCATTTAAACCCCAAATGACTGACCTGTGTTGGGAAAGGCACCTGGATGCGTCCCTCCAGGATGTTGTCAGTAGTGACCTCCACAGAGCGAGTCAACTGTAGGTCCTGCATAACCAGGTAGGAGGGCACCTGAGGGAACATTTCCTGGATCTGATGGGCCTGATGACCAGCAGGTACATCAGAAATAAAGAGAGCAATAGAGAAATGATTTAGAGAGATTCTTGGTGAAAGAACAGCAGAACTAAAAATTTTTAAGAGGCAAAAACAAGCAGGTCTCAGTGATTTACAAGTATATATCTGTTTAAAATACTAGAATATTTTTGTTTCTGATACATCGGTTGTTTAAATAAAGAGGTTACGAGCGTTTACCACAAAGTCAAATACCATTTAAGCGGGAATGATGTTACAAGCATTTGGGCAATGGCAAAATTTTGGCACAACAGACATTGGCTACTCATAAATAATGACATGAGAAGTGAAGTTGAGTGAGAAAATTATGGCAGCACTGACTTTATGCAAAGGAAGTATCAAAAAAACTGTCAACAAAAAAGAGCGAGCACCTGGCATCAAATTTCTATCCATGTATCATATTTCATAACAGGAAAATCATTAGACTGTGAAGTTGAACGCACCATGGCCATGAGCTGGGAATTGTTTGCCTGAGCAATGCCCAAGATATTGGTGGTGTGCATTACTTCAACAGAGAAACTGGGCAGCCAGCTGGCAATGCGAGATCCTGTAAAACAATATACAGATTTTCTATAATTCTGATATCTGATAAACAGTAACTCTACAACCAGATCATCCTTGGGGTTTGTGTCTGACAGACGTACCATCAAAGTGGAAGAAGTGATTGTGTTGGTTGATATGTGGTCTGGCATCTGCAGCAGCCCCTACTGGGCCAATGTTGTCTTCCATGCCGCCACCCTGCTGCTGGTTTCTGGGCTGGCCCCCGTCTCCGTTAATGTTCAGAGATGTCCGACAAGTAGGACAAGAGGTGTCCTGCTCGAGCCACGAGCGCAAGCAAGAGCTAGAAAACACACATAAAACTCAAATGTCATTATGGACATTCATTTCATGGCTCAGAACAAGTCTTGTGTAACTAAACATCAGGATCATCTTCCTGAAACTGGGTCTTCACCAGGCTGCTACAACTCAGCTGAAGGACAGCAGATACATATCAAAACACAGAATATCATAATTCATCTTAACTGTTCTACACTCAGGTTTACAACAAAAGTACATGTAACTTGCAAGACTGCAGGATTTTGGATACTAGACAAAGTAAAGATGCTGCACTCAAGGCAGGTAAAACTTGTTGCCTGCTTTTCCTGCCGACTACAGCTATCTTTAAGTAAAGAGAAACACAGATCAATGGCACCAGAAATCGCTCCCTACACAGACTCCATTAAGTATACAAGCAACTGCTGCTGAATGAAAGAAGCACTTTACTTGTGGAAGAGATGTCCACAGGGTAGTTTGCGTGCTGTCAACATGGCATCCCAGCAGATGGCACAATCATCATCATTAGCTGCAAGCTCTTCTGCAGTGGCAACAGCAAATCTGCAAAAATAATATCAGATTAGTAATAATTCCATTAAAAAAATAAAGAACCACAAAATCACCAGGTAAGGGGAAAAAACATTTCAAATAAAATATGTAATTACCTGGCCTCCATGTTGTTGATGACACGGAGATAGTTCTTGTGACGGCGCACACGGCGCTGGACCTCGTGGAAGAGGTACCGCAGCTGCATGAAGATAACCAAGCTTGCCATAGACAGCCAGATGTTACCAAAGAGCTAATGAGAGACGTATGGGAAAAAAGGGAGAGCTGATGAGCTAAATTCTCATAAAATCACATTGTGAACACGTGTTCTCTCTGTCTCTTACCAGCATGTGTATATGGTGAACGAGGTCCAGGAAGAGCATAGCCAGCTCCATGATGAAGTCTGTGTAGTAGACATATGTTCCCTTACCCTCCCAGGTCCCTGGATGCTTCAGATCCCAGAGATGAATGGAGTATCTGAGGGGACATGCACAGCTCTTTCAGGTCATGAAGTACAGGGGCTA
This sequence comes from Diplodus puntazzo, assembly GCA_963678695.2. Taxonomy (NCBI): domain Eukaryota; kingdom Metazoa; phylum Chordata; class Actinopteri; order Spariformes; family Sparidae; genus Diplodus; species Diplodus puntazzo. The sequence goes on along the minus strand of OZ023155.1, from coordinate 8,926,688 downwards.
GATTAATAAGAGCCTTAAGAGTTTCTTGTGCAAACAGTAGCCATGTTTCCATAAAATGTGAAGCAAATATTAAGTGAAAGTTTTGAACATTTGCTAAAAATGTAAAGAAGTCGGAACGTGATTTTCCCTCAACTGTTTTGAAACTAGAGAGATCAGGAGATGTGATGTTTTTTTCAAGGATGCAGAGGAGGAATTCTTCCTCAACAGTCAACACGTGGCTACTGCTCACAGACATGTTATTGGGGATAACGGAAACAGCTGATCAGTCATGTGAGTTCAACGGTCGATCATGTCTTTTTCTGATCAAGCAATCACAACTTTTAAGTGTCACACATACCAATACATTCAATCACACCTCCTTACTAGAATAACATTTTCATCTCAGAGTTGCTATAAGAAGTTTGCTAATCACTCTTAAACTATGACTCCTTGTTAGACATTTTAAGCTAAATTAGGAGGTAGAATCAGGTAATATGTAGACAGTATGGTGTATGATGTGGCCCTTTGACTGCGGATTGGCAATTTAGACAAAAATCATGTTTGAAACAAAGATGCTGTAAAAGAATTATGGGACACTAACAGGTAACATTTGCATATGAACGAACAATAGTCTCAGACACCATTTAACTCTTAATCTATTATGTGTAACACATGTTAAAAACACACCAAGACAACATAAAATCAGTAATTATTTTAGCAGAGGTTAAAAAAATCATCACTGCACCATCTACCAAGCCACTGCACTGTACCTGCAATCAGTTTACAAGTTTGAAAGTTAGACTAAAGATTTACAAGCAATGAGGCTGATCAGAGTCATTTCTGCTGCTTGTATAACCCTAACCAGCCTCTCTGGGACAATGAAGCCTTTCATGCGGTTGTAATTGAACTGGAGGCAAACAAATGGTGTCGCTAACATTAGCTCCTGATTCTAAATCTGATCAAGCTATGTCATCCCTTCTGCTGCGCCGTGTGTGCACGTGCATGCATGTGTGAGGAGGCTCTAAGAAGGGACTTACCGCATGATGACATGTCCAGTGCGTACAGTCACCAGCAGACACTGAGGATGTTGAAGACAACAATGACATGTATTAATCCCAATGGAAATATTACAGTAAAAAGATGTAAAATGCAAAATGTAAAATAAGGAGAAAATGATAACATGACAATTGGGGCTAATTTAAATGCACCAGTAAGCCATGTTTGAGTCTGCATGCACAACACTGAGGCCCTGAAACTGGCGCTCCTAAATGAAATGTTAAATGACATTAATAATTACAGATGTTTCTATTCCTGCTACATATAACCAGATTATCTTTAGATTCTTTTTCCTGTTTCCACAACCACTTATAGTGTGGCTAAGCCTAAGAAAAGACAGTAGTGATACAGCATAGTATAATCACTGTTTGCAAACAATTTCATGCAATGGAGGACATTTCCTGCTGCAGGCTATAATAAATTCCGTGTTTATGTTGTCCACATCTTTATTTTGCCTTCTTACCATTTAACCAGCTGAAATTGAAGACTTTAAAAATACTTTGATCTCCTGTTCAAATAATATGCCAAGAATGTTTTCTCACTGAGAAAAACAGACAAACAGAATCTGAGAAACATGAAGAATAAGCATGTTGAATAAAGCCCTTGATCTTTAAAAACTACACTGCCTGACAAAAAAAAAAAGAAATTGCCACCAAAAAAAATATTTAGTTGGACTGCCTTTAGCTTTGATTACGGCAAGCATTCGCTGTGGCATTGTTTCGATAAGCTTCTGCAATGTCACAAGATGTTTTTCCATCTAGTGTTGCATTAATTTTTCACCAAGATCTTGTATTGATGATGGGGGAGTCGGAACACTGTGCAATGCCTTCTCCAGCACATCCCAGAGATTCTCAATGGGGTTAAGGTCTGGACTCTGCGGTGGCCAGTCCATGTGTGAAAATGATGTCTCATGTTCCCTGAACCACTCTTCCACAATTTGAGCCCGATGAATCCCGGCATTGTCATCTTGGAATATGCCCGTGCCATCAGGGAAGAAAAAATCCATTGATGGAATAACCTGGTCATTCAGTATATTCAGGTAGACAGCTGACCTCATTCTGTGGGCACATAATGTTGCTGAACCTAGACCTGACCAACTGCAGCAACTCCAGATCATAGCACTGCCCCCACAGGCTTGTACAGTAGGCACTAGGCATGATGGGTGCATCACTTCATCTGCCTCTCTTCTGATGCACCCATCACTCTGGAACAGGTTAAATCTGGACTCCTCAGACCACATGACCTTCTTCCATCGCTCCAGAGTCCAATCTTTATGCTCCCAAGCAAGTTGAAGCCCTTTTTTCCGATTGGCCTCACTGATAAGTGGTTTTCTTAAGGCTTTACCGTTGTTTAGTACCAATCCCTTGAGTTCCCTTTACATTGTGCATATGGAAATGCTCTTACTTTCACTATTAAACACAGTCCTGAGTTCTACTGTTGTTTTTCTACAATTTGATTTCACCAAACGTTTAAGTGATCACCGATCACGATCAATCTGGATTTTTCAGGACCACATTTCTTCCTCAAAGACGATGGTTCCCCACTATCCTTCCAGTTTTTAATAATGCGTTGGACAGTTCTTAACCCAATTTTAGTAGTTTCTGCAGCCTCCTTAGATGTTTTCTCTGCTCGATGCATGACAATTTTTTGACCCTTCTCATACAGACTTAAATCTTTTCCACAACCTGGGGATGTGTCTTTCAACATGGTTGTTAAAGAAATGAGAAGCTACTCATTGCATCAGTTGGGATTAAATAACTTGTTGCCAGCTGAAAGATAATCACCCATGCAGTAATTATCCAATAGGAGGCTCTTACCTATTTGCTTAGTTAAGTCCAGGTGGCGACTTTTTTTTGGTCCAGGCAGTGTATATGGGCTTTGTAAACCAGAAATTTGAAAAACATAAACAGTCCATAAGAGTCTGAGCTAATCTTGGTCAAAATGATACTCACCTCTGCTGCCATAAAGGAGAGGGTGTGCATGCCATGGGAAGCTCCCAGCAGGCCGCAGACCACAGCCAGGCCACAGCAGTCCAGCAGCAGGGAGACCAGCAGACAAAGTACTCGCACATGGCTGTTCATGGGAGTCGAGGGCGAGAAAGACAGCTGTAGGGGAAGAACATGTAGTTTATCAGTCGACTGTTTTTCCCTTTCGCTGTGTCCTCAAGTTGCGGGGGATGTTTTGCTTGCGCTGGTTTGGGAAGTGTTCATGTGGGCCTGTACAGCATACAAATGATGTGACTTTTAAACACATTCTTGAATGCCCCACCCCAACACTAGCCAATGTTACTTCAGTGTCTACTAACATGAATTAACAACCGGCTTCCACTACAACACATGCTATATGTTCCACAAAGCCTCTTTGACATTCACAATCACATAGCACACATTACTGTGGCAATTAGAAAATACAACAAATCAAATGATATTAAATCTGCATGTAGGTGTTTATGAAACATGCAGCTAACAGCTAACAAAATATAAAAACAATACAGTTGAAAAGGGGGAAGTATTTCTAACAGAAAAGGGAAAAATAAAGAAAAGGCTTTTCGTGTACCAGCTTACAGACACAAATGCATGACGTGTTAGTATCTGGCTCTGTATCATACTCAAAGGGCATTTCCACTGTTGTAACCAAGTGGAAAAAGTTAGCTCTTCTGTTCCAAATCTTACACAACCCATTTAAAATTAATTAACTCCTCACATACCGCCAAAGCATGCTTAACTGGCAATACAGGACTTTCAGTCTGTTAACTGACGGCTAACATCTTCTAACACATCTGAGCTGAATGAATACATTTCACTAATTCTATAAAACTTTAATACCCCAACAACAAGCGCACTTACATCAAAGACCTTTCACTCTAAGCAGTTTAACCTACATGTCTGGTCTTAACCTCAAAGCTACATTCCACAGAAATGGGGAGACAGGAAGGCAGCTGGGCTAACACAACTGACAGACTTCAACCTACAAAGAACATGCATAAGGCAGATCTATAGACAAAGCTGAGAGACCACGCCTCGCAGACAAGCATATATGGTAGAGAACATTCACAATCATTCACACACACAGACACACACACACACACACACACGCACATACACACATGTACATTTTAAAAAGCATTGCAGGTACAAGTGATCGTCTGGTACACTCAGCATTACATAACTAGTGGAATACCAGCTTCATTTCCATTTTAAATTTCATTGCTTGCAGGGACTTGATTTAATTTGATATTTTGTTTACCCCAACAGGCAGGACACAATCTGATACAGGGACATGTCAGTGTAGTGGCTGAAGCTGTATCAGTAGCCTTACAAGCCAGTACAAGAAACTATTAATAGATCCAGAGCTGAAGAGAGTACAGTTACTCTCAGACTCAAGGAAAACTCACAACACCCTTTAAAAAGAAAACACTGTTTAAAGGTTAAAAGTGTATTAATCAGGCATTGTCAAATGCCAGGCTTTTGGCTAGTATTTACTCAAAGTCCTTGAGGCAAAAAAAACAAGGCAACCACAAAAACGTAGGTCTAGTATATTCCTAAATGTCGTATTGTATCATATAATAACTCGCAGCTGAGAATAATCATGTTGTAAATCCATACTTACGACTAGTACTTACTAAAGCCATAATGACAATTTCGAAGTCCTGCATCTATGCAATTAAAGGAGCATTTAAATACTATTTCTAAATTCCATTTCTGAAGTTATGCTTATTTTCTGTCCCAGCAAATTAGAGTTCAAAGAGCTTATCATTTACAGGTTCCCATGTCAATAATGTCCTTTAGACATTGTCCTTTTAGAAATCTACTTCAGAGATGTTTCTTTGTAGGCAGAAAGGACAAACCTTAAGTAAACTAACTATGAAAAACTATGTGATTTGTTGCTACCGACTAATAACAAATGACCCTAAAAAGTTTCTAGACTTCCGTTTTGTTTTGTAGCCTGACTTTCTGATTAAACATCAGGTTTGATATATTTTGTTGTTACCATTCTGAGTTAAAATAGATGGTACATTTTCATGAGAGTAAATCTGCAACAATAACAGACTCACAATAACACAATAAATGTGGTTTACTGTCCTGCCCTAAACCATACAAGGTAATTATAAAACAATGCTTTACGGCACTACAAAGAAGAAAATGTATAGTTTTATTTCATGATACTTACATATTCAAATCGGTCTTTGCAGAGCTGCACCATGAGATGGAGAAAGACCAGGGCAGAGAACCACAAACACCACATGACCACCTCCTCCACTGTCTGCACGTTCAATACGCCAAAGATGAATATGAACTTGTAGAAGATGAAGTTCCAGAACTTGTCTTTCAGGTGCTGAGGAATCAACACAGATTGAATTAGATGCTTTCATGCTGACAGGTCAGCTACACTGTAAGGCTGCCTTGACTTTTTGGAGCTGTTTGAAATTAGATAAATATTTGTCATCAAAGTAGCTGTACTCATCAATTTAACACTGTAAAAGACGGAGCCTCACCTGCTTCTCACTGACTCTGAGTGGGCCAAACACCACATACTGAATCATTTTAGCAATTAACATCAAAGAGCAGCAGAATGTGTTAACTAAGACCTGGGGAGGCACAGAGAAAACAGGGACAATTAGTCTTTGTAACAACAGATTCATCTTATCAAGCAATGCAAGGTCCTACACTTAAGATATCACTCACCCATACAAAGAGACTGTCTGTGACAAGGTACCACAGGACAGTGGTTGCCAATTCTGTGTGACTAATGTCATTGCTTAGGTGTTCAAGATCCACATCAGAGGGAGCTGGTGTTTCATCAGCGTCCAGGGCCCCAAACCCCGGGTCAGTCACAGTGGTGTAGGCACTGAAGATGCTGCCAGCAAGCAAAGCCACACTCAGTGCTGTGTAGGTCTGCAGGCTGGGCCATGGAAACCTCTCCAAAAACATCAGAGGCATTGCAGCGTCTGCAGTCCTCTCTTCAACTTGTTAAAATGGTGCTGTGACGAGACAACCTGCGAGGGCAGAAATAAAGTAGTTGACGTTAGCATTGGCCAGGTTTTTTGCTAAACTGAGGGTTAGGTGCAAACATTAGCTCTGTAAAATCCTAGTTAGCTACGAAAGTGATGGCATAGAAACGTCTTACAGATACGTGTGAATTTTGCAGTGCTTTTGAATTAGTAGCCGAAACACGAAGGCAAGATTGTTCTATTAGTTTACAAGAAGTTAAAAGACTTACTAACCGGATGTTAGCGAACCCATTTTCGGTTCTCAAGCAAAGCTAACTTCTCGTTCGCTCAATACAGCTGATAAAAGGTTCAAAATAGCTCACTCGCGAATTGAACTGCCTTTAGTAAAGAGTGCCTTATAGATAAAACCAGCCAAAATAGCGGACCTGGGATCAACCTTGGCTAACATTCACAACCATTCAATGATATGAGTTCACGCCCCTGACATGAACAGTTAGCTATTTACCTGGCCAACATTACCTAATACTAGCTTAGTGGTTGGCTAATATTAGCTACGCAGCTAGCCACCATAAGCAAGCGCCAGACATGAAGTTAGTCACTTACAGTTTGCCAAAAATGTTGTCAAGCACAATATCCAACGTCCCTCGTTGTGTTCAGTGTTGTACTTTTAGTCCAGCTGTACTGAGAACATCGTAGTTGACAACAGCGTCATGTTTGTTTCACGGAGCTGGCAGCTGGCTGACGGAGGCTTCTTCTTCTTCGCTTGTGAGGTTTTTACGTCAGCTTGCATCCTTACTGTTGCATTACCGCCACCACGTGGAGGTTGTGAACTCTGCAGCAGGCCGAGTCAACCTCTTCATTTAATGGAGCCAGATTTAGAAACTGAGCCACAGCCTGCATTCATTATGTCATATGTCTGAGCTGTAAAGCATTTAAAAGAGTGCATTTTTATCTCTTGTCTCCTCTTTGCTTATTAGGATCATTCACTAATTACACCTCTACCTCCACCATCTTGTGCAATTATCCTGTGTAATAATACTATTTTTTTTTTTACATATTCAATTTCATATTCATACACTGAGTCTGTTTATTTTCAAACACTGTATTTATCTATGCATCCAACCTTCAACAAGGCAATACTCTGTATATACACTTATATACACTTTATTTAAGTGTATATAATGCACATAACGCATAGTCCTTTCTATATTTTATCTTTTCTCTCTTATCTAAATCTTTTTTAGTATTTTTTTTAGTATTTTAAGACTTGTACTTGTTGTATGTCTGTATGTCTGTCTACCTGCTGCTGTGACAAATGAATTTCCCCGATGTGGGATGAACAAAAGTCTAAAGTCTAAAGTCTAGAGTCATTCAACTCTTAAATATGCTTTGTATGGCATTGCATTTAAATCATATAACTCATTTGTCAAATACAGACAGGTGGAGAAAAAAAAGGAGGTTTTGGATCCCTTAGAGCAGGAGAAGTCTGTGTTGAATTGTTTGTAAATCCTGAAATGGGCAGTTTTTGGTCCACACACCAAGATGCAGGAATTCATAAATAACTTAAAAGAAAAGGTTTAAAGGGAGGTCATAATCCGATGTAAATCACAGGAGGTGAAGGGAGATGGGGCAATGACATAATAAATGGACTTTTATCATGACTCCACCCACTCCTTGTTGGGACACATATTACCTTTCTGAGAAAACATAAGTGTCAAAACTGAAACAGATCTATAACAAGAGGATTGGGACATCATTGGGAAACACTGTACTGGTCTTCAAATCAGAAGCATATCAATGGAAAGAGCCTATTAGCAAATTGAGAATACTTTAATATACTAAAAAACCCTAATAGCCTAAATATTCCATACGGTGTTCTGGACTGAATAATTCCAACAGTAGCATCAACACGGTAAGTGAAGGATAATGATTAACTTTTCAGATGGTTGCCATCCATGTGATCGATGAACCGACAGAGAGTCCAAAGTTAATGTGTGTGTGACGAATGTAAAGGTTGTTGAGGGCGAATAAGGACAATGTTGGAGAGTGAGGGCACTACATTTTCATCTGCCATCTCAGAATGAAGGAATCATGTTAGAAAAAAAAATATCTCATTATTTTTTTTGTGACAAGGTGAGAAAATTGCTTTATTACCATTTCCATGACACCACTCGTGGTCCTCCATATGCTTAGAGTCTGCCAAAGTGAAAAAGACATAGAATGCTTTTAAGAAAGAATCAGTGTAAGCGTTGTGTTGCTAATCTATTTCGCAATTTCCAATATCAGTAAAAAGGTGTCTGTCTAAATAACGCAGATAGAACAGAAACAGAAAGTTCTTTGGAAGAGATGAGCAGCCAGAAGTCACATCCTTTCCTCAAAATGAGTACTCATAGGGGGTGGCGCTGAGTCATGTCGAAATATAACACATTTGGGAATATTCATCATTGCAGAGAGGTGTAGTGACTCTTGCTTGGGCAGGTACAGCAGCTCCCTGAGATGCAGTTCAAGTGTTTTTCAGGCAACAAATGTGGGAAGCATATTAGGACTATTTTCATGAACAACATTTCATTCTGGACTGGAAGTCATCCCATATTGTATCTGTTATATATGAGCAATACAGGAAACTTGGGGCTAAACCTTGGGGCAGAACAGAAACAGAAAGTTCTTTAAAACAACAGTAGATCAGCTGTCACGCCGATCAGTTTCCGGTGTCTGCCGTTGACTCTTGATGGGTCCAATGAGTAACCTGGTTCCTGTTCAATTTGTCCATATAGGGAAGTGAAGACTTGCTTGGACAGCACTTTGTTTTTACTTCTCAGGCAGACACAGCTGTCAGCGCACACACTTGCAGTATGAACCAATCGACTCTGCTGAAAATGGCTCCTGAGGAGTTCGAAGGTGGGAAAGCGATAGCTTGTGTGATCCTGGGCCTGGCCTTCCTGGTGGGGGCTCCGGGGAACCTGCTGGTGATCTGGACCATCCTGAGACACGTCAAGCAGCGCTCCCACACTGTGGCGCTCATCCTGCACCTGGCTGCTGCCGACCTGCTGGTGCTCATCACCCTGCCTCTATGGATCTACTCCCTTGCGCACACCTGGGTGTTGGGAGATGTCCTCTGCCAGATCTTGGTGTACATTGTCAATGTGTGCATGTACGGCAGCATCTTCTTCATCACCCTGATGGGTGTGGAGCGCTTTTTAGCTATCTGTCATCCGTTTTGGATGATGCGCTGCATGACCAAGCGCATCATGAACACATGTCTTCTATTTTTGTGGCTCCTTGCTTTTCTTCTCGGACTGCCTGCATTGCTGCCCAAGCCATTGGATGAAAGCGAAGAACCTGAGAGTTGTTTCATCAGGCAGTACAACTCTGAGACTGAACAGATCATCTTGTACTGTCTTGAGATCCTGGGGGGATTTGTAATTCCTTTTATCATCATCACAATCTGTTACTGTCTAGTAGCTGCCCAGCTCAGGAGGATGAGCTACAGCTCCAAACAGAAATCAATGATCCTAATCCACACGGTTGTGATAGCCTTCACACTGTGCTGGTTGCCTTACCACGTCATCAACACCATCGATCTCGTTTGTGGAGAGGAATGTGTGCCCAGGGATGCCGTCTTCAGCGCTGGTGGCCTCGCGTGCATTAGCAGCTCAGTGAATCCTCTGTTATACGCCTTCTTCGCAAGGAACTTACGAGGGAGTCTTGAGGAGTCCCGTCTGGTCAGGCTGTTCCAGGAAATAGCCACTCAGACCAACAGACTCAGGGAGCTGGTAGTACAACAGCAGACTGGCCAGAGGGCAGTAGATACTCAGGTCGAGCTGATGTCTGACTCTGTGAGACTGAATCTCTGAAGCTGTGATGATGGGAAAATGCTACACTTGTCTTTTGCTGTCAATTAAGGGACTTTATCATTATTATTATTATTATTATTATTATTATTATTATTATTATTATTATTATAAATGCCTATATATTATTTAATGTTTTGAATGCATGTAAAATAGTGCTGACAGAGGTAATGTGTTGTGATTGTGATAGTTTGAAATGTTGAAAAAGGAGGTTTATCAAAAGTAGTTTAATAAAAAAACAAAATTACACATTTTGTGTTGTTTTCCATCTGACTGAAAATGTATTTAAAGCATGGAAGTTTTACAAAGTTTGTCTTTATGCAGACATTTGTTAAACTGTCGAGTTTCTCACACTTTTACTCTCCGCTGAAGCATCAAGGATCATTTCTAATTTGAAACTCTTTTCTAAATCACTTTGACCGCACGTCTTTTAATACCCTCATACGTGCCCTGAGGTGAAAAATGACTGATGACGCATGCATGAATCACCTCAGTGTGTCTCAAATATCTCTGTGAGGAAACCCCTTTCCTGTGCAGTCTATTCTAAAAGGGAAGTGAAGACTTGCTTGGACAGCACTTTGTTTTTTTTCTTTTTCATGCAGACACCACTGTCAGCACATACACTTGCAGTATGAACCACTCGACTACGCCGACTATGGCTCCTGAGGAGTTCGAAGGTGGGACGGCTATAGCCTGTGTGATCCTGGGCCTGGCCTTCCTGGTGGGGGCTCCGGGGAACCTGCTGGTGATCTGGACTATCCTGAGACACGTCAAGCAGCGCTCCCACACTGTGGTGCTCATCCTGCATTTGGCTGTTGCCGACCTCCTGGTGCTCATCACCCTGCCTGTGTGGATCTACTCCCTGGCCCAGTCCTGGGTGTTTGGAGAGGCTGCCTGCAAAGCCATGGTGTACGTGATCTACGCCTGTATGTACAGCAGTGTTTTCCTCATTACTCTCATGAGCGTGGAGCGATTTGTGGCTGTGCGTTATCCCTTTGCATCTGCTGGCTGGAGGAGGAAAAAAGCTTTGAATAAAGTCCTGCTGGCTCTGTGGACAGTAGCATTCTTGTTCAGCATCCCTGTCATCCCAACTCAGGTTGTAGAGGAAGAGGACGGTGAGGTGCACTGTCTGTACCGGGAGTACAGCTCTGATACCCAGGAGCTGGTGTGTTTGCTGTTGGAGACTCTTGTGGGCTACATACTACCCTTCACCATCCTTGTGGTCTGCTACGGCTGTCTATGCAGTCGTATCACTCAGATGACCTTTAAGTCCAAGCGCAAGTCCACAGTCCTGATCGCCAGTGTGGTGGTTGTGTTTGCCATTTGCTGGACACCTCATCACATAGGAAACGTCCTCTCATTTGCCATCCTGGCCACTAAAGACCCCTTCGGCGATGCAGCAGAAAATCTTGAGAGTGTCAGGAGCACCATGGCCTTCATCGCCGGAGCCCTGGTCTTCATCAGCAGCACCGTCAACCCCATCCTCTACATGTTCGCAGCTCGCTCCTTCAGGAGCTCCCTGCGTGACACTGGCATCCAGAAGCTCTTCCGCCACATCTCCAGCACCTCTCCAGGTGAGGGCAACAGAGAGGTGTCCTTTGTGTCCAAACGACACAGCAATCAGACCCACAGTTCTCAATGTGTGTCCGAGCCAAAGGACCAGATGGACATATTAATAAAAATGTGTGAAAAGAATCCATCCTGATATTGGAAGTCTACAGTTTATGTGCTGTGTGTCTCTCTGTAGATATTCTTGTGTATATTCTATGTATTTTTTTTTTGATTATATAAAGCTCAGTTTGTCTTAAATTTCAACCGTGACGAACAGGAAGTCAGTCCTCTGTGCCATAGTTCACTCCAGAAATGATGTCTAAAACACTGACTTTAAATATTTCAATTACAGAATATATATTCACACTGAATGCATTTAATTTTATTACTTACGTTCTGTGTAAAGGGTCATTTAATGCAAAGTGTTTCTATCATGTCCAGTCAATAGGAATATATATCTTCAAAATTAAATAAATGCAGATTTATACAGAAACCTAATGTGTTTATTCAATTATTATACATAGTTATCTTCTGCACTATGCTGGTGTTTAAGTGTTTATGACTCAAGTTTTATACATAAACGCAATGCATTTCAAATGAGTCATTCTATCTCCTGTAATAAGTCACACGTTGTTATTAAATCTATGAGCATTGACTCAACATGGTAGAAAATCTTTGCATGTAATTTGACCCATTACATTGAACTTATGTAATTAAAATACCTGAAGTTACTATTTTAGGCAAATTGTCCTGAGTGTTTTATCTGATTGTGTAAATGACCTTTTTTCATGTTTTGAAAATGTTGAGTGTATATTTATACATGTTATATATTTTTAACTTTGATTCATGCCATATGCTATTCATATATGGTACAAAATAAACAATTCCCAATGCAGTAGACATGTCTCAATGTACAGTTATGTAAATAATGCAGAATTCTTTCAGTTTTATGTTGACGCCAACAAAGGGAAAGCATATTGATGTTACTGATTCTGTGTTTATGGTAAGTGTGGTGACAAATTAGACAAAACACTGCAGGTCTTTATTTAGTAATCCTGTGGTTAACAATACATTTAAAGCTGTTTTTTTTCAGCTTGATGCAGAAAGCTTATAGAAAGACTTATAAAACAAACTGAAAAAACTGTGATATCTCCGACTCTGTCTGATTGTGTGATTGTGAACTCTTGTCACAAAACTGTTCACAAACTGCATTTTTCCGTGTGTTTGTTTTTTTCAAGCCCCGAGCCTGCACCGATTGTAAAAAATGTTTTCAGCTAACAATTGTCATGGTATTCTACTATAGGCGACAGTCATGCTTTCAACTTCCTCTCAATGAAAAGATTGCAAAATAAAAAAACTGCATGTTCCCTTTGTTGAGCAGCAAAAAAGCGGAATCATGTCTTAATGTTTGTCACAGTCTCAGAAAGCCCTAACCCGCACTTTTAAGAGAGAGAGTCCAGCGTCAGCTTATTCACTGATATTTCTAAACGCATGTGTCGGTTAGTTTTGTATAACATACTCTTATTATAGCAATGTATGTTGCCATGACCACAACAGATCTATTTTCACCAGCTGACTCAACCAGTAGATGGCAGCGGAGCTATATCATGGAGTTTTGACACCATCTCAGTATGGTATCACAATAAAAGTAGTTGTTTAATTTTTAGCTCACTATCCCAATGTGTGTCTTTTTTTAAGGTATCTATCCATGGATTAGTCGGTGACATTCATTTCAATTTGATACCCCTCGAACCTATTTCGGGAAAAAGAACTTCAAGCTTTTGAAAGAACTACCAGACTGCAGATTTTCAGAGACGGCTCACTGCGATAATCATGTGGACTGAGGGGTTGAATGAAGGGATGCCCTGCTGTCGCCCATCACCTCTTGTACGTTATTGAGTCGGGATCATTTCGGCTGTGACAGTGGAAAATTACAAAGAAAGGGTGTGACAGAAAAGATGTGGATGAGATCACACAATACGCCGAGCTGACCGTGAGACATGCTGGACCCTTTCTCACAGAATGAGGAAGCAGCCTTGTGGTTTATGCTCAGGGTACAAACTCCCTTTTATTATGAGTATCCACCCGCAGTCGCTCTACTCACTTTGTGGCCAGACTTAAAATATTGATGCTTAATTAGCTACAAAGTTGAAAACAATGTAAGTCACTCTTGACATTGAGCCTATCAATACTGTGACAAAGAGTAAATTGATCACTTCTTGCCTTCAAAACCTTCCTCGTAGGTATCCAACTGTATAAGCGATCACACCTATGTAATCAGATTACTGTTATCCCCTTAAATGTAACCCAAACGTCCTCCAGCTAAAAGCAGACCACAGGTAGGGGACCTGCCAAAGGGATAATTGAGACATGGCTATCCCTAAAGTTCACTGAGATGCGTTGGTTGGCATAACATACTGTTTCTCTCACTGGTTCGGTACAAGACCTGAAAACACCTCACACCACATGTAGCTGCTACTAACGCTGAAGTTCTTGGGTGTGGCAGTAGCTCCTAAAATTTTTATTTTTTACCAATTACACCTGCTGAAAGAAAGACTTAGCTCGTCAGTTTGTTGCATGTATAAGCATGCCTGTGTGATGTCACAAAGATACAGGTTCTTTGCCGTTGTTGTGTGGGGGTGAGTATCATTTTGTGTCTAGGATTTCAGCTGAAGTGTTCCCAGTCTGTCCCCTCAACTTATCAGACTGGTTCAGCTGGGGGAAGAATGATTCCACATAAGGAAGGAGACACTGGGATTTCAGATGGAGGGATTAAAATGAGCGAAAAGAGGTGAAGAGACAAAAAGCCTCACATTCACTGCAGTCTGCCGGCCCACAGCAGGCAGAGATGGGAGTGTCGGTGAGCAACAATACACGGCATTCTGGGAACCAGGCCAAACACTGGTGAAAACTCCAGCAAGCCAGTAAGGACCTGTGAAGTTATTAAATACTCTGGCTCTTTTGAAGTGGCACATTATCTTAAACAAGAAAGCTGCTCTTAGATGAATATATAGCCATACAAAAGAGAGTGAGACTTCATATATGTGAGAATACCACGCAGTGATTGGTACGTTACAGAAAAGAGTTTAAGAGTTTTAAAAGAATGAAAAAAGATCAACGCATAAAACATATAAGCAAAATAAATGATATTATATTCTACTGTGTGATCATTTCACTGTTCTTTCCTCTGTCTATCTTCCTTTACCTAAAACTTCCTTACTGTAAGCAAACCTACGGAAATGTCACCACGTAAATGTAAATAGGGGCAAGTCTTCCTTATGATGGCACTGTAGCTATTATCTACAGCTCACAACTTCAAACGTTTACTGAATATAGGCCTTAAAAGCATACAAGAGTAATTCATACTATGACTATGACATTTGGAGTTTTTGCAGAGCGTCGCACTGAGCACGCCAGAAGCTGAAATCATTGTATGGGCTCCAACAGTTGCACTATAGGACTGTTGCCCACTCTTTCAACATGTATCCTCAAGTAGACCTCAGATTAGGGATGGGAGGATAAAAGATGTCTGTCTATTTAGTAAAACACTCACAATAAATTGATCCCGGTGAATTTTCATTGAAGAGAACGCTGTCCATCTTGTTTATGTTCAGTCTTTTGATGGTTTCCTGAATTATTTTGAAATGCTAGGCCCGTCAATATGGCTGCCGGCACAGCTTGCACCCCCCACAAAGGTTAGATGCTAGATGACCTTATGATTTATGATTACATATTTAAGATTGTTTGATTGATTCTCACTAAAAAGATGTGTGTCCTATCTATGGAATATCATTTTCCAAACAAAATATAAGGTCAAAGTGAAGTTATGTCTTTATTTTAAAGTTTTAATAATATTTAGATGATCGTCAGATTAATATCACAAAATGACATGAAATTATCATATTGCACCGTACCTACCTCAGATGTTTCCATGAAATGCAAATACACTTTACACTCAGTTGTGCAATGTTACTCCCCCACATGCATGAATCTTTAGTAAATCAGTATGTGTGTGTACAGTATTTTGGGGATTAAATACTACTTTTGCAAGGACGAGGAAGAAACACAGACGATGAACACACAAAGCATGAGGTCAGACAGGCCCAACCTGGTCTCTCAAAATGCAACACAGACAATGGGAGAAATTGACCGCCTACACAAATCAGTTTACAACAGTTCCATAATGTGGAAAGATGGTTGGAAAAAGGACTAGTTCACATTTTTGGAGACTATAAGTTGACGCAAATTCACTCATCACCTGAAGTAGCCGGCCTACAAAACTCATTTGAAAGGAAAATCATAAAACCTTTTACAAGCTCAAACACCCTGCAGGTGTATCTCTGCAGGTATTTTGCATGTGGCCGGCCTGTTCATTTACCCTCCACTATCACTGTGAAACAGCAGCATAGCCTCATGTAGATACTCCTGACCTGTTTTGCCGGACCACTTCCTGATTCAACAGCTCCGACCAATCACACTGCAGCACTGGCCCCCCAGCGTCCCGCCCTCACCTTTCCAAACCAGCCAATAGGAGACGCCCGTGAGGACTTCTCGCTCAGAGGCCGAGCCACACAGGTAACACAGAAAAAAATAGAAAGGAGGAAAGACAAAAAAAACTGCGGGGCTTGTTATGGAGTTCGTGTGAAGGAAACACGGATTCCCAGCCTTCTTTACCAGTTAAACCAGTATCTCTGGATAGAGCGCACTCAAGTACTTCAACAGGTAGAGTCTCTGACCGCAAACCTCTTTCGTGGCTCCTCTGAAAAAAATAATCTCCCCCCCTTTTTTTTCTCTCCCCTCTCTGCGTTTTACCTTCAATTGAGCCCTTTTGTTCGCTCTTCTTATCACTTGGAAAAAGGTGAACTCCTCGTGTTTTGTTTTTATTTTAATCTTTGCTTTAATTGTAGTTTTTACCCCTTGTGGTCCCTGATGGCTTCGCACAGTGATACTCTGGTGGTGTTCTTTGGGGCAACAGCTGGTGCAAATGGGGGTAAACTGGGTTCGGATGAGAGGGAAATAATTCTCTTGGTGTGGCAAATTGTGGACCTACATGAGAAAAAGGTACGGACCTTTCTGACCCGTTCGTTTCGATGTACGGTTTCTTATGTACCCAGAGTGTTTGTGGCATTAGTGTGTAACCTGTAGTGGAACAATATGTTTGACATTTAAATCAACATGGTGTGTGCTCTCTCTCTCTCTCTCTCTGTAGCCTGCTTTTTGTTTTTCTACTACTCATGCTAGCTAACGCTACATTAATTGGCCGCCGTCTTGTTAGCTCACCTTTTTTTTTTTTTTTAATAAAACAGGTGTGCAACTAGAATACATGTAACAAGCAGGTGAAGAGGAGGAGGAAAAAAACACACACCTTGCTGGTTTGGCATGTCAGCTTCACGTTAAAACAACGCTTTATTGACAATTAAGTGCTTTTTGCAACTACATTGTCAATTTGATTGTTTCACTGATTGTTTAGTCACTTCCTGAATGTGGAGGGGGGCGGGGGGCTGTAGTTGGACATCAGTTAGCATGTTGTGGTTGTTTTTTAGTGTGTTGCTTCCAAGCTGTATTCTGTGCCATGAAACGTTAAATCCCTCCACAGGTTGGGAAGCTTCAGAGATGTCTTGTCAAGCCGGACACTTTGGAGCTGACAGACCAGTGCAAAGAGGACACTGGACTGACTCTGGACGACATTGTCAAAGCCGAGCCCCTGGATAAAGTTCTGCAACAGGTGAGTTTTTTTTAAAAAGCGAGGGCCTTTTTTAAAAAAAAAAGTCCATAAAACCACAGCAACAGCTCGTAAAATCTCTCTCTGTGCCTCGGTGACCCTATGAGCAAATTTAGGAGTTAATTAAAATCAACTTTTCCTCTGACAGTTTCTCGCCAGCAGGGAGATGAGACATGACAAGCCTGACTTGGCATTAACGTGAGGAGTGTCAAATTTCCCAGGTGACCTTTTTTTTTTTTTTTAAGAAAAAAAAAATGGTCTTCCACCTGGTGGGGATGTGTCATTGGTTTCGGCCCTGACAGTTCAACTCTGCTGACAGTTAGTTGGGAGCTCAGGGGCTGGGATGGGCAAAAAAGCCCCGAGGCATCTTGGAGATAAGGAGTCGCAGGTCTGGTCTTGTCTCGGGCTGATGCGTGCTGCAGACATCTGGAAGGCGGAATGTTTACCTGGGACCGCACCTCTGTTTTAGGCTGCAGGACAGACGGGAGGGGAGGCGTTCAGATCCTGGGTTTTCGTCTTCAGTGGTTGGTTACAGTGATTATTCTCCTTGCTGGTTCCTCCCTGTCAAGAGATGTGTTTTAACAAAAGCGCTAATGTTTCCTAACGTGTTTTGCACCTTTTCCCACCCCTCCTGTATGTTGTCATCTGAAAACCATTTATTATCTCGCTGGAAACGGTGTGTTTGGTTTGACACAGTGCCGCCATGCTCTGAATGCTTTGCATGCACAAGCAGGTTAGTTTGGGTGATGGGTCGAAAAATGTGGCTGTTATCTTAAAATTCTTTCCAGAGTGTTGTGGAAATGACGACGCATCGCTGGAAACAGTTAAAATCTGATGGGAGTTTGGTCTAAAAGCTGAAGTCATTTGTGCCTCATGTAGACCTGCTAAGACTTGAGCTCAACTGTGGGTCAGTTTGTGTGCTGAACCTTCAAATATTAACCCAGCAATCAGTTCGTTCTTCTCATACCTTTGTCTCACCAGCTACTTTCTCTCCCCATTGGCCATTTTAAAGATTAGTTTTATCCTTTTTGATACATGGACGAAAAAGAAAACAGACATTTTTCCAGACAGCAGTTGTATAGAACCGAAGCCTAGAAGCATGTCGTCCTTACTTTACATGATGAAGCATATTCCAGCGTACATACCGATAGAGGGGAAACACGAAGCTGCCACATGTTGGTGGGCTTGTTGTATTGATCTGTGGTCAGTCCCCGAGGACATTTGTCGGATGTCTTTGGTGAAAGATTTATTAAGATAGAGAAGGCCGGAGAGTTTGCCAGGGCTGTTTAACACTTGGCTGCTAAACTTCATAACGTTGTGATGTGTGTGTGTATATTTAATTTATGAGCCTCTGTTAGACATACTTTAGATCCGAGAATGCATGTGTAATTTTGTATGTTGGTGTAATGTTCCTCTGCCACAGCAGTCAGTCAGTCAGTCAGTCAGTCAGTCATCCTCTTGGCATGTTTTGCATAAAGCCCTCATGCACAAACTGGTCCGCAGTAAAATTTGACAGGTATAAAGGGCTGCCTGTTTGTTTTCAAGTCGGAGGATAGACATGAGGATATCTTCAATCCCATTTCCTTTATTTTCTCCTCTGCATAATGTACCATGAAATGCTTCACACCTTTTTTTAAAATGCACAGTTTGCAATCACTGCCACTACGGGTCTCAATCAAGACAAGGGCAAAAGACGTAGGGTGATGTTAATGAGTCGCGTAAGGGTCATGGTAGTTGTTGTCTTTGTTGTTAAACACCAAACACTGCTGGTGAAAATCTATCTACGAGTTGACCATCTTCCTTCCTCACTCTGTAACGTATCGTCTGGTGTTTTTCGCACTACCCCGGGTGTTAGAGCAACTTGGGTCTATAGAGGGAATATGACAGCACTGACAGGTGACCTAATAAAAACACACCTTTACTTTGAATAAAGTCACACGTTGCTCTGGGTTTGATTGTTGTACAAAATATTACATGGGTCGAGTTGACATTTTTTTGCGGAAATCCTACATATTAATTTTGACCGTAATCAATTTAAGAACAGACATTTTTAAAGAACACATGAGGTGTGAATGCTCACTAACATGAATCAGGGCTCTGTCAAAACAGACTGCTGGTAAGATGATGACGATGATGGCTGACGTGTGTGTACGTGTGTGTGATGACTGTGGCTGTGACCGTCGTAGCACATCACGGTCACAGCTGCTGTTCGTCGTGGCTGTTGGTGACTGTACAGGCTCGTGCTTTAGTTTGAGACGCTGACAGCGTGTCACAGCCTGATGGTTGAGATGTGAGAGGTCAGTGACCCTGTTGTTGCTTTTGCTGATGTTGTGAAACTAAAACATTGCAACCTCTTACTCACTACGTAATTGTTTTTCAACGGTTTTAGGCCGTACTTGAGAGGCTGACTGCTGGGTTGTGTCATGGTAACACGATGAATCACATTTAAGTGTGATTCACAAAGCCTGGATTTGATAAGATGTTATATGTCAGATTTTTTTTAATTAAAATGACTAAAAACTAGGGCTGTCAAACGACCAATTTTTTTAATCGCGATTAATCGCATTTTGTCCATAGTTAACTCGCGATTAATCGCAAATTAATCGCAATTTTTTTTGGCACATTTTTTTCTGTTCTAAATGTACCCTAGTGTATTTTTTTCATGTTCTTAATACTTTTAACAACATAAGAAAGGGCAAATATGCTTGCATTATGAAAATGTTTATTCAACACTTCAAATCATGCAGGAAAATAAATCCAGGGTTGTATGCTTTTGGCGAGGGGGGGCGACGGGCTCTCTGCATCTGCCGTCTGTTTGGCTTGCAAGTGGTGTCCACTGAGACTGCACGTTTTTCTTCTTCGCCTTTTTCACGCAGTGTGCTGCTTTCTGTCAGTCAGTATCACACTGATGATCGCCATGGCTCCGGTGCAGCAAAACAATAAAAAGTACGACTTGAAATTCAAACCTTCTGTCGTGATATATTCAGAGGAAAACTCGGGAGAAGCAGCCGCTAGACGTTTCTCTGTCGACCCCACGAGAGTGAGAGAAACGGAGCTTCAGCGTCTGTCCGAGGAGGACAACAGCAGCGGCAGGCTGCCTGCTGGAGAGAGGAAGAAGGCTAGCGAGGAGCCTGAGATAAACATGCGGGGATGAGTTATCAGCAAACGGGCATGCCACGAGAGAGTGTCCCGCAAAATGATCAGGGCGATGGCGAAACAAATGTCCGCCACCGTGAGTGACAGCAGAGATGAGGAGTTTGCAGCGAGTGCTGCTTTTCAGTCCGGCGTGTTTTTAACGAACCGCCAACCCTGCTTCTTCTTCTTCTTCTGATTCCCTTTCTTATTCTATTTCTTCTGCCACCCTCTGTATTAAGACTACGGGTGCCGCCGACGGCCGTAAATCATACAATGCGCTTTTTTTTATATATACTGAGCGTTAATCGCGCGTTAAAAAAATTAACGGCGTTAAGAGGACGTTGCGTTAACGCGTTATTAACGCGTTAACTTTGACAGCCCTACTAAAAACACAAACTTTTTGTTTTATATTTTGTCGAATGGTGCACGTACATTATCCCCCAAATTTCCAACAGTGTTGAAACCCAGAGACATCCGTAATTCTATTCAAGGTGATGGTGCAGTTCACTCGGTCACCTGTCACTTAAACTTCCTGGAGAGAATCGGAGAATGAGGAAGGAAGTTGTCAATGGAGAATAAGTGTAACATGAATAAAACTTTAAAGGACAGTGAATATTTCTGCAATGGTGGTTGTTTAACAATGAAGACAAATACCTCGTTTAAAATATCACGTTTACTGTCGCCCCTTGTGGAAAAAAAATCCCCTGCTAGGCTTTCAACACTTTGCCAAAAGAGTACATAAAGATGAGATGTGTAAATCTGACTTTGATGAACCTGAACATCTCTGTTGGTTGTGTCCAAAGATGTCCAAAGATCTGTCAGGTTAAGGTCTCTACAAAAGGACAATCTTGAAAGAATTTTGACGTTTGTGCCTGTTGCCACAACAACTACATTTACATTCACACACGAAAGCAAGTAGGTGGGAGAAAACGGACTGAGAGAGGAAGTGGACAGAAATGTACTGCACTGAAATAACCAGATTATTTTAAAGTCATGTTTGCACTCATGTGTAACAGAACAGTAATCTCTAATAAACTCCCAAAGTTGAGTACAAAAGCGTAGTATACTGTATATGACAGTGCAGCTTAAAGCTGAGTAGACATGCCACGGTGAGTAAACCGGCTCCTCACAGTCTGCGTGTTTGTGAAGTGTACGCACACTAGTAACCTATTGTTAGCATAACAGACATTTTTTTTTGTTTCACTTATAGACATATGGGTTCCATGACGTACACCTATGAATTGTATTTTCTGTCATCCACTGTTGGTGACTTCCCTGTGCTGGGATATACTGTCTAACTATGTAGGAATGTTGGATATTGGAGCAAACCAGCCACAGTTACTAATGGTAACATTTATGGAAGCTCAGTGAAATGTCTCAGAAATCCATCGTTCTGACTGCAAGTATGGCACAACTCTCACATGTCATGAGACGTTCCCATTGTGTTGTAGTGTGTGTGTGTTTTAAGATTTCGGTGCCTCAAACGGTTACCTCAGGGACTGCCCTGACACTCCCTGCTGCTCTTATCGGAGTTTGTTTCAGTCACTACCAGCCTACCTCACCTCTGCATACAAACAGTCCGGCTGCACTGGAGAACAAACGCTGATAGGGCCATGTTCAAAGGCCACTTCCTCCCCCACATCTGTGCGAGTGCTTTTCAGAGGGTAGTGTGAGACGAAAAGTTGATTTAAGAAAAATTGGTGTATGACTCGTTTGGGAGTCCTGAAACAATTCTGAAGACATGACTGTTGATTTTTTGATTTGAATTGAAATGAAAGACTTAATTTCTTCAGATAGTGGGATGCGTTTATCATAAAGAAAGTGTGACGTGGGGTTATCACATCATAACTGGGAGTTGTTTTTGACAGGAGAGCCAAGTGTGCCACTAAGGCGTGATAACGATCCTATCACTGGAAGAAAAACATCATTTGCTTTAATAGTACAGCTGACCTTTTCTTTGCACGGTTTCTGGTAGCAAAATTACAGATAATATTGGAAAGTGAGTAACAAGTGGGTGTGTTGTATTTCACACATTTCACATTAAAAGCATCCTTTTTTTATTTGTAGGACCGTACCACCACATCTGTCACATTCACTAGAAAAGAAATGAAGCTAATTTAAGGTGGAAGAGATGTGACCTTTTTCTGTGGGCTGTTCATGAGTGTGCGTCAGTGCTCAGGGGTGAAGTCGTCAGCATATTTGCTGTCATTTTTTGACACGGAGGAGAAAAGGGTTAGGGTGCGCCGGCACTTCTTTTAAAACATTTGCTTTACTCTCAGTAATCCGGCTTTAGCAATTGTTCAGGGTGGAGCAGCATGCACAACTATGTGCAAACATTAGTCCTGTTATCACTGTAAACATGAATTTGTGCATATTGGCGTGTTTATTTTTTTTTTCAAATGTGCTGCTAAATTAATCTGCAGAACTTTGGAGTATCATTGCAGTGAAAGTGCAAAAAACTGATATTACTGGTAAAACTGGTATTATGAGCTTTCAGACACATGCAACCCAATTCAATAAATGACCTCTTGATCAGGAATGAGGTCATTCAAATTCAGGGACATTGAATTACACTTTTTTTTTTTCTTTTACTTTGTTTGCTAATTTCTTTAACAGGCAGTTTTTGCAAATTGAACGATATCCAAAGACGTATTATATTATAATTTTTTTATTTTTTTATTTTCTGTCTCCATGTACAGTGTTTCACAAACGGTCTCTTGGCTCCACCTTTTAATTAGGAAAAATAATGATATTAAGTAAATAATTGTTTACATACTCACTTTACTTTGTGGTGCATCCTTTTAAACCACAATGTACATGTGGACCCACCGTTCTCATACAGTTTATCTGTGGCGGCCCTGTCAATAAGTAACCCCCTGTATCAGATCCGAGTCACTGCGAGAACATTGCTTTTCACTTATTCAGTAGCTTCTCGAGAGAATGTGAAAGCATCCGTCCTGTCTTAGTTTGTTTTCACCAACAACAGAGTCTGTAATGCTGTTTGGCAGCCAACTCTCACATGTTGGGAGCTTCCCACCTGACGCACTGAACCTTCTGCCTCCCTTGCGATACAGTCACTCACATTGTACGTAAGACCTCTGAGGTGGTTTCTGATACGTTGCTTTTATCCTTCTCACCATCTCATCAGTCACTCACTGTTACACGACAGCAAAGGGATTTTGTGCAAATGAGTTTACAGAAATCTTAGTTTTGAAGAGAACAAAGCCAAAACTCAGCGGACAGAGATCTTTTTGTAGGTGTTGGTGCTAAAGAGCCCACTGAACTGTATTTTTCTCATTATTGATTCTTTCAGGTTTCAGTCCAGCCCCCTTAAAACCCCCCTAATCTCACCCCAAAGCATTTGTTCCCTTGTCAGCAACTGGTTGGCGTTGCCAAATAGCCCTGCATTTCTCACTGACTGTTAAAGAGCATGCCTCAACACGCACCTCTAATACTCCCTCACTGTCTGAAGGACTGTCATATATAGCCAGTAGCCATGTGAAACTCTTCAGCTCTGGGTTTTTAGGTGGTCTCACAGCCAGACAGTGTAATTGTGCAGTCAGGGGGTCGACTTTGAGGGTTCGGGGAGGAAGAATAAGAGAAAAACATACTTTCCCGAAATGTCCAATGACACGAGCAAAAGTTATGTCTCATTAACCTTCATTTAAGCCAACATAGCACAAAAGGATTTCAAGATGTCTATATTGTGCAATATTATAATGCACACATTTGAGAGGATGTCCACTGTCAAACAAGTTAATCGAGAGGTTTTTAGATCTTTGTCAAGATGAGGGGGAGAGAGGAGTAAGAGCCAAATAGAAGCTTGATTTGCCAACTTTGTCACAGTATACTAAGTTTCAGTGAGGTTGTATAAATCAGACACCATTGCTTGATATCAAGAATCAACAGCCTTCACTTGTTTAGCTTTGCTTTTGCGGCTGGTTGACCCCTCATGACTCTCAGCCAAACCTGCTGAATGTAAAAATATAAGGCAGCCACTCAAACCACACAGCACAATTAATAACTAATTCGCAGTATAGGCCCCAAGCAAGATGACAGACAGCCACAGTCGTTATGATTAGCAACACAGGTCAACGATTTGTTTCTCACAGTTTGGTTTATTTATGTACCTGGCTCTTGAAATGGATGTTTGAAGTCTGTTTTAAGCCTTGAGTGTTCAGAAATGACTTGACACAGCTTTCAACCTACAAAGATGTATATTTAAACTTTTTATTTAAACTGTCTTGAAGATGAATTATAGACAGTCTTGTGATGCAATACATTCTCAGAACTGTAGTCATCTGACCTCATATGTCATTCGCCTCGGTGTACGTTAATACAGAAGTGGTAGTTTCTGTTGACAGTGAAATGGTGCCAGCAACAGGTTGACACAACAAAAGCAACGGGGTTCATTGAACATGTATATGTGGGAGTTGCTGGTATTTAGGACTGGGTGTTGTAGCCATCGCACTTTACTACAGGTTGGACCTGTACGGGTTGATTTCTTTGTCCTGTCTGACTGCGACTGTTGATCATGCTGAGAGACAACAGTGATCCTGGTGATTAGCTGCGTGATCATTCGTCTCCCGTGTCTGCTCGCTCTCTCTCACGGGGCAAACACTGAAACCTGTTAGACGAGCCTCGTGTCTAATGAGAAACAAACACACAGTCAAATGTCAAACACAGCACCACCTTCACTTGTCTGCCTTTTTAGACGTGAGTCCACTAGATGATGTTTGCACAACAGATAAATGACCCATGTTGATCTACTTTAAAGTCACTAAATTTAAATGGGAAGTAAATCCAATCCAAAATAAAGTGCCTCTTTCTGTCTAAAGATAAACCCTTCAGGGATAATCACAAGTTGACAGTCCAGTTTTCTTGTGTTTTTCCAAGATGTATGTTTCATTTTCTTTTCTTCTTCTTTTCTGTTTCATTATGCAGTTCCAGCAGTCGGTGTCATCAGAGCTGAAATGTCTCGGCAGAAGCTCGTACACGCTATGTGTCAACAGTCCCCTCATCATCCGACAGGCCCTCCACCCTGAAGCTTCCAAGAAGGTAATGGTTCCCACGGTTTCCCACAAGACTGCCGTCATATGTTACTCCAGTATTTCAGAGTCTTCTGCAACATTTGTAACGGTAGAAAATGTTTTGTTATAATGAAAATGTTTTTATCACTTGTAGGCGTGTGATCCTTGGAATAACCGTAACCACACTAAACAAACCAGGCTCTGTTTATGGCTCCACTTATATCATAGTATGTCATAAACCTTATAAAATCCATGATCATGTAAAACTAGTTAATTTCTAGAATTGTGCTTGAGGTAAATATGATGCGAAGGATATGTTTACCTTATGAATTTCTTTTGAATTATGTTTTCCTCCCCTGTTGTGTTCCTCTTTGTAACACTGAATAAGATATTATCAGCATGCATGTTTTCTTGGAATTCTCTCTTAGCTTCCTTGTGTATCAGATGTCTACCAGATTACCATACCCAGCATACTGAGTCATTTGGGGATGTCTTTTTGCCTCTTCTGCCTCAGAATCTCGTCCTTCCTGAATGTTTCTTTACGTTTGTGGACGTGAGGAAGGAGTTTCACAAATGCTGCCCCAACGCTGGACCTGTGCAGAAGCTCGAACTCCCCTCCATGTTGGAGTGTATCCTTTACACACCTCTGCACTAAAACATTAAAAAGTTTGTTGTTGTATCTTATTAGATCTTTGTATTATGAACACTCCTTTAACTTTATATTTCAAGGGAGATGCAGTGTACATTCCCTTGACGAGCAGGAAAACAAAATCTTGGCAGCATGACATTGACTAGTCATACATAGTCAAAATAACAGGCAGCTTAAACTGGTCAGTGTCCTTAACTGTGTGTGCAGATGTGGGTCTTCCTGCTGTGTCAGAGCAGTCGATGGGGGTGAGGGAGGTGAGGAGCATGGTGCAGCTGACGCTCTGCATCCTGGCTGAGCCCTACAGTAAGTGCATTTGTACCACACACACCATCTGACGTTGATTCAGATGCTGAATGAATCTCCCATGGCACTGATTTATAGCTGACTCCAGGCCCATATTAAGACCAGTGAGGTGGCATGCACTGTTCGCAAACACTTATTAGTGTGTGCGTTCACCAGCTTTGGCCAGCTGATGGTTTGGGTTCTTATAATCAGCACTGTGACTGCAGCATTTGTATCACAAACCACGTTGTACGTTTTTTTTTTTTGTTTGTTTTGTTTTTATGGGAACTGGGGCAAAGGAAGATCACGTTTAACTAAAAGGTGTGGCAGTTTGTTGATCAGTGAACATTATTCTAGTTAATGAGCCAGAAGTGATTCATCATTGAAAGCAGACCTTAAAGTGGGTGTTGTTGTCGCTGCATTGATGTAAGATGACTCCAGGCATGTGACAGAGCAATCAATCAAACTTTGATCTGAAATCTCCAATCTTGACTGTGGCTGTTGCCTCAGGCTTTACCCCCTTAATAACAAGTATGTCCTTGGGTGTGATTGGTAGCAGGAATGCAGAAGGCTTAAATCACACGCTGCCTGGCAGGGTGAACTTGTTCAACACAGAAAAGATAGAGCATTGTTGACTCAGTTTTGCCACTTTCTGTCTTTAGATCACGAGTTCTCCTGTGTTGAAACGGTGAAGTACAAGTTTGATTCCGGCACATGGTACGTATGAACTTTTCAACGGATGTATATTTCTTTCTCTCCGTCTTTGTATGTGTTCCTGCACACCTGTTCCCCAGCAGTGTTACGGCTTACACATGGACAACCCCCCTCCAGTCAGACCTCAGGCCCTCAGCATTGATTACAGCAACACAGAAACCACAAGTGTGTTATTAAAGCTGTCCAACTTCGCCATCAAGTGCTTACCTGGCTATCTAGTAGCAGAACACCAAATCCTGCTGCTCTCAGACAGTCAAAAGCCTATCACCTTGACTACCTGCTGACATTTAATCATGGGAGTGCGTTACTGTGTTAAGCACTTACTGTGAGTGGTCTCTGTGTCTGCAGTCTGTGGGCAATTTGTCCAAATTTAACAAGAGCTTTAGTGTTGGCTACAGTCACCTGGATGGATGTTTTTTTATTTATATAATCTGTTGTAATTATTATTCCTTTCGGGATGAGGTCAGAATGTCATTACTATTGTTTTCCTCTATCTTCAGCAGTAAGACAGAGCCGGTGGACAGTGAGACGGTGATCAGAGCTCGGGGGCTTCCATGGCAGTCATCAGACCAGGACATCGCTCGCTTCTTTAAAGGCCTCAGTATCGCCAAGTATGTTGGACTGGATGGCGTATTCCAACAGCCGCGTTATTCCAGTGCCCTTTATTCAAAGTTATGCTCCAGCAAAATAATTCAAACTGATTTTTTTGTAGCTTTGTGGGATATTTTTTTGAAAGGCTATTGCTCTCACATTTGCTTCTGTGACTAGAAAGAAAAATCCTAAATGACCAACTATTATTTGAGCTCCAATTGAGCCCAGTGCTCATAACCATGCCATCAAATACCTGTCGCTTTATTCCTGACAATGGCTGCATATCATGTGTTCGTACTGATGGATGTGTTTTGTGCACCTGTGTTTCAGGGGTGGTGTGGCCCTCTGTCTCAATGCTCAAGGCAGGAGAAACGGCGAGGCTTTAGTTCGTTTCATCAACTCAGAACACAGAGATCTTGCACTGGAGCGTCACAAGCACCACATGGGCAGCCGCTACATCGAGGTCAGATTCAGAACTCACTTCTTGTTCAGTCATGCTGTCATTTTGTTTTCTGTTTCTAAAATATGCCTTGCTGTACATTGACCCCTTTTTCAGTCCTCAGGTAGTCTGTGAAAAGTCTTTTTTCACTAAATGATGATTGACTGGGCTCAATAATACTTATAAATGAGAATCTGATTTATGACCTGTCACTGTTGCTCTGAAGACAGAGTTTATGTTGCATCTGTATGAGCTGTGATGTTCTTCGTGGCTCAATCCAGTTTTTCCTCTGTTATCAGGTCTACAAAGCCACAGGAGAGGAATTCCTAAAGATCGCTGGAGGTCAGATTTCTTTTTTCCTGTTTTTATCTTCTCTCTATGTTTTGTATGAAGACTTGCAGTGAAAGGTTTTCTGTTAGAGTGAGGCAGACTTCTATTTCAAGGCTTTCCTGCATCTATGAGGAAAAACAAGACCCTTCCACATCTGTAAGAAAGCAGCTCTTTACTGACCATAAAAGAAGGGCTCTCATTTGCGCTCTGGCTCTCTCTCCTATTACCTGTGTCTTTGCCTCATCCCAGTGACTCTCTGGCAGCTTATCTTGGACTAATGAAAGACGCTTTGTGAGGAGCTTCCCCCACTTCCCTTCCTCACCCCCCAGCACAGCCCTACAGAGGCCAGTTGGAGAGAAATTTCACTCTCGGCTAACAGCAGCTCACCTGTTCGGCCCGGCCTCAAGCTCCACTCCCCCTGAGGGAGAGGAGGCTGATGGTCGCTGAAAGGACTGGCTCAGTGCTGGTACAAAGGGGGTGTGAAGAGACAAAGGCAGGGCCCGGGGCCTCTGGACCATAGAGCAGCAGCCAGCAGCAATACAGGACACAGATAGCAGACAAAGAAACACAGCCGCTCAGAGCAGATAACTTACAGTGGCTGCCGGTCTGACTGTGGACTTTACTCAGATGAGTTAAGATCAGTACAGATTGACAGCACATTTGGACTTTAAGCAAATAGAAGCGGACAAGATGCAGCTGCATTTATCAGTGAAAATGAAAGTAGATCACAGTAAACCTGTGAATGTACAGTCCAAACATTTGTGTGTCAGGCAGCGTCATTGCTGTTTTGTAATCTGTTTAATTTGACCTTTATTACCATACAGTAGATGGTAAAAAGTAGAAAGAAGAGGGACAAATAAACATGGCACTGTTACCAAATATGTATATACATATGTGTGACTTGAGGTCAGTTGGTTTAATGGAACTACACCAGATGGAGTTACTTGCAAATTGACTCCAAGATAGGACAAGAACATTTGTTTTTACAGCCCCTGTTTGCACGGCCTTTTCACGTTGACATATTCTCCTTGAACTGCAACAGAGTGAAGAGAGACATGATAGAAACATAGGGAATTCACTGGAAACAAAATGCAGGTGATTGTCTTATGAAGGTCAGGGAATAAAGCTGTGTGAAAAAATCTGACACAGTTCAGCTGGCTGTGCCTGAGCACACATCAGTGGACAAAGACAGTGTGATGCTTTTTGGTTGCAAACCAGCCAGTTTGCCAACACAAACGACCCACTTGTTAATTTGTTCCTGCTGCTTTGCTGCCCTAAATTGGATGTTACATTGCAGTTTTCATAAGATGTCAATATATCACATCTTGAAATGGTTCATAATATTAAAGATACAGTGAATGGGATGCAGATTATATAATTGAAAATAATTTTGTAGCCAAGATGATCATGGACTTGACCTGAGCCTGCCAGGTCGGTTGGCAGTTACACCTGCCAAATATTTGCATGTACGCATTGTCCTTGTGAGAATGATAGCATGCTAAGTTTAGCATTTTGCTCAAGTCATCACTGTTCCTGAGAACAGCCCCACAGAGCTGCCAGCCAGCATGACCACGGCTCTTTGTCTTGCTTCTATAAAAAAAAATTCTGAAAGCTTAGCTGAACAGACAGAAGCAGGTTACCCAACAACCACATGAAAAATATCACCCTTGCTTAAGAAAACAACATGGTGAGTGTCACTGCGGGTGGTCTTATGATGCAATGTATTTAATCATTGCTGTCCTCTGACACCAGGTACATCAAACGAAGTGGCCCAGTTCCTGTCCAAAGAGAACCAGGTGATAATCCGTATGCGGGGGTTGCCGTTCACTGCCACGCCACAGGAAGTGCTTTCCTTCCTCGGTCCAGAGAGCCCAGTGACGGATGATACTGAGGGTCTGCTGTTTGTCAAGTACCCTGATGGACGGCCCACTGGCGACGCCTTTGTGCTTTTCTCTTGTGAAGAGTACGCCCAGAACGCCCTGAAGAAGCACAAGCAGATCCTGGGGAAGCGGTATATCGAGCTGTTTCGGAGTACTGCGGCTGAGGTGCAACAGGTGCGTTTGAGGCCTCTTGTTAGATGTCGGATACACAAGACTGCTTCTGGGCAAATGTGCTGACAAACAGAAACTAATGATTCAAAACAGATGTATGAAATAATGAGAACTTATGGTCATTTTTTTTTTAAATTGAAGAAGTGATTTTAAGTTTCCCTTACTTATTTTATACAGTCTTTGTGTAATTCCAGAAATGTCTGTTTCATAATAATATTAGAATCGGTAATACAAATAGGAGAACTTGTGGTTTTCTATTTTAGACACGACCATGCCTCTGTTTATCTCGACAGCCATTCACTGCTTTATGATATCTAACAAACTAATCATTAAAAATACGTAGACAAATCAATTCATTGCGCTTTTCTCGCCATTAAGGCTCTTGAGAATGCTTCATTGTCATTAATGAATCATTCAAGAAAAGGTTCCTTTTCTACTCGGGGCTGACGTTCATGAAAGCTGCTTCCTCCGTCCGAAAGTTTTCACAAGAACTGATGTCATGACAACAAGGAAAGTGAGCAAACATGGTATCCAAAGTATGTGACAAAACAGTCCAGGCATACAATAAATCAGTAGAGTTTGCACAATCTAAATGAAACATTGGCATTGCACAATATATATGTGTACATGTATATTACACCCTGAGATACCGCGGCCGACTTTTTTCCTTCAGCTTATTATTTCTGTTTCAGCTTCATTTCAGTTTTGCAAAATGTCATAATTGATTCAACTGTTTTTATACCGTATTTGTTAGGTGCTGTTTGTAAACATTGTTAAAAGTTGAGTCCTCATGAGGGATTAAATCAAAAGTGATTTCAGGCATTTGCAGAAAAACAGTAGAAATGTCTTTTTGATTTGTCATCATCCTTCGTTTTTCGTGTTTGCCAGGTCCTGAACCGTTACATGTCCACACCTCTGATCTCCACACTGCCTCCTTCACCTATTGTGCCGGTCCCAGTCCTCTCCTCGCCCTCCTTCCTTCCAGCGGCCAGCAGCACTCGCGACTGCGTCCGTCTCCGGGGCCTGCCCTACACTGCCGGCATCGAAGATATCCTGGAGTTCATGGGAGAGCACACCGTTGACATCAAACCCCACGGAGTTCACATGGTTCTCAACCAGCAGGTGTGACTGGTTGGAGCTCTTGTGCACAGGCGCTTATATGACTTTAATGCTCCATGTCATAAAATTACGTTATGTTTAAGTCAAATACGAAAAATAAAGGTAGTAGAAGGAAACAAGACAGTAAATGCAAAACCTGGATGTCACCATCCTTCGTTTATTCTGCTCTTCCTCTGTTCTAACTGCAGGGTCGACCCTCTGGTGATGCTTTCATCCAAATGAAGTCATCTGACAAAGCCTTTATAGTCGCCCAGAAGTGCCATAAAAAGACCATGAAGGACCGTTATGTCGAGGTCTTCCAGTGCTCCACAGAGGAGATGAGCATAGTGCTGATGGGAGGAACCCTGAACCGCAGCGGCCTCTCCCCTCCACCCTGCAAACTTCCCTGTAAGTGAACTCCACTGACAAACACTCCTTTGTTAATAGTGGTATTTTTTGATTGATGACTGTTTGTGTTTATATGAAACAGATAATGAAACTGAGGGATGCTGTCTGAACGAGTAAACAGACGTATTTTATGATGAAATTGTGCCCCTGAAGTCCAGTTAATTTGGTTTCATGCAAAATTTATTCGGCCTTGAAACTGTAAGTTACATATCAAATTATTTGAATATTTTCAGCACACCACAGCTCGCTGGTTTCTTATTTCTAATATTTATACTACAGAGGCACATTTCTGCCTCCTCTGGTTAAAACTGGCATTTCAAACTGTGTACTTTGCTCCGTTATGCCTCATATCTGTTTTTTGGTGCTGGAGATTAGATTAGGATTGGCAGCCGCTAGAAAAGGACATTCTGTGCTAGTTTCTTTCTTAATGATCATCGATCAAGAAATCTTCACCCTTTTTTTATCTCAGATTTGGTGATTAATGTTAGTCAAGATTACAGGTGAAAACGTTTAAAGTTAAGGTTATTTTTTTTTGGTACGTAGTTTCACCCTGACTAACCTGGATACCCTTCATCCTGCCACAGCCGCCCACAGATGGTGGCTGTTTGTATGTAAATAAAACCATACCACCATTTGTGTGTGTTTTACACCGTCAGTATATCAACATGAAGGACACAGCTCTGTAAATAAATACGTGTTTGTGTGTTTAACAACACATCTGACTGTAAATATCTGGGTTGTTTTCCCAACCTGGGTTTTAACTTTTACAGGTTTGGACGTCATTCTGGTCTCTTGTAACTTCATTCATATTAGCTTCATTGCTGTATATATCATCCAAACGACCTATTTGAAAGTAAAATTGAAGATGAAACAGGCCGACACTGAAATGTTAGATCTTGCAGAGCTTCTTTTACAGAATATGAGTTTGTGATATATGTTCGTAACTGAAAATTAGGGTTGTGTTGCGTGCTCTTATGTACAGCAAATGCTATGGCTGCAGTTCATGAAAATGTTCATTATAGATTGATTGCTCAGTAAGTTGTCTGTAAATCATCATAGAATAATGAAAGTTGCCCCAGGTGACGTCTTCTGAGTTGTTGTTTTGTCCACGTAAATTTGTTCTATTACACAAATCAGAAAAGTGTCTGAAACTGTAACTAGGTATTGTTTGACTTTTCCTAAGAAAAAGTGACTTTTTTAATGACGATTGCTACCTTCATTGGTTTTGTCATTACTTATCAGAAGCTTGAACTTCACTTTCAGAATGAACTGGTTTATTTCTCATGGGGTTATAAAGGTCTAAACACCCATAATGACACATTGTGGTGTCAAAGTTGGAGGTATATTGTAACAAATTGAAATCCCCACTCACCATGTCGTAACTACACATATACTTCTCCATACTGCACTTTACTACTGGCAGGTCTGTGCGTGCACTGAACACATCATGTGAAGGACCAGACTTTGTGTATATATTCAGTGTCTGTGTCTCTTTCTGTAGGTCTTTCTCCCCCCACTGCCTACGCCGCCTTCCCCACCCCGCCTGCCATCCTCTCTGAAGCTGCTCTCTACCAGCCCCCCCTGCTGGCAGCTCCCAGACCTCCTCAGACCACCACACACAGCCCTGCTCACGCACTGGCCTACTACCCCCCTCACCCACACCTGTACATGAATATGAACATGAACTACACGGCTTACTACCCCAGGTTAGTGCACCATCAGCTCCAACTAGCTGCTAGGTCAGTAAAAAAGTATCTCCCTTTATTTGTACCTTCTGTGTTTCTCAAACTTCTTGCTTCCTTTTTTTGTTTTTTCTCCAGCCCTCCAGTTTCTCCCTCAACAGTGAGCTACTTTGCAGCTCCACCGGGATCGGTGGCAGCAGCAGTAGCTCAGCCTCACCACGCCGCCGCAGCCGCCGCCTCCTCCGTGATGCCTCAGCCCGGCGCCCTGGTTAGGATGCAGGGGCTGCCCTACAACACCGGAGTCAAAGATATTCTCAG